>CM050217.1:17267500-17392500 GCA_027475355.1 Coilia nasus
ACTGGAGCAAAGGAGTGAGCCTAACTGAGTGAGGGTGGGGAAATTCAAAGCTGCATTAGCATACGTTTTTGGCTGAGAATAAAAGGGCAAAAATGACCTTGCACCCCTTTTTAAAAGATCTAAATAAGAGCACTAATGACTGCGCTACGCCTGCTACGAGCGGGGGGAGGGCATCTATGACAGTCGGGCGGCAGCAGCATCGCTGAGGGGAAAAACTCTACAGCTGAGGAAGCAACAACCTGAGAGGTGAACACAGACATCTGGAGTCCCACCGTGTCCTTTGACAGCAGCGGCCATAAGAGGCTCGAACCTGAGGCGACGTTTCAAAGGGACTTAGCCAAGGTCTCCTGTGGTCTCCTCACCTCCCCTTCAACTTGCAGCCTTGGATTAGTGTGTGTTTAGACATCCATCCATCCATCTCTCTCTCTCAGTCTTTCTCTCTCTATCTGTCTATCAGTTTCTTTATCTATCTGTCTATCTATCTCTCTGCTAGGACCTTCTTCTCAAACAAATCCTTCCCTAACTCCCTTCACCCCCACGCCCCCTTCGACCCCACCTTCTGCTCCGACCTGCAGGTAGCACACGACCCAAACAATGCTGCACTCCTGTAGCAACAGAGCCACAAAGACTGTTCTATGTAAACAACCGCACCTCCTCAAAATAAACATGCCAACCACACAGCTGTCATCTGCCTGCCCCACCCACCCACTCTCACACACACACACACACACACACACACACACACACACACACACAAACACACACACAGACACACAGACACACACACACACACACACACACACACACACACTCATACACACATGTTCTAGATCCAGCAGCGCCGATGCTTACTGCCACCACAGCTGGCCCCCAGTGGCTCCCACTGAGCAGCCAGTCACACTCCCCCCAACAGTCTTTCAAAGCCAGGATGGGCAGGAGCTTCAAAAATAATTCATAAGAGCCACCACTGAGGATGAAGAGGCGCTCATTAAGTCCAGCCCTGACCCTGTAGCCACCCACATTTAAAAGGAGATGGTGGGGTGGGGTGGGGGGGTGGGGGGCTGTGGAAGGTCGTCGGGGTGGGGGGTAGGGTGGTTGGTAGTGGGGGTGTGAGTGAGCAAAGGCTTGGGGTAGAGATAGGGAGGCCCCGACGCCCTTCCCCCTTGGGAAAAATCAGCATCCTTTGGAGAGGGAAATCTCTCTCCCCCCCTCACCTCCAACAGCCCCCCTGCTCAATAAGTCATGAATCGGAGATGATATGCCCCGTCGACGCGGGGATTCAATCTAGGTCTCCTTTCCAACCAGACTGAAAAACACGCAAGAGGAGATGATGCCTAACTGGTGATTGAGAGCTAGTGGGAGGCGTCTTTCCTATTAGCGCCGTGAGTAAAGCTAGCGTGAATGTTCATTTTTCTCCGCGTGGAAAAACAATCCTCCCAGCATGTCAACTTGCCTGTGGGATACGACACCCCACATACACTTGCACACAGAGATAACTATCTCTAATGTGTGTGTGTTAGTGTGTGTGTGTGTGTGTCTGTGTGACTGTGTGTGTGTGTGTCCATATTCATGCTTCTGTGTGTGTATCTGTCAGCAGGGTTTTAGAAGGAATGTGGCTAATGTGCGTGTGCGTGTGTGTGTGTGTGTGTGCGTGGAAAGAGTCTGCGGATCTAGACCCTGGCGTTGTCGCTCGGCTCAGCAGGGGAAAATGATCCTGAAGACAGTCAGGCAGCCAAGCAGAAAAGATCCATTCTAATCCCATATGAGACCCCCATCTCCGACATGCGCTCGTGTAATAGAGATCACTGCACAATCAGTGCCTCTTCCAGAATCCCTACTCCCTCCCCACCATCCAGACTCTCTCTACGGTGCCTGACACCCGAGATTGGCTGCTGGATGCCGTATTGTACTGGGCTAGATGGAGGGTGGAATAAAAAATACAGAGCTTCCGAGCGCAATGTCACCCACTCCCTCGGAGGAGTTCTAAAGTAGCGAACAGAATCCTCACCACTGAATGCTTCATGCTTCATGCTGGCAGGCTCATGTGTGTATGTGTGTGTGTGTGTGTGTGTGAGAGGAGTCAGGTCTATGTTTAGCCTGCCGTGAAAGAGTGAGTGTGTGTGTGTGTGTGTGTGTGTGTGTCTGTGTGTGGGGGGGTTGGGGTGTGTGTGTGTCTGTGTGTGTCTGTGTGTGGGGGGGTTGGGGGGTGTGTGTTGAGAGGCAGGGTCCCTGCACCGGTGGGAAGACGGGCCGCGCCTCTCCATCTGTTCTTCTTCTCACCTCACTGTCACACTCACCTCCCTCTCCGAGGCTCAGGGATCAGGGTGACTGGGGTGGTGTGCCTGTGTGTGTGTGTGTGTGTGTGTGTGTATGTGTTTGTATGTAATATGTGTGTTTGTGTGTGTGTGTGTGTGTGTATGTGTTTGTATCTAATATGTGTGTGTGTGTGTTTGTATGTAATGTGTGTGTTTGTGTGTGTGTGTGTGTATGTGTTTGTATCTAATATGTGTGTGTGTGTGTGTGTGTGTGTGTGTGTGTGTGTGTGTGTGTGTGTGTTTGTATGTAATATGTGTGTGTGTGTATGTGTTTGTATTTAATATGTGTGTGTGTGTGTTTGTATGTAATATGTGTGTTTGTGTGTGTGTGTGTGTGTGTGTGTATGTGTTTGTATCTAATATGTGTCTGTGTGTGCCCGTGCGTATCTGTGTGTGCATGCACATGTGCATGTCTGTGGTGTGTGCATGTGCGTGAGTGAGTGTGTGTACACGCATAAGGATTGCTGTGATAAAGGCAGAGACGATTCCCTCCTCTGTTTGTCAACGTGCTGACATTCAGACCCACGTGCTGAGCCGCGCAGCTTCTGCTGATTTCCCAGCTGACTGCCTGGTGTGCGTAAGTGAGAGCCCATCTCTCTCTCTGTCTGCCTGTCTGTCTATCTTTGTCTCTATCTCTTTCTCTCTCTGTCTCTCTCTCTCTCTGCCTCTCTATCTCTCTCTCCTTGTCATCCAATCTCATAAGTCCGGAACCAGACACCCACCAGCCACCAGCCACCAGTCCGCCCTCCCGCCCGCCCGCCCGCCCGCCTGCTTTCCTTCAGGTAGGCTGTTCTCCCCCGCTGCCAGGCGATGGCACGGCTCAGCGAGCAGCTCCGTGCTGGAGGAGCAAAGAGGCTCATGTAACACTTGAAACAGCAGGGCTGAAGAAGAAGAAAGTCGGTTTGTGAAACAACCCTGTCACCTCCATCGCACTAGTTGAACAGAAATGTAGATTCACAGGAAAATGGTGGCCCTGCCTGGCTTTGGTGAGGTGACTGAGAGCCACCTTACAATGTTCTGCATCCTACCGAGAAACATGCATGATGCTCACAGCTTTGATAACCCTTTTACAAAACAGGCAGGCATATGAAATGGCTTGAAGGCATGTGTTTTTCCAGGGGTTTCCAGCATCGAGGGGTATCTCATAACATTGTTATATATGGAGGTGTTGAGAAAATTAGATCCCACATATGTGCTGATGCACCACGCGATATATTTCATCTACGGAGCACGGTGCAGAGAAATGTCATATAGTGGTTGCCTAAAGGAATGTATGTGACCTCAAATGAAACATAATGGGCTGAAAAATGATGAGTGGGAAAGCCAGAGAGAGTGAGAGAGAGAGAGATAGAAAAAAAAATCCCTCCATGGTTTGCGGGGAATATATATCACTTCTTCAACAGTCACCTGTAATTGGGTCTGGGCGCACTGAGAGAAAAAAAAAAAAAGCGATGGAGTGAAGAGAAAAAAAAAAGTCTCACCAGGAAGTGAGCAGCTCTCGGGTTGGTGACAGCAGAGCCTAATTATAAGAGCGACCCACCCACTCCACACCAGCTGCACTCCCCCCACAACCTGCAGGACTTGGGGGGCAGTGGTGGTGGTGGGTGGTGGGTGGTAGTGGGTTGGGAGGTTGGCTGTGTTGCAGTGCTACCAGCCAGAGGGACGGATGGCTCCTGTGAATACTCCTGACCTGGAGAGACCTGCATGCCTCATTAAAAATGAATTGGCAGGTAATATTGGCACCTCGCCTACAGTCGTGGTCACCCTCCTCCACCTCCTCCTCCACCTCCTCCTCCTCCTCCTCCTCCTCCTGCTCTTCACCCTTTCCCAGCAATCGTCTCCAGCATGCATAATGCAGCTCAGGAGCCAGGGTGGCTTAGCGTGGTGGTGTACCGTGCCGTGCCGTGGCGTGGTGTGGTGTAAGGTGGAAAGCACGTGAAGGTCACTCGGACAGCACCCAATCCATTGCCAATCCATCCCAGCCTCCCAGGAGTGGATCCCAGGCAGTGATGCTGCTTCGTGGATGGGTGAGTGATGGGTGGTGGCGGGGGGTTCGCTTGCACTTGCAGTGCGCGGCACTGTGGAGTTAACACACTAATGGGTAGGGAATGAGGAGAGGAGATGGTGCTGATGGACCAGGCTAAGTGCCCATAAAAAGCCTCCCTACAGCTACAGCAAGGCTGCAGCCCAGACTGTGTTTCCCTCTGAGGAGGTTAAATAAAGGAAAATCTGTCTTATATGCTCATTTTGTAATTCTTAATACAGGGCTGAGATCAGCATGCCAAAACCTGAAGGAGGTAAAATAAGAAATGTGCGTCAGCATCACTTTAGTATTGCTGTGTCCAGTAATGGTAATTATAGTTATAATATTTTTGGCAGCCACTGCATGTTTTAGTTTCAAAGGAGATACACAAAGTAGGGTTGATTTAAAGACGTCTTCATGAGTTGCATGGGGAATTTTTAGCCAAAGGCAAGACACAGACCAACTGGTGAGCGTGTGCACCCACACACACACACACACACGCACACACACACACACACACACAAACAAATAAAAACAGTGACTGTTTTTGTAGACCACACACAGGGCTGTCTCCTAGTGTGTGCAAAGATATAAAAAGTCTGTAAATTTTCAACCACAATGAAGGGAGCTTGTGCGGCTTCACAGCAATCACTGACCTGTCTGACCCTTGTAATTCACCCCTTTCCCTCTTCCCCCTGACACACAAACACACACACATGCAGGCACGCATACACAAAGACGCACATACACACACATGCACACGCACGCACACACATACACACACACACACACACACATGCAGGCACGCATACACAAAGACCCACATACACACACATGCACACGCACGCACACACATGCACACACACACACACACACATGCAGGCACGCATACACAAAGACCCACATACACACACATGCACACGCACGCACACACATGCAGGTACACATACACACAGAGAGACACACACACACACACACACATGCACACACACAAACACGCACACAAACACACACACACACACACACACACACACACACATGCAGGCTCGCATACACATACACACACACACATGCAGGCACACATACACACAGAGAGAGACACACACACACACAAACACACACACATGCACACACACAAACACGCACACAAACACACACACACACACATGTCAAAACTGTCCTGCAATCTTTATTTGGCTCCCCAGTTGTCTTGCAGTCCTCCTGTAGCTGCTCCCACTGCATGGTGGGCTACTGCAGCCCAGCACTAGGGAGGACATTTTAATGAAAGTTCCAGCCTGTGCTAGCTAGTGCACACACACAGGATCCATAAAATGCTGCGATTAACAGCCTCCTTGAGAATCACATTACCCGGGGTGAAGTCATGTATGTAATTTATGTATGGCCCGTTTTTTCCCTGTCCCAAATATGACACGTCACCATGGACGACCAACAATGTTACACCTCCATGGCCTGTTACACAATTTGATGAAGACAGAAGAAAGGAGGGGGGGGGGGGGGGAGGAAGAGAGAAAGGCGAACCTACAGAAAGCAGGCAAACCACTTTTACTATTTTTAGTTTTAGATTGTGTTGGGATTGTTGTGTAAAAATAAACAACCCAACGCTCCTATATTATCTCTGTGTATCTGAAATGTTTTTGACTATTTTCTTTCAGTGCGTGGGAAGTGACGTAGCATATTTTTCGACGGCGGCCCAGCAAGATGCAGACACATTCCTTAAAAACAAACAGTTTCCCACTGGGCATGCCAAGACAAATAAATAATTTCCCCCTCACCAGATTACAACAATTGTCCCCCAGTGAATGGGGGGTCTGCTGGGGCCAGGCAAAGACTGGGGGCCTGCTGAATGAGCACTTTATTGGGGGGAGTAAAAACAGCTGAAAGCCCCTTAGAACGCCTGCGGTGGAGAAGCCCTTTGCGGGCCTGGGAGAGAGAGAGAGTGATGAAGAAAGAGACCGAGACAGACGTCAGAAAGAGAGAGCGAGGGAGGGAGAGAAAGAGAAAGAGATAGAGAGGGAAAGAGATGATGGGGGATCGCTGACCTCTGTCTCACTTTGCTGTTGTTTGGGGAAACCTATCGATGGAGTTGAGAGTGATATGAGACAGCTCTGCCAAAAAAAGGTCAAGTCAATACGGCTGAGAGGAAGCCAATGGTAGCAAAACTGATAGCCAGGTGCGTGTGTACGTGTGTGTGTGTCTGTGTGTGTGTGTATGTACATAGGTGTGCATGTTTGTGTGCGTATGTATGTGTGAGTGTGTGTGGGCAGGGGTGTACAGGGATACAGTGTATGTGAAGTAGTCATCAGAAACAGTCGTCTAAATAGAGGTCAAACGACGAAAAGAGAAGCTATTGTCTGCAGCAAGACATCTTGGCCTGTGGCCAGTAGCCAGTGCCCAGTTGGTGAAATGGTTTTGGAAGCGTATGTCACCGAACATATCCAGGAGGAAGAAAATAAAAAAAGGTCTCCAAGACCTCCTGGGAGAAAGTGACCCCTGAAGACCCAGCCGTTCTGCCATTGTACCCCAGGCCCAGATAGGCCCACTGGGGGAGATGTTCCCTACTCACCCCTAGCCTCCCGCTGACCTCCTGCCTACCGCACATTCTTTATATACCCATGAAAGTGACCTAGCATCTCCTTCACCCCCTGATCTCACCAGGGTGCTCTTGGGAGGAAGGAATGGCTGAACTGTAAACACACACAGTCCTCGCATCTCAGCGGTCGCAACCGTGGTGAAATTATACGACGCGACGAGCAGAGGTACATATACAGTTTACACTCCAGCATTCCTCCCCAGGCCATAACTACCATCTGGACTTCGATCTTTACTTAAAGCACACCGTGGGAGATGCCTCTGACTTCTATCTCCTATCTTGACCACACGGCTGATTCGCTAAACCATGCCACGACTGAGTCACTTGTGTTAAACATTTTTCTGTAACATACAGCCTGTATCCTCGGTTCCATAGCATCCTTCCATAGCAAGCCGCTTTTGTAAATCTGACAAAAAAAACTCTCCTGCTTCATAACCATGTCATTTGCAATGTAAATACCTCACGGAATGTGTGTACAGTGACTGTCAGACACCAACCAACCCTGGACACTGCAAATCACAACAGGCATTACATAACCCTGACGCAGATGGCCTCTCAGCCAAAAGACATACAGACTAGTGTGTTTGGGAATAAATAAACGTTCTGTCTGTAGGGGTACTTGGACCCTTGTGTCACCATATGGAATTTTAGTGCCTGTTTCAGTCCGTCCTTCAAGTATTTGTGTGAACATGCTGTACACTAATGCTGCATTCCACTACTGTGCTGCCTTCATTTCGATCTTACATGGCTTTATTACTCTTGTATTACTGCTGTTGTTTCGTCTTACCTTTGTTATATGTTCTTATCTTGTTGTAAAGGTCGATTACATTACTGACATTACGCTAGCCTGGTAAACCAGCCCCTCGTACTTCATTTCACAGAGGGTCTGGACCGGAATTTCTTGACGGTCATTTAGTTGGCCCCAGCAAGACCGATCCAATCAGCGAACAGAGGGTGTGTTCGTTAGCCGTGACGTTGACCTTGTGTGCTACATTTGAATTGTAGTGCGTAGGTAGGCTAATTGCATACGTGACGACCAGGCGTTAGCAATTGGGTAAAGGCAGAGGCACTTGTTTTAAACTTCAGCAGAGTCCACACCTCCAAGAAATCGTTTCTGGTCCAGACCCTCTGTACAAAATAAAATGAAGTACGAGGGGCTGGTTGACCAGGCTAACATTATGCTATCACATACTTGCTTTTTTATTATCTCACCACAAGGGAAATCGGAAGCCATTAATGTACGTATTATCATCAGATTTCCTTTTTCTATTTGAGCTGATCTTAACTTGGCTTTGTGCTTACTCCCAGCCAAGAGTCCTCCGGGGGCTTGCATGAGCTAAAGGTAGCTCAGGCTGTCTGGCAGCTGGACAGATGATCTATGGATGTGACACGCAAGTGAGGCAGATCCTCCTGCTCGCCATGTGCGACAGGCGAGGGGGTTATTTCAGCGGAGATTAACATGTCCTCCCACGCCTCCCCTGCAATCTGCCGACTTCCTGTGTGACAGCGCCGTCACAACACCGGAGGATGGGGTGAGTGCACTCTATCAAACTTTCTCAGAGTCTAGAATGCAAGTCTGCACTCTGGAGTCTATCAGACAAGCATATGGTAGCATCGCCGTAGACTCATCTCCTCCTCCTCTTCCTCTCCCAACATCCACCCCCCGGCCGTCCGCCCACCTCCCGGCTCACTGTTGCTGCAGTCTCAGCGGTGAAGGAGGAATGAGCCCAGTGAAATTACAACCCTACTCGCCATTACTCATCAAATCTGGACTGAGTGGAATGGAAGTATACGGTCATGACGTTTCCCCAGCTATCCATTACATCATGGTCACAGATTACTGTGGTGGAGCGGGGGTGGAGAGGGAGGGGGAGGCGCAGGAAGGGGGAGCATAGAATTTGGAGATGGCTTTCCTCGAGAGTCTCGCTTGAACACAGCCAGCCTCTGTGGGTCCTTCTTGTGCCTGTGGTCTCCCTCTGTCTCCCTCTCCCTCCGTCGTCTCCATGTCTGAGTTGTGGCTCTGTGCTCACCCTGCATGGCCTTTTGTCTCCTGCCTGAGTGAGCATCCGATGGTGCGGGGGTGTTGGGAGTGGGGGTGGATTGGTTGGCGGTGGGGGCTGTCTGAATGAGAGTATGAAGGGAAAAGGGGGGGGGGGGGGTAGGTGGTGTGTGTGTGTGTGTGGATTGCGGGGTGGGGTGGGGGGGGGGGGGGTAAGGGGTGAACAAAGGACAGATCAGGGGTCTATTCCAGGGACAAATGAGCTTAGCGGAGGTGACGGGAGCCAGTGTGACGGGGTAGGGGTGTTTTTGAGAGGGGGGTTGGGGGGGGGGGGGGGGGGGGTGTCACTGGTGCTCTTGCCCGGGTAAGCCAAAAGTGGGGCGAGACACCAGAGGCGCCATCCTGCCTCCTTCCCACAACGTATGCCCACTCTGGACACACAGCAGCTGCCCGTGAGAGCGAAAGAGGTGTTTCGCTGTTCTCATAACTGCTGAGAAAGCCCACAGGAACCTCCTCTACTGCCATTAAGACACCTGACAGCACAAGATGCAGTAAAAGTACCACTTTCTACAAAGTTTGCATTCATAACATTTTATAAACACATCCATAATATATGCATGTACGTACAATATGTTAAGTATACATAATTATTTATACATACTCATGGCTGTACTCCTAGGGCATTATAATGCTATGTGATAAGCCCTATTCAAACTGTGTGCAGTCATGAGTTTGTATAAATAGTCATGAATACTAATTTCAACCATTATTAAGCTTTATTAAGGCATCATAGCCCTTTATATATATATGGTTATAGAGTCTTATGGATAGAAGCTTCATAGAAAGTGTTACCTAGTAGAATAAGTCACTTGTGTTGATCAACTGTAACTGACGGGTTGCTCTGTGCATGTTTTGTAGTCGCACTGTACCAAATGCGTAAAGCAATTTATTGTGCATGCAGTCTGCAAAATCAATATGACCTTCAAAATAACAAACAAACCAACAAAAATTACTAGCATTCCTGGAGGCAGAACTGTTTTCAAACTCATTCAAACATACTAGCCCTCACATTTGATTGCGTCTATTTCTCATCTTCTTTCAATTCAATCTACATTTCCTGCAAAGGTCAGGTCCTGTCTATATTGCCATTTGAAATTTCCAGACCTTTACCACTCTCCACTCTCTTGCTCCCTCTCTCTCTATCTCAGTCCTCACTCACTGTCCTCATTCAGGCCTGATATTTCATTCTCTGGCAAGGCGCAGACATCCCTGCACCCAAGACCTCAGTTTGCTAGCCAGCAAAGCCCAGCCCCCTCTCTCCCTCTTCCTCTCTCTCTCTCTCTCTGTCTCTCTCTTTCTTTCTCACCCACTTTCCCTCATTTCCTCCTGTCCCTCTCTGCCTCTTATCACCACTTGCTTTCATCTGCACATCCCCAGCCCTTGTGTCAGTAATCCGGCAGGGTGCTAAACAGGGGACAAGTCAGGCTTCAGTGGCACCAGCAAGCCCTGTCAACTCCTCCTCCTGAAAACACACACACACACACACACAAACACACACACACACACACACACACACACACACACACACACACACACACACACACACACACACAGTGTGCACATGCAAAGCAATACATGCATTCACCCACCCACACACTCACTCACTCACTCACTCACTCTCTCTCTCTCTCTCTCTCTCTCTCTCACACACACACACACGCACACACTCAGTCACTCACTCTCTCTTTCACACACACATATACACACACATGCATGCAAATCTCTTTGGGATAGATATCAGTCACAGGAAGCGAACTTGGCCAGCTTAGTTAAGCCTCGTTGGGAGTATTCCACTGATACGCTTCCCCTTTGCCACAAACACGCACAGACTAATTTATTGACTTAATAACCTATTTATTTTGCTCAGACTTCGATATACAGCATGTACACCTCCCCCTGCCACGAAACTGAGAGTCTGTTATATTTGGAAACAACATTGTCATGCGTAAACATGAGCCAGTGGAGCAAGGCAGCCTGTTGAAAAAAAAAGAATCTGACATATTGTTCATCCGACAGCACTCAGAGAGAGAAAGCAGAGAGAGAAAGCAAACACCTTTTATAGCATGTTATCACTGGCGCGGCTTCCTCGGAGCGCTCTGGCAAGCAGCTACTCACACCTCCAACTCATTTGCATCCTGCCACCTGTGAGAGATGCCAGGATGCTCGCTCGACTGACATCGCAGTAGTGGCGTGATGTCAGTGGCACACACACGCACGCATGCGTGCACTTACACACATACACACACACACACACATACACACACACACGCACACGCACTTTACAAACACCCACACAAACGTACACACACACACACACATACACACACGCACACACACACATACACAAACGAACACACACACACACGCAAACAAACATGCACAAACACAAACACACACACACACACAAACACACACACACTCACTGCTTCCTGGGCAGAGGCATGCAGGAAATGAAGACAAATAGCTAATTGGAAAGCCAGATTGAGGCGTGCATGTAAGTGTGTAATCTGGACATGGTCTTTCTGCAACCTGTATAACTCGGCTCGATCCCCCGACGGGGGACTCTAAAATCCCATCAGCAGCTTCTTTCATATACCTGCAAAATACATTTCAATGTGATATTCACTTGAGTCAACCTTATCTTTCTCTTTCTGTGTCGTCAAAAAGCCACACTGCAGCCGACAGTGTGTCTGAAATATCAAAGCGTCCACACATTTGCAGATGTCAACAGCTCAGAGATGTCTGAGGCTCTGGAGTCCATTTCTGCAGCAAAGAATGGGAGCACTGTGTGGAAAAAGCTGGGGTTAAGAGGGCAGCAAGACAGGGAAATCCGAGAAAGGCCTCCACTTTTTTTTTCCATCCCCTACTCAGCGCGCTCCTTACATCAGGAATGCTTTGCCCCTGACATTGGAGGCAGCGGGACACCCTGACACGTGATTGATGACTGAGACAGGTCAGGTGGACGGCACGTTCTCCCCGCAGACGTTCTCCCGGCCCGTGGCTCTTTAGCTCAAGATGTGTCACAGGGCTGCATCCGTCCACAGCCACACGAGGCGACATCCATCATGTGATCCCCCCGCCCCCCTTCCCGTGACAGCGTGTCAAGCGTGCTGTAATGCATGCCTCACACCCGGACATCCGTGCTGTCAGGCGACACCTATCCCCCATACATCTCTAAAAACTGTGCAGGCAATGCGTACCCCCCCTGACCCCTCTGCTGATCGGTACACATGGAAGGAAAATAGATTACCTCAACACACAATCCAACAGCCACGCCAGCATGCCGCTTAGGCATCCTTATAGATGGCTGGCAAGACATCTCCTGCTAAACTGTCACCCTGACTGAATTATTTGGTTAATTTCCAAAGAAGCCGTCTCTGTCCGCTCCATAACAGCACACAAAAAACACCCCACAGTGCAATAGCAGTTTGCAGCAGACAGCTTTAATTCTCCCAAAGAAAACAAGGCTGCCACATGCTCTGGGGCCAACTGTCACAGATATACTCTGTAAATATGCTGGGTGAAGTTGGTGGAGGTCAGGTGCTTGGGGTGGACCATTCCATTCCTGACCCCTTTACCCCCTTTCGCTATGCTTGGGTCATAGGGTTTCCCACATCACCCCACCCCCACCCACCACCACCAGCCAGGGCAGCCATGTCTGGCTGGTGTGACCAGAAAATGCACCCCCTGCACACACTGCGTGGGAGACCCCTTGCCAGCCCCCTCTCTTGCTGGAGACCTGCTGCTCCGTCCACAGGCCGCAGTAAATCAGCTGCTGCTGAACAGGGACAAGCTCCGCTCGGATGGGGGCCCATTCATCATACAGATGCAGGAACAGGCCGGGGGGTCGGAGGTCAACCAGGCTGGTCAGCTGGCAGGCAGGAGGCCAGCCTCCATGTGAGCACCAGGGTTAGGGATAGTCAGAGATAAGAAAGAGAGAGAGAGACAGAGAAAGAAAGAGAGAGAGACACAGAGAGAGAGATACAAAATAAAACAAGTAAGAGAGATAAAAGAGAGAAAGAGAGAGATAGACAAAGAGAGAGAGAGAGAGAGAGAGAGAGATGTGTGCTATCTTGGAGCCCATATCTAACGCACTACTTTAATCTGCCTTAGAGGAAAACACCATTAGACTGTTTTCGATCTAGAGGAGGTCCATTTGGCATGGCTAAGAAATAAGAGCAGTATCATGGTAATGCATTAGCAACACGCAACACTCTGTGCAACTATCTGCATTTAAAGCAACACTAAATAGTTTTTCCAACCTTAACATAATGTTTCCAAAACTGTTTCAGTGATTCATCAACTTGTAACAGGGTAAAAGGCACTTCTGAATTCGGCTATAACCGCACTGACTAAGTTTCTCGTCTCTCTGTAGTTCTGTATGAGAGACAAATCCACTTCCAACCTGTAGGGTGACTGAAGACGAAAACTACTTAGTACTGCTTTAAGTATGAGTTTGTAGAAAAGTACAATGAGCTCCTCAACATCACTGCTTGAAGGAGTCTAAGGACAGTCAGGAAACTGAGAGTTGTGTCAAGGTAAGACAGTGTTGTCTAGGTATTGACTGAGTGTTGCATGCTCACACGCTTTTGTCTGGGGCCACTTGGTTTGCTTTCACACTTCATTTTTTCGATATTGCGCCTTGATGAGAGGCAACCGCGGTCGTCTTCCAGAACAGTCCTTGATGAGAAAAGGAGTAAACTCTGCGGGGTGGAGAGCACCATGAGGGCCTCCTTACCACACACACACACACACACACACACACACACACACACACACACAGCTTGCCACAGTTAGACTAAATCAGAGAGCGGTGGTGTAAGCTAAGAGTAAACAATATGCCAATCAAAATGCCAATCATGGCATGTTCTTCTACCCCACATCACCATGTGTCAATCACACATTTAGACTCCCCTCCCCATATGATCTCTGTAGGTGTGTTTACACTAATAATAAACAGACGAACTGAAGAATTACAATGTGTGTGTCCCTCTTCTGCAGTCCTTGGGGCAAAAGATACCATAAGGAGCATCGACAAAGATCTTCCGTGTGAACCAGAACCTCCAACCGGCTTTTGGTTTAAATGAATTTCACTGACAATCATAGTTTGCCTTCTGCTCCCTCTTCGCTTGGATAAAATCTCTTCAAAGCCCCATTTTACGATTTACTGTTCCCTTCCATTGCTGTTTTTCATTTTTGCTCCTTGTGGGGGGGGGGGGGGGGGGTTGAAGATATCTTTATGTGTTTCCTTTCAATAAACTACCTAGTGGCAGCCAGACAGGCTCCGCCGGTCTCCTGGGGCTTCGAGCCTGCCTCATATTTTCAAAAGTGATGCATGCTGCTTTGTAGGGAAACAAATAGAAACACTTGTTTTCTATGTCGTGCATGCTGTGAATATGTACTTGCATGGAAAGGGTAAAACTAAGAGAACACACATGGTCCAATGCACGCACTTTGTTCTTTTGTTGTGTGGAGGAGAAAAACAGCCACGCAGGTACAGTATGTGTTTGTATGTGTGTATGAATCTGCTGTTTGTCCTCTTTATTCAGATAAAATAACTACTTCACATAATATAGGATATTTCACATCATAATAATCAATACTATGTACAGCTTTTCTGAAGGAAGACATATGGTATGATCTACACTATCTCCGATGCATTCCATATACATTACAAATTGAGCATATATCATCACTTGTTCTATACCTTTTCCATAAATAACCCATTTGTTTCCATGGAAACATTCACTGTATGGAGGGGAGGCGTGAGATATTGAAACATGGCTGAGATATTGACTTACTGTGACAATATTAACACACTGCAGCATGGAGACAGAAGGACAAAACCATTGACTGTGTATAAGATATACCGATATCCGTCCATTCTTAATATATAGTCTATGGACAAAACCAAATGATGGCGTCTCCTTACTTTCCATTCATTTCTACAACACTGTCTCAAATACAAAAAAAAGGTCGAAACTGGCCGCAAAATAGTCTGAGGCTTTATTTTCACTCAACTGCCATGCAGTTACCATCCTGCTACCATTACCAAAACATTACCGCCAAAGCTCCTGCCAGCTCTAATATGATTTTACTGTTTTCAGCTCATTTTATTTAGGGGGAACACATGCTTCATGTTCTGCGTATGTACTGTAGCATGTAAAAATGGCTGGCTCTAGCATATCATCTGCAAGTTCCTGTACGTTCCTGTTTAATGGCCCCTATACCCGTGTTCCCTGCTCTCAGGCTAACAAGCTTCATCCCCCTCCTATAGAAAAACGTTCCACCACGCAGAGTTGGGCTGCGGCCAACTGGGGCGGTGGGGGAAACGGGTAGTTCTAGGCACGGACGTACGGACGGATGTGCACACCAGTGATCTAACGCACCTCGCATCGGCACGGAGATTAGGGGAGAGGACTGTGTGTGTGTGTGCAATTATCACTGTGCACTGACACAGTGCAAATGAGCTGCGAGTTTTCAAAAATGACCAAAGAAATAATGTGCTTCAGAAAGGCAGCTTAGATGAAATTTCTCTCTACACTTCTTTCCATGCATATATTATACTTATATTACATATTATACTTATTTTTTAATGCCGTGTATATATTTAATTGGCACAGTCCGTAAAGAAATAGGAGAACTATATGAAGTTGCTATGTGGCGTGTTTGAATGGCAAGGCATATATTTACTCGCAGACACCTAGAAACAGTGTGAGGCTGACATGTGCAGATATTTTCATTTTCCCTCTGCACCTCTGAGAGAAAAAAAGTCCCCCGACCTGTTCTTCGGCTGACTAAGGCTTTCTGCAGCTGCTACTCCCACACATCTGTAAATGTGTACCGGTCCAACATTAGCCCCACCATTTGCAGAGTGAGCACATTCGAGCGAGCCCACGGTTGTAAGCGAAGACCTCGGAAAAAATCGGAGGATCTGGCCCTGGCTCCTTCCTGCTCAGTGCGATTACCATAAAATCACTAAGAAGGTTTAGGACTGAAGCGCCTACAAGCTCATCAAATCGATCAGCCTAAGTCCCCGGGACGTGATGTTGGTCTGCATGTCAATCATGTTAAGTCTGTTATTACTATTATTACATTACACTTATCTGGCGTTCTTATCCAGAGCAACTTACAGTGTTTCTGTTACAGTCCCTGGAGCTGTGTGGGATCAGATGCCATGCTCAAGGGAGTTTCAGCCATGGGTAGTGCGGGATTTGAACCTGTGACTCTCCGATCCCAAGACCAACTCCCTAACCAGTAGACCACAGCTGTCCCCTGATGTATATTTATATTACAAATACAGGCTTTATTTTTAGAAAAAATAGCAATGTAAGTGCCCCTGGTACAATATTACAACATATTCAGTGCCTGTGAGTGGCACTACACTTAAGCAGTCGCCTCTTTAGCGCTAAAGGTTAACATCCCCCTTTGCCTCTCCCCCCGGTGCATTCCCACTCCGCCTGTATGTGCTTATGCAAGAAGCAGGCAGGCAGGCAGGCAAGCAGGCAGGCAGGCAGGCAGGCAGGCAGGCAGGCAGGCAGGCAGGCAGGCAGGCAGGCAGGCAGGCAGGGGGAGCAGGCCTGAGGGCAGCTCACTGTAATTACGGAAGCAGCTCTCCAGTGATGGTGAGACGCCAGGGCCATTTCCCCTTCTGCTGCACTGTTGGAAGCAACTGACTAAGGCTCCTTAAAGGCCATACTACATATTTGAGAAGGTGTAAGAACAGAGAGAGAGAGAGAGAGAGAGAGAGAGAGACAGACAGACAGAGAGAGAGAGAAAGAGAGAGAGAGGGAAAGAGAGAGAGAAAGAGGCAGAGAGAGAAAAATCCTTCCAGATCCTTCCACACTTGTGCCAAAGACCCACACCATGAACGTTCAGGGTGCATAATGTATGTATGTATGTAAAGGAAAGAAATGAGGGGAAAAACAACATCTCATTCACCGTCAACATTACACGGGAAAACATATTCCATTTAATCGACTACCATTGGCATCCTTGCAGCTTTGCGCTTTGAAATAGTCTTCCCGTGACACTTTACATCCTCCACTTGAAAATGTATAGCCATTTAATTATTGGGCTAAACCAACTTGTAATGTAGATTTTGCCTGCTCCTTATGGTGGGTTGCAAGACTTATGAGCAGGGCGTGTGGACAAAGGCAACAAATGGAGGGTATCGGCCCATCCTGTGTTGCTGCTTCTTTAAAGAAGGCCAGACAGTGAATCACCGAGGGTGACGATGCCCACCCTAAACAGAGCTGATGAGTGTGAAACCTGGCCCTTGGGGTCTGCCTGAGCCAGCAAAAGGTTAAAGCCTTGACCGGGAAGGCGCTGGCAAATTTATTGTGCCCTAACGCCCTTCCATGCATACTCACTCACACACACACACACACACACACAAGTTAATATATGGTCACCTCCCGTGGTCATGAGGAATGCATTCCGCTGAATGCTATGGCTCATTTAAAGGAGACAAAGGCAATCTTGTGAGTCAGCTCCAAGAACTATCTGCATATTTATGACTGAAACTTTTATAGACTGCAGTGTCACGTTATGGTCCGGTGCATTCAGCTGTTTTATGTGCACGTCAATCATTTGATGGCATTGCATATTTCCTTCACTGGTTATGAAATACTACAACACTGTGTTCAGTGAAATTCACCAAGATGAAAAGCCAAAAGTGGTAAAACATTTGTTATGTTTTCTCCCAACCAAAGTGAGTGAACATGCACATTTGTTTAGCACTGAGAAGATAAAGAACATTTGCAGCCTAGTAAGCTTTTCTGGAGTGTGATACAAGCCCACTGTGAAATCTTTTAGTTTTCTTCTCCAGTGTAGAAACAATGTTGTACAGTCATACAAGGGAGGATATGATTCTGATGTGGGTTTAAGGGGCTTAAGTGACCAAACTGTCAAACAACTGTCAACAATGGCCAAACTGTCTCCACAAAATGTACAGAAGACAAAGTTACAGTAGCTCAGGTAAGCCTTATGTGAAATTGGTAGTTTCTGCTCCAGTGCAGAAAGAATAGTGTACAAAGTCATACAAGGTGGGGTATGATTCTGATGATTGTTTGTGTCACCAGAAAAACAATGGTGCAACTGTCTCCACAAAATGTAGAGAAGGCAAAGTTAGGTCCGGTAAGCCTATTGTGAAATTAGTTGTTTCTGCTCCAGTGTAGAAAGAATATTGTACAAAGTCATACAAGGTGGGATATGGTTGTGATGAGTGTTTGTGTTACCAGGGTAACAACAGCAAAACTTTCTGCACGAAATGTAAAGAAGGCAAAAAAACAAGTCCCGCGACAATAAATCTT
The DNA here is from genome assembly GCA_027475355.1 of Coilia nasus. Taxonomy (NCBI): domain Eukaryota; kingdom Metazoa; phylum Chordata; class Actinopteri; order Clupeiformes; family Engraulidae; genus Coilia; species Coilia nasus. Next base: position 17,285,823 of record CM050217.1, read on the forward strand.
CACAAATAATATTTCTCCCCGGTGAAGTTTCTTATTCCCCCAGAATGTTTACGAAGACACACCATGACAAGTAATACCTCGTAAATTCAATTTTCCACTTCTGATAGAATAATTCACAGGTTAATGCTCTCCCAGGCGAAGCACAAATGAAAATTTATTGAGGAAAAAACTCAACCAGTATATTTTATTCAGGAAACTGAAATGTGCTGCTAACAGAATTACAGAGTGGAATATCACCTTCTGCAGTTACTATGACGACACCATATTGCTTGCGCTCACACGCTTCTTAAAAAAATAACAGCTGAAGATCAGACTCGTATGTATGTGCAGTTAATTTAATGCCACTCAAAGATAAGCATTATTACCATTATCACATTCATTTCAAAAAGTGGAAAAGTGAGGAAAAATGTTTAAGTTGGGAAAGTAAAATGTACATATTAAATCTGATTTCTATTGATTTCATGCATCATGCTATGAGATATCGGAGCTGATCTGAGATGAGAGCTTGCAGGCAGGAGTAAGTTTGTGGGTTACTGTAGGTGAACTGCTGGATCATATGAACATGTTCCCAGGTGAAATCAGATCTGCTTAATTGACCTTCGAGTTCTGTGCCAGAATGCCTGAGTAAATGACTCAGCAGGAGTGTTTCATTCCTATTAGCCGTCGAACAAGCAAACACAGCAAAGTGGAAGTCCGACGCAGGGATGTCTGACATTACTGGCTTGGCCATTCAGCTGGAGCTTGAGCGAAGCCCGTGGCTTTGTTGTGACGTTTTGTGGGACTTGCAACACAAAGCAGTGTCTCCAAGGAAGGCACAGAGAGATGCCTGCTATCCCTGTTTCATGGCAACGGCTTGAATCGGGGCCCGTCAAAATAACCAGCTCTTAGAGCCACTCAGTAATTTAGCCTTATAACTGCACAGCTGAGGTTTGGTCCGTGATGAAGGAAACTTCATGGTGGCGAGCAGGAACTAAAACATGAAAACCTCCAGACCATTACTTTGTGTATCCCACCACACCGCAAAGCTGCATTCCCACCGACCTCGGGCTTTTAGGCAGCGGGGCAGAGAGGCTGTGGGGAAAGGATCAGGAGGGAGTCAGAGATGGCATACATGTTGCACAATCTCCCTCAAATATGTACAGGGGCCACACTATTCAAACGTCTCATTTCATGGACCTCGCTGCCAGTCACAACAGAGCCGTGTAAATGGGAGACTGGGACTTTTTTTTAATGTGAGTGGGTTCAAATTTCATTGTCCAAACTACAGCTATTTGCTTGGGTCTAATGTGCGCAGCTCACGTTTTTCTTGACAAAAGACCAACTAATTAACACATTAGACACAATTAAAACACCTGAGTGATTAAGAGGGCCTCATATTAAATGTTATGAAAGAAACTTGCACTTGTCTATTCAGCATTCACATCATGCATTTTTCCACAAATAGAATGACAAACTCCAAAATCCACCGACTTTAAAAAAAGTCTAGTAAATTGTGCTTTATCGACCAGGCTCACTTCGAGGCTTGGCAGCTCACCAAGGACGTCTCTGAGAGGCACTAAAACAAGGCCTCCTCAAGCCGAACGTCGCCAGTAGCAGGACAGCAGGCATGGCGCCTCTTCTCTGGGTGGGCGTGGGGGGTGATGCATTCAGTTGAGCCGCTGCGATGAGAATGCACGGCACACCAGCGATGGACTCATCTCGCCTGTCATCACACCGCCACCCCCACCCCCTCAGCTAAAGGCTGTCTGACCGCTCTGACTCTCAATTATTTTCCCACCGTCCACTGCGTCTCTCCCTGAGTCTGCCAATCATCCCAGTCTGGGGTGAGTGCCTGGCCACTCCTCTTTTTTGCTAACTTTTTTTTCTCTTTCTCTCTCTCTCTCTCTCTCTCCTGTCTCTGATCCCCCTCTCCCTCACTCTGCCAGTCCATCTCACAGACTCTCTGAATCAAAGGAAGTCTCGTATGGTCAGCACTGTGTCTGGCAGATATAAGTGTCGCTGCGTTTAAAAGGTTACTTGGGGGCCACGGTCTCGCATCAAGAGATTCTGCCAGGCGAGCTCTGCTGTGCCTGTGCCTAAGCCTGAGCCTTTGTGTACTGGGAGGAAGCAGCACAGCTTTTTGTTGCTCATGCTGATAGGTGGTGCAGTGGCTGTTTTCCACATTCAGCACATTTTACCCCTCGGCAGAGAAATTTATTAGGTGCCCATCTGAGGTTCATTTATCATAACAGCTTCCCCCCTTCCCAACAAAATCAAAACCCAGGCAGAGGAGAGCCAGCTTTACTGGAGTCATCCGTGTGTAACTGACAAGTACAACAGTCCCCCTAAGATCCCTTTGCAAGGGCTGATTCTGAGGTGCCTGCAAAGTCCATTACAGAGCCTAGGCAGTGCATTGACATGCTGGGCAAGTATTGAGAGGAAGGAATGAATAGAGATGGTGGTCTGCTTGTTTTTTTTTTTTTTTCTTTTCCTTTTTATTTCCGCCGTAACATCTAGAAAGTTAAGCCTGGCGAGACCCTCACAAAGGGCCCAGTGTCACCGTACCAGATGGGGGGGAAGAGGAGGAGAGGGAGCCCATATGCACAGTGCGCTGCAGACAGGCATGTCCAGTCAATGCACAGGCCAGACACATCTGGACCCACATATGTTCGCCAAGTCCCCCCAACCCAACCCCCACCGCCCCCTTCTTCATCAGCTCTACTGAACATAACATTATGCAGCAACAACAGCCAGAAATAGCATGGAATAAAGACAACAAAGTCTAATAATGAGAGTCACTAACATTGCAGGACATTGCTCGAGTCAGTTCGAATCAAAAAATCAGAACCATCAAAAAATGTATTCATTGAACTCCATTGAAACTTGGTTAAGTGAACTGTTGTTGTCTCTGTTTTAAAGGTTCTGGTTATGCAGCACAGAAAAAGAATTTCACACCAGGATTTTCCTAATGAGCTGCTTTTGGGATTGACCTCTGACCCCACGTTATGTGCGTCATGTGGCTCACTTTCACCCTACAAGTCCTGCTGCACTCAGCCGAGGAAAAGGTGAGAAAGTGATATTTATGGTCCCCCCTCACTTGCAGCCAACCCCATACGAGAACTGGAAGGTTTGAGGTTTTTTTTTTTTTTTTTTTTTTTGGCTCTCCCCCTTCTCTCCATCGAAGCACTGCAGCAATGCAATCAAGAACGGCTGGTCAAGTCAACAGCAGCGTGGTGGAGCGTGCTCTGATTGAGAAGCTCCAGAACATAATTTCAGCCATATCCAAGTCTGGAGATGACACGCAATACAGAGCAGATGGATCACCCCAGACCTCATCTCCCTCTCTCGAGTCGAATCACCCCCCACCTCGCCTTGTGTCCCGAGATATCCCTTGGCAAAACCATCACCTGCCTCGCAAAAACAGTTTATGCCACTTGAAAATATGCTATAAATCACGGGGCCGAAGATAAGATCTTCCGACACGCATTTCAAGTCCCCCCTTTAATACTGACGCCGTGCCCCCTCTCATCTTTTTCCCACTATCTTTTTATGAGCTGCGGGCGGGTTAGGCCCAGTTCACTGAGAGCATCCCCAGCCAGTTATGAGGGTCCCCCAGACTCATTTATGAGGTGACAGTCCCGCAGACAGACAGATGCACATGCACAGCACAGCTGGCTGCAGTACCAGCATACAGGCTGAGTGATGCAGTGATATAGAGCGGCTTGAACTTATTGCTGCCTATAAGGTATTATCAGAAGTAACCACATTTCCGGTAGCAATCAAATGGTCTTGCTTTTATTTCCTATTTAAGTGGGTTAATGTTACACATCCGTGCAGAGGTGATGGGGAGGACAGTGGCAGAGAGAGAGAGACAGAGAGAGAGAGAGAGAGATAGAGGGAACAAGAAAGACAAAAAAAAACACCAGAGCAGAAGCCTTCACAGTGATAGTATTTGTTGTGCACATATTTTAACACCAGGGAGCTTTTGCAAGCAAAATTAGTGATAAGCATGGATGACACAATAGTAGAAGGGTAGTATGTGCTGACGATCATCAAATTGAATACTGCTCGTCTTCACGTAATATTCAGAGCCTATTGTCTGCCTGACTGCTATCAGTTGTCCTTGAGATGTCCTTTCCTATGAAATAAGCAGATTTATTATACCTTTTCAATGCCTTCCGCTCAGTAGCCGTGGGGCCTTCATGATTTTGCCACCACGTAATGTAACCAGGAGTTCTGTAAATATTTTGCCAGGGGAATGATAGAAGAGCACAGGGGAGAAAAGGTCAATTTTTGTATGTCTTTAATTTCACAGCGCTCCATTACCTAGTCACTGTAGCTATTTCTGAGTTTTCACACTGCTTGTGCAAATGAAGCAGCTTTTACCTTGCCATCCCAGGGGAAACCGCTTTCACCGTTTTGAATTACAAAGCTGGTTTTCTACACCCCACCCTCTACTGTATGTGTGCTCAGGCTGCTTCTCTGATCTTCACTTCAGGCCTGTTAGACCAGCATCCAATTAGCGGTTAAGAACAGGAACCCAGTCAGTCACACATGGAGAACCTGATTGTGCCCATGCTACTTACTGTATCGGTCCACGCTTTGTGTATTGTTTTGTGCCGGAATTTATGCTATCAGGCTGTTGCAATGGCTAACACTGCAAAGACGGAGAGAAGGTGCCAGGAGGTGGGAGGGGGGGAGGCGAGAAGCTGCGTGAAGGACACTTCCCTCCCGCGGATGGATGGAGCATCACAGGGGGGGGGGGGGGGGGGGGGGGTTCCACACTAATCCTTCTGGTCCCTCCTGATCCAGCTTTTATTTCCCAGGGTGCACCATTCATTTCAAATTATACAGAACCTTTCTTGAAAACCCCTCAACCCCCCCATCCATCCCATCTGAAACAACTTACATTCACTCTGACAAGACAAAAGGAGACATTATTTGGATACATTTATGAGACGCTCCTCTGTAACGATGCCCTCATGTCTTTCAGCCTGGTGGAAATACGGGAATAAGGAGAAAAAAAAACACACAAACTTGGTATTGGATCATGCCACGCTGCACAGTCCCTGATGTTTGGGGAAAAATCCGTCATTTGTTTATGGACTTGATCTTGAGTCTGTTTACACCACTGGGTTTTTGCATGGCACCGCATTGGCATGAGCTGTTCAGGTACACACACACACAGCCCTCAGGATGGTAAACAGGAGGCTGGGCTTGCTTGCTTGCTTGACGAAGATGAAAAGCAGCCTCTGCTTTTGTATTCTTCCCTCTAAACCGCACAAGCTTGGGGAGGTATGGAATTAGCATGTCTTTGGGCTACCTCTGACATTGACTACCCCACTCAGAAGGGAGACATTATACCAGCAGGAAGAGAGTTCCTTCAGGCAAGTCATTTAATAGGACACTTGATTGCTGAAGCCATTACCAGCAAAGTCTAGTCAAGAGAAGCTCGGGAAAAAAAAAAAACTCTCTAGTGGCTCTGCACAGTCGATTGCAATTACTGGAGTGACCTCGCAGCTTAACAATGTGAGATTCGGCGGGATTTATGTGTGTACTTAAAAAAGTGGGTAGAAAGTTCTGCCCGAGTGAGCAGTGATAAGCATCTTAGTTGACTCCACACCTGTCAACATATGTCTATTCACCCTTGAACTGCAAGATATATATCACACACACACACACACTCTCTCTCTCTCTCTCTCTCTCTCTCTCTAACAAAAGTGGGGTTTATTCAGGACAATACAAAAGTGGAAAGGGATGGTTGGAGTTTGTTGATGCAGTATACAAAAAAAAAAAACATGCTGGCCCATTGTCCAAATGCCCATCTATCCACAATGAGTTACAGAAGAGCTGGCCAACTTGAGCCAGCTTCAAAGTTAACATCTGCCAAAACAAGAGGCTTTGGGGGGGCTGCTATGAAAACTGTCCTGTTGTTATGGCAAGGGCAAGAATCCATGTCCTGCTAAACCTTATTTCGTCTCTGGCCACTGTTATCCAAGCCACCGTGCCTTAAAGGTTGCATGTGGGAGACGCCTCCACTCCAAATGAATGACAGCAGACACCGCAAGGCTTAAGCCAGGCTGCCAGGGGCATGTTGGAGTCCAGGGCAACGAGGCCGGCATTAAACCCGAGACCAAACACAGTTCTGCAGCTTGAACAGTCACTTAGGACAAGTGGTGCTCCAGGCCAAACATGTCATGCGATCCAATTACACCACTAGCGTGTGTATGGAATAACATCTGAAGACGGGGAGGAACCCCTGCTCTGGTGCTGACAGACATCTACCATCTTACCGCCATTAACTGCTCCTCCATCATTTTATGAATTGCAGTTACCTGCAGTAGGGGACACTCCTGGCAAGCAATGTGACAGAGACAGTAGCCATGGTTTACTGGGCTTTTCCCAGACACATTTACCTCCTCAATTTAAGATCCTTCCATGTTTACAGACACTGGTGCCTCGAGGAGTTATTTAATATCTTGCCGTTTTAAACAGAGGATTATGTCATTCTTAACAGTTAAGTGTAGTGTTGCAGCGCTGCTAGTCTTACGTGTACGCTAGGCTACGTAGTGCTAATGACTGTTCTGTGGGATGAAAGAAAGTTGGCCCTCAGCAGCCTTCAGCTGGCACTTGGTCCTGTGGCATTGTGCCGTAGCCCTGGAGGGAGAAGTGAGAAGGGGGGGCAGGGGTGGGTTGGCGGTCTTAGGCAAGCCCTGGTACCCTATCACAAACTGACAAGGAAAAGGGGGCTCGCATGGCAAAGGCCCGGGTCGATAGGAGAATGGAAGGGTTGAGAGATTAATTGAACTCCGAAGTCAGCTGCGGATGATTTCTATTCCTGCCGGATGCGGAGGGGGGAACTGCGGTACAAACTAGTTTACTCACTCCTCCTCCCAGTAATTGGCTGCCAGAGGCGCCCGATACCACTGTCTGTTCCTGAAGCGCCTGTTCCTCAGCACACATGGCTTTGGCCTGTGCCAGATCACAGTGGAACACGTGGTCAGGCAGTCCTCTAATTGGTATTCAGTGTTATCAGATTGCTCTGATGTGTCAAACACACAAAGCCTGGCTGCTTTTGCGACTCACTCGATCCAAGTGTCTGACACTGGTAAATTGAATTCCGAAAAAGAAAAGCCGAACATATGATGTCTTTTCATCACCACTATACTGCCAAATTATAATACAGTACCAAACAAGGTAATGCAGTGTGGTAAGTGATGGTACTGAATAAAAAGAACATGAATCCAAAAGAACGAAGAATATTTTATGAATTACATGGTTTGTCTTGAGGTTGAGAAATCTTGACAACCCAATACAAGGGCCATGTGTGTTGTCGCTCTGCCCATTATTGTTTGCTGAAGAGAACTGGAGCTAAAAGAGATCTCTGGCATGCTAAGCCTAAAATTATGGTGGCTCCACCTTGACCTGTTCTGTCAATAACTCTTGTTGTTTGTGATCCACATAGTTGACCCCTAATGACACAGCAGTGCACCGCCTGGAGACACCACCTCCTTTTGTTTATAGGAAAGGTTTTTTTCCACATGGGACCCTCTGTGTGGACAGACAGCCATCACATTTCTTTCTTTTCTTCTTCTGTTGTCAGGGTGCTTATTCTCCTGACCCTGTCGTTTTTTCGGCCATTCCATTAGGATCATCTTACAAGGGGATAGACCGTGGCCATCAGTGGAGACAGCTTGACTTTTAAGAGCAGAAGATGGAGGATCGATTGCTGTGCCTAAAACAGACTATCAATCAATCAGAAGACGCTGTCACACTTACAAAAAAAATGTTTGTACAGGTGAATAACTACACACCTTCACTAAAAATGTCCTCCCTGACAATGCCAAATGTCCATGCTTTGCATGCAGAATAAACTCGGAATGTGATTTTCACATTGCAGCACAGTGAGGTGATACAAAGTTGCCTATTTTCCCGTCCTTTGAGACGACTTTGAGACCCATACATAGGTAGATGGTGCCTGAGTTGTGCTCATTTAACATACTAATGAGGTGCTGCTGAAAGGAACAAGTGTCTCTACGCATTAACCTTTCCATGCTTCAGCAACTTAATGGATGTTCATTATTGTGCTATAAGCTATGTCCAGTCAATCTCAATCTGCAACTGCTTACCCGCCTTTCTCTAGCTTCCCTGCCTCCCTCCCTCTCTCACACTCACTCACTCTCTACACCACTGCCTCTCTGCTTCAATGAGGCCTATTATTAAATGCTTCTTTCCTTGATTTCCATGGAAACTCCAGACTAATGCATCATCCAATAAGGAGCATCATGAAGGCAGCCATTTCTCTTGCTTGAGTAGTCGATTTTGTATTTTCAAGTACACTGAAGCACAGGTCGAAGGAGAAAGGAGATTTGAAGCATAGAAACATTCCTTTTTTTTTCGAACAGTGATGGCATCTTTCAACTTATCAGATGCTAGTTAAATATTTACATCTTACCGGGAGACAGTGGTGCGGCCCGATGGTAGAGAGATTCAGGTTACAGACATGTCCTTCACAAATGTGTGGACAAAGCATGCAAAGCACCATGATTTCTTGCATTCCAGCTGTGTCTCTCTCAATTTCAGTCCAAGTCAAAGTCAAAGACGTGTGTTAATAAGCGTTACTAATGAACTTGAGTTAAACATTTGAGATTAAAGGACTATTTACTGTAAAACTACACTCCAAAGCAGCGTGAAAGAGGGAAAACCAGGAGAAATTTAAAGGATGTCCTGTATGTGGTATTATGCACCATGCTGATTTTCATATGTACATAAACAGCGTGTTTGCATCTGCATACGTTTTCACACAAAATATATAGACAGACATTCAAGTAAACCTAGAAACATACTGAAAAAAGAAAGTCATTATAAAAAATAGAATAACTGTAGAATTACAGTACATGTGTTAAAAAATGACTGTCTAAATATACCATCCTCCACCAGCTACTTTGCATACTGCTCCCCCTTCATCTGTGGAGTGTGTCCTGCAGGCTTGCCAAGGTAATTCAGGGATAATTCTGCAGCAGAATACCTCAAATATCCTACCCCCTCTCCACGGCAGCCGCTTACGCCCATTGTTCTGCATGTTATCTTAGGAAGCCCACAGGATAAGGGGCTGTCTATGGGTTTCCTTTCTGAATTTCTCTTCTCCGAGGGTCTCATCGCTGGCATTTGCGTTAAGCTCATTAAGAATTAAAAAGAAAACTAAATCTCCGACGTATCTGGTTGCTGGAGGGACGCTGCGGAGGGGGGGGGGGTGACCCCCTTCCCCCACCGCTTTTTTTTTCTCTCATCGCACACTTTCTCTCGACAGACAGCTTCTTCTCATCTCTTGGTTTAATCTTAACTTTTTCACACACATCCCCCTTCACTGGTTCATTACTCTTCTCTCCGCCTCCGAGTTACTGCTATCCTAAGCTGTTTAAATATTTGTGCATTTATCAGCGCGTGTAGTGGATAGCAGTCAATGTTTGTTAAGTCGCTGTTAATATGAATGAAATTATTTCCCCAAAGGTTAGCCACGCGCCACACGCCTCCCGCGACAGTGACAGCACAGATTCAGATTTTGTTATTTCAAACATTAATTAGAGCAAAAGAAATGTGTGAAATCACATTCTGGAAAAAGAACACACTGTGATTGAATGTAACTTCTAGAAAGATGAAGTTATGACTAACAAACAGCTTTTTAATACAAAAAAGGACATCTCTTGAGGCACAGATTCGTGACACGGTACCCAAAGATACTTAATAAACCCTATCATTAAATCCTGCAATACTATTTTGGCAAAACACGTGCTATTGATAGAAAATGACTGTACAGCAGTGTCAGTGAGCGAGGAAAAATACCCAGATACAATAACTGCTGCTTCTACAACTTCCATGTCTCCTAGATCTGTTGTCACGGTAATACTACTTATTCACAAATGGCACTGAATATCATAGAAACGGTTCCAACACACAAACTATCCATCACTGAAATACGATTCACAGATTAACTAAGCGGTTTCAAGACAATTCAAAAGACATAAAAAGCCAGACTTCTGTTTGAAGACCTGGGGTAGATCCTTAATGATCTCTGTCTATGTCAGTGTGTACATGTCAGTCCCACATCAATAAAACCTAGCAATTAACATTTGAAGGACAAAGCCGAATAAAGAGGAATGCATTGTTGTGGGTTGGCTTGGACCCTACACTTATATCTATCTTCACCAGTGTTTTGCCAGGAAGGGTTAGTGGTCTGTCCCCTGAATTTAACCAAATCAATACACAAATGCTAAATGTATCATCTGATCAAAACCACATAATTGTATCTTTCCATTCATTTTACTATTGACTCAGCCTGGCTTCCAAAAACACATTAGACTCCTATTCATAAAGCTTCATCAAGCTTTAATGGTCAAGCCACTGAAGATCACTACGGATGGCATGCTGAATATCAACACTGGATCCCCACCACAGAAGGCATGAGGGGATCACAAATGCTCCATCTCTGCACGTAAGTAAAGACCCCGAAGCTGTTGAGCTGTCTAAAAACCTTCATCTCCTCACTCGCCCACCCCCCTTAATCCCAACTCCAGACAGGCTCACGCCAGCTCAGCAACAGACCCTGCCCGAATTCACCCCTGTGGCCTAAAATAAACCTGGACTCGCATGGAACGAGCCTACCTCAAATTCATGTGTGTCAGTGGGCAAGGGTAAAAAATGGAGGGAGACTGTGTTCGAATGTTCTCCAGGCTCCTCGCCAAAGGAATGTGAGAGCCCCACTCCAACAATGATTTGATTGATTAGGTAGATTTTTTTTCCCTTTACCCCCAGTAAAACAGAGATAAACTGCAGTTTGTGGCTTCAAAGAACCGCTATCGACCAAGCGGGCTGATACGCCACTGAGCCCATCAAAAGAGAGAAAAAAAACCCCATCACAAATGTCTGCGAGGGCCCACAAATCAGCGAACAAGATCCATTAACACGTCTACCATGCCGCATGTGCTGCACGCTTCAGAGCGTTTCACAGGCAAGCTCAAAAACCTACATCTGGAAAGCTGGGCTGGCATATGGTGACCTTTCTGAAGCTCATTTCCAATAAAGAAAAAAAAAAATGCAAGGAGACGCTGTTCAATTCTCATTGTTTACACATGCAGAAATGCTTTCGCTGCAAGCCCCTGGCTCAGTCTTCTGCCGTTCCGCAGCCCGACCAGATTAAATGGATAAGGCTTCATGTCTGTTTATTTACCATAGATTTTTATTTACAGGCCACGCTTAGCCCTGCATTCAATATCACTCTGGGTTCATGCTCGGAATCCTTATGAGCCTCACTTTACCGCCAGCTCCTGCTTCATCTTCACGGTCGTGCTGATTGGGCCTCTCTCTCTCTCGCTCGGAAACATATCCGATGATGGCGACCTATGACCGTGATCCATGTCTAACCATCATCTCCTGTGTTCCGGGCTATCTGGCCCTTCTTTTCAGGATTTTGAGGTCCAGTGCTTAAATGTGCCAGCGGAAAAAAAAAAAGCTTTTGTTGTATTTCATATTCGGACAAAAATCTTACCAGTTAAAAGATTAAACAGATTACAGCTCTACAATATTTGACCTAGGTCTGGACATTATCCTACTGATCCACATGTCACCCGATCCTCCACATGGCACATATTAAGCCGCACGCTCAGCCCGGCATCCTTGCACGCCATAATGCCACGACCATTCAGCCGCACTATCACCACTGTCACCGCCAAATTGCGTGCATAGCCTCAGATGCTCAGTGCATTGCTAAAAAAGGTTTTTTTTTTAACAGAATTCAAATATGCAGTATGCATGCATGGATAGGACAGTTTTTTTTTTTCTTAGTGGACTATTTTGACATTTTAGAGGTAAGTTTAGCTCATCTATTTGTTAGTTATCTCAAAGCATACTATTAAATATGAAAACAAAATATAATTTTTCCATACACATATAATCCAGAATTTGGATAACTGCAGACAGCAACAAATGTAGTTGTTCAGAATTGAGATTTTTCTTTAGCTTTTTGTACTCTTCACAGCATAGATTACCCCTTCAACACCAATTACGCACAACATTCTTCATTCCAGCGCCCCCCCCCCAAAAAAAAAATCAATACAGGATATTAAAGTCACGTGCGCCTGCACCGTTGACCCGACCTTAATGAAAAAGTACCTTTTTATATGCAGATGAGGCTCATCAGCGGGGCTTGTCGGTCGGCTGGCAGCCCTGGCCGTGCAGACTGGGTGCTGGGTGCTGCTTCCCCTGAGAACAGAGGCAGATGTCACGGGAGGCACCTGCTTGCTCGGGCTAAGTCTCCTCACAGCTTCAGATCCACGGGGTCACTCAACCCCCCCCCTTACCCCAAAATAAACCACAGACGCAGCCCCAGCATCCTGTGCTCTCGTGCCAAATGGGTGCTCGTTTGGGTGCTGGAGGACTGTCACAGAGAAAGAGAGAGAGAGAGAGAGACAGAGAGAGAAAGACAGAGAGAGAGAAAGAGAGTGACAGATAGAAAGAGAGGGAGATGGTAGATTGCTTTGCGGCTGGTCAGTTGTAATTCGAACGTGGCGAGTGCATCTGTGTAGTACAAATTAAAGCTGTAGGGCTTAAATGAAGACCCTCATTCCACAGTGACAAATTCTGCCGTATTTAGTGGGATGTAGTTAAGAAATCTAAGGAGCTTACTGTATCTAACCAGCAGTTTATGGTAGGGGATAAGAGGGGTGGGGTTGGACGGGGTGGGGGACTGGTGGTGAATGGCACTGCGCTCTGAAGACACCATGGCAAGCCATCTGTTTGGAAGTTTCATGGTGGGCTGGAATCTGCTGGCGCAGAGGTTGACTGACAGCTCCGTAATCCAATCCCTACTGTTCCCGCTGCGGGGCGCCTGCATCCTGTTGGTGGAGCGCCAGCAAATTGCCCAGCTCATCACCTTGAGGGTCATCTCACCCCTAGCATGACAAGGGCACGATGCTGCCAGGCCGACTCTACACAGTGGCTCTCTAATTGAGAGAGTGAATAAAACAGAGGGCAGAGGTTCAGTCCTTAATGAAAATCAGAAGCTTTAGGATACAGCTTTTCAGCAAGGCTCAGAGAGTACTGGAGCTTCTCTCTCTCTCCCTCCCCCTCTCTCTCTCCATCCCACTCTCTCTCTCTCCTTAGTTTTACCCACAATGACCTTCATTTTTTTTGGTGCACAGTGGAGTGGAAAGACATGGGATGAATTTTCAAGGAAAATGGAAATACTGTGTGCCCTATTCTTTGTTTACTGCCAACCAAGCACAAATAATTCAGTTATGTTTTAGCACTCTTCTGTTTGCCTGCTCCCAGTCTCTGCGTTAGATTATTCTTCATCTCCTTGAATTCTTTCCTCATTTTTTTTCCCTCCCTTTTGTCCCCAACATCCTACTCTGGGGGGAGGGGATCTGTGTTCCTGCCAGCCTTTTGGTACATCCACTAGAAATAAGAATAATGATTTGTGACCATCCATAAGGCAGAAGCAATGAATAATCTATCCAGTGTGCCCCACCACCACCACCACCAGACAAAAATGCCTGCCAAAGAAGCTGATGAAACATCATGCTTTGTCATTCACGGTCACGGATCTCCACTTCGATCTCTGCACCGAGAGCCAGAGCAACCGTGCACAAACCGATTCAAGCTATTCGGTTCAGTCATTAAGTATGAGGGATGTTTACTTTCGGTTGCCTTGCTTGCCAGCTAGCGGAAGCATATCCCTGAGCTCCTGAACACACACTGATACAGGCAGGTTAGCCTGTGCTGTGAGCTGTGCTGGGCCCTGCTCAGAAGGCCAGAAGCAGACTGTTTCATCTCCTCTCAAAGGACACTGAGGAGGAACACAGACTCGCAGCCCATTGGACAGGAAGGCACACAGTGTTCCACAGAACAGTTTCCGCAGCGCACCTGCGGCGCACCGCTTAAAGTAACCATGTCGTGTTTCTCGGCTATAGCGCGCACACCAGGGTGTACTCAGCGGTAATATCTTCTGCAGGAGTCAGCACTGTCCCAGTGGGAAGAGGTCCGGAACCATGACTAAGAAATTATTTTCGCTTTATACTTCCACAAATCTTTCTAGGGATGGTAGAAGCACATGTGCAGTGGAACTATCGTAAAGTTGGATGCATAAGCGATATTACATAAACTGGGTATAAGATGATGATGCTAATGTGCTGAACTGTGTTTATAAAACAGCAGGAGCAGAAAAAAAGGGTGGATCGATGCTTCACAATCCCTCACATAATAAACCATGCAATTATAAAACGATCTGTAATTTGTGCGGAAAACTTACTGGCAGCGTTTCAGCTCGAGATTCAGGTCAGGTACAAGTTTAGATTGGAGCGATCTCTACAATCTGCTGCAGCAGATGGCAATTTGTCGAGACAAATAAACTGCCGAGACCCCTGCCTACATGCGAAAAAGGGAAAAGCATGACAAACTGGCCACATCAAAATGTTACGCAATTTACGTCCCTCTTCGGGCTGATAATGACTGAACCCGTGCGGCCCAGGGGTTGTGCTGTGTCTCCTGAAGCGCTCATCTGTGATGGCACAAAGTGATGGACGGCCGTGCCCCCCATCAAACAGGCTCACCCCGAGCTCTTAAAGTTGCACTATAAATCCCGGCAAGAATGCGGGAGAGACTGTTTTCATTTCCATGGCAGCGCCAGCGCTTTAGCCATGCTTGTCTGTGGTGATGGTTAATGCAAGTCATTTTATTGACTCTGAGGAACATTAACCCAGGAGATATTGTGCGTTGGTATAAAACAGTCAGACGTCCCCTCCCTTTCTATCTGCGTGTGGCATACAGAGGTAAAGTGGAAGAACTTTGTGGGGTCTTGCAAAGTTCGACAGACATCTAATCTCCCAGTGACCTCTTTGATTACACAACATACACCTACTCTTCACTAGCAAAGGCTGTACGCGTATGTGTGTGTATTATACATAGGCCTCTTTCATTCTGTGAAAGCAGAAACAAGACCGAACATACCCGGTGGCATCAGACACACTGTGTCTCTATCTGAAGGCTTTCTTCGGGCATGAATATTTCATCCGTCTGTCTGACTCACTGACTCCTGTGTCCTGTGAGAAGCAGTTCATCAGGCATTCTGAAGGCCTTGAATGAAACTCCACTGTATGATACAGTGGCTGTTTGTTTAACTCAACAACTACTGGTGATTACGTCTTAACTCTAAGGCACTTCAGTGATTATCATTATTCTTAATTACTGTACACACTGTATACTGCTGCTTATGCAGTTTCTATTCTTTCATTACTCTACAAAGAGCCTGAGGGAAGCAATTTGTTGTTCAATGGTCCCTTTTCCCCCTCACACATCAATTACTGGCAATTACACAAGATTCACACACCATTATATATATCTATAATATGAGCTTGTTTCTATTTTTCTCATTTAGTTATTATCAGGCCCGGTGTTCACGTCCGTCAGTGTACAGAGAGCCATACGTCAGCACTTTTTTTTTTTTTTTCTTTCTTTCTTTCTTTCCAAAGAGAACGGCTGAATTCTAATAAAGCGCTATCAGCGAGCCACAGGAGGAGTTTGTTATCTGAAGTAGTCCAGCTTGTACAACTGCCAGGGGTTCCTTTCTCTCCAATGCGGAGTGCACACCACCTTGGATTTGTGTCTTTGTTCGGAGGTGTTCATCCAAAACTCATAAAAAAAGCCTTCCATTGGGTGGCTCTCTCTCTCCTTCAAGCGATCGCCACTATAAATGTTGGGTTGCTACGGGAACACAAGATAGCACAAGCTTTAGAGGTGTAAAGGTTACCGAACATTAAATTAGAGGTAACCCTATGAATCAGAATCCGAGGAGTGTCTTGACAATATTTTAATGTGACAAACACACTGGTAATGATTGTCCCTTCTGCTTTGAGGTCGTCCCTGGGTCAGATCACCATGATCACTAGATTACCGTGCATTTTATTTCATTTATTTTTTATTTTATTTTATTTATTTTTTTGGGGTGGGGGACTCTTTGCGAATCAGACTGGAGAAATCAACCATGACAGCTGCAGTGAGGGCGGGCCGCTCCCTGGCCTCATTAAAATGAATGAGACCCTCAAATGTGGTTATCTGCGGGCCGGTAAGAAGGTTAAATTGATTGCGAGCGATTAAGAACTGAAAGGTACAAATGATGAGATTGGCACGTGGGGCAATGACAGACAGCCAGAAGGTAGTTTTTGCCGTCCTCTGGGGAACACTACAGCGATCTGCGACAATTCGGGCGCCTTGATTGTTTGAGAACAATGGGTAAAAGGCTGGTGGGCCATTCAATTTTGACCAATTTTATGTCTTCGCTGACACGATACGAGGTGATTGTCTTTTTTTATATTCACGAGTTGTCTGGTCGGAGGGCAGCCATGTCAAATGGATTGGGCTTCCTTTGTCCGGGGACATTTTCATCACACACACACAGCGTCCACCGGCGCTCCCGTCTCACAACTGCGTTGGTTAGCCACGGCCCCTTTCTCCTTATTTATGGCCCGTGTTAAAAGCCACCACCACAGCCAGAGTCGGCAATTCTTCATCCGGCTTCCAGAGAAAAGGTTCACTAGTTTATTAGGCTTTTATGGCCTCTGTCACATCATTACGTTTTTAATCACACACCCACAGCCTGGTAATCAGTCATTTACTCGTTCATACATTTGCTGATGTCTTCATGAGATCGTGCTATCATGCAGAGCAAAATTGCCCTCAAACACTGATTTATGACCCTTAGTAAATTAGAGTAAAACTGACTGTAAATCCATGCAGCTATTGTTACATGGGAAGAAACCTCTAGAATGGAACCTATGACATGGTGTGGCATGCCTCTATGTTCCACTGACATGGAGCACTAGAGCAACACAAGAGGGCCGTCTACTGTAAATAACAGCTAACTCCAGCACCTCAAATCATATTTGATTTAAAATGGATTAAACATTTATAGTCCAAACACAGCACACGAGGGATTATTCCATCTGCACACATCTTCCTCTCACATCTGTCAAGGAGATCTGAGTGTCGGAGGAAGTCTGAGTTTATGGTGATTATAAAATCTTCTAGACGTCTAGCGTCTCTGCCTTGATTTTATTTTACTTATATAATCCAAAAGCGACGTCACAATTTGTGAGTCAGACAAAACAAATATATTATTACAGTACTGTAAAGTAAGCTAACCTTATTTTTTCCAAGTAAAGGTGTCAATAATACATTTTTACCAATTATGTTCTTAAAAAGATTTTTTTTTTAAAACACGGTTAAAGACAAAATAGCCTAAAATGGAATACTATCCATCACCTCTTCACTGTCTACGAGCTATCTTCATACTGAATTTGAAGTGTATGCTGGTCAGATTCAGTCTGCCTGGAAACAATTTGCAGGTTGCTCCAACACTGGCACTGCACGTTCTCCAGAAGTGAAATAACTGGAAATAAGGTAATGACATAAATGCCCTTGTGGTAATGTTGTGGCCAGCACCTCATTCACACTCTATTGTGCACTTCATTCTCTTCTGTGTAGGCAGATTGCACCCACATGTGTCCCTCTGATTAATGAACTGTGTTTCCAACAGTGCAGGTTAAACCCATTAATTTCATGTTTGGTAGTTAACAGTAGGACAAAACACATATGACACTTAGGGCTTCAGAGCAGAAAATAAACCTAACCAAGTACTGTAATTAGATGTGGTTTAATCGTAAGGGGTATCTTGTGCACAACATTCCAAAGTAGGATCTTTCTGTATTTTACACTATTATGTGGCTTGTATGGCATTGTTTTCTACTATATGTGCAAGAAGTGCTTATAACATTCGTATTTCCTGTTAACTTTTCAAATGCTAAATTTAAAATGTAGGTGTGTACCAGCGTGTAAAAATTGGTATGTACACGGTATGTAATCGGTACATTCTTCAGACAGCCTTCAAACAACCCAAAGACTAAATAAGCAAAGTCCAAGACATATGCTAAATTCCTACAGTAATGTAATTACAGATTGTTTGTATTCATAGCTCTAAAAGAGCTTCCTCAAAAACTCTATCCTGAAATCTGCCCAGCACAGGCTGTGTCAGTGAATTCCTTCTACAACATTTCAATTCCTCTGTGCCCCTCTTTCTATCCCTTTTTCCAACCTTGCTTTGTTGAGCAGTGCCACAACCTGTGTTTCACTCAAAGGCACCAGTGTGTGGTAAGCTGGTTTCCACATTAGCTGACACCATCTTAAAAAGTGAGAGTGGATTAAAAAAGAAAAAGAACAAAAAAAAAGATTCACCCATTAAACTCAGAGCACTTTTTAAAAGGAATAAAAGGAAGCAAACCCTCCCTTAGGGATCACCCCCGGATTTCCTCTCAGGGCACAGGCTGCTGGCCACAGGAAGGGGGCTGTCCGGACAGTGTTCACCTGGGAACCGATCACCCAACAGTGGAAATATAGCTGACCCAGATGACACGCATTATTCATCTGCTCAATCCCTCAAGATAATGACCTAGTTCAGAAAGGTGGCTATCTGGGGGGAGACTCTGTAGAAAGGCCCTTCCATGCACACAGACACTCACGAGAGTGACCGTGGAGAGTTTAGCCAGAGAGTGCTACACCTGCCTTTGCACTCAGTAACCTTTCGTAGCTGTGACCAATCAGCGTGGACGTCAGTAACTTGCTGGGGTGTGAGAGAGGAAGTGGGTGCCAAAGACATCAGCCTCAGTTTAGCTCTATAAGTCCTAATTGCCTGACCATGGAGGAGCCTGCCCCTGAGTGTTGGCAGACTCCTCAAGCAGAGCATCCCTCCATTAAAATTGTATGGCCAAACGGTAAAAAAAGCAAACAAAATCATGACAACTGAAAAAAAATATTTTGATTAAAACTGCAAAGTTTGCCAAAGGGTTAATGACCACATCTTATTATAATCGCTGACATTTCCTCAAACAGACAGGGGAAATTAACTGAACCTGGAAACAAACCCGAAACTACCACAGTCCTCTATGGTGTCCGGAATGCTAATATGAAGGAAGTCGACTCAAAAATCAACCCTGGACTAACAATTACCTCCTCCACGTGGAGGGTCCTCTACAGAAAGGGGTTGCTGGCATGAGGTGAGTCACGGTGGATTATCTGAATAGAGCTACTGTGTGCAAACTGCGTGCCATTCTGCAGATGTGGAAACAGGCTTTCCCCGAGGGCATCTAGATGATTTTCCGCTCAAAGGCCCTCAAGAGAGGAAGGAACGAGTCATGGCCGTTTCACACCGAGGTCCTGACTGCTGTCTGATCCCAGTAATGGCCGTCAAGCCAAAAGCCACTGTTGTCCTCAATACAGCATTGTCAGTCATAAAGCACTTGGAATATCTTCTAATACAGAGGTGTGCATTACAGTGATTTTCTCTGCACTGTCTGTAATCACCACCATTACCAACATGTCCACTCCAATTACCTATTTGTAAATGGGTTTCCAAAAGGCAAAAACTGTAATAGAGGAAAATGCATCCTAAATATCTCTTTGATATTTTTATAAAGCATCTAATGCTGATTAGACTCTATTATATGAGGTTTGCACTACAAGTTTGTGGAATATTGCCATTCAAAATTCAACCATTGAGGAAAGGGAGATGTCACCGGATTACGGGATAGCCCTGTACATTAGATGAAAACCAATATCTGCACTGTTATGTGGCTTCTGGTTAAAAATTCCACAACTTCTTTCTTTCAGAGCTCAACATTATTATTCAGCATATCCAACCACCTCTGTTTCAGTAACCTTGCTGCAGTGGCATGTGTTTGCACAATTAAAGGGAAATACAACCGAAGCTGTGGCTTATTCACAACACAGACGAACAAAAAATAAAAAAGGCAAATGAAAACAAAATAAAAAAAAACTACAAGCAATTGGCTGCACATGCTGTTGCAAGGCCAGGGGTAAGGCCTTCCCGATGAAAGATACAGATGAAAAAGAAAAACATTTAGATTTTTTTCCCCATCTGTTTTTCATGTTTGGCAGAGCAACAGCACAATGAAAGAAAGATGGAAGTGTCCATCATCGGGTGAATAGAGGAGAATGCCTCTTGTCTTCAGAGCACACTGCAGTCTTTCACAGCGAAAGCGCATCTGTAGCCCAGTCTTGCATTCACAACGTTCTCTGTCCCATCATGCAACAGGGGGGGACGGGGGGACGGGGGGGGGGCTATTTTGATTATTGCCCACTGTTACGCTTCCATCATGAGGGTGACATTGGATGGATGAATGAGGAGGAAGTGTCAGCGAGGGCTTAAGCCCAGAACAGAGGCCACTTCCCACTCCTCCAAAGCCAGGGTCAAGGGATACAAAAACCAGATGGCCCGCTGTGTCTCAGGCATTCCAGGTGGGGGCAGCAGGGGCGGGGGGGGGGGGGGGGGGGTGCACCCACCTCATCCCTCTTCTCTCTCCCCTTCGTCTCCGTGTTCAATTAGCAAAGCCACCATGCCGCGCGGCCAGACACAGTTTCATTCATCAGCGAGGCCCTGCCTGGCCTGCCCAGGCTGATTCCCCACTGTAGTACAGCTCATTAAAACTACAGGGTTAATACGACTGCCGAGAGAGGGGTCGCTAACGAGCAAAATGACCACGGTGGAAGTCAATGATCTCTCACCCACCCACCCCCCCTCCTCAGTGATTAAAAGGTGTGGAAATACATTAAAAAAAGTTGACCGCTCTCACAAAGAAAGAGGAAGTCAACTAATGCCACCACAGCCGCTACTGCAAGCTTATGCTTGAAGACCAGGACCTCGTCTCAGTGCACTTTAAAGCAATTCCATAAAAGCTGCAATAATTGTGATGTATGATCATGTGAGCCACAGAGTTTCTCTCCCGGGGCATTTCAGTCCTTGGAAGGGGTCGAAGAAATAGTTCGGTAGCATGCAAAATGGCAGAGTAATGATGTTAAGCAGAGAGTAATTGGACAAAGGTGGGTATGCGAGTAGTGGAGGGCCTTTTCAATGCGGTGGCTGAGCTGGAGCTGGGGCTGGGGCTGGGGCTGGGGCTGGGGCTGGGGCTGGGGCTGGGGCTGGGGCTGGGGCTGGGGCTGGGGCTGGGGCTGGGGCTGGGGCTGGAGTTGGGGCTGAAGGGGCTGAATGCCTGGAGAAGCAGCCCTCCTCACTCTTAGCCTCTGACTCTCATATGCTTCGCTCCGCATGAGGGGCTTGGGGTGCCGGTGGGATCAGTGGGAAGATTATGGCGTTTGCCTCATAATTACATATTGAACTTGGCCTCAGGGAATGACCCAGTTTCATTGCAGTTTACAGTAACACTGTGTGTCTCCAGTAAAGGCCATCCCACAACACCCCCCCCCCCCCCCCCCCCCCCCCCCAATCCAACCCAGCTCCACACCTCCCAATTTGCCTTCTACCTCCTACCTCTCCAGACACACAACAGCAGCTGCCTGTGGGCTGGATCGGGCCCATATCCGGCCCGGATATGGTAGCGTTAAGCCTGGATCAGAGCCACATTTACCCCTCTTCAGGCACACACCCCAGAGTCAACTCCTTCAGTGTCATCAAAGGTCCTTCAACCCTCTCTCCTTCCATCACTGCTCTTAACAGCTCAAAATGCATGGCTCAGAGGGCACATGTACCTCCAGGCTATGTAGGGGTGGCATGGCAGCTACAAAAGACCTCAGGGTAGCATTTGCGTGTCAGTGGGGTCCATCATGCAAGGCAACCAGGAGGTGCTAAGTGTGCAAGCTTAGACAGTTGCTGAGCATGACCTGGTTCCAGTGCTTATGACTGGGGCCGTGATTGAGTGAGCACTGATTTCTCTAAGTGCCTCCCAGACAGGCTCATAATATCAATGCGTGCGTAAATGCAATAAACGACCCCTACGGTGAAGAACATATGCTGGGGTACAGACTCTCCACTTCAACAGACTTCAGCAGCAATAAATGCAAGCCTGTTTAGTCGTCGGCCTCCATTACATGCATGCGCTGGTAGATTTATTTACAATTTTTGGCCAGTCAGCGTAGATTGTAATGCTTTAGGAGACAAATTGTAAAAAAGCCACACAGGCAAGAAGGGAAAGCCTCCAGAGTATTTTTTGGGAGGCTAAGGGCCTTGACAGATGGCCCCTATGACCAGCGTAGCTTGTGGTGCTACTGTGAGACTGTTTCTGTGGGTAAGAGTTTTTGCACGTGTGGTCCCTTGCGACTTTCACCCAAGCCGCTGAGCTAACCTAACCCGCCTCCTCTGAACAGACGTAAGAACCAAGACAGTGGAGAAAGTCGTGTAAGGAGCCTCTGAGCTGTTTTATACTCCCAAATGAAAATGTCATAAACCACGTTTCAGTCCGGGAATTGCGTGGTGTGAAAGTTGAATTTCTAAATCTGAACAGCCATAAAGTGACATGAGAGCCTGTCCAAATGTTAAGGCTCTCCTCCTCATTTCTTTGTTCGCCAGCAATCTATCACGTCTGGGAAGAGAATGGGATAAATTGGGAATTTCTTCAAGCATGCTGAAAAGTGATATTCTTCACTGACAGGGGCCTGGAAAAACGACAGCACCCACGCTTTTCTTTCCCCCCGTTTCTCCACGCTCCAAGCATGAATCAACCTGCGATGTGCCCCACACTTACACCGCGCCACACCAGGGAAAAATGGAATTGCTCCAATATGTTCCAACAAAGTGCTCTCAAAGGAGAGGGATGGAAAAAAACAAAAAAGACAAAAAAGAAAAAAACTAAACGTGAAATTTTCAGTGGAACCAAGCCAAGGCAATGGAACAGTGTTACACGCTTACAAAAAAAAAGTAAAAAATCAAACAACCTGCGAGAGGCCACAGTACTACTGTGCGATCGCTGAAATCCTATTAGCCACGGGGCTGTGACTTACAATTAGAGGGGGGTCATGTTATTCTTTGCTGTGATCAAGGTCAACGTCTGTCAACACTATTGTTCCATAGATCGCACTGCCCTCTGCTGCATTCGTGCCGGCGGTGACACAAACACCTTGAAGAAAAGACTAATGGTCGGGGACAGCGTAGGGGCCACTGGGACTGATTAGCTGAAAGGAAAATAAGGAAACAATGGCAGCACACCTTGTGGAGATGTTAGAGAATTCATGATTTTTTATCATTATGCAAAAGAAGTGCTATGAACAATATGATCATAAGAGTTGCTTGATATGATTATAAGAGTTGCTTTTTAATCAAGGAGAAAAGGGGGAAATGTATGCCTCGTGATTCTGTAACCTTTAATCAAGTAACCTTTAATCAAGTAAGTCAAGTAAGGAGAACTAGGAATGGTGCGTCTGCAAAACTGACAGAAACCAGACATGACCTGATAAAATATAGAAATGATACCCTAGGTACCGAGACAGAAAAACAGGATGTGATTATGATTGTGCAATTTTGATATGTACTAATAAAAGAGTGCTGCAAACTGTGAGTGTTGAGAGAGTTGGGTACTGTCCTTTTGTCAAACAGACCTGTCTCTGCCAAATGAAACTTATCCAACCGTGTTGAGTTTTCAATATAAGGGCATTTTTCCCCACGATTTTCCCCAACAGGAGACTTTGACTTTTACACACAGAACACTGCATTGTCCCAGTTATCAGTGTATCTCATATCAACATGCCCTAAATTAATCTATCTCCAAAATATGCATACGTATATCTGACGATGCATCAGAGTTTGTTATTTAATATGTAATGTATACAATTTGTATTCAGCCTAAATAGTAAAACATCTGTCATCATAAACGTTTAATGAGGAATATAGCAAATGAGGAATTGCATGGATAAAGTTAGCTGCATGAAAAATGTGGCTGACATCAAGTAATAATTTATAGATATGGAATGTGGCGAGCTGAGTCCAAGCCTCAGTAAAATCTTGTCCAAGCTCACCTCTGCTTTGGGTATTTTCAGAAATCTTTTGGTTGCAGTACAGTACAGTGTCTTCCTTACATCCTTATGTTTAAGATGAGTTGCTGGACTCCTCTTGAGCCATGTACTGACACTCAGTCTTGATATCTGCCAAACGTCCAAGCCCAAAAGTATTTACTGGATGTCAAGAAGTTTGTGGTGTGTGTATTTGTGCATGTGTGCGTGTGTGTGTGTGTGCGTGCGTCTGTGTGTGTGCGTCTGTGTGTGTCTGTGTCTGTGTGTGTGTTGGCTTACACGAGCAAGAAACCCCTCAGTATATACTTCATGTTATTATATTTACACTTACATTTATAGGCAGTGGCAAGCAGTGCATTGGCAGCAGCATGCAAAAAAAATGAGATTATGGCAGGGGCCAGAGCAAAGTGTTTACAATCCATTAAAGAACTCATGCAATGGCACAGATACAATGTTCCAGTCGACATTTCAAGACTTCATAATCACTGAAACTTTCAAAGATGATTACAAGTGGACTGTTAACACTCAGCAGCCAGCAAGCCTGACTGAACCAAGGATATTCTGCACAGAAGCATGGTCCAGTATAACTGTAGCCACAGTTCAGGTATTCAGCTTTTCAGTAGCTATAAAAAGCACCCACAAACTGCTACAGTATTTCAGTTCTACTCAGCACTGTCATGATTGTACAGTTAGAGTGCGAAGACCTGCCTTGTTAGGATGCACAATGCATTGTTTCTGTTGATCCAATGAATTTTATTTCACAGCTGAAATCATAGTCTTTGTATAATACATAATATAAACCAAAATGAAGTTTCTGCTTTAAATGCTCATGTTATGGATTGAAATAATTATTTTTATTAGGGAGCCCAGGTGTTTGCCATACAACTGTACACTCTATAAGGTCATACAGTATACCTGGTATATGAAAATGACATATAATGTTCTGTGCTGATGTGCTGTGGATACACCCAGACAACCCATTAGCCAGATGAGAACCTTTGTAATCTGTTCTAGAACTCAGTGTGTCACTTTTGAGAACTCTTACATAACAGAGAGCATAAGTGGCAGGGGGAAGCACTGGGACTAGGGCAACTGTTTTCCTCATTTCCAGGCCAGGCACAGATTTGTAGATTAATGCTTAGCCTGTTTCCCAACAGCACAGACATTTCGTACATGAGGTGCAACAGTGTAGTTCCACAAGAGTGAAAACCCCATGTCTGTGAATGTGCGTGTGTGTGTGTGTGTGTGTGTGTGTGTGTGTGTGTGTGTGTGTGTGTGTGCGTGTGTGTGTGTGTGTGTGTGTGTGTGTGCGTGTCTACAAATGTGTGTTGCCCTGCAGGAATAGGCCAGGTGATTTACTTAGTCTCCCAGTCCCTACGCTGATGACTTTCACAGGCCCCAGCCTGGCATATCTCCAGTCGTCCACCCACGCCTTCACCAAAGCTAGCGACAAGCAGCAGACTCAGGCCAGGACTTAAACTTACAGTGGCTCAGACAAAGGGTCTGTGTGGATGCGTATGTGTGTGTGTGTGTGCGCGTATGAGTATATATGTGTGTGTGTGTGTGTGTGTGTGTGTGTGTGGGTGTGCGCGCGCGTGTGTGTGTGTGCATGTGTGTGCATGTGTGTGCGTGTGTGTGCGTGTGTGTGTGTGTGTGTGTGTGTGTGTGTGTGTGTGTGTGTGTGTGTGTGTGTGTGTGTGTGTGTGTGTGTGTGTGTGTGTGTGTGTGTGTGTGTGCATGTCTGTGTCTGTGTGTGCGTGAGAGAGAGAAATAGAGTATGTGTTTGTCTATGTGTACACCATACACACATCTGTAAGATTTAATACAGTGCATGTGCCAGATTGTCCCGGTAATAAGACTCTCAGTAGCTATCAGTGAAGACAGAGTTTTGGCTTTTTACACACTAATGGGATGATTTTTCAATTTCAAACCTCCCAAGGACATTAAACACAGCACAACATATCTCATACGAAAATCTATATACGCTCCGATTCAAGTGGCAGATGACGTACCGTCTGACCAGGAAAGGTAGGTTCATTCGGCCAAATCTTGTCGTCTGGGGTTGGTTAAAAAGTAATGCCTCAAAGCCCAACTGAACTATCAGGTTCATATGGTGTCAGACTGAGAGAGTTCATTTCAGACCACCACCAACACTCCCTCCCTCCCTTCCCTTCCCCCAAACACATCAGCTAACCAGTTCAAGCTTTGTCTCACATCCACAAGGTCAGGGCATCCCCTCGCCCCCGCATACATAACCCCCCCCCACCCTCCCAACAGATGACATCACCATACAGCTGACTGAGGAAGTGGTCCAGCCACGGTGACGCCACCCGTTTCCCATCCCTGAAACAGCCAGACAAAAGACAACACCGGCTCCCACACAGAGGCATCTGGTGGATGGAAGGGAGCACCCGAACGTCCACACGTGGCCTCCACGCTCCCCATATGAGTCACGGCAGCACCAGCTCCACTCTTCCGGGCCTGGAGGCATCGCTCCGCTGGGCCCTCATCACTCAAGACGGTGACCACATGCTGTAATTACACACTACTAATACATTCGTGCTCAGACTCATTTGTTTAAGTTATATATTCATTCACACATGCATACATCAACTTGATTGTTAACACTTGAATTTCTCAATTGTTTAGCTAGGAGACGTGTTTAAATGATGTCTACATGGGCAACGTTTTACCCATGCTAGATAAATTACTAGTCTGGGATTTTGGGAGGAGAGGAAGGGTAGCATGGCAACAACAAAGTGACCCAGCTGGAGTGTTCCATGCTCTAGATTTTAAAGCTTTTAAAAGAGCCACCCTGGAGCTATAGCCCACTGCCCAGACAAAAGAGAAGTGGACAGGAAAAATACCCAGACGAGGGTCAGAAGCAATCCTGCTAGAGGGTGCTGCCACAGCCACAAAGACTAATGAATGTCGCCGATCGGTTAGGGCTGAAGTTCCCCACCGCTGAAGGAAATGTGACTGAAAGAGGACCTAAAAGTTCTGCCTACGCCTTTTAAAAACCTCACAAAAATCAACCAATGCCTCTATGCTGGACCACCAGAGAAGCGGATGCTATTTACTTTTCCATTAAAATATCCTCAACTAACCCAGATGTGCACAGAAACAAAATAAGAGTTTAAAGGTTTGTGAACCTTTAAATGTTTCTTTGTGAACATACTCAGGCTGTCTATAGGTTTAACATTTGTG
Organism: Coilia nasus; assembly: GCA_027475355.1. Classification (NCBI taxonomy): domain Eukaryota; kingdom Metazoa; phylum Chordata; class Actinopteri; order Clupeiformes; family Engraulidae; genus Coilia; species Coilia nasus. Next base: position 17,312,871 of record CM050217.1, read on the forward strand.
CCTACCTTAAATAAACACGGCCAGTGGTCATTTCAGTGTAATACCCAACGGGCTTCATAATCAAAGAATGTATTTGTTTTCCTTATGTTGCCAGTCTGCGCTGGTGAAAATGGATGTTGTATACTTTAAACAAGTGTTTTAAACTGTTCTCATACATCAAGGGCCATGACTAGCAAAAGTATACCAACAACTGAGAATTTGAAGGGAAATGACAAGGTCTTATTGTGTTTATTTCTGCCTTTCATCTAAAGGCCAGCTTTTGAAGATGAATGTTGCGTTGTACTAAGCAGGGATTTCCAGTCTTCTCTAATTAACCCATTGATATGTACTGTATGTGCAATGTGGGGTGTACTTTCATTATGCCCATTGCTTCACGCTCATGTATATAATTTGACTACTAGCACTGATCCAAAAAACATAAGGATGTCATTAAAGTTGAATTACATTCGCAGCCCAGTTGAGAAAGCTGGATTAGGTGGAACGCCCTGTGAGTTTAGAATGTGGCATTGGTCTGCCAGACAGCTATTAACCTACTACATTCACCTTTGCTTTAAAAAAAAAAAAAAAAAAAAAAAAAAAATAGGTCAGATATTGGATATCGTGTCACCCAAAGATGGATCGTGTTCAGGCCTGGTAGAATTACACACACCACCAACACTGACTCCACAGCCTGTCCAAATACATGACATCATACTCTTATGTCTGGAGGTCGTTAAAACACTTATCAGATCATAAGGACTGAGGTGAAATATCTTCCAAACAGAGCAATGGCAATTTTTTCCCCAATTTAGGAGGCTACTGCATGGTAGCACTCCAGCCATGTTGAAAGATAAAAACTGTTTCCAGACACAGCACCACGGCAGGGTAGTGCTGATAAATGGATCCAATTAAATAAATTATGTGATTTGGATTTATGGATGCAAAAACAGCAAGGTTCTGGGAGCAGTGAGGGTTTCTGAAACCAGACGAGAGACTTCAAACAGTTTCCTGGAGGGGCAGATCTCTGCAGATCAATCTGATGTCGACTGAACACGATCTAAGAAAGTTCTTCCGTGACCTAACTACGCACTGAGATCTGAGAGCAAGGCCAAAACACAGCAGTTGGAAACCCACTTTAGGGCTGGTGGAACAGGGATAGCACAGACATCAGACCCATTTACCCAGTTACCCTTCTGGTGTGACGAGTAGGAACCGATAAAAAAAAACCTGTCATTTACAACAATGCAACATGATAACATCTCGACCTACAACCAGAAATTCCTCAAGAGTGTTGCAGGACTTTGTGTTCCTGATTACATCCCGATTATAAATGATATACTTGGGACAGGAAACGGTCCATGTGTGAAACCCATTCAAGTCAGTTAACTTCCTTGCCCGTCCTTAACATGTGCCTGATTAAAAAAACAGAACACCAGTGGACAAATCGTCACTGAGAGAGATGTGAAGTCATGTACAGCTTTTGCAGGCAAAGTGCACAGCACAAAGCATTTTTGACAGTACCAGGATTCACGTGGCAATGGCAAAAATAAATAAATAAATAAGCAAACAAACAACTGAATGAATAAAAAAGTAAATATGTGGAGATAAAGAGCGAGCTCGAGGGAGAGATCTATCACCTAGCTTTCCGCTCAGCCTCCTGCTGTGCGCCAGCCTTGGCCTGGAAACAGGGTCGCCAGCTGTAACAGATGACTGCATGTGGCACCAATTTGGAGTTCAACAGGAGAGGCTGGGGGGTATTGCTTCAGGAGGGGGGGGGGGGGGGTAGCTGAGGATTGGGTTGGTGGTGGTGGCGGTGGTGGTGGGTTGCTGGGGGTGCTGGTTGAAGGACGGCACGACCATCCATGTGTGAGTGTGAATGAGAAGGCCACAGATGAACTCCATGTCCAAAACGAAAACAGCTTGGAGGAGGCACGCCTTGAGCCGTTTCTGCGAGCTTTGACCATCACTGCAGATTTGGACAATGAAGGTCCTGAGGCCACAGTACCCGCAGTAATCACTGAGCATGTGCCGTTTCTCTGCTTCGCACCGACTGACCCCTTCAAATGAAAGGCAGCCTTCATGGTAAGCTGTTTGAGAGAAAGCCACTCTGAACTGTAGTTCTTTGGGATATAAAACACTCAATGTGTCCAGAGAAAACTGATGGATATGAATCTTATGAACACTCATTGCCGATGTTTTGTCACCGACATAAATAGCGCAACTTCATTTAAATGAATCTTAACATGAGCCCTATAACAATAACCAACCTCTCCGGAGAAAGCGGATACTGATGAATGCACAAATCATACCAGTCTGTCAAAATGAAAAACAAACCACAACTGATTAATGGCTTTTTTCCCTCCCCGTCATTATTTTTTTTTGCCGACTTGACATGTAATTGCTTCCCATATACTCTGTGATCAGTCCTTGTTTGTTTTCCACAATCTGACTTTGAGTCTCTTCTGACCAGAGCCTCCCACTCAGATTGCCTGGTGATACAGAGGCCCTTTCAGTGGGCCCTCGGGGAAAGGCCATTAGTTATCAGAGTTGCCCCACACTGCTACAAGCCTTCTGAGTGAAGAATGTCTGCTTCTGTTGACACAGACTAAATGTGTTCAAAACGGTGCCAGCGTGTGCATTTAGTGCCACTGGTTTGAGTCTCTGCAGATGATTTTCTAAATATGACACAGGCGTGATCCAAGCGGCCAAAAAGGGGCTTCAAAAGAGAAGTAAAGCAAAAGAAGGGAATGAGTGGATAGTTCTTCACTGTGCCCAGAGTCTAACTGTAACAACTGTAATCTTTCTAGGGCATATGGCAGTCTTGACCCCTGTGACCTGAGGCTTTCCGAAGGGATCGCAGGGATGTGACATGATGATATAACAGTCAGTAACCTTTGCCACAGACTGTAAGTTTTTATATCTCCATTTTATTAGTGCCCCAGAAACACCTAACAGCTCCTTACTATCTAACTACCATGTGCCGCTCAACTAGAAGTAAGAAAATGATATACAGTAATGGCATTATGTAACATTTGGTGAAACAAACACAAGAAACTGTGAGAGACAACTATGGTTGCCATAGAATCTGGCAGCATCCCGTTCTATTTTAAAACCAGGCTGATAGGATACATGTAGGTGGCCAGACAGTTTGTTACACATTCTGTCTGCATCTATTAGGACCAGTAGTCTTTAAAAATGAGCAACTATCATGTTTTAGTAATGAATTCAAAAACACAAACTACATCGATCCTCACTTATTCACACGTTGACAACTAGCTAAAATAAATCGAAAAGCAAAATGTAACAATTTGCAGATAACAAAGCAAAGGAATGAAGTGAAACAAGTTTTTCATCGGTAGGTTTGACAGTCGCGGGTGTGCACTCCTCCACACCATGTCCTTTCCTCCTACAGCCTTCCTCTCTCCTGTAGGGGAAACTGGGATTACTGTTGCCACATCTTCTTGTTCCTTTCTTTTTTCATGCCACCCCCCTCCTGCCCCCCAAAAAAAAGAAGAAAAAAAAAGAAATAATATCTCCTGGTTCTGTAGCACACCTCTCTCCAGGAGCTCGCAGTGGGACCACTTACATTCTCTACTGCCCGCTTCTGCGTCCTGCCTCGCCTCGGTTACAAAACGTAATGGCCTGCTCAGGTGTCCCGTCCTCTCCACAGTCTTACATCCACCTTTCAGCAGCCCAGTGTAGCAACAGTAACTACTATTATCACTGCTGAAAAAAAAAAAACAATCCCATGTACTACTAAGACCAACCAGGTGCTCTAAGCTTTCATTTTCCCTACAGTAACATCAGAGGAAAATGAAGGGCTCAGTTACAACACATGGGATAGTTTTTTGCTTTGAATCATTTGAAAAGTCTGCTAGGCAAACCAAGACATGCATCAAGAAAAATAAAACGCACATAATACAGTGCTGTGAGGCAGGCCTTTTGATAATGGACATTTCTTTTTGGTAGGTGATCAGTACCATCAGCGGTCAAAGTGACGTCATTGCTTGAACGACTAACAAAAAAACTCTGATTTAGTGATGACAGCTGGCCTGTTTTTCTTCGCCAGATCTTCCCCTGCATTGAGCCATACTCACTCAGCAGTCCCCATGGGGAATACACAGAGTGTAAGATAGCAGTACATAACTGATTCCTTGAAACACCATTAGCATACCCCTGCATAATACTCAGCAGGCTTTCAATAGAGCACCAACATCTGGGCTGCAGAGCTAGCCACCCGGGCCAGAGGGAGCCAGACACATAACATAATGTTGAATATGTGCCATAATGAAAACCATATTACCGTTTCTCTCTCTCTCTCTCGCACACACACACATACATAAATGGACATACACATATTGTACACTCACTCCTCAGTGCTCTGAATAGATGGCTCCCCCTACACTTTCTTGTGCCAGTGATGGGGTGCTGGGGGAGGGGGGGGGGTTCGGTGATGTTGGAGGTGGAGGTGTAGGTGGCAGTGAATGGCTGCTAATTTAGAGCCGTGCATTTTGCACGCCTTCGCATTGGGGCTGCTCGATCAGCGAGAACACAAGCCCTCGAAAGAAAACAGTAGCGGCTGACAAGAAAAACACGGCCCCGGCGAGAGGCCCGGCTTCCTCCTCACATGAGCACCGGGCCTGGAATGAAAATAAAGCCTCCATCTCCACTGGGGTGGAGGGGTTGGAGGGGGGGTGGAAAGACAGAACCCTCTCTACATCCAACCACACAGAGCCCCTGAAAGAGTGTAATGTTCTTATGGTTATAAAACCAGACCTAAAGAAAAGAGTGATTGTCAGGAGAAGACTAGTCCGCAAGGACATACCAACAGATGGAGCAGGCCCAGGTCTGCATAGCAACTGTGAATACTGTAGAAAGCAAGTGTTGCATAAGTTAGCTCAAGGTCTGAAACTGACTATAGGTCTTTGTCACTGTCTCCATGATTCAAGTTTCAGGTCGGTTTGTTCGACTGAAAATAAATTGCGCACTCAGGTTCATGAAGTCCAGGGCTGCATCTCTGAATGCCAGAGTAATTCACACAAGCACAAGAGCCTTTCAGGTAGGCACGAGCTCAAAAGGAGCAGAGAATGTAACCATTTGAGCCATAACTCTGATTCATCTGAACTGAGATGCAGGGCTTGCTTTTTTCTTCTTTAAAAGATAGGTGGCTAGGTGAGGTTGTTATTCAGTTATGTGAAGTCGAACCCCAGTACTGGGGATGCATTTCTCAAGGCATAACTGATATAAAATCAATTCTTAAATAAACTTAACTTTTGAGAGTTTGCAAAAAAGCTAAATTGTGTTTTCTTTGCATACGCGCGTTGCATGTGCATTTGCATCTTTTTTGCATGTTTTGTCCCCTCTCCTAGTGACGTATACTAAAACTTTATTTAACAAATAAAGGAAATACAGAAATCCAGGCTTATTTAATAAAAGTTACATCAGGAGTGTTGAGTGTTCACCATTGCTTAAAGATAACCTTTCCGGAAAACAACTGTATTGCTTGCTGACGATTCCATAGGTTCTGCGGTACTTAAACTACAGGAGAATAAATAGGACATCTTTTTTCTCTGGGCCAACGCTAAAACCCATATTCAATGCATGTTCACTTTAAATCTATTCTAAATATAGATGTATAGTTCTTTTCAGAAAAAGTCATAGATGTGACTCTGTCAGGCACAGTCTCTGTCAAGCACAACTGCACTTGAAAAAAAAAAGTCATACATATTTATCTGCTGGATTTCCCATTTAGTGCTGAACTGTCTGGTGCCACACTCCTTCAGTCCGGGTGAATAGTGAACAGAAGGCTAGGCAGAAAAGCGGTATTCTCTAAGGAATAAAGCAGGAATCAGCTCGGCTGACATATTACCTGCAACGCAAAGAGACATGAAAGAATGGGCCTCATGGAAGACACAACACTCCTGCCACTGGGGAAGAAGGGTCGAGCTGTTTTCCACTTCGCCTGCATCTGGTTTTAATCTCTGGCCACTCATTCAGATGTCCGGGCTAAAACAGTGGCAGAGAACTGTACAATGACAGCTAATAGACACACACCAGGCTTAGATTGAATGTGGACAGAGATACAGCAGTCTCAGAATCTCAGATATTGCTAAATGTATGCATTGGTACAGCATGTTGGTGGCTCTTGGTATGGGTATGAGTGATTTGTGTGACTAGCAGCACTGAGTGGTTCCTTTTTCTCTTTTTTGCTAAGCAATTTATTTTGGGGACAATGACAATCTTTTGGTGTCATTAAAAGGCAAGTTTTAGTCTAAAACCAGTGAGTTCTGAATGTCGTGCAAAACTCTGGCAAACAACATGGCTAATAAATCCGGATAAATCCTTGCTACCATGCTAACTGGTTTCTTCTGATGGTAGAGGCCGCTTGCTGTGAGAGCAGGGTGGTCCGGACCATACCACAGAACTAAACAGTGCGCTGCCAGAACAGCTGGTGGGGATGTCAGATGGCTTTATTTGCCCATTACCATATGCCATCAGAATGAACTGGAAAATGATATCAAAACCAGTTGCTTAAAAATGATTCCTCCAATGTGGTACACTTTGTGCAGCCCATTTAAATCCTTAAAAGATGGTCAGTGACTGTGTTGAAAGTTTGGCATCTTAAAAAATAACATGCACCATTAAAGTTTCTTACTTCAATGCATCATCTAGTTGTCCTCCATCAAATACACGTTCACCAACTTTTTAGAAAGTGTTTTGTTTTATTGGTTGCTAATGGTTCAAATCTCTTTGTTTGTCCTCCCAATATGCAGTACAAAGCACAGGCAATCACTGATGGACTTTGATGGACATGGATGTTTCACCAAAACATGAAGTACAGCTGATAGTAAGGCTGCTCGATTATAGAAAAAATCTAAATCACGATTATTTGGGCCAAAACTGAAATCACGATTATTGAAACGATTATTTTGTTTTCCTCAGTAACATGCTTCATTTATTGAAAATGTATTCAAAAACATTTCGAAAAAACATTCTTGTACCTTCGGATTTTCCCTAATAACTTTCTTCGTAAACATTAGTAATTCTCCTTTGATGTCTAATGTACAAACAGTAGAAATGTCTAATGTATACATCTAATGTACAGTACAAACAGTAGAAAATAATTAGGACAAAAACATTGTTGCCCTCGATTTTATTTGTTTTGAGATCGTTTGGCCCTGAAGTCGTTATCACGATTAGAATTAGCAGCCCTAGCTGATAGCAAACTTAATAGACGCCTTAAGGAGGGAAGACCTTAATCACAATAAACAGTGTACAGTCACTTACTGTAGGCTTAAGGGAAACTATCAGTGTTGAATTGCTTCAGAGTTTTGCTTGAAAAGTAACTGAACACAGTTCAAGAGTACATTAACAAAGTTTATTTTTTTCTGTACCGTTTGCCTAGAAAGAGTGATGGCTAATTGCATGGCGAGCACTGGAGGGTTTCCTTCCTTGGAAAATTTGTGTATAAAGGCCTATTCATACTTCGCAGCTAAATTGCCAGAATAACAATCCTGCTATGTCCAAGTAGCCCATTTTAACACATTTTGAATATATTCCAATAAATCATTTTCAAGTCATACCCAAATGGTGTAAGTTGGTTTACACGTCACATTCAATCTCCCACGTCAGCACCTCCAAAGCATTTTCTAAATATACCCACAACGTCTGGAATGTCATGATTTTTCGACATTCTCACACAGAACGCTGAATGATGACCATGTCTTCCCCAGTTTTCAGAGGCACGCCAGGCTCTCCTGGTTTATTTAAGAAGTGGCATACGTTGAATCCTAGCCTGGCACTTAAACCCGCCTGTGCAGGTTCACAAGTTCTCCTTCTTCTCACTCTGAAATCAGCTTTCACATGCTTTCTTTTCAAAGCTGACAAGCCTTGAAGGTGTCTATAATGTCACCTGCTAAAATACCTATAAATCTGAGTTTCTACAGGACTGAAGAATGATCCCGCCTTATCTTTTTTTTTATCACCAGCATCCCAATTTCTGTCAAAACACATTTACAGTCCATTTTACAGCCCCGGTTTTGCTATTTTGTGTGATGAGAGTCTTTCACTCACACATTAATTTCATCACAGTTATGGTTTACACTCTATCTGTGCTGGGCGGCGGGGGGGGGGGATATATAATAAATCCCAACCAGAGTGCACGCCTCATAAATCTCAGCTCCTCAGCGATGTTCCATAGTCCTGAGAGGCATGTTGCAATATATTACAGCGGGTTTGAGCTAAAAATACTGCTACATAGCATCTTGTGAGCAAACCTTGCCCACGAACGACACCATATCCCTGCCTCATTTCAGGGAATCACGGTGCAACACATCAAGCTGAAACATTATTCCTTTTTTTTTCTTTCGGAAACTACATGAAAGGCTTTTCCAAACAAAACAAGAAAATGCTGGTGTCATGCAGCCACTCACACCAACAGTGGATACTACCATATAGGGTTTCAAAAAATGAGCTGTTTCTTTGCCTCTGAATGCAACACCATAAATTTGGACTCTTTGCAAAGTTTAATGGCCCAAAACTTCATGACCGGCAATGAATTTGATTCAAATCCCAATTTGCGTGATTGATGCTATCCTTTAAGAAGTCACATCTACTTCTGCTTTTTCCATACATGAAAGGACTCATGCTGCTCCGCTTAAGCCACAGGATCACCACAAAGTCATTTCATGGGGCACAGGACGCAACTCACGTGTGTAAGTTGTATGAGTTATGTAAGAAATGTGAAGTCAAGCGAAGACAAGGGAAAAAAATCAACCCACCACAGAAGCTCTGAACAAAAACTGAAAATGATACAGTGCTTAATGTCTCCATTGCATATCTCTTCTGCTTATAGAAGAAGAACAGTATCATAGGCATTACATTAAATTACACTTAGTAGACAATTTCATCCAAAGTGACTTAAAGTTAAGGGGAACAATGAAGTTTGGGCAAATAGAAGAGAACAAGTTGAGAGTGCATATAGGTGTATGTTAGACGGGTAGTTATAGTTATAGTTCTTAAGATAAGAGGTGTTCTCAGAAAAGAAGGGTTTTCAAGTGCTTCTTGGAAAAAAAAACAGAGAGATCATAGAGAGATCATTATAAAAGCATGTAGTAGGGTAGGATATATTTCCCCTGAGGTGGAAAACATGGAGCATGGAGACTGGGAGCTGTCACCTCGACCTCGACCATCAATTAACCCCTGGCCTACGCCGGTCCTTCCCTCAAGCAGAGCTCCGCCAGCAGGGGTTCATCTCTGCAGGCACACAGACCTCAGTTTTCCCCTTCACACATCGCACCACATCACACCACCCACAACCGCTACCTGCCCTCGCCAATTACGAGACAGACAGATAGCACAGAAGTGAGAGCAGGAGACAGAAAGAGACGAAGGTGAAAATGGAGAAAGTTGTTGTGAAAGTAAGAGCCTTCTTCCACCCCGCTGGACTGCCTTTAAATGGATAACTTCATCAGTGGCCAGTGTGAGTCTTTACAGTTTAAGGCTTCAGGTCTGACCCCTGTTGCTGACCCCTTGGTAACCTTTAGCCAGCATGCTTTCATTGGCCACATGTGTTGACAAATCATTTACTGACCCTCAACCCAGAGCCAGAGCAATTCAGCTAGCAGTGGTCCTCTCATTTAGGACTAAAAAGATGCCATGAGTGGTCCAGGTGTGGCAGCTTCACCCCTCATCTTTCTTGTGTGTACTCAATTTTCACTTAAGAGAAAAGCATCTGCCAGACACTTTAGCTATAACTGTAACTACAACCATAAGCATACAATAACTGTATTGTGTGAGGATGTGCAGAGGCGCAACCACAGCCATTTTGGACAGTGTGTCAGTGGGGGGGCGGGGGGGGCTGGGGGTTGTGCTGCCAGAGGCAGACGCATCACGCTCTTTTTCCATGCGTACTTTCCCGCAGTTAGCATCATGGCTTCCTGTACTGTACATTCAAGCTCCGCTCCGCTACACATCAAACAGGCGTTCACCAAAGGACATGCTGGCTCTCCTGCTGAGCGCAATTCCATTAAACCATTTACGGCACGTTTCCATGACTCTGCCAAGCATATGCTCTGTCTGTCGAGCACAACCACACAGCCTTGTCTCGGCCCTCTGCCTCAGATCCAAGGGCTCTAGGACTTGATGCAAGCTCCTCCAAGTGGTGTAAGCCAGAGTTGCAGTCTATTTCTGACCTCCGTCACTGCATTCAAGTCACAATGTATAACTGTGCATCTGTGGCCTTGAATTAATGAAACAACCTGGTGATGATCACTAACCTCCCTAAAGATGTTCAGGTTGAAAAGAGTTGGGTTAAAGGTGTACTTCCACGAGAAACCGTTTAGTACTTGCTCTTTTGAAATATGATAGGTCACCCCGAGTTGCATATGCATGCTGCATATCAAAATGTTTTTCTATCCCCGTTTTCTATATCAGTCAAAAGAAGACAATATGCGGAAAAACGACCCAATGCGAAAAGGGCCTTCGGCGTGACGTAGACGCGAAGATACATATAAGAGAAACTGACCGCATGGGCTTTAAATAATGTTAGCCTGTTTGACTGACTCGCATAAGATTAGCAGGCTAGTTGAATGACTGAACTGCATTTAGCCGGGCACTTGCACTGTTTTGTCATGCAAATATTACAAACGGTCAGGAAGCGACTGTGCTTGTGCCATCTCTCCTTCCTCTTCGGATTCAGGATCAAACACATAAGGCTGTATCTCCGTAGACATTCTGTGTGCAGTTTTAGCGCTGTCAAGTTGACTTTTCCCCTTTACCTTACTCTGCTATCAAGTTGACTGTGGGGCAAAGGAAACTGCAGGGAGCGTGCCTCTGGTGAAATCGTGTCGTTCTCCCGGCCCCACCCCCTCTACCAAACTAAAACAGCCTGAAACAGAAGCACTAGTACATTTTTTTTCATTAAAACCAGCGCACAGGGCAATTATTAATACTACAGAACACCGCAAAATTAATGAAAACACGATGGAAGTACGACTTTAAGCAGGCAACCAGAAATGGCCCCAATATTGTGTACACAATCATAAGAACATACAGCACCACAGTATTCCCCATTCAGTGTTCTGATGACTGGCATCCTACACCCTCCCACAGCAACAGACTGAGGATGGAGGAGGATGGGAGGATGGAGGAGGATAGAGGATGGGAGGATGGGCAGGGTGACGTGTGTGGGAACGTTCATGTTTGGGGTCCCCCTTTCTCATAACGAGGAGCGTTAGCAGACAGGGCGACTCTCCACATGTGTGTGGCGACCACAAGATAAGGTAGCGGCCCCCGAAAACCGCTCTGGGAAACACGTCAGATGGGGAGGAGAGTTTCCGACTCGGCAAGGAACCGCATGGAAATGACCTCTCTGGGGGCTCCCTGAGGAGGATGCCTACGATTCAAGAACAAGTCATTATCCTCCCAGGCTCCTGATAATTACAACTGAGTGGAGGAAAACATGACTATCCATAATAAATGGGGCGAAGAAATTTCCGAAGAAATTTGCTAATTTGGTGATTTACTGATCTTGTACTACTGATGCAACTGAATAAATTCATGAGAAAGCGGTACATTGCTACAGGGTACACCTTGAATAAACCATAATATGTTGAGCAACAAACTGAGTTAATGTTGACTTACAAATTAAGTAAATTTGTAACATGTTTATGAGATTTTTCACCCTAAACATTTCCAGAAATGTTTGCTACATGTAAGTTAATATATTGACATTCCATTGTCCTAGGTTAGTGTTATGTCAATGGTAATGAAAATTACACTCTAAATTTAATTTCATCTTAGTAAATAGGTAGTCCACATTTTCGAATCCTGAAAGCTGAATATCCAGTCAGACATGTGCATGTCTTTGTTTAACCATAAAATATAAAGTTTAATTGCAATAAACTCTACCCTGCACTAGCCACAGAAACTTTCTAGCATCCAGTCATTACAAAGGTAACACAAAAAGCAATCAGCGTGCGCAGACCTCCGCCAGCGCAGCTCAGATCACTCAAATCACCTTAAAGTTAGCCCATTTTTGACCTACCCTAAAATATTTCATCAAAATCCATCCATCATTTTTTGAGTTATGTTGCTAACTAACAAACAAACAAACAAACAAATGCCAATGATTACATATAGGCTAGTGACAATGGCCCCAAAAATCCGAGACACCCCTACCGGAGGTAGAACCAAGCCCAATCATGTTTTTTCTCATCTCAAAGGTCTCCCATACATGAAATTGATTCTTGGCCAAAATGATTTTAATGCTAAGGCTAAAAAAATAACACATTTTCATATACACCTCCAAACAAATAAACACCAAAAAATGTGACAAGTCCGTATGGGAGTAAAGACATAAAAACACATGCAGTAAATTAACAGAAGCTCTGAGAGCTTAGAAATGTGTCATGTTTGTCCCCAGGGGCCTACTGTATGTAATAAAAAAGTTTAGATGTGGATGACTTGATGTATGAAGTATATGTAGGCCTATAATCACACTTCTAAAATAGGCGGAAAATAGAAAAAAAAGATTTTCATACAGAATGTCATCATTTACTTTGTCATTTCTGTCAGGGAATGTCATATTCACACATATGATAGCTTGATGGAAAGGTGGGGTTGTGCTGAATCCAGCAATACCAAATATGTATATACATTGTGAACATTGAACATGGTGTATCACCAAATGAATGAAGGGCCCTGAATGAAAGAAAACTAAAAGGTGATAGCCTATCATTATTGGTGATACTGGTTATACTATGGTCCAGTGGCAATACCCCTCAACTTTTCAGATATCCCAGAACCAAACCCATCAATGTTTTCTCCTCATCTCAAATGTCTCCCATATAGGAAATTAATTCTTGGTGAAAAATAGTACATATAAACTAGTTTAGAACAATGCCACAAGTTCTGAGAGCTTTATCACTTTGCATACGTAGTTGTGCCAAGCAAGTCATTGGGAGCTCATGGACAAGTTTGGATGTTGACATCTATGTATGAAGAAGCTCTATACCTGTAAATACAAAATAGTTAGACAATGAGGGAAAACTGACTATGCAGAATGTTATTTCTTTTGTTGTTGTTTTTCCCCAGTATGATAATACCAAACATGTATATGTGTGAATAATACAACACACAATACAAATATGTATATGTGTGAATAATCCAAAATGAAGCAAAATGAACCAGTAACAGACCAAAGTTCTGCAGGCTGTACTGTAATAACATAAGAGCAGCACACTGTAAAATATAATTACTATGGAAACAAAATCATTTTGAAGAATCAGGCATTTTCAAGATTAAGGAGACGGGACAGCAATTTTGCATTGATGAACTTTTAATAAGAACTTGACAGATGAACTTACAGAACAATTAGTGTAAATCTACTCATCTACATCATCCTCCGTATTAAAGTGGGTTACGTTTGGACAGTCAGGGAAGCACGAGCAAAACTCAGTGCATGTTAGTCCCACGGCAAAGCATTGACATTTGGTGCCATCATTGCATTTGCATTTTCCTTTACAGTAAAGATGGGTTATATCCCTGACTTCTTTTGGTGCTGCTTCCTTCTGGAACATGATCGGTTCAACTGACCCATCTTCTCTGAGTCTCCATCCCCTACCAACTGGGTCCCAGAGTTTTGGCTTTGGCAGGTGGCTGTGACGCCATACTGCTGTCTGGTATAAGGCTCTCTGTACATGTTGTTCAAAGGCATCCTCTGTTGGAGGCAGATTTGACGAACAAGCACCAGTGGTAGAAGCCAGGGTATACCTCAGCTCATCCAGATTGGTACAAAGCTGACCATCCACCCTCTTCTTTTGGCCATACATAAGGAGGGCATATTGTCTTGCCACAGGCAAGGCTTCCTGCAGGCTTTCAGAAAGTCCAAACCTGGTCATTTCTTTCAACTCATTCAGATGGGACTTCAATTTGGTGAAGGCAGTGGTCTTCCCAATTCTATACAAACTGCTTGTTGTGTCACAGCCTGTAAGGGCATGGCATGCTGGTAAACAATCACAAAAATCTGGGCCAAGCTTCTCACTGATTGAAAAGACTGGGATGAATCTCTCCCTCAGGCCATGTCCAGAGTGCATATACACCTCATATGATCCAAACATCCCTCTGCTTGTGTAATGGATGAGCAACACAAGCACATCTGTATCATCAGATTTCACAATAAGACAAGAATGGGACTGTGCAAGTTGAACTGCATGCACCGCAGTCAATTCCCGAGTTCCTGACCCTCTTTACCTCTTCACTATTATCAAAGCCACCTGCCAAGATAATGGTTTTCTCAGAAGAAAGTCTCATCGGCCCAATGCTGGTGATGTAGTAAAAGGTGTAGAACGGCAAAGACGGGGCGCCATCCTAACAACTCGGACACACATCATCAGAGGACAAGCCAGTGTTCCAAACTTTAGGAAATACCTCAAGAGCAGTGGAAACAAAGCTGCTCTATGCAGTTTTATAAGTGACTACATCACCAGCATTGGGCCGATGAGACTTTCTTCTGAGAAAACCGTTATCTTGGCAGGTGGCTTTGCACAGTCCCATTCTTGTCTTATATTGCTGGATTCAGCACAACCCCACCTTTCCATCAAGCTATCATATGTGTGAATATGACATTCCCTGACAAAGAAATGACAAAGTAAATGATGACATTCTATATGAAAATCTTTTTTTTCTATTTTCCGTCTATTTTAGAAGTGTGATTATAGGCCTACATATACTTCATACATCAAGTCATCCACATCTAAACTTTTTTATTACATACAATAGGCCCCTGGGGTCAAACATGACACATTTCTAAGCTCTCAGAGCTTCTGTTAATTTCCTGCATGTGTTTTTATGTCTTTACTCCCATACGGACTGGTGACATTTTTGGTGTTTTTTTTGTTTGGAGGTGTATATGATAATGTGTATTTTTTTTAGCCTTAGCATTAAAATCATTTTGGCCAAGAATCCATTTCATGTATGGGAGACCTTAAAGATAAGGAAAAACATTGTTGGGTTTGGTTCTACCTCCGGTAGGGGTATCTCGAAAACTAAGGCCTTTTTGGACCCATTGTCACTAGCCTAATAACCTCTGCTGGCAGAGGTAACAAACCTGTATAAGGAGACTCACTGAACCTCCGAAAGTAAGTAAAGTAGCCCAATTGCGTCAATGATTCCAGTTAATTAAAACAAAACAAAAGCACAACACTGCTTACTAAATGAACAAAACACTTTACCAATAACCACTTTAAAGATAAACAGAGGTTTTAGTCAGTCAGATCTTCATCACAGTTCATTCAAAGGGCACTCTATGTAGGAGGTTTAGAGTGTACGATTAGTTTACTTGGCCAGGTTGGTCATTAAACCACTGGCTTGGGATAACAACTGGAATAGCAGACCCTGTTTCACAACACCTTGCCAGTAAACGCTCTAAAGGTGGGTGACTAACCTAAATGCCAGAGCGTTTTTTCCCCTCTTCTTTATCATCAACACAATAAAGTACTGATCAAAGCCGCCACCATAAGATGCAGTGCATGGAAACAGACTTAGCCCTCACAGCATGTGATGTGCTGTGTTGGTAGTGTGTGTGGGCACTCAGTGGGTGAGTCAGTGGGTGAGCCCCCCACCCCCTCCACTACACACAGCACCATTCTGGCTCTACAGTACTCTCACAGTTTCCCATTAGTCAGGCAGGTAGACTAAGCACTTACAGAAACCTCTTAGTGCACAGAGCGAGCACTCATTCTTGCTTCTGTGGAAGACTGACGCAGACAATGTTGAGCCCTTCCAAGACAAACTTTCTCAATGGGAGATGGGGATCAGAGCCGCTGCCAGCAGCGTCGACTGCAGCAGCCCCCGCAGCTCCACAAATCTGTCTCTCCGGCTGGCGAAATAAATCCGCTCGCCCTTTGTCCTAGGGGGCAGGGATGCTGTGTTTACACTGGGCGAGACATGCAGCGTGGTTGGGTTGGTCAGTTGGGTCGGAGGGGTTGGGTATACTGCGGTGTGCCCCCCAGGGGAAACCTGAGAGGGTCTCTTGGTGCTGGCTTCGCAGGAGGCTCCAAGGCAGGGAGAAGGAGGAAATGGGAGCGTGACTGGGGAGCGGAAAGCAGAGGAAGTGGCCGAGAAGTGGAGAGGAGAGATGAGATGAGGAGCGCCGTGGATAATCAAGACAAAGTTAGTCACGCTGGTTCATCTGATCCACCGTGGACAAAGTTCATTTGCAAAAACGTGGATGGGATGGAGAACAAGGGAGCCATTGAGGCCATCGTGAGACAGTGGTACCCCCTTACTACATTTCACTTCTGAGTGACTTCTGAGTGACTCTGATTGTTGGCAATTGGTTTACCAGCAATTATTATCAGAAACAATCAGAAAACATCATTTTACAAGGTGGACAGGATGGTCTTGACTCACTGACTTACTCAAAATTGGCACACAGCTCATACCAATAATTCCCACAAAGCTGGCAACACCTGAGGAAACAGTCAATTATGTCCATCATCCTCACTAGTCTGTCGTGTTTATGAACAAAGCTTTATAGTTTCTGTTGAAGTGCATAACATTTACTTCAACTTCTGTAGCTCATTCAGTTTAGTGTAAGCAGCTGTCTTTCACCTATTTTATACAGTATGTTATTCAACAGGGTTCCTCTGCTCAAAGTGACTGTCCCCAGTGACTGTTGATATTTTCGCAAGCAAGCACAGGGAGTCACATTCTAGAGTGCACAACCATGGGCTGTCATGGACAACACAGCGTTTACACACTCCCACTCCCGACTTTAAATACACCGTCGTGCCACCACACACAAAGTACCAGCCAAGTCATGACATGAATTAAATATTTTCCTGTATCATATTCAGACATACTGTCATGTGAAAAAACAGTACATAATCTTGACAGTGTGGTTTTTGGCAGGAAGTGGTTTCTCTGACGGGTCAATCTTTTAAAACAACAACTAGTCTCTGGACTCCAAAGCGCTCTGCTGTTTTCCACCACACCCCTCTGGAAAGTCTTTTAACTGCAAAGGCCCTCTCATGTGGTTAACACACCTGACAGCATTTACCCACCTCCCTCGTTCTCGAGTCTCCCACTGTCAGCTAAGAAACCTGCCCGCGGTGCATGACTTCACTCTGACTTCACACACACACACACACACACACACACACACACACACACACACACACCCCCCAAAGGAAAAGGAAGCAGGTAAGGAAAAGAACGACTGGATAGTGACACGAATTTCACAGTGGAGCAGATGAAATATGGCCATCCTAAAAGATGCGACACCTGCAACATAGTTGGGGGAGCCTGAGTTACTACTGCCCAAACATTTGGATAGTTATGCTTGAAGCACGACCAAAAACCTAGAGGTGAAATATCACCTCCAAAGTGGATAAGACGGCCTGTCTCACACTGCTGCTGTCCCATATATTATACAGTCGTATATCAAGAAACATCAATCCTTCTCGTGTATCAAGCAGGTCACCCTCCTCATCTATCCCTCATTTCACGCCGTGCCAAGAACACAGAGTAAAAAGCTCCGTGGGCGTGCGTGTGTGAGGGGGATGGTGTGTGTGTGCATCCAAACAGCAGCCCACACTTTTTTAGCACAGGACTCTTCCTCAGATACCAGTGCTCCCGCTCTCTCTCTCTCTCTTCTTCTCTTCTCAGAGCACAGACACCACTGGGGGAAGCCCTCTCTGAACGAAGGACTCCTCCCCTCTTGTTAATCCCTCCTAAATCAGTTGCCGTCTGTCCGCTGCGATACACGGCCTGCGATCTGCCCCTGAGGAAGAAGCTCTCTCTTTCTCTCTCTATGACCGGGAGGCAGATTTCAGTGCAGAAGCCCCAGGGCCCTGTTCTCCCATGCCCCTTATCTCCCACGCAAATCCCCGCTTGCAAGTCTGGGGTTTTATCCAGGGCGCTCAAAGCAGCTGGGAGACCCGGGGGCAGCAACACGCTCCAGGCTGGCACACTAAAAAAACAAATAGTCTGATACACTTGTAAGAACTTAAAGGTGTACTTGCATCGTGTTTTCAATAATTTTGTGGTGGTCTCTAGTATTAACGAATGTCCTGTGAGGCGGATTTGGTGAAAAAAAATGCTTTAATACTTCTGTTTCAGGCTATTCCAGTTTGGTGGAGGTGATGGAGCAGGGAGAATGACAGGTTGTCAGCTATGGTAGTTACAGGCTACAATCATTCAAAGCCCATTCGGTCATAGCGAACCAAATAGAAGGTTCAAACATTCTAAACAAACACACATACTTACCTATACTTCGCTTAGTGAATGTGTGCTGCAACGAGACTTCTTCGATAATCACAACTGTGGCATGGCTTTTTCTAATTAACAAACTTATGTCAATTTGTTTGCCTTTTTCTTATTCACTCGTTTTTCCGCCTACTTTCTTTCATTGACTAATGGAGACAATCAGGTTAGAAGAACATTTTCACGTGCAGAATGCATATGCAACTCGGGGTGACCTATCGTATTTCAAAAGAGCAAGTACTAAACAGTTTCTCGTGGAAGTACCCTTTTAAATGCCCCTAACTACAAATGAGCAAAAACACTCTAATAACACAAAGGGTACACTTTGCAGCTATACAACTTTAAATTCTTTAACGACAATAAAGTTCTTATGTTAACCACAGGGCGGTCCACTGTAACTACTGCCGCTTGTGGAAAAAAGGTATTCTCTAACACAGTTAAACCCTTTTCCTTGCTGTACTTTCTGAGTTTTTCATGCCAAGGCCTAAGGCAGAGGCAGATCTATTCTGGACACTAACTGACGTGGTCTTATGCAAAGACCTGACTAGTCTGGAATACCTGCTACAGTATGACTCATCAGTTTCCGCCTTGAAAAGGTACTCCCCGAGGCCCATCTGTGCTTGTCATTTGCCCCTTCCTTCCATGTCTACCTTAAAAAAATGAGAAGTTATGCTTAAATGAAGCGAACAAACACATCTTGAGTCATACTGTCACCATAGCTCAGTATAGAGGGAAGGAGTCAATGATAGGTCCAGTCAGTTTCTTATTCAGGCATGATGTATTTGCCCCTAAGTGAAGTTTTCCCACACTCATCTTCTGCAACGCAACACAAACTACCATGAAACATTAGTTAACAATTATTTCTAAAGGTATCTTTCTCTTCAGCCATTTCAAGACTGTGAGCAAACTCATCTTTTCAAATTGACGGCCAGTCAGGCATCTTTTTTTACCACAGAGAATTTTCCGCTTCCCACACTGTCCTTCCGGGAGAAATTTAACTGGGATTGAATTTCCACAGCGGATGTATTTGGAGGATTGACGATTCAGGTAGGCGGACAGACTGGCTTCTGCAGGAGGCCCTAACGTCCCGAGGCAACAATAACTCATGACGGTTAAGTAATGTAGAAAAATGGGAAATCTACTGCGGCAAAAAAGAGGGCCCTTTACAGTATGTCAAGATGATTTCAGAGATGCTTTGTGCTTACTGCTCTCCCTCAAAAGATCTCAAACACACGCACGCACGCATACACACGCACGTATGTACTTGTTCAGAGACACTTAGCTTAATGTGGGGAAAGACAGGAGATTCTGCATGTACTCCTGCTTCTGCAATAGCCATCAGGCTAGGCTTACGAAGAGGAGTAACTGGTCAGGGTCAGCCTTTGGAGTCCTGAGGATCAAGCTCCCCTGTGTGGGCGTGTGAAGAAGAGCAGACACAAGCCGACGAAAGGAAGAGGAGACGAGGAGGATGTCTTCTGGGAGAGAGTGTGCGCAGCAAGGATCTGTGCCCAGTACAGTGACTTGATAGAAAGCACAGAACAGAAGTGACTTTTTTAGGTTTGTAAGGAAGGTGTGTTAATGTGTACCATTGTATAATTTACCCCAAGATAGGAGCCCACCCATGGACTATAGATGTTAAACATTCTTCACAGGGATTTATACGGATGCTGAGCAAGTTTGCAGGCAACTGTTATTACCATTATGTCATGTACAACAATGAAACTGCAATAACAACTTCCAGCCTTCTTGAAAAGATAAATGAGGGAGGTGCTCCCCCTTGTGGTGACTTTGGTTTTTACTGTGGTCGACATTTCTACCAGTGATATCAAGTATGTACACCACTGCCGAATCAGAGGAAAAAAGGAAAAGAAGAAAATTACCCTCAAACATTACTTCTTTAATTATTTTGCATTCACTTGCCACTTGTCATTGTACATTTCTAACAATAGACAGTAATAATTATAATAAAGAGCATTTCAAAACTTGAAATTTGAATGTATAAATGTTTCTAGATGGATTTGCTTAGTTAGAAACAATTTGCTTAAAAAAACTTTAAAGAAGATATTTTAGTAGATGACAACTTTTTACAATAACAATGACACAGTTGGTAGCTCACATACATTACTTTAATAGGCCATCAAATATCATTAGCACCCCACCCCCAACAACAATCATATAGCAAAAATGAACGTGACAGATTGCAAAAGTAATTGTATCCGGGCTACAAATATGTATTAAAGAATTAGAAGAAGTCATATATTGACCTATTAGAGCAGTCAGTTAAATCTCACTTATGAAACGTGTACAGAAATGTCAAAACTTATAGCCTAATAAAACAGGCAAAATATAAGCAACTGTAGGTATAGTTAAGCTGCTTCCTAGAAATTAAGGACGTAAAAAAAATCTTAAGAATAAGTGGGTATGCTAATGAAAATTCAAATGTAAAAGGCAAATAACAACAAGTTATATTATATTATTAATATAACAAGTTATATTTCTAGACCAAAAAAAAAAAAACACACAAGCCAATCATCACTGTACTAAGTGTTAGTGTTACTAAAGTTAAGTGACAACACCTAAGTCTTCCCATTTAAAGCTTAGCATATAAACCATATCAAATCTCTATTAATCTCTTTCGTAACACGCCAAGAAAGACAGATGCCACACAGGACAAGAGGAAGGTCACTTTATGATAGTATAAATATCTCAAATGGCATATCATACAGAGCAGTATCTAGGAGGCACACTATGTGCCATAAGCTTAAGTGTATACCAAAATGAAGGTTTAGTGTCCATTACAGCAGCTACTTGCGGGAGGCAAACGAGTAGTGTCTACATGCAAAATGGCTACCCTTTTAACAACTCCAGAGCATCTAGCCTAGTTCGCTAGCAACACCAAAGGATCACGTCAAACTCGATGGCCTACTATATTTACAAAAGAGTGCTTTTGGAATCTCATTAGGGCAAAGTAATAAAGCAGGTCAACAACGGCCTTTCACTGTTCGTTCATCCGACCAGAATGTGTTTTGTGAAATCTTAAGACGGAGAGTGGAGAGAGACAAACTTAACAGGAGGACATAGACGTGCTTTTATAAAGACTTTCTTTGATTTCTAAGAGTTGGATGATGTGTAGGAATGTACTGGAAATGTTCACTGAAGCCCAAACATATTTTAAAACCATCCCAACTTGAAATATGTATGCATTATTTAGTAATAGAATCTATAGTTATATTATAGATATATATAATTAATATTTATAATATATTCACAGCTCACACTTAATTGTGTGTGTGCTGCATAATAGTATCTATTTATACTGAGCAATATAAACATACATACACAGACACACAAACACATGTGCACATATGCACACATACACACACACACACACACACACGCACACACACACACACACGCACACACACACATGGTCATTCCCATACTGCAATCAATAATACAAAATAAAAAGAAATACAAAATTAAATGTCTGGTCTACACAAGTAAACCAATTATTTACAATATGTATTTTTTCTATTGAAACTTCTCATGCACAGAGACATTTCAATATCCATCGAGATTGGTTTGAAAATAGGCTGGGTCAATGTATATTAGCAAAAGTCAATCTCAGAGAGAATATGGAATGACAAGATGAGTGGATCTTCCAGGAAACAAACGAGTGAAACAAAATGTCCCAGTGTGGAAGACAATACAGCCCTTTTGAGGAATGGCTTGTTGGTCGATATGGAGGTTGCTCCAAAAAACTCTAGAGATTACACTGGCTATCTAGTGCCTTGTACACGGTCACAATATCCACACCTCTAAATCTACTGTGATTCCACAGATTTGTCTTCATGCTTCTCAAAAGTGTGTTTGTTTTTCTTACACACTGCTAAAAAGAAGAAGAAAAAAAAACAAGAGAAATGTTTCTTCACGGTTTCACAGGACACTACATCTGAAGAGATATCTCTTTAACGTTCGCAGTAAAACATTCATCGATTATAGTACAACCAACACACAATGCAGGAATCTATTTGTCCTCAAAAACAAAACAGATTAAACTTGTCTTTTTTTCTCTTTTCTGGGAGTGACAGCCATGAGAAGGCCTAAGCAGTACAACAGCAGCAGAACACCCAAAACAGAAGATCACGCAGAACTGAACCACTGGCTCTCAAACATCGGCAGACGACAATCTCACATAATACCAACACCCCTCACAACTCCACACTGATACAGAAGCATCATTCTAATTATGTACGGGCTAGACGGTCTGTCATAACCTGACTGTCTCGCCATCTTAAATGTCCATCCTTTTGCCCTGTCTGGAAGGGAGTGGAACGATGGATTAAGACACGGAGAGGTTTATAAAAAGTTGCCAACTGATGTTTCTTTTCTCTTGAAGCTTAAGATGTCATTTTGTCATGAGCAGGAACGAACCAAGAGGCAGTCAACTCCCCTGTTCAGGTCAATGAGCAACCCTGATCTGCTACTAACTAGAATGTATCTTCCACAGATCCAATATGCAAACCAAGCTAAAAGGGCACCCGAAAAACAACTGGTACTGAAATAACAGAGAAGTCGAAAAAGTGCTCACAGCACACAGCGCATAGTACACATCGTATTCTTCCTAACTTACTTCTTTTTTTAATCCTAAAACGGCTGCACTTGGAACCTTATGGAATTCAAGCAATGTCCACCACTACATATACGTTACCTATAAACACAGGAGTGTAGATCAGAGGCACACAAATCTAAGGAGGAATGTCAGAAGACTTCAATGCATACAGTTTGCCACAGACTAGCAGTTAAAGATTAGGTAGCAAATAGGAAATGCAAAGCCAATTATGGGCAACTGCTTATTGTTATTGTAACTCCACGTCTGTCTATGCAAAAATGAACTCTGGTAATAGAGAGAAAGAAATTATGAAGCACGCGCATAGCTACCAAAGCTCAGGTCTTAAAGACACAAGAAAGGAAATAGAAAAATTAAGAAAAAAATCAAGAAGCTGCAGTCTGCTGAAGAAAAAGTCTTCAATAACTTGAAAAGGCAGCGTGCCTCCAAAACGCGGCACAGGCGATAAAGAAAGTTCTGTACATTACAATCACAGCTGACAGCTAGCCGCCTCTACCACCGCACAGAGGAGAGGGTCCCCTTACGGCCACAGGCCTCTGGAGTCAAAGCGACCCAATGTGGCCAGACCACAAACCGCAAGGCTTTTGCAGGGCCTTGCTTCTGGGCTGCCAGGTCGGAGCGCGTTTTTTTTTTAGCAGCATCCAAATTCGGCACTAAAGCTGTGCCGTTCGCCACGACGATCTGCCAGACGACGCCAAGCTCTGAGGGCATCGGCACCAACACTTGAAAGATCAGAAACGAAAGTCTGACCATGTGTGGGACGGCAGAGAGCTCAGGCGAAGGTTCTGGAATCGAGGCACCAGGATAAAAAAGAAGGGTGTGGGTAGTGGTGGTGGTGGTGGTGGTGGTGGTGGTGATGGTGGTCAGCAAGGAAGTGCACCAGACCAGACAGCCTACACCTACAGACCAGTCAGGTCCACTATGGCCTTGATGAAGATGGTGTCGTCGCGGATGTAGGAGTTCTTGGTGTCGAGCTTGGATAGCGGGCAGAAGAGCGGGCAGCCGCTGGCGATGTTCATGTCGCTGACGGGCCGCTGGAAGGACGAGGAGGAGATGTCGGGTCGAAAGGCGTCGATGATGTGCTCGCGGTTGTTCTGGTCCAGGAGCATGAGCGTCACCTGGGAGGTGGACCAATAACAGGGAAGACGGAGGTTTCAGATCCAGTGTGGGAAAACTGCTCATTAGATTTACTTTTATGCTTAAAGGGTAGCCATTTGAGTGAACATCAGTACACCATTAGTCTGAGGTTTGTTTCTTCTCAAATGTTGTGTTACTCTTTGTAAGCACGAGAATGTGACTGAGACACTGAGAGAGTGGAAGCATGAGGGGATTCCAGAAACATCTGTGGTATCTCTCAAACTAGGCCATCCCTTCACTTAGTGCTTTGTTATGGAAAAGAGGGCCTCAAATGAAGGCTGTGAGTCTCCACTGTATATGTGAGATTCAGGTTAATCGCTCGGCTGTTGTTTGCCACTCTGCATACCTGGGCTTACTGATAAATCTAAGAGGCTGAGGGTGACGTTCCACAGCGTGACTGTCAGAGGTGGCAACCTTGTGGTCAATGTTGTATGTATTATGCAATGGGTTTTAATCATAATTTGGATGCCAGGGGCCCAGAGGTAATGTCAGCAAGAGAGGGTGGTGAGATGTTGTATTCTTGTCTTGCAACTTCAGACCTCACAGCAGATAGCTATTCTGTGAGTCCCTGAAGCCCTGACATTTAAGCTCTGTGAGATTTCTACTTTAACACCGACTCGGCCTCATGGCAGCCCCATTGACACCCAGAAAGATAGATCATCTCCCCAAATAATTAAAAAAAAAACTTTTGCTTTCCATTTTAAACTTGGTTTTAGGTCCACTGTAAAACATTTAAGTTGGACAGTAATGTCCAAATTAGTAAGTTGAAGGACTGTGTCTCAAAATGAAAATTGCACACTTCATGACACACGCACAAAACATTCCTTTCTATGTACCTACATGCGATTTTCCCTACAAAATGTGACTGCCAAACTTACATCATGATCTTGTGACTCGTTTTGTGTGTTCTTCTTTCACTGCAGAAAACCTTTGTTTGAATTTTTAAATGTATTATTATGCCTATGTACGCCAATGAATGCTAAATGACAACTTCTGTAATATCAGACTCGATTATTCAGCAGCAGCTATCTGTAAACCGTTTGTAGTGCAAAGCAAGGACTGGTGAGAGAAAGCTGTTTTAAAGGAATTGGCATAGTGTGTTTTCATAGTTGGCATAGTTGGCAAATGTCAAATGAGACAAAATGCTGCAAGTCTACCTGGAAGTTTCTCATAAATGAGTCTACCTGGAAGTTTCTCATAAATGAGATGCTTATATTATGTTTAATAAAAATTAGAGTGAAATACTCAAATTAATGCTTATTTCCAAAATGTACCGTATTCTGGTAAAAGTAATGATAAAAAAGTACTTAGTAGTCTCTTATTCATAACATAAGGTTATTTCAGTCAAGATCAGAACACTGCTTTCCATGTAGTCACTGCTGTGACAGCAGTGGCTTGTTGTTAGAACAAGTATAAGGAGTAATATATATATAGCAGTATAAGGAGCAAAAATTACCATACCAGAGCCATGAAAGATCACGTCAGTCTGCAATGCAACTACTGCCCACCGTGTCAGACATTTTCTGCACTCATCTACTTGTGTAGACTGCTGGCTTACTTTCTGGTTGAAGGGCCACTTTAGCAGCGCGTCACTGTGTCCCCTCATCACCACGAAGAACAAGGACAAGTGAGTGCCACGCCCCGTCCCGTCCCCGTTCAGGTAGATGCGCAGGCACATCTTGTAGCCGTATTTACTGGTGTAGAAGGCTGAAAAACAACAACAGGCACAAACCCACTCCCATCAGACATCAACCGGACGTAGGGGTACCTAATGTGGAACACAGCACTGCTTGTGGCCCAGATATGAATGCCGCCATTTCAGAAAGCAAAATCACATGAAGGTCTTCATCAAGACTTGTCTTGTTATAGTAGTACTATTATTTTGACTAGTTAAAACTATTTAATGTGTATGTATAGTCACATGTATGTACTACGCATGTTTACTGTCACACGATTATATCATGTTTACTATATATGTAGCTGTAATGCAAACTAAAAACCTATACTGCAAACTAGCAAACATTTTATCCTGTCTGTCTGTCTGTCTGTCTGTCTGTCTGTCTGTCTGTCTGTCTGTCTGTCTGTCTGTCTGTCTGTCTGTCTGTCTGTCTGTCTGTCTGTCTGTCTGTGACAAGGAAACCCTCTTCAGACAATGGACAGTCTGCATCGTAGGTATTTCACCTGGTATGTTTCAGCATTAAATATAAAATTTATAAGCACTAGCGATTGAGTGCAATGCGTGTCCTCTTTTTCCAATTTTAAGAGGAGGAAACCTTGCTGAGGCAGCTTACCTGGGGAGAACATGGAACCTTGCTGAGGGAGCTTACCGGGGGAGAACATGGAGCCTTGCTGAGGCAGCGTACCAGGGGAGAACATGGAACCTTGCTGAGGGAGCTTATCGGGGGAGAACATGGAACCTTGCTGAGGGAGCTTATCGGGGGAGAACATGGAACCTTGCTGAGGGAGCTTACCAGGGGAGAACATGGAACCTTGCTGAGGGAGCTTACCGGGGAAGAACATGGAACCTTGCTGAGGGAGCTTACCAGGGGAGAACATGGCGGGAGCTCGTCCAGCCACAGCGTCGGCCCTTTTCTTACTGAAGTCGGAAATCTTCCACACAAAGACGCCGTCGTAGGTGGCAGCCGACATCTCCCTCATCTTTCCCTCCATCTCCACGATGGAGAGATCCCTCAGGCCCACCGTCCGCTCCAGCTGCCGCACCTGGGCATTACCAAACAAGAGGCGTTTTACGACCAAGATTATTTGGTAGCACAGCAAAGAAATTATGTGTATGTGACTGACAAGATAAGAAAATACTTTAAAAGGTAGAATTAAATGTAGCCTGGTAAACCAGCCCCTTGCACTTCATTTCATTTTGTACAGAGGGTCTGGCGTCTTGCTCGTTCCGCATACATGAATTTCAATGGCAGCGACTCCAGACTCTCTGTACAAAATGAAATAAAGTACGAGGGACTGGTTTACCAGGCTAGAATAAATGTGACTACAAAAGAGTAGTGTTACACACTGAGAATGACAGACTACAGAGTTGCGAGACAATCAAGTGACCACATGCAGTGGGAGCGATTTTGAGTGGTGATGGATGATGACCTGGGTAAATGGTGGACTTCCTTCCACAGACACACGAGGGGTGT
Organism: Coilia nasus; assembly: GCA_027475355.1. Lineage (NCBI taxonomy): Eukaryota > Metazoa > Chordata > Actinopteri > Clupeiformes > Engraulidae > Coilia > Coilia nasus. Next base: position 17,340,036 of record CM050217.1, read on the forward strand.
GTTCACCTTGTTGCTGAGTATCTCGATCTTGTCCTGGTCCAGGCGGTGCTGGCGGTTGTAGGCCTCCATGGTGGCGGCGGAGCGCTCCATCTCGCGGTTCAGCACGCACACGATGTTCTCGAACGTGCTCACCTTCAGCTCCAGCTCCTGGCACCGGCGGCCCAACTCCGCCACCTTCAAGTCGAGTCAGTTAGCTTTTTACTCACTGCGTGCACATGGAGTTGAATACGATTGGAAAGGGATTGGGATCATATCGAATTCATGTGCACAGGCTAAAGATCGTATAGGGATCGGTTTCGCCATTCCGAATCCGATTGTAACCCCAGGCTTAAGCCGATGTTAATCTGCTTGGTGCCACCTTGTGTACAGCATCGGATCGGATTTGCGTACTGTGCATGCACTGGAATGCACTGCTTGTAATATCAAACGCCGACGGCACAGTTTGTGTCGTATCAAGCAAACCAAAAATGCTGTTTGTTCATTCATACGGACTTCCAAACAAAGGAGAATGCACAACATGTATGCAAATGCTGCTCTGTCAACCTCCTCGAACGCCATCTTTGTTTGTATGCCACCAGATGGTTTGTTTATTTTCTTTTTAGCAGCCGTCAACCAGAAGTAGTTCTAACACCACTTGTTGAAAGGAATACATCGCCACCTAGCGTAGCGGAAACGGACAGATCTCTGACCATTATCCGATTACACGAACTCCATGTGCACTTGGATTTTGGGACAGACCACCCGTTCCAACACCCAATCCAATCCCAATCCAATCCGATCCTATCATGTGCACGTAGTGACTGTCGTCTCACAGCCACTTACATAGTACATTGAGAGACACACGCGCACGCACACACACACATACACACAAACACAGCTCCGCCACCTTCAAGTCAAGTCAGTTAGCTTTTTACTGTTGTCTCACAGCCATACACATACATGTAGTACATTGTGAGACAAAACAACGTTTAAATGGAAACAATTGGTGATACCGAGACATAACCGATAGAGTACAGTGCACATGCACAAACTATTAGAATCCATACGCGCACACACACTCTAAGACAGTGGTTCTTAACCGGTGTGGTCTAAGGACCCGCAATTTCCCATCACCATGAAGTCACGACCCAAGTTTTCAAACCAACTCAGTGACATCCCCCGCCCTATTTCATCCATACAACTATATAACTGATTTGTAATGAATGGGATTAAGAATGGGGATAAGATCTGACATGGCAATGTTGTTGTTTGTTTATTTATTTCTTTTTACAAGCTCCGTGACCCACCCAGGTCTAAAAGCTCCGTGACCCACCCAGAATGGATCCGCGACCCACTTTTGGGTCCCGACTCACCAGTTAAGAACCACTGCTATACAATACACATGGTCATACACATGTTTACACAATGTGCAAAAAACAAGTAAACAAAAAAACAAACACACTAGACAGGGCGTGGTTTGTGGCAGAGCTCTGGTAGCAAGTGGTTATGGCTGACCTTGGTCTGTGTGTGTGTGTGTGTGTGTGTGTGTGTGTGTGTGTGTGTGTGTGTGTGTGGTTATGGTTGACCTTGGTCTGTGTGTGTGTGTGCGTGTGTGTGTGGTTATGTCTGACCTTGGTCTGTGTGTGTGTGTGTGTGTGTGTGTGTTTATAGTTGACCTTGGTCTTCTCGTTGTGGAGCTGGAGCTCCAGGGCGGCGCCCACGCCGGTGGGCAGCGGGGTGAAGGAGGTGGACAGGGTGGGGGTGGGGGTGGGAAGGGCCACCGGTGGTGGTGGTGGTGGTGGTGGTGCGCAGGCGCCCTGCACGGGGGCCCCCGCACCCAGCTGGCCCATCTTCTGCTCCAGGTCTTGAAGGGCCTGGTGCAGCTCGTGGATCTTGTGGCTGGCCAGCTCCAGGCTCTGGGGCTGGAGACTCTCCAAGTTCACCTTGATGCCCATGATGAAGTGCAGCAGCAGGTTCAGGTGCTCGTAGGAGCAGGCGCGCTCATGCTCCTGGATCTTCTCTTTCTCCACCTGACATGGTAAGGGTGCACATACGTGTGAACGCACGCACAGACGCACACACACACGCAGGCAGGCACAAACGCACACACGCGCGCGCATACGCATACGCACGCGCGCGCCCACTTGCACACATTAAGTTGTGGTATACATGAACAAAACATTACAATGATGCAGATCCTACAAGATCCTACGAACACATGCAGTTCACACACAATTTCTCACGAACAATACAGAAACACTAACCTACACACTAGACACACACTTCAAAGTATTTCAGCTTACTAGTGCAACCACTGGAGAAAAAAAAAAATAAGCCTCTGAAGTTTTACTTACTGACAAATCGCAGCCCACCACATGAAATCTGCAGGGTGCTCTAAATTTAGTACAAAGCTTGATGTGGTCCACATACTGTCAGGAGGAGGGGAAAATGGAAAAGACTGAAACATCAAACAATCCACATGTCATTCCAAAACAGTCTAATTACGTGAAAATGTTGAATCAAAAATTGTCATCAGCATCGGCTGATGCCTACTACTGGGCTCCTGCTGCACGCTAAAATTGAAAGTGAAAGTGATTCTCATTTGTCATTGTGGCAGCAGCACACAGTGTAACAACAAACAAAGTTCATCTTTGCCTGTGAGCCATCACACACATGAGCATAAGGCAGCATGAATGGCGCTGGGGAATGGCACTGTATGTGTTGACTGTACCTTGCTCAAGGATACCTCAGTGGCACTCCTGGCAGTAGATGGATTTAAACCTACGACCTTCCGGTCACAAGTCTGCTTCCTTAACCACTAGGCCACCACCGCCAATGGGTGAAGGTTCCAAAGTTGGTTTGATATTACTTTGTGGACAGAGATGCAAATTGTTCGTGTGTTGTCACACTGCCCAGCAAATCAAAATGGGTCACTATAATACATGTTTGCTGAGTGGCAGCCAACAAACTGACTCATCGTGTTTTATTTTTCTCTATCTGCAGAGTTAGACATACCACAGCATGCCCTAAAGCACTAAATTATTTTTTTCATAAAATGACCCTTTAAGTAAAACGTATTACACACAGATCTCCACTCAATGATGCACTTGGCTTTCTTGGAAAAAGCAGCAAGGAACAGAAAAGCAGGAATAGGCAACCAGCCTTGAACTTTCTAATTGTAATCCTTCACATCTCTATCAAGCTGCTGGAAGCAGCGAGCACTATGCAGGCCATCTGCTAAGCCACTCAGCCCTGGCAGTAGGCAGCACTGCTACCTCTGGCACAATGCATTATCTCATCTACTTAAGTACTGCCAGTGCTTAAATGCAATATTCTGATTAGGCATCTTAAAAGCCAGCTAATTTAAGGACAGGACATCCATGCACCTTCTGTTCTGTCAGTGACGTAAACGCACAGCGGTGGGGAGGAGACAAAGAAGAAAAAAAGTAATAATTTTGAGTTACTAACCTTTTCCCTCGGAATTTTTTTCTTTGCACATCCTTCACATATCATTGGGTATTTTGGACATATTTCATCATGAGCCTACAATATCAAGACAGAACCTTGTGACTGAAAAAAACAAATCTAAGTATTTTATCAGTATTTCAAGTATCCAACAAATGTGTTTTATTTTTAGCAAATTATGTTCACATGGTACACAGTATGCATTTGTGTTAGTTACTGTTGAAATGCAGAAATAATGTTAATTAAATACATGCTGGTGTTATTTCTTTAACAAAGTAAATAAAGAATGGCATTACCTTAATATCTTTAAACTGAAAAGGTTCTTTGCAGTATTTGCAATTTAGTGTTCTTTCCGGGCATTCTCGTTCATTATGACGTTCCACCTCATTGGCCCTGAGCAGTTCTTTACAGGAGGGACATGAGATGATCATATAGTCACACTTTCCTTCGTGGGTAAACTAAAAGACACAGAATGACAAACAAGTGATCAAACTTTATGTACAATATTTTCATATTTTAATATCAACCCTTGATAGACCCAGCTAGTGTGTTTAGTGTAGATACTGTAACAGTACTTTTTTAATAGGCCATAGCACTTGCAGCTTTGAAATATTTCTTTGACTTAAGTTTATACATTTTAATACACTATCCTGTAGCACATCCACATTTTATCTGAATAAACAAGTACTATAAACAACCTTTCAAAAGGTCAAGAAGGAGAATGTATCTACAATACTTTGTTTTACAAAGGCTGTACAAGTTAAATTAAAACTTCTGTACCTCGTATTCTTTAATGCTGCCCGTCCAAGAACAGCCTTCATTGGGACAAACTGCTGCTAGAGCCTCCACTTCTCTTCTTGCTGCGTTGTCAGGAAATGCCTGATGAAAACATTAAAGTTGCTTATTCTTCAAAGACACAGATTGTTAGTCATCACTATTGGTGGAGACCAGTCGACTAAATTGCTATCCATATTAACTCCTGATTAATGACGTACAAAATACTTTTGCTCTAAATCCACTATTGTTCATAAGTCCCCCAAACAGGTCATTTAAGCCTATTATGACTAAATAATCCATCAGCTTTGCTGAAACATGTACGACAAACTGTCAAATTAGTATAATAAATCGACTTACACAGCCTTGTTTCAGAATAGATGTTGGATCTTCGAAAATCTCTTCTTTAATACAAGCACTGCATTTTTGTGGTCCTGAACTATGAAGACATACAAAACCATCGTTGTCTTCATTAAAATTATAGATTATGCATTACTCTGCCGCTACATTATCACGACTCATGCACACGACAACGAAATAATTCATATCACAACTGCCCTCATCATGTAGATGTATAGTTGTATTACGGCAGCAGTGAGACTTGCATTGGGTCACACACTACAGGGTAGCAACATAAGGTTGGATAGCAACACATGACAGATTTCAGCCAACAAGCACGCACTGATTTCGGTCGTTGGGTACTGGTGTCTTTTTAAAACTGAAAGGAAAATGGAAGCTATCAACAAAGGAAAACGAATGCATTAGGAACATGCATACAGTTATTTGCCTGTTCGGATCTATGTTATGCCCGATGTGCAATGCTAACGCACCTCATTATTATCCGAAGCTAAATGGTACCAATGTTAGCCAACAGGCTTGGGTTAGCTTGTTAATAGTACCGAGTACCGTTAGCTAATAGCATCTTGACTCAAGAACGGCGCTTACCTCACAGTTTTGTTAAAACAGTATGAACAAAAACGGTGACCACACTGGGCTTGGAAAGGCCTTCTTAAAATTTTCTGACAAATATTACACAAGTGTTTATCCTCAAGCTTGTTGGCTAGTATTTTCTTGGGGAATCCGGGTTTGTTGCCTTCTAATGAAGATGGTGGTGATGGTTCCTGTGCAGCCATTATTCCCGCACGGACATGTGACCTGGCTTTCTGGCTATGAGTGAGGGAAAGTGATTGAATCTTTACGGATAGCTTTCAATTCTTTCGATCAGCAAGTGAAAGGAACACAGACGTGCAAGGGGAAGGCAGTTGTGAAAACAGGCCTACATCAAATGCAATAGGGTCGTCTGCTGTAATTGAGCAGGATCAGCTATCAAGACATTTTAATAATTATTTAATATTGGCTTTGTAAATGTACATAGAGCTATCATAACAAACCTATCAAATGTTACCTTAACCCATTTAACATTTTTAATGCCCGTCTTCATTTAGGGGAGAGCGACTGTAGGAATTACTGTAGGATATAACTTCTAACTATGCCTATTTTTTTCTTTTCAAAGCTTGCATTTTCTATTACCTCGTAATATTTTTAGTGTCAGTGCATACAAAAATATTTATATGGTGGAACTAGGCTTTGTACCTTTCTGATGAAAAGTATGTTTTGATGATCCTAAAATAAATGAATACATATCCCAAAATTACTCCTACTTACATACCATAATAGTTTCTACTGAAAAAGAGTGGGAAAGAGTGATATCATTTCAGGATCTGAAGATTTCTCTGATATCAGTATAGCTAGACCTTGTTATAAAAATTAGTTATTATTAAAATGTTCATGCATGTTCTGAAAGCACATAGGAAGAAACACTTCATGAACCTTTTGGCCCACTCAGCCATGTTTATGACTTGACATCATATTTCAAAAAAGTTCAGAAAGAGTCAGATTTCATATCTGCTGTGTGTTGTGTTGGGAGGGTTACTTTTAATATCTACCTCACTATAGATTACACAGTGTCCCTTGGTTTACTCAGTGTGAGCAACGTATTTCAATCAGACTAATTTAAAAATTTCAGTTGATGGGGAGACAGCGGACCACTGCTGCTTTCTTATAGGTCGCTGTTAAAATAAATAATACTGTAGTCCAAAATCCAATTGTGATTTTTATTACGAGCAAAATAATTGGCTGTTTATTACACACTACACCAACAGGCTCTTTAGGACTAATTCAATTTGGACTGATTCCAAATCTTAATTCAATTCTTATAAATACCACATAATTTTGATGCAACCATGTTGAAATACATCTTACACTTTGTATTCTATGTAATCCCTTTATATTCTGTTACTCCCCAGTACATTAAACAGTGGAATAAAAATGTTTCTTTAGAACCAACAGAGTCATGAGGCTATGGCAACAGTGATGCTGGAAACCTCGAACTGCAATGGACTTGGTCATTCACAGTGAGAAAATGAACAGCATAATCACTGCATGTCAGCCTCCCCACTGACAATGCCATCCCCAATAAAATCACACACCAGACCATATCAGTATGGCCAGTTTCTGTGAAGTGTCCTGCACCACACTGGCACTAGTCAGATCACTGACAGTGGCTTTTCAGCCATCATCTGGAACACCAGAACCAGTCACTGAGAGATTGGCTGTTAGTCTTGGTTTTGCCTCTGGATGATTAGAGGCTAACATTGCAGTAGCAAGGTTTGTCAGTGTTCAGTTGAAATAAACAAATGTGCTCATTCTGTTTCACAGTGCTTAGACTATAAGTCGATGTTGGCCTTTTACCAGGCTAAATAATCTTTCAGTGAGATTGCAGTCTTTTGAGGATTTTGTTGTATCCATCAAGTAAATGCCTCAGTCAACTAAATTATGTGCATACCACAGTTACAGGTCCCCTTCTATAATAATAATAATAATAATAATAATAATAATAATAATAATAATAATAATAATAATAATAATAATAATAATAATTCATTATTATTATAGACACCACAACTCCCCTATCCATTGTTTTTGTAATTATTTCAGGATTTTTGATTTTGTATATACATTTTTATTTTACACCAGTTGTATGTAATGTAAACCCATTTAGTAACGATCCGAGAATTCAACAACCAGAGACAGGAAAAATATTAGACTAGTCCCCGGGACTTATCTTTGCTGCTCCAATCAAAGTAAGGGAAAGTCGGCGGGGTTTAAATGGCAGTGTAAACTAGCGAAAATATGACGTTCAAACCGGATATGGAGAAGTGTTAGCAAACGCGGCTAAAACTTTTGCCGAAATTTCAAAATAAAAGTGCGGAACTCTAAACGGACCACAAGAAGAATCGCTATTAATGGAGATGAACTGCGTGACAGTCGCCGAACTGTCAGCTTTCTGCTATTTAATGTTTCAGGATGTGAAATTAATTACGATTTTACGGTGGAAATCCTCCTTGTTCTCCTAAAATTGTAATAGTATACTATTTTCTCAATGTATAAAAATAGACAGTCACCTTATGGCATTCGCTGGACTGGGAGTGCACACATAGGCCACAAGGTGAACCACGAAAAGTCTTTTAGAGATTGGATCTGGCTTCTTTACTTCATAAAGAAGAAAACGTCATGTTGAGCTAAGGGCAAAAAATCCTACATAATCTTTATGGCGAGGCATTTAATGCAGAACTAGCTTCCGCGTGGCATAATAAGATTTTGGTTCGTGAGTGGTGGCACCGTCGGGCTACACCAATAGGGTAGTTGCTTTTTGTCAACAAAACGGCAAGATGGCTGCCCCCAGGGCTTCATCCAGCAGTAGTGATGACGAGAAAACACACCATAAAGTCCTCAAAATTATCGAAATATAAACAGTGTTGTATGCACATTACTTCTGCGAAGCACGGGGAGATACAATAATTCACAATCACACTGTTGAATACCTACAGAAATGCCTACAACGGTGGCTCGAGTTGAAGGGGGGATGTCAGGACGTGGCTGACAACTACAACCACTCTTGACCTGGAGTTTGAAAACGAGGATGCTGTCGTCTATGTCATTTATAAGCAAAATACTTGAAAAAGTTGTATTCAATCAGCTTAACCAATTCCTTAATAAAAACGACATAATAGACAATTTCCCATCAGGTTTTACAGCAAATCACAGTACAGAGACTGCCCTAAAATAGTAAATGACCTCAGACTCAGTACAGCAGCAAAGGTCGCTCTAGTTGTCTTGGCCCCGTCCTTTTTTAATTATATATCCTACCGCTAGGCAACATTATTATTAAAAATAGAAATTATCATTATCGCATTGTATAAGCAATACATTTCGAAAAAAATAAACGAAAACAGAACCAAATTATTACTTATTGGCCCTAAAGATAAACGTGAAGTTCTCCACTCTCCTTGACTCAGACTTAAATCTCAAACCTCACATCAGTAAAGTAAGTAAAAAGGTACTTCCACTTAAGAAATACTGCAAAAGTTTGTCCCTTCTTGACTCAGCCAGATGCCAAAAAACTTGTTCACTCATTTATCTCAAGTAGATTGGACTACTGCAATGCCTTTATCACAGGCCTCCCAAAAAAACAAAACAATTGAAAAACTGCAGCTTATTCAAAATCCGGCTGCGTGGTCACTAACAAAAGCAAGAAAAATGGAGCACATTACTCCTGTACTGGCCAAAACACTGGCTACCCGTATCCTACAGAATTGACTTTAAAGTATTCTTACTACAACCCCAATTCCGATGAAGATGGGACATTGTGTTAAATGTAAATAAAAAATAAATGCTATAATTCTGAAATCATACAATATACATGTGATTGAGAATAGTCCAAGGACAACATATCAGTTATTGAAACTGATTTTTTTTTTTGTTGTATGTATGTCATCTCAAATTTTAGACCAGCAACATCTCTCAAAAAGGTTGGGACGGTGTCAATAGGACACTTCACAGTTAATTATGTTAACTGACAAAATGATTTTGTATAAAAAAAAGGCTTTCTTTCTTGTCCTTGACATGATTTCAGCAGCCCAACTGGTGGGTGACTTCTTCATCATGTTTTCCTTTTTATTACGCTTAAAAATGTGACAGATCTGAACAGCACGCCAGCCATTTTAGCATGTGGTTGTAATTTTAAATTATTACCAAGTGTTTTTTCCCCAAAAGACAAAGTTTTCCTAGTTGGCCTGGAGAGGGCCTATTACATTATGTTGATCATAGATTTATCTGAACATTCCTGTGTAGCCTAATGGCTTCATTCCCTGAAAGGCAGTACACATGTCAGGTAGCCTAGTAATTCAAACAGCAAAAAGAATACAAACACTCTATTTTGTGATTCCATTGCAGCCTATACAGTATGTACGCCCATATGTATGTGTTCCTGTATGTTCCTGTAGGTTCCTGTATGAGGGTTGGTCTGAAGAATATATTTACCAAGTTTTGGGAAGTTTGGGCAAAATTTGTGACCTGTGACGTTTTTGAAAATGGCAGGAAAATGTGGCACCCAGAAATTGACGTCATAGGTTTCATTGAACTCGGCTTGATCCAAGGATTCAACTGACACCAAGCTTTTGAAAATCAAAAGTTATACGAATATACGAATCAAAAGTTACGTGCATGAGCACATGTCCAAATTTGACCTGTTGGTGGCGCTAGAGTATGTGCTCCACTGACATGAAACTTGCTGCAATTTATCTTGACGCTGTCCTGAATCAGTGTTTTACTTTGGTTCTATGGGCTGTCATAGATCTCCATGGCGGAAGAATAAATAACTAGATGTAACGCATGGTGGTGCATGGTATGACCGCCGCAGTGTATTGAAATATGGGAACTGTTGGTATGATGAGCGTGTTGTAGAGAAGTGTTATGAGGTGAGAATTTGTGTGGAAATGATTTCCTGGAAGTGGGCATGGATGGGGGTTTTGAATGAATGACACTGTGTGTTTGTGTAGTGTGTAGGAGTGATTTGTGAGAGGAATAGGCAAAATGAGCTTTTGTACAATTACAGTTCCCCCTATGGGCCAAATTTTATGACATGTGCTGTGCTTTTAGAGGTCTTTGTGCTGATCATGCATGACATATTTTGTGCAGTTCCCACCTTCTCGGTCCAAGATATTGGAAAAACAATCCCCAATTTTTACATGTACCCATATCATTAGGTGGTGCTATGCTTCAAGTGAGTGTTTATGTGGTGGGTCGATATGCCTCTGTAACACTGACATATCACAAAAAAATTCATGTTGTGTGAAACGTTCCTTGAGTTATTCAGCAAAAACTTTTGGCCGTCTTCCCCCCTTTGACTGACACTGGCACAGCGGGGGGTGGCCCTTGGGGGGCAAAAGCTCCTATTCACTCAGAAACTACTAGGGCTACATGCCTACACAGATTCACATCCCCCAGAGTTACAGTGTGCCGGCAGTTGTTGACAGAAAAATTGGTAAAAAAAAAAAAAAAAAAAAGGGGAAAAAATTCACAGGTAAGCCGAAGTGTTTTTGTAAGTGCTTGCATGCTCAGAACTTTCAGATCACATGCATTGCTTTTCACTGCAAATGCTCTGAGATTTGTTATAAATGATTTGTTTTTTTTTATGTATATGCCCAGAAAATCTGTTTCCCAGAAGTGTCCTTTTTATGGCCAAAAAGAGGTTGGCTGTAATAAGAGTTTGCATGGTTTGACTTAGGTACAATAGCAATGGAGCACTGACCTAAAATATGGAGAGACATCTTAAGAGTCCACATTTTAAGAGGGACATCTCCAGTGTTTATATCTGCATTAGGGTTTGTCTCAGCAATTGTGTGTCTTAATTTAAAATGGTATTCAAAATATTTATCACTTCCACAAAATGTAATGAATTACAGTAACACACTGATTATGAACTTGCCTTTCCATTCTCTTTTAACTAAGTAATTGTGACTGCTGCTAACATTAGCGTAGTTATTTTTTCCCATTGACTTTGTGTCGCGGATTCCTGCATACTGAAATACCAGTGACCATAAAACCTGGTGGTGATGTAGCCTCATCCGTATAATAGAGAATATGCGGCTTGGTGCCCCCCTCCTCCATCTTGTGTGGAGCGCCACCTAGGGAAGATTGGTGAAAATAAACTTTTGTTCTGTGCTTTAAGTTACATGACAACAGGCTTTTAGCTTTAAAACTGGAAAATTGGATTCATGAAATACTGTCTTACAGATATGAAAATTAAGTTCATATCTTACAACAAACAAGCATAAACACCCCTGATCCTAAGTGAACATCTCAACAAGATATAATGCTGTTTTACAAATTATAAAAAGTGGTTAAAAAGCTGCATGCTGTTGTTTCAAACACAAATTGGTAGACTAAAACACAGACTGCTAGCTAACAGGCTGGTTTATTATGACCGCCACTAGTGAAGCTAGTAGTTAACAGTCATATTGGTTGTGGCAGATTTTCTTTTCCACTTTTTTTCCTACTTTTTTTCCCACCAATTTTCTGTCAACCATTGGCAAGACACTGAAACATTGGGGGACGTGAAACTTTGTGGGCATGTAGCCCTAGTAGGCTAGTAGCGAATAGAAGCTTTTGACCCCCGGGGCTAGCAATCTTCCACATTTGCACATAGGTTAGGGACTTACTTTAAAACCAGGAGTCCCTAGACAACTTGAGAACAGAACATTATTTAATGAGTGCCTACCAACTGCTATGAGGTACATGTAATTATACTACAATCAATATCTTGGCCTGTCATTGTTGAAAATTCATAAAAACCATACTGGGCACATCATTCTTTAACTACACACCAGGTTTTGTAAAAATTTCACTTGTAGAGGTATGTTCTCCTACAAAATGTTAAGCTTAATTAAAGGTTTTGTGTGTTAAATTGGCAGTTGGCAAAAAACTAAAACATTAAAAAAAAAAAAAAAAAAAAAAAACAAAGTAAACAGACATGTAACATGTAATTGTCTGCACAACAGCATATTATTGTGGATATGGGTATGTTTATAACATTCATGTTATATAACAACTATGAAAACAAGTTAGACAAGCTGCCTGAAATAATCCACTGCAGCTGTCAACATAAGGTTAATGACATGTTAGGTAGTCACTGCTATTTGTGCTGCCTCTCTCTAGCAGCTGTCAATCACAGGTGTCAATCAAACCCAAACACGTTGGCCAATGGACATTGAAAAAGTACCTTCTAAAAATAAGACTCTGGGTAAAAAAAAAACATTGTTTTGTTTGAAGGGCTTAGAAAACTGTTTCTCAAATAAAATGGGGTAGACTCAATGACAGTTTTAAGGGAGAAAAGTAACAGAAAAATATGTCACTTTCCCATAAAGATGCATTAGAATAAGTGGGTTTAAAAGTTGTACTGCAACCGGCCACCAGAGGGCGAGTACACTTCCAGTTGCTTCATGACGGTTAGCCATTGGTTGGACGGTTAGCCATTGTGGGTGGAGTTTTTGCCACAAAACATGTGATCAGCACAGGAAATGCTGAGGAAGTGCTGTTGAGAAAAGAAGATTGGGTAAACAGCACACTGTTAGAAAACCCCCAAAACAACGATATGCTGAGGCTAACGTTTCTCATCTGTTTATTCCAGATTGTCTCAACTGTGCAATCAGGTAATACTTATTTGTGTATGCAAATTGCTATTTATTTGTATATAAGTATTTGCAGTTACAATTTATGTATTTGTCTGTTTCATTATAACATTGCCAGTGTAGATTGGCAAACTTATTATTGGATTAGTATTAACTGGTAATATTAAAGAGGTTTGCAATGATATCTGTGTGGACCTCATGTATGTTACTAAACCATTTATGTGTTATGGTTGAGTAAAGAGGTGAGGAGAAAAGGTTAATTTTCCTGACAAAAATGTATCTTCTTATCTTTACTGAGATATTACTGGGCTAAAGTTTAGTGTGTGTGTGTGTGTGTGTGTGTGTGTGTGTAAATTCATTTTTTATGGATGAGTGTAGATGTCAGAGAAATGACCATTGATCAACCTACGGCAAACCATTACTGTTTTTAGGACATGTACTAAAGGTTGAAGGCTTTATTAAGTGGAGTCTGATTATTTGCAGTAGATGTACAAAATTGGTTTGCATTGCTGGATTGAAAATTGGCATGCTTACACTTTCCAGAAACCCAAAAATAGCCTGTTTAACTACGTACACACGTCAGGACACAACATCGGTGCTGAAGAACCGGTTCACATATCACCACAGCCTATCTGATGTACACTTGATAATTGAGATCCACCAACAATTAAGTCTGAAGCAACAAATTGACTGGTATAAACAATACGGTGTTGTTGAAGACGAAAAAGAACACACTCTGTAGGAGGTACTGGTCATAGGAATGTAATGATGAAAGAGGTATCAGACCACACTGACCTTTCATTTTAAGTGACAACATTTTGGGCTACTACTGCCTGTGTCAAGCCTTATCACCATAGCACACTGACACACCTGGAAAGCTACCCTACTTTCATTACCCTACTAAAATCGTATTTTTCTTTTCTATTAATGAAATTCTTTTTTAGCATGGTTTTATGCCATAGTTTAACTCGGTGGTGATGCTGGATGATTTCCAGCTGTCCTACTATGCTATAAATGTGAGGAACCTGAATTACACACACTATAAGTCAGAAAGTGAATGTATAATGCCTGGAGATGCTACTATTGTATTACGAGACCTCTATAATGATATGAAAGCCTTGGCCTTGTTCACTAAACAACAACTCAACCTCACACATGGTTTAGCATGGTTTTATGTCTTATGTTTCCCAAGTCTATTTAGGGCCCTATACCTATTGAGGCTTTTTGTCAGCATCCAGTATTTTTCATGTAGTTTTTGTTATTGGATGCCAAATGTAGCATAGGCACATTCAAATGTCTATCTGAACATCTTTCTTGCATAAACTTTAATGCATGAATTTTAAAATTCTCACAGATGCAGCACATGCACTCACTGTGATGATATAGAATGCAACTCAAATACGATGTGGAAGGAAAAAGTTCAATAAAAGACTTTACTCTGAGGTTCAAGGGGAAAATTCCACACTGATAGTTCAATTACAAAACCCAGGTCAGAACACAGAAACTGAATCACCAAACAATCCAAATCGTAATCCAGGAATCAAGGAAGGGGGCATGGCCTATCCAGTTGACAGGACCGGGAGTAGTGTGTGCTGATGAGGTGTTACACACACTAGCTACAGTATGTGGACCCCTGTATATGTCTGCTTGACTTAACTGCATCATGAATCTGTTTTTTGTCAGATATCCTAAATGGCTGTGCCGTAAATGTCAAAGATAAAGATCCACAGTTTGAATTACAGGGGGTACTGGAGGGTAGGGTACCCTCCGATCAAGACCCAGTAGCCCCAAAAGAGACAAAAATAGCAGGGTTGGGGGTACAAACATACACTGTCAGTCAATGAAAACGCATTGACGGCGACAAGATGAGACAGGAAAAACACATAATTTTGTAACAGCTGATCACCAATTCACTGAAGCAGAAATTTTAAACATCCGAGTGGTCATCCCACTCTCTTATGACCAAACAAGTGCATTTCTACTCGTTTATATGGTTGGAATCGATTCTCGGTAAAAAAGTACAAGAAAGTTGTCTGATGCGTTTTCATTGACTGTCAGTGTATTAATGTAATCAATCAAAACCTAAAAGGTAGTTCCCCCAAATATGGAGGGACAATTCCCACTCTGAACAGTTCTGATAAATCCCATTCCCATCATTAAGGGAAACTGTAAAAGACTGTAATTACAGTTATATATTTAATTAAACCATTGGCTTAAATGTGATGTCTATGTATACACACATTTTATGATCAAACTTATTTGCAGGTTCTCATTCCCTATGCAACTTTGCAACATTCATCATTGGAGATACACCTTTCCCAGAGTTTAACATGGTGGTGATGCTGGATGATTTCCAGCTGTCCTACTATGGTTTACATGTGAGCAACCTGAATTACAGACAATATAAGTCAGAAAGTGAATGTACAATGCCTGGAAGTGCTGATATTGTATTTGGTGACCTCTATAATAGTATGAAAGCCATCGCCTTGTTCACTAAAAACCAACTTAACATCACACATGGTAGGTGTATAGTATTCATTCATTTCATCCATTCTGTGTTGTCTCTCTTTAGTGGCAGGGGAAAATATTCATTAAAAAGTTAACACTGATATTGGGCCATCATACCACCCTATTCTGGTTTTGAACATGTTTTTGTTTGCCTTAAGGGGTCAGCAACTATGCTTTTGGGAAACATGCCCCTGTTAAGAGAATAAGTTTCCTTACATCTGACACTGCTGTTACCCAGACTAAATTTGCCTTCATTCAGGGAGTCAGGACTTTTATTTCAGTCAGTAATTACATGTCACAGCCATCTTTTTTAAAATTTTTATGTTACGTTTTTTTTTTTTCTCTCTCTCTCTACCTAAGGACTACATGTTCAACAGAGTTTGACTGGATGTGAGCTACATGACAATGGAACTTCTAGTCAGCTTGGATCTTGGGAAGCATTTAATGGAGTGCCTAATGGGAGACTCCAATTTAATACTCAGGACAAATCTCTTCACTCTGAAGGGTTATTAACCAAAATGTGGGGCCATATTGAAAGAAAAAGTGTGGAGGTGTTGTATACAAATGTATATCATCCAATCTGCGTTAACACCCTCAAGAGTTGCCTTCACAAAAGAAAAAATGATGTGATGAGAAAAGGTAAGAGAGTTTTCTCATCTGTTTAATAAATTAGCTTTCTTATTAATTTTAAATTACATTACATTACATTACACTTAGCAGACGCTTTTATCCAAAGCGACTTACAAAAGGAGGACATAATAGATAACAGGATGTGTAGAGAACATCGAAGGTACCTATGTAAAGAGATGGTTAGTAGAAATTAGTTTTGTTAGGAAGGAAAGCAGTCTCGGAAGATAAAGGGTCTTCACAAGCTTTTTGAAGGTCAAGAGGGATATTGCTGCTCTTGTAGCGGCTGGTAGGTTGTTCCACCACTGAGGGACAACAACCGAGAAAAGTTTGGAGTGACTGCACATGTTTGGTTTGGTTAAGCTGCACATGTTTGGTTATAGTGAAGCCCAGAGTCCGGCTTCTCCAGAAGACACTTGCAGACTCTGGAGGGGCCAAAGTGACCTGCCTGGCCACTGGTTTCTACCCTCGTCACATCAACCTGACCCTGCTCAGAGACGGCCAGCCTGTGCCTGACCACCACATCACTGGGGGGGAGCTGCTACCTAATGGAGATGGAACCTACCAGATGAGGAAGAGCCTGGAGGTCAGTGCAGAGGAGCTACAGCAGCATCAGTACACCTGCACAGCTGAACACCTCAGTCTGGACAACAAACTGGACACTGGATTTGGTAATTATTGAAACAAATTCTCTTGAATGTATCTGGTATATCCATGCCAAACACATTTTTTCATAAACACTCTCAGCTGTCAAAAAATCAAATCCTGTTCCTAGTGTTATAGGAGAAGCTACATTAAGAATCTCCTTTGAGAAAAAGCACTCAAAGTTGCATAGTGCTGTTTTAAAGGTAGGATAATGTGAGACAGCATAACAACACTGATGAAGTTCAAGTTGGATTTTTTCACTTCCTAAAAAATTATGAATTTTAGTATATAGGTTCCTGCCCAATAGAATGACACACTGTTATTCCATCAGCAGAAAAGCTGAGATCCAAACTCTGAACTTTGGCTTGTAGATCTCTCTAGTCCAGGAGGAGGTGGTGCTGTGCCTATAGTGATCCCTGTGGTTGTGCTGGGAGTTGTGCTGCTCTGTGTGCTTGGAGTCATCTTCATGCACTGTCGAGGACACAGGTAAAACAAATGGATAGTAGTGAACAACAGACTTCCTAATTGATTTCCAAAGTTGTGATATGTATCCCTAGCAATGTTTGTACATACTGAGACCTGTTTGTAAAATATATATTTTGATTATCATATATTCTTTCATTATGAAGTATCCAAAGTCAGTGACTATTACCGTTGCCTAATAAAGACTACATGCGTAGACTACATTGGCAAAGTTGTCATTGTCACACCTGTTATATCTTCGTCTCATACTGCTGAATGACTTTATGTTTCAGATCCACCTCTGATTATATTCCAGCCCAGAGTGAGTATCTGTAATTGGACTTTACCAGGCTAGGTATTCATATAAGAAAGGTTAAGAAAAAAAACTATCTCACTTCTGGCATGATCCAGCACATGTAACGTGCATGCATGTGACTAAATGCTCCTTGTGTTACAGAGACTAATCAACATCTCCATCAGATGGACCAGTCTGCACACTAGGGGTTAAAAACCATTGTGCTCAGAATCAGAGGGGGCTTTTCATCAACAAACACGACATGTAATGGCAGCTCAGGGGTAAAAGTAGAGAGGAAAACAATCTGAAAAACATTCTGAGGATGTAACAAACATGACCAGGGAAACTGTAGATGTTTGCTTTGGGTTCAGACTGCATATCCACAGAAGCAGACAGCATATCTTTTTGCTCCTGGCAATTTACCCCACGGCAGTTGTGATGATTCTAACCACTTTCAATACAACTTCATCAGGATGCACCACTGTCTTTTTGTGTTCATTGATTAATTAATTTTATCTGCAACACATCAGTGAATGTAACAAATATCTGAATAAAAATAAGAAAACTGTCTTAACATGTGTACACCTTGCATGTTCTTTAATAGTCTGTCTTTTCAGTTTTGGTACACTGCATTACGTGCTACTTAGAGAATACACCTTGATTTCCCAGGATTTTTCTGGTAGACAGCATTTGGTATAGTTCTCGCCACCTAATGTGACCAGACATCCCCATTTGTCAGGGATTATTTCATTTTATTATTTCACATATTCTGTGTTGTTTCAGGGTTATTTTACAGTGTTGTTTATCACTGTATCTTTCTTAAGAAGCAACTTTGATGTTCCTTTGTTGACATGTGTAGCAGTGAAATATTTTATTTGTTACTTTCTTTAATTTTTCTTTGTGAATTTAAATAGATCGTTGCACATTTCTCATTTTCAACTTTCATGTTGCTTGTTGACACGTGTTATTAAAAACAAAACAGCTCGAAACACACGGTCCATTTACATTTCATGATATCAGTTTCCAAGCAAACCTGTTGCACAGGACTGCTGGTGTCATTATCAAAGAATCAAGGTTCACAATGTAAACAACACTCTTCTACTGTAAATGATGAAAATGTGTATTTGGACACCAGAGACTTTTTGAAATTCTGTGAGTTCTGCGGAGCCAGGAGATGCAAAAGGTCAATCTTATGGTCAAAGTTGAAACAGAAAAGAAGAGTGTTAAATGGGTATGTTGATACTGGGACTCAAAATTACACATACCGTTAGTAGTTGTTGGTGTTGTTGTTATACAAAGTGTCTATTCTCAGGTGAGGGCGGGGAGGACAAAACTTGTATGACTCAGTCGAACGTGTGAGATTGGCAGCTTAAATTCCTAAGCATCAGAACAGATACAATTTTAAAAGCAGTGATGAGGTAAGGTGTGGAAGATATGTGTGTGTGTCTGTGTCTGTGTTTCTGAAGGTGTCCTGTGTGTGGTGTTCTACTGAATGTGTGTCTGTGTTGATGTGTATGTGTTATGTATGTGCGATGGATGTATGTGCGTGTGCATGGATGTCTGTTATTGTGAATATGTGTGGGTGTGTAATTGTGGCTGTCTTTTGTATGGCTGGCTACACAAACAACACTTTTTTTTTTTTGGTGTGTGTGTTGCTTATGTTTGTCCTCGCCCATTGAGTTACAATGATTTAGTGGCTATATGTGCATGGCTATATGATCTGGAAATCTGAGCTGTTTTCGTGATGCTGGATTGAAACTGGAGATTTATGAATGGAACGTTCCACTGCAACCTCAGGGGGTTGGTTCATTTGTTTACTTGTCTGAAACAAGGATTTTAGCAATACGTGAGAATTAAGTTCAACTTTGTTTTTTTTTAGCTCACTTGAAAATTGTCTGTCTACTCCCTGACTACTGCCTGACTAGAGGATGTGGCCTGTTGGCCTATTTGCCTGTTGGTGGAGTCCTCATCTGAGCAGGGGAATCACCTTAGGAGGAGTGGTGGCGGTGGTATGAGGCTCTGCAGGTAATATGACATGAAAGCAGGAGCTGAAATGAAGGCAGGGAATGAAAACAACTCTCAAAGCTCAAAGCTGAGCAACTACCGTAGAATGATCCCAAGCTGTTTCGTCTTCTTCCTTTCTCTTCCAGTATTAGTGCACACAGGTAGGTTTGTTTTAAAATGCTCAATTACTACCAAACATTGTTTGGCTTCTTAATATGTTTTTCATTCTATATGCAAGTCTTAGTATCTTTATTTTGTAGTTAGCAGCTTAACAGCTGTAAATCAATTAACCAAATTTCTATGTGAAATGATCAATATGGCCCCTCACAGGTTCCCACTCCCTCTGGATTCTTTCATCCTTCATAATCGGCGAGACCCCGTATCCCGAGTTCAACCTCATCCTGATGCTGGATGACATCACGGTGGGGCACTATGACCTGGGGCAGCATAACTTCGTACCAACAGTATACAAGGAGTTCAACGTCACGCTGGGTGCCATAGACCAGAGTGCTGCCAACATGATATTTGGAAGTATACACAAAAACATAAGGTCCCAAGCACTGTTCCTGCAGCCATAGACATATAAACATAGACGCCGCATTGAGCTGGCAGCCCGTTGCTGGGATACGTCAGCGTGTCCGCCATATTGGATGTGGCAAATCTACCCCGTAAACCAATGCAAGTAAATGTACCGAACTTCATAAAGCCCCTTTCTACAATCATATTTAACTCGATGCATTTTATTCACCCATTCAGTCACACACGTACATCTATGAGGAACAAACAGGCATCAAAACAACATATATTACTTTTAATGTTAAAGTTATAAATAGTGTGCGAAATCCAGATTTCAGTACATGTGCATCAATAGGCCTTATTTACTGGCCTTATCTGTATTAGTAATAAATTAGTTTATTTTCTGCCTAATTAAGAGCAGCAGTAGGATGTAGGAAAGATAGTTCTAACTTTTGCCACCTCTACTTTCTAACTAATTTTCTGATTGGTCTGGGAGATTCTCACATTCTCACTGTAACTGTAAACGTGCGTCAAGTTTAGTGCACGTGCACGATACTGGAAAGATGAGGTGTGGTAGAAGTTTCTGCTACAAAAGTATACACCATTTTAACGAACAAATTATCCTACATGGGGTAAAACTGTATGGAATGACTTGGATATCAGGAAATTCTTCTCACGAAGCAGAGACAGGGACAGGGAAACACAGAGGTAAGATTATGCTAGTCGGCGATAACTATAGCCAGCTAATCAGGGTTCGTAATGTGTGAGAGTTGAGATGAGACGTTTGAGCAAATAGACTCTTCTGTGAATGAGGTTGCTGGACAAACAGGTCAAAGAGAGGACTCTCTTTGACCTGTTTGTCCAATAACCTCATTCACAGAAGAGTCTGCATTGCAATAATTAATATTGGCTAACGGTACCCAATCTGCATAGATTACTTTTCTCATAAAATTGTCTACAGTAGCAAAGGACGGTGCCGCAATAGATAAAGGCGCCCAGAGCTATTAATTTTAATTTTGGCTAAAACTGAGTGTGGACAGTTAATCCATCAAACCACACGGAAGTTGGGGAAGGGGGGTGGGGAGACATCTATCAATGACCAATATTCGTCATAGTAGCCTATATTTATTTTTTATAGGCCTACAAACCTTGCAACAGTCATGTCCGTTTACGTTTATTATAGTCTTCTGACACCACGTATGTCTTTGGCTTAATGGGTACTTTTGTAGCCCAGTGGTGGTTGTTTAAAGTTGCTTTCTAATTCTCTGACAAACACACCAGCGGCATCACTGTCAGCTGAAGCACTGTCAGACCTACTCTCGTTGAATAAAGCAAGCTGAAATACCCTACAAAGTCAGAATATTCTATTCGTAATATTACGTTATAATGGCCAAATACAATGAAAAGTATTTTTCCAGTCTCACATGTGAAAGAGAATTCCATGTGATCGCGTTTGGACGGTAAACCTGTTGGTACAGTTAAACGCAGCACATGAATGACGGTTGAAGAATCTCCACTTTGCCACATCCAATATGGCGGCGAGGATAACGTATGGTTCTACGCGGAAGGCGGCGTCTATGTTTATATGTCTATGGTGATCAGTATTGCACTTCTTTTATTGTGTGTAATTACTGTCACTGTATCTGTCGTCATCCTATGTTACAGAAAACATCAAGGTAAAAACAGAAACTAGAACTAAAATTCTCCAGATTCATCCACTGTAGTGTGTGTGTGAGAGAGAGAGAGAGAGAGAGAGAGAGAGGTCCGGTATCATATGCTATATTTCCCATACTTTTTGGATCTTTGGTGACAAATAAATGTTAGTGTTACGTCAAAGTAAACCACGCCACCAGTGTGTAAAGTGGTCATCTCTGTGGTGCTGAAGGTTATTGTAGTAAAAAAAAACATTACTGGGTGATTGCACATAATCATTGTCTGAGGACTGCACGTACAATAGTCATTGTCTGATGACTGCATTGTTATCATTAAGGAATGACTACACTGTGATCATTGTCTGATGCAAATCATTTCACTTTTCAGCTCCCCCCAATGAAAATGCTCTGGCTCCAAGTAAGTATTTGAATTGTGAACTGCTTTTAAGAGAGTTTTTACTGCATGCCAAACGTTGGGCAATCCCATGATATTAAAGATGATGATTTAAAAACAAAGTCAGTACCCACATTAGTAAGACTCATATTTTTCATATTTATGAGACGTTTTTGATGAGACGTTTTTGATGAGAAGCAACTGACTCAAATTACAATACCATACACTGTAGTGTACATATGATTTAGGAGCCATTTTCTTTCTTTGATCACAAGGTAGCATGAAAATGTGATTTTAATATTCTCTTTATGTTTCAGCAACACTTGCACAAAGAACAACATCAGACACAACACCTGAAAACTAAGTATATATTGGTCATTTCTGGTGTGTGTGTGTGTGTGTGTGTGTGTGTGTGTGTGTGTGTGTGTGTGTGTGTGTTTGTTTGTGTTTGCATGGGTGCAGTCTGTGTTCTGATTAGAACATTTGGACATGCCAGCAAGAAATAAGTTTTCAGTTCACTAAAACAGACAAAACAGCTGTGCCAGAAAGTGTATCAAGGTTTGTTACATTAGATTCCACAAATAAAGTCTCTGTTTGAAACTCAGTGCAATAGCGCTCCCTCCTGGCCATTATTATAAAATTAATTTGAAATCAGTTTTATTTTTGAAGCTCCACAGCATGTCCATAGAGCTCAGCTCAGAACGGACCTTGATCCTAGTACAGCAACCTCAAGTTTCTTTACTTTTAATTTTCTTTCCTTTCATTTTTTAAACAGGAAAATAAACCTCAGACTGAACCAGAGCTCAGCGGTTTGTCTGTTTAAGGCTGGCTGAGTAAAGGGCTGGCTAAGTAAAAGGATGCGGAGTCTCTCTATGGGTGTATTGACCAAATTAAGAATTGGATGTCATGCAGTTTTGTTTTACCTGAACCAGATAAAACTGAAGTAATTATATTGGGGAAAAAGGAAGAAAGAGGTAGGATCACCTCTGCTCTCCAAACTAAGGGGCTTACAGGTTAAACCGTTGAGTACTTGCTCTTTTTGAAATACGATAGGTCACTCCGAAGTGGAAATGTATGCTGCACATGAAAATGTTCTTCTACCCCAATCGTCTCCATTAGTCAGTGAGAGAAATAGGTGGAAAAATTAGCAAATAAGAAAAAGGCAAAGAAAACAATGTAAGTTTGTTAATCAGAAAAAGCCATGCCATAGTTGTGACTACTGGAGGAGTTTTGTTGCAGCCCACATTCACCTAGTAAAATATAGGTAAGTAGGTGTGCTTGTTTAGAACGTGTAAATCTTCTATTTGGTGTGCAGTGACCGAATGGGCTTTGAATAATTGAAGCCTGTGACTAGCATAGCTGAGAACCTGCCATTGTCCCCGCTCCATCTCCTCCACTAAACTAGAATAGCCTGAAACAGGAGCACTGAAGCATTTTTTCACCAAAACCGGCCCAAAGGGCATTCATTAATACTAGAGACCACCGCAAAATTAATGAAAAGATGCAATGACACCTTTAAAGCAAAAAAATACTGTTAAAAACCTTGGTGTCTTTATTGACAGTGGACTAACCTTCAACAGTCACGTGAAAACAATCACTAAATCCATGTTTTATCACCTAAAAACATTGGTAAACTTGGAGGTCTTATGTCAAAAGAATATCTAGAAAATCTTGTACATGCCTTTATTTCCAGTAAGGTTGATTACTGCAATTGCCTTTTCAGAGGCCTTCAAAAAAAAGACAATCAAACAGCTCCAACTGATCCAAAATACAGCAGCAAGAGTTCTTACAAGAACAAAAAGAACTGACCACATTATTCCAATTTTAAGGTCCCTGCACTGGCTCCCAGTAAGTTATAAATTTGACTTTAACGCATTGCTTCTTGTGTTTTAAAACATGAAATGGGATAGGACCCAATTACCTATGGATATGCTTCAGCTATATGTACCAACTAGGTTTTTAAGATTACACCAGAAAAATCTGTTGGTAAAACCTGCTGTCAGAACAAAATGTGGTGAAGCAGCTTTCAGCTGCTCTTCAGCTTAGGAACCAACTTTCAGAAGACATAAAACAATGCTCTTACTGTTGGAACTTAGTAGTTTAAAATCTAGACTTAGACCAAACTGTTTCTATTAACAATGTATACATTTTACACTTATTTTATCTTTTCAGATGATTTCCACTAATGGCTTACCTTTAATTACCTATTTACACTTATTTTATGTGTTCCCATGCTTTTGTATTTTTTATTTACCCTTATATAGTTATTTTGCTGTTACCCTTTTAAACTTATTTGATATTTTGTGTTTTTACATATTGTTTTTTGCATTTAGTTTTGTTAAGCAAATTGAACTGCCTCTGTGTATGAAATGGGCTATACAAATAAACTTGACTTTACTTGACTTTATAAAATACCAGCTGACATCAAAGATACTAAGCCTTAAGACATTGTTAAGAACATTCCTGTGAAGCAGTAGGTGAGTGTCAGTAGGTAGATTTATTTATAGTCATATAAGTCACAAAGGCAATTTAGTTATGATCTCGAAATAGTTAACAAGATGTAACTGTGTAACTTATGTACTTTTGAAATAGCCTAATCAGAGGTTTCTGTCCTACAGTCAGACTAATAAAACTGTATGCCCCCAAGCTGTTTCTCACCAGTATGCAACAGTTTCCTTAGAAGTAATTAATTCTAATGTCTGTGTTTTGTATTTTCAAACAGAATTGCGTCAAATTGCAAATGCTGCAGTTAGCTGCTCTAGGGCTTCTGGCACAGACAACAGAGCTGTTTCAGTGGAGTGGCCACCTCTAAAGCCAGACTGTTTTGTGTCCAGTAGGTCGTAAGGAGGTCAGTTTGAACTGTTTTGAGAGCACCTTTTCGATAAACAATTCATAAACAGTTTCACTCAATAAAAATGTTAAACAATAAAAAATATTATTACAAATAAATACGATATTTCTGGTAAAGCAGGTAGCCATCGTATTCTGTAGGCTACTCATTATAGTGGGGTGGGGTAGGGGGAATGTATTTTCGTGGGATTCAAATATTAATTTTGGGAAAGTGGTTAGGGGAGACCGGGGCTGGTAGGATCACTTTTCACACTCCGTTATATTTCTCCGTCTTACAGTGCGTTATAGCTGTCAAAGTGTGATTGACTGAAAGCTCAATATCTCATCTATAAAACAGGTATATACAATGTCAACAAAATATTTCTTGTTTCGAGTAATGTATGATATAACTGGCTTTGAGAAATTGTGCCAACCTGCCCCAGCACGGGGTTGGTTGGCTCAGGTAGGCGGGGTTGGTTGGCTCATATAAGCTAATGTAAAATAAATACAGTTCACTCAATAAATGACTGAAAACGTGTAGCCTAATCATATGGTTACCTGAAAAGTCAACTCTAGAACCTGTGATTATATATTTTTTGGATGTACGTGCCTCTTTTCTTCTTTTATACTGACAAACAGCCAACAGAGAAGCAGACAGAATATAAATATGTTTATAACTGATTTATGGATGACAAATAATGTGAAAATAATGGTTAAAAATGATGAACAAAGGGTTAATTCAGTGTTTGCAAATACATTATACATGATTTATAGGGAGTAGTTATTATAAAGTGTTACCAAATAGGGTTGTATTTGAATTATAATTGAAAATGTATAATAATTACAATTATGCGTAATCCAATTTTTTTATATTCTCATTTCAAATTATGTCATTTTTTTAAACACCCTGTATAAAATGCTCATTTTTATGAGTACCAATGGGCCTTTCTCATGTAAACTGTTGAGCCAACCAGCCCCAAAATTAGTGTGCCAACCAACCCCGCCCACAATGAGGTACAGATTTTTCCACAAACACTGTAAGCCTGCTACCATTAGTCATCTCAGGATCTCAAACTTTATTTTACATTATAGCTGAGTCCCTTGGCAATCATTTAAAACAAGTTTTTTTTTTTTAAATCCCTAACTGTTACCCTTCTGGGAGTTGTTAAGTGGAAGGTATAAAATCCAGGAATTGACCCCCCAAAACTAAAAAGTTTTACTCACCTAAAGGGTTAATGACCTTGAGACTTATTACATAACTTGACTTACTCTGGTCCTAATGGGCATCATTTTAGTGTTGGAATTGTGTCTCAGCACCCTATAGTGGCTTGGAAATTAACACTGATTCAACCTGCCCCTGATCCAACCAGCCCCGGTCTCCCCTACACAGCCACAGTGAAAGTGAAATAGTGTGTAGAGTCAGAAAAGAGGCATATTCAGGATACACGTGTCACCATGTTGAGGATTTTACTCATTCCTTTGTTCCAGGCTTTTGTGACTGTAAAATCAGGTAATGGCTATTTTAAACACTATCCCACTAGCGCTACTCTACCGTGCACTGTAACGACTAAACTATGAGGTACCTAATGCGACTGTAGTTCCAGGAAGTGGCTAGTCATGAAGGATGTTGGTCTGCCTCTTCGACACAAGTTTATGACAGCTTGACTGCGGTTGGTCTTGTCACTTGATCTGGTCACGTGCACCAGGCATTTCACCCAACCCAAATGATTAAAAACAAACATTTTATAAATACAAATTTAAATTGTATGTAATCCGCATGGACAAACTAATTTTCTTCACACATCTTCTGTCATTTCATGCACGCAGAAAGTCCGAATAAGTGTTTTTGTAAGCGCATGTTCTAACGTTCTGATCACACAGATTGCTTTTTATCGGAAATGCCTGCTTTGAGATTTGTCATAAATGATTCATTTTCATGTATATACCCTGAAAATCTGTACGTTTTTAAAAAGTGTTCTTTTAATGGCAAATAAGAGATTGTCTGTAATAACAGTTTGCATGGTTTTATTTAGATACTATATAGTATATATATAGCACATACTATACTATATAGGCTACTATATACTATATACTATACACATACTATACTATATAGCAATGGAGCACTGACCTAAAATGCTGAACTATCAAAAGAGGTACATCTCCAGTTTTTGTATCTACATTGGGGTGTGTCTCAGCAATTTTTTATATCATTCTCATATTCTTTTTTGTAGTGCTGGGTTATGTGACAACAAATAAAGACACCAGGCCCACTGACAGTCTTGGCTGGGCCTGGAACAAGATAATCTGATGCCGCTCATGTCATTGAAATTACCAATATAAACAAGCTGCCATGATGAAAAAATGACATTATTTACCATGACATGCTAATATTGCCAGCTGTAACATCTGTTTTACAGTGGACTCTCTCTTCTTTCCACAGGATCTCACTCACTCTGGGCTCTTTCAACATTCATCATGGGGGACACACCTTTCCCAGACTTCAGTGCGGTTGTGATGTTGGATGATATTCAACTTTTTTATTACGATGCAAATTTGGGGAAGACAATATACGGAGAGTATAGGTCAGAACATGTACGGGAGGAACAGGAGGATGCCAGGAATATATTTGGAGAACAACATCATGACATGAAAGAGAAAGTCTTGCTGTCATCCCAGAAGCTCAACAGTACACACGGTGAGTGCAGTACAATGCAGCAAACAGAGTTTATCACAGTTCTTTTTTTTTTTTTTTTTGAATGATTACTAGTAAAGGAAGCAACAGTCTAATGTAATATAATATGATGTGCATTATGTGCCAAATGTAGTGTAAATTTTAGTATGGAATAGCTTTTTTTTCTATTGTTTTACTTAAGAAAACCCATTCTTCTGGACAAGCTATCTGAAAGCCTTGCTGCATCAATATTGTTCATATCAGAACGTTTCACACTTAGCACACAGAAGTTCCTTCCAATAAGCGTGGGCTTGATATGGACATGTTCACTATTTTAATGAATCACTATTTCACGTGTCTTTGCCAAAGGAATACATGTTCAACAGAGACTGGTGTGTTGTGAGCTACTTCACAATGGCACCGCTGGTCCACTACGATTTTGGGAAGCTTTTAATGGGGTGAACGAGGGAGAGCTGCACTACAGTACGGAACAGAAAACTCTTCAAGTTGAAGGTGTGTGGTCAACCATCTGGAGCCATATTAAAAGGAATCACCTTGAGTGGAAGTATGCCAATATTTTCCACCCAATCTGCATCAAAACCTTGAAGAATTACCTACATACAAAGGAAAATCACGTGATGAGAAAAGGTGAGACAGATATGTCTTGATTTAATGTTAAGAGTTTTGATTGACAATTACTTTAATCACTGCAACAATTTGTCATTTACAGTGAAACCAAGAGTCAGGCTTTTTCAGCAGGCACTGAAAGCTTCTGGAGGGGCCAAAGTGACCTGCCTGGCCACTGGTTTCTACCCCCGTCACATCAACCTGACCCTGCTCAGAGACGGCCAGCCTGTGTCTGACCACCAGATCACTGGGGGGGAGCTGCTACCTAATGGAGATGGAACCTACCAGATGAGGAAGAGCCTGGAGGTCAGCGCAGATGAGCTACAGCAGCATCACTACACCTGCACAGCTGAACACCTCAGTCAGGACAACAAACTGGATTTTGGTTTGGGTAAGTAACTTTACAGTACTACCAGTCGCAACTGATATTGATATTTAATGTGTTGGATGATAATTTAATGGACTGTTATTTTACTAGAAGGACCTTGGTCAGAAAAAATACTATATATTCGACGAAGATTTTACTAACAATGTCTCTGCTACAGAATATGAATCACGAGAAGCTTTAGTGCCCATAGCAGCCTCTCTGCCGGTCGTATTGCTGGTTGTTCTGGTTGGAGGCACTGCTGGTTTTATACTTTGGAAAGGGAGGCTCAGAGGTAAGCCACTACTACTACTACTACTACCTACACTAGCTTTAGCTAAAGAGTGCTGTGCTCATTGTGATGCACTTTTTTTTGTTCACTCATTTGATTGTTTTTGTATTACATAGGTGACAACACATCAAGTTTGTCTTCCTACAGAGCTACTTCCAGTAAGTTGATATACATAGATAAGAAATAGTGTTTCTCACTGGGAACCCCTCTTAAGAGCTGCATCTGCTTGACCATTAAGTCCAGTCAGTGTACATCCTACTAATTTTGGTTGACATAGCTCTGTCTCAAACAGACAGTAGTAGCTGTCAAATACTTTATCACCTAATCACAATGCAGTTCAGAGCATCACTTTCATCAATCTGAAATCTCATTTGTTTATTCAGGCACAGAGGAAGAAGAGACATCTATAGGAAACACAAGCTGAAGTCTTCTCTGCACTTACTTATGGTGACCACCTTTTATTTCAACAGTATTGTTTTGTTTTGTTGTTTTCTGTTATACATCCGTTTTATTCTTGTTTGTTTTTATTTTGTGAAACATATGTGATGTAATGGGCTTATTAGATATTTCAAAACTACTAACAATTGCCTCTGCATGTTCTCTAGGAGTTTATTATAAAGATGACACTTGCATGCACAATAGCTTACTCAAATTCAAATTCATACTGAGCAATTGTAACACTATTGCATTGCAGTGCTTGTCGCTAAAGCATCTTTATAGAGAACCTCTGTATAAATACTCACAAATTGTAGCACACAAACACACACTCTCTCTCTCTTTCAGGCACACACACAGAAACAGGAGCAGGCATTTCAAGAACAAATAGACCATGCCAGTCCTTAGGAAAGGTGACGAAAGATGAATCTCACAGGATCGGTGTCATTAAGGTCACTGTCTCACCTGTGTTAATCACATCCAGGTAGCATGGGAAACAGGTATCAGCACTGCAGTGAGAACCAGAGACTCTGTCAGTCAGACTAGCGAAAACCAAAACTGGACATCTGCACTAACATGTACACACTGTTTAGTCTTTGATCTTTGTCTTTTCTGTTTTGAAAAACTGATTTGTTTGGTTCATATCATGTGGTACAAACACTACACTACTGCACTTTGACTGGCTGTGTACAGTATGTGTGTTTTGGTCTAGCGCCCTCCTGTGATTACTGTGAGGTTTTACAGCAGTCTGTTCAGGCACTGAGTAGAATGTGAAACTGTGTGATAATAAAACTTAAATTGCAAAAGTGACATTTCATATATCAAACTATTTCTACCATATGTTTTGGGGACAATATCAGGTTGTTTATTAAATGTTTCTTTGACAACAAAAGGGTATAAAAATTAGCTAAAACATAAACAGCTTTCTTTGTAAAATGTCCTTTTCTTTGTTGTCCCTCTGTATGTGTACGTTCTGCCATCTCAAAGGGGGCCAAGTGACCTCAAGGAGGAGAGAGTAAAGGTGTGAAAGTAGTTAATAGGCGCTTTCACACTGCCCAGTTTACCGGTAATTTCAGCCAAAATTAGTGGGTCGTCTGTTGCGTTCACAGTGCCAACATGGGGTGGCGTGTCCAAACAACACGCCAATTCGACCCACCTCGGACCCTACACTTTTTTGCGACACGGGGCGAGCGTGAACACGAGCCGAGGCGAGACGGGGTGCAGGGTGTGGTATGGTGACGTTTCACAACTGCCAACACAAATGACACAAATGACAACTTTGCAGATCTTGAGGCTAGTGTTGATCCGGTGTCTGCAGTGCCCCTTGGGGTAGTGATCAGTATTGCACTGCTTTTATTGTGTGTAATTACTGTCACTGTATCTGTCGCCATCCTATGTTACAGAAAACATCAAGGTAAATACAGAAATGTATCAAAGAACTCTAATTTAGTGCAGTGTACTGTGTGTGTGTGTGTGTGTGTGTGTGTGTGTGTGGTACGGTATCATATGTTTTTCATACTCTTTGGATCTTTATTATGTTATGTTGTATTATGTTGGA
Source organism: Coilia nasus (assembly GCA_027475355.1). NCBI lineage: Eukaryota > Metazoa > Chordata > Actinopteri > Clupeiformes > Engraulidae > Coilia > Coilia nasus. Next base: position 17,370,667 of record CM050217.1, read on the forward strand.
ACTTTATTAAGTTAATTATGTATATATGCAAAAGAAAAAGTCCGCTCAACCAGGTTTACAATCCCAAGTTTTCTCACTCCTCAGACTGAGCAAGCCCAAAATGTCACGGTAAAATAATAAATGTTGTTTGTCCTTTAGTCCTGCTCCCAGTATGTATTCAGGATGTGCGTGCTCTGATTGAACTCTAAAGTAAACCATGCAACCACTGCCTAACGTGGTCATCTCTGTGGCGCTGAAGATTATTATAGGTAAAAAAAAACATTACTGGGTCACATAATCATTGTCTGATGACTGCACTGTTATCATTAATTAATGACTACACTGTAATCATTGTGTGATGTGAATCATTTCACTTTTCAGCTCCCCCCAATGAATATGCTCTGGCTCCAAGTAAGTATTTGAATTGTGAACTGCTTTTAGAGAGGTTTTACTGTATGCCAAACGTTGGGCAATCCCATGATATTATGATGAAGATGATTAAAAAAAAAGTCAGACTCATATTTTTCATACTTCTTTTTGATGAGAAGCAACTCACTCAAATTACAATATCATACACTGTACATACGGTTTAGAACACGTTTTCTTTATTTGATCACAAGGTAGCATGAAAATGGGAGTTTAAACTTCTTTTTATGTTTCAGCGACACTTGCGCAAAGAACAACATCAGCTACAGTATGTTTAGGGCTGGCTGAGTACAGGGATGCTTTGAAAAAAATATATTGACATGCAAATATAAAAGAACATTGGGCACCAGTAATTTTGTACTAACATGAAACAGTGTACACACAAAAAACACATCAACTGACATCAAAGATACTGAGCCTTAAGACACTGTTAAGAACATTCCTGTGAAGCAGTAGGTGAGGGCCAGTAGGTAGATTTATTTATAGTCATATAAATGACATAGGCAACTTGGTTGTGCATGGGATGGTGCTGATAGTCAGAACATACACTGGCTGTGTTTTCTGCTGAGAGATGGGCAGCCTTGTCACATGTCTCACCTGAACCAAAGGATGGGCCAATCTACAAGGTTCCCTTTCCTGACTAAATTTGGCTGTGCCGAGCAGGTGATATTTTTAGTACATTAGGTTAGGTGCATTGCATCACAGGAGCTATCAACATACATGATGTGGTTATGAGAAACAGGCTAACATACAGTATTTACACATACCAACACACACACATGCACAGATTCTTGACAGTCTCTTGCCACAGTTTTATGTTATGTTATGAGTTTTATGTTGATGGTGTGGGTAGTAGCACCTGATGCTGTTTTTGTTGCTGATCTGTTCCTGCAATACAAAAAGTGACACAAGCTTTTCACACCTTCGTACTCAGATCTACTGCTCCCCATGCTACTGCTCTAATGAAGACATAAACAGACCAATAAGAAGCTTATATAGCACATTATTTTGCCACATTATTTTGACAATCACAGATTTTAATGACAAATATATGTGGCTTATTATACTATACATCATGACTAAAATGTAAATGATCTGTGAGCATCTCTCTTGGGGTCTGATTTTACCTGTGTGCCTCCTGCAGCACTTGATGACAGCTGCTATGGCTCCGATCACACACAGCAAAAACAGTGCAACTCCACATGCGACCCACAGGAGCACTGTAGGCACACAGACTACACCTGGACCAATATCTGCAAATTTAACAGATAATAATTACAGATTTTATCACCCAAGCTTATTTGAGATATGTTTCCAGTGTGTTTCTAAATACAGTACAAGATAGCAGATAGACAGGGACTGCAGTGGATACACAGACAGCAGACATAACCATTTTAAGTTTTACCCATAACAATGTCCAGCTTGTTGTCCAGACTGAGGTGTTCAGCTGTGCAGGTGTACTGATGTTTCTCTCTTAGCTCCTCTGCACTGACCTCCAGGCTCTTCCTCATCTGGTAGGTTCCATCTCCATTAGGTAGCAGCTCCCCCCCAGTGATCTGGTGGTCAGGCACAGGCTGGCCGTCTCTGAGCAGGGTCAGGTTGATGTGACGGGGGTAGAAACCAGTGGCCAGGCAGGTCACTTTGACCTCTCCAGAGTCTGTCAGTGTCTTCTGGATGAGTCTAACTCTGGGTTTCACTGCAGTGGACAAATAAATAATCACAAACAGCAGACAGTAAAGGCAGAAGAGCTATAGTAATGACTATCAGAACCTTAGTAATAACTGCTTAACATATCTAATAAAGTTTATTAGACACTCTTTAACCATTTACCTTTTTTCATCACATCATTCTTCATGATGTGGAGGTATGTCTTTAGGAATCTGATGCAGGCAGGAGTATATACATTTGCAAACAGCCATTCAACACTGCCTCTCTCTATGTGGCTCCACATTGTAGGCCATAAGCCTTTGGACTGAAGAGTGTTCTGCTTCACACTGAAGTGCAGCTCTTCATCGTTCACAGTGTTGAAAGCATCCCAGGATCTTAATGGACCAGGGGTGGCATGGTCAAGTAGCTCACAGCCCACCAATCTCTGCTGAACATGTAACCCTTGGGAGGAAAATAAAAAATATCTCCACTGAAATGCCAAACAGACTGATAAGCATCCTTTATCCATTATTTTGGAAGGTCCCGGGTTTAATTCCTGTACCAGTAGGAAAATTGTGGGTGGGTGTAGTGAATATTTAGCACTCTCCTGCACCCTCATCCATGGCTGAGGTGCCTTTGAGCAAGGCGTCTGACCCCACATTGCTCCAGGGGACTGTCCCTGTACCTAATTCACTGTAAGTCACTTATCCAGGGTGTCAGCTAAATGCATTGTAAAGTTACAAGACTAGTTATCACCGCAATATGTAAATATTGTAAAACACATCCTTTAGTTACATGTGGACCCCCTTATGGACAAGGTCACAAATAGTTGGAACGAAGTGGAATGTGTACAGGTCACCCTAACCAAACCTACCATCTGTGTTGTTGAGCTGGTGCTTTGAGAACAAGGCTCTGTCTTTCATGCTTCTGTACTGGTGTCCAAATATGAGGCTGGCATCTTTCTGTTCAGTGTGTTCATGCTCTGATCTGTGATGCTTGTAGATCAGTCTTTGTACATCAGAGTCATAATAGAACAGCTGGATGTCATCCAGCATTACCACTGCACTGAATTCTGGGAAAGGTGTCTCTCCGATGGTAAGTGTGGCCAGGATCCATATAGAGTGAGACCCTAAGGAGAGAGATGTGCCATATGCAGTGTTAAACACATGCAAAAAGTTGATTTCTACTTTTACAAGAACAACAACAACTCTTCTTCTTCTTATTGTAACATTTAACATGTTTACATTTTTGCATTCCTTCACATACAGCAGACATTGCTTGCACAACTGCTTTGAATAGGCTGGTTAAATTCACTTTGTGGCTTTTAAAGACCACAATTGTATGGAGAGAAACAACAGTTAGTGTTGATATATGAGAACATTTTGTAAAAACTGTATTGTAATGACAGCAGTCTTGCCTCATAAAACTTGGGCAGAAGATTTAGATGCAAAATCATTTCAAAGCATTTTCTGAGAGACAAATCAAGGTTATAATTTGATTACATTTTAATTAGGATAGCATTTGTTTACACCAAAATATTACTAAGTCTTATGTGCTTCATTCGATTTACAGTACAGTTACATAAAAAATGGCATTTTTGTCCTAGTTTGTACCCACCACAATAATCAAGCATGTACTGTAGCCTGGACTATCCTACAATTTCTGTATAACCACTGACCACTGACCAGTCTTGTGTTTGTATTTGTAGGCTTACCTGCAGATATTTTTTCATGAAACAGAAGAAGGCTGATGAGGAAGATTGTGTATCTTGTCATGACGGCACATTTAGTGATAAGGAAAACAATAATCTGTGCCTTTTTGCTTCATTAATCTCTGTCTAACTACTAGCTATCTGCTAATCATCTTACAGCACATGCAAATACAGAAATCCCTTGTGGACTTTGGTCAGTCGAGCGCTGTTCCGTGTTTGCTCTTGGGATGGGACTTTGTCCTTTGTAAAAAGGAGGCTTGTCTTGCTTGGAGAAAGAGTAACTTGAGCTCTTTCTGCACATTATTTAAAAGTTGCCTGTATCACATACAGTAATGCATATGGGACTGGCTGAATCTGGCTTTAATTGAGATGTTTGGTGTAACATTGAAATAAGGCAAATTATACAGGTTAATAATAGGTTAATAAAAGCAATATTATTGATATCTATTACCCAACGATGATGACAGTAAAAAATAATAAGCAGAAACAAACAACAACAACAACAATATTACTTACATTTACATACTTGTGTTACGTTCCTCTGATTCCTGTTCCCTGCAGCTGGTTCTGCTCCTTATTCCTCCCTGGGAGGAAACAAAGTGATCCACAGGCCAGTGATATTAACCATCAGGCACTCACCTTTTCCCAACTGTTTCCTCGACCCTTTCACACATACAGGCCATTAGCACAGACAGGCAGACACACATCTCTACATGTACTGTATGACAGCCATTCCTTACCAGTGTCAGTTAAGTTTGGAATTTGGGGGAAATGTCGTCAGTAGTTTACAGAATGAAACAAAAATGTTCACTTTACTCACACATACACCTATAAATAGTTAAATCAGAGAAACTGATAATTTTACAGTGGTCTCTTAATTGTTTTTCCAGAGCTGTACATACATACAGACAGACAGACCGACCGACACACACAAACACACTAAACTTAAAAATCTATATCAATATTTTAAAAATCACAAAAATGTTAATATCAGGTAGGCATCTAATGACATTTTTTTTTACTATTGACTATTGACTAACTATTGACACCTCCTTCATGCTTTCATGCCATGGATTTTGAAGTTGCACCAGACATGTTTGTGCACTTGTCCTTTGTGCATTTACAGTTTTTTATTCAAACATAAGCAACTCTCAAAGATACCCAATCATGTGTGTTTCTTTTTTGTCTTACCATGCAATCTGGCCTTTCGCAGCTTTAAAGGAAATTCTAGCACACAGAGACATGCCATGGCCTAAATAACACCCACCACAAGGGATCCTGCCCCACCATCTGCCTCTCCGCCATCCTCACACTAACACCACACACGGTACTGACTTACAGCAAGACTTCACCATCCAGTACAGACTGTTGCACTCTTCTGTTCATTCTTACAGTTACAGGTTGTGTCTGTGTCCACGGGCTCAGAACTAGAAGCAGACACACAGGGGAGGCTGCTAGCACACTCACCCAGATGGTGGTGGCACCCGCTGGGGTTCAAGAGAGCTGCTGCCTCAGCTGCGTCTCCACATGCCCTCCACTCCTCTTTCTTCCCCTCCTCCTCCTCTTTCCCCTCCTCCTCCTCCTCTCCTTTGTGGGTTTGGGATTATATTTGGCACACTCTTGGTCAGGTAGAGCCCTATTTCAAGTATCCATTTATTATGATAATTGGATGCGAACAGTAGATATATAAAATCAGGCAAAGAGGGCTCATGTGCAGTGTCCCAGACCTGAAACAGCCCCCCGTTGGCTCTATTAGGGTACAGCTGTTGCTTAGGCAACCTTTCATTCTGGGATGTAAGATAAATGTTCTCATTCGAAATGTTCTCATTTTTTCTTTTCCTTTTTCTGTTCTTTGCCTTTCAATTCGTTCCTTTTCTTCTTCATGGCACTGCTTTTCTTTAACAGTAAAAATGCCAGATCCATGACCTGAAACCAACTTGAAGGCTATACGGCACAAGTCATAACATGGATGTTTGTGACTATGGATGTATGTTCCAACTTTTACATGAATCTTGTGAAAGTGCAGATATAGGTAATACATGTGCGACATTTACTAAGACATTTGTCATTTAAAGCAGCTGTTTGATTAAACAAACGCAGATGTTTCATAATTAACATTGTCTACCTACCAACCCACTATCACCTGTCAGACAGTAACGGCAATTTTGTTATTTAAAAAAGCGAACAATTCTTTATTTACTATATGCTCAATGAACCAGCCTGCACGTGTGAATTTATACTGCTCATTAGTAGTGCTCAAGTAATAATATGGGTTGGATAAGTTGTAACTCACTTGTGGTACACCCTCAACAATGATCTGGGATGAAGATCAGGCTCTCTCTGTTTGGACTACCATCTGCTCCTCTGTCACACCCCCTGCAGCTCTCGGAGCCTCCACCTGCCTCTGTTTTACTACCTCTGTCCTCTTTCTGTGTTTTATGTCTGTTTTGCTATTCACGTTTCTTAGTCAAAATACTTTGGCCAGATCTTATCTCAATTTTCTTCTGTTTCAGTTTCCTGCTGTGTGTCTGCCTACTCTCGGTTCTCCTTCTCCTCAACATCCCCTTTTTTTCCTCCACTCTTGAAGAGACTGGTGTCCTCTCCTTTCTCTTTGTTCGCCTACCTCAGCTCTCAGGAAAAGGCAGAAGTTAGTCTGCCTTTGACTACCGAAATTGTTTCCTTTTTATCAGTTTCCTCACCTTTACTTAAATAGCCTAGTAAGACATAAAAACAAAAACAGTTGATTTTTTTTAGAGAAACAATAAAATTATGCAACAACCTTAACATACCTTGACAACAACAACTATGTCCTGTTTCCCAGGGGACCCGCTATACAAAAACAAATGATCATAACCAATTAACATTATGTGATAGCCATTAACAGTAGGTGCAGTGGAGTATGAAAGAAGTGTAGGCAACGTCATCATGCTGCGACTCAGCATGGTTGGATTATGTGAGCTCAGGGTCATGCCTTGGTAGGAGCTAATGTTTAGTATTTTCAAAATAAATTCACGTCAGTTATCGTAACAAAAATGCAGCGTATCTTTTCTTCTAAATTATTTGTGTCAGGGATATCTTTAGCACTTGGCGTCGGCGTAGGTGCTGCTTGGGTAGGATCTAACTCCGACAATGAAAGCCGGTGGGGACATGGGTCAGATCGAGGACTTCTGGAGCGGATCCCTGTCATACCTATCCCCAGCGTTAATGCTTCCGAACTGATACCGCATCAACCAGGTCAGGTAGCGCTATCCAAATCCACTGCTGCCATGAAGTATGGGTTCCCCTCTCTGGCAAACATTAAAACTAGAGAGTCGTACGTGACATCCTACGACCCCAGAAATAGAACTGCCGCGTGGGTCATAGAGCAGCTGAACCCCGAAACACTCTCTGGTCAGTCAGACCGTAAGTATTGTGAGTTTAAAGAGGATGATTCGGTGCACATATACCACAGGTCAACTAACGCAGATTACAGAGGCACCGGTTTTGACAGAGGACACCTAGCCGCCGCTGCCAATCACAAGTGGAGCCAGAAAGCAATGGACGACACGTTTTACCTCAGTAACGTGTCACCGCAGGTGAGTTTACCAGAGGAAAACAGCAGGAGAATAGGTGAATCCACGATCACGTAAAACTAAGGAGCGCGTGCGCACTGCGTGACAGTAATGCATGCTGGTTAGAATGGCGACCTAGAATCGATCCAGCCAAATCTAGTCATGTCTACGGGCAGTAGAAAGTCCAACTTGTTTGCCTGGTTTGTAAACCCGCCCCTCCAGCAGCAAGCAAATCTCGCTGCTTCAGCAAATCAGCAGCAGCCCATCTTGAATGCGCTGAATAGCTGCTCAGGTGGAAAGACTTCTAGGTTAAAACTCAACTTTTGTTTGAGTGTGGTATTAAATGATTTAACAGTTACATAATTACATGCATATTTACACATTTCTTTTCCAATCAGAATCCTCATCTGAACCAGAATGCATGGAACAACTTGGAGAAATACTGTCGATCTCTCACAAAGCATTACCTGAATGTCTTTGTGTGCACTGGACCACTCTATCTGCCAAGGTAAGGCTGGGTGACAAAAACAAACGTAGTGAGCCAGCGGTCATTGCATGATGGTGTTTCAGTCAGACATGTGATGTAACAATCTCTTCCCACACTCAGGCAAGAGCCGGATGGAAAGATGTACGTGAAGTACCAGGTGGTGGGCAAGAACCACGTTGCCGTGCCGACGCACTTCTTCAAGGTGGTGATTCTGGAGAAGGTGCGGGGGGAGGTGGAGCTACGCTCCTATGTCATGCCCAACATGCCCCTGGACGAGAAGATCCCGCTCGAGCGCTTCCTCGTGCCCATAGAGAGTATCGAGAGGGCCTCAGGACTGCTGTTCGTGCCCAACATCATGAAGAGGACCAGTGCCCTAAAAGCTATTACCATGGGGGCCTAATGAAGAGAACCAACACCCTGCAGATCTATACCACTGGCTCCTCATTATGACAGCCAACATCCTGCAGGTCAATACCACTGGCTCCTCATTAAAAGAAATCAATGCCCTAAAAGCCATCAGCACAGACTCTTCAAGAACAAACTTAAGGTGAAAAGTAAATTGAGGTGCTAACCGATTATAAAACCTTAACCAAGCACAAGATGGTTGTGACACACACACAACTTTTTGATCAACTTTTATAATTTATTGGACCAATTTATTTGTTTCGGCTGTAGCTTTCAAATGACCCAGCCGGAGGGCAGGCTGAAACGTCGGTGGAACTAGGTGAAACAAATGAAAAAGTAAGCAAAAGGTTCTAAGTGTGCCATGACTCCTGTCTTGTGTTTTGTCCCATCACAAGGAGAACCAATGGCCTGCGTGTAAATACCATGGACCCGTCATAAAGAGGTTCTTATGAGGAACAATTTCTGCTTGGGGTCTTTAATTTGATGTTACAGAGTAGGTTGTAATGAACAGCATTTCAACCCCACAGCCTTCCTCAGGTTCCCCTGCACAGGTATGCTCATGCCTCATTGGTCAGACAGGTGGTCAGGCAGGTGTGGATAAATTAAGCATGAGGTACGTGTGTTAACCAGAATCCCTGTGTTGACCCTTTTTTTCTCCATGGTTTTTAACAGAGGACATTTAGACCCTGATGTCTTTATCAAATTCTCTTGAAGCAGAGACAGTGTAAGACAGTATGAATTTAATTAAACATGGAAGACAATACTGGAATATGTTTACAGACCCTTTTTATATATACCTATTTATATATACCCTTATCTATACCATTCTACAACATCATGAGGACCAGGGATTTCAAGATGCCCTATGCACTGTACTCCCAACTGACCCTAATATAAGCATGACACAAATATTTTTCTGATCAAGAGTGTCAAACTAACTACAAGCTGTACATTAGTAAGCACCACTTTTACTGTCTTATATGATATGCCACACATTATCAAAGTACTCCCAACAACAATTGAAAGGCACAGTACATGTGCCATTCAAAAAGACAGCATTGGTACAGGGAGGAATCATGATATTTTATTGCTAGGGGGGATCTGTTATGCTCTGTTGGTTTCGTCTGTAGCCACAGTAATCTGTCACAAATGATGAGTGTGATGACAGACTCTTAAGAACACTGTTGTGAAAATCACTGGTTGGCATTGCACTGCACACAGTCATGTATTTGGCAGCTGTCCAATAGATATGATATAATGTTCTGCATCTGAATTATGTTATCAGAATTTACCCATCAGTGGTAAAAAGAATCTCAGGGAGTATGTTACAATGTGGTGTGAATTCGACAGTGTGTGACTGTGTCCTCAGAAGATCCTATATGAACTGAGCTGTCTTAAATGATCGACAACCATCTACACTTAAATATTTCATCACAACTCTCAATTCAGTACAGAAACTACAAATCTAAAATGGGGGACAATGGAAGTGTGGGTTTTGCGGATATTTATCTCGGTATGATTTTTTTTTTGTGTGATAACGCTGTCAAAGATGTACAAATAAAATTTCCTGTAACTTAACTTTCCTGTAAAAATAAAATGTTAATATATTTTATCTCATATTGACAGTTTTTCACACCCTGACGGGGCTGTTGGGTGGGAGAGTGTATAGAGTGTGTTTACCTCATATGCCCTCTAAATATACAGTATATCGGTACATGTCCTGGATTTACAGAAACCAGGAGATCAGCTGTTTCAGCACCTGGTTAAGTAACGAAACTGGCTTAGCTGACCTGGAGAAATTAGAAAACCTAATAGAATAAACCTAAGACAGTTTTTTTCTTGGTGTAACAAAGCTAAAGGATGTTTCTGTTGAAGAGTTTAGCTCTTTGAATGTAGGCGTATTTCCAGTAAAGCACATACTTAAAGCAGGTTCCTCTTACCTATCTGCTCACTATTGGTCTGCCTGACTGTCCGGCTGCTCGGCAGGGATCCGAGCCATCTTTGAACTAAATGCTGTGTCTCAGTTCTCTGTTAAGACTTATAATGGAAACATACTGTATGTTTCTGATGTTAACTGCTGGCCTCCTCTAGGAATGTGAATAGTATTGAGTGCGCATTGAGTGGGGGCTGGACAGTACTGAGGAGTCACGAGGATAAATCCTAATTCTAAATAGATAATTGGGAAGGACAGCGAGTACAGGAACACAAGACCCACACTGAACAACAAACAGTGTCTTAGAGCTCAGACTCTTCCCCTGTACACACACACACACACACACACACCCAGAAGAGCAGAAGAGCTGTACCGGAGGAAGAAGTGTGCACTGAAGGTAAGCCTGTGTTCTCCTTCTTCACCTGAGAGAAAAAGGTAGATAGTGTAATCTTTCCTTAACTACCAAGCCATCAGTTAGTTCAGTTGTTTTGCAACTACGCATGCTTCAAGACCAGCCAGGAGGACTGTGGAGTAGCTGGTTTAGTGACAAGCCTTTGCCATGTTTGAAATGTTCACTAGAAATGTTCACCATGTTACATTACTTGATTGATTGCATAGTGCAGTAAATATTGAATGTGTAAACATTTTGCATCTGATGAATGGTAAACCAAGTAATAAAGGAGTCTTGCGGGTTCATTCTCCTGGCAGAACAAAGCCACAGTGCTCCTCTTTTAGATGCTAGCCACTTTGTGGCTGGACACTTTCTGGAATACCCCTCTGGTGGCAGGAACACAGCCTAGACAGTCATGGCCATGCTGCTGCCAGGCCTTTCTATGTGTTCAGGAGAAAGAACACACACACTCTTGGAGGTGCTGGTTTGAAGAGCAGAATGATAGAAGTATGCGGTAGAACACACTAGGTCGATGTGTAAATACATTTATGCCTTTTGTAACCAACATCAAGTGCCAGATTGGTGCCACAGGGCAGTTGGAAGATACAGAAATGACTCCAGCTTTCACATGCATTATGTACATGGAGTGAGTTTGTTTTATATGAAGTATCAGGTCTCATGGCTGTTGAGTTGCAGTCATATTTACAATGTAAATGAAACCAACCTTGCCCGTACATTAGTCTGACCCAGACTTGACTTATTGTAACCTTGTGATTTTAATTAAATATAAGTATTTCATGGTGGCCTTGTGGTTGCTTCACAGTACCATAGTAAATGACCAGATCCACTCTTGCTTTACTGTCTTCACCCCTCCAGGTTATCCTCACCAGCCCTTCAGATATCCCCTCTGACCACATGGGCCCTTGACCATCCATTAACGTTCCACTCCACCTCCAGATATTCCAGGTATTCCTGTAGGTGGTGGGGTTCATTCACCAGCAGGAGCTCCGCTGTATCATCACTGTTTGGAGCCTGCAGCACGGGCTCCATCATCCACGTTGGTCAGCCATGGGGTGCGTGATGTGCACACCGCTCGATGACGTGTGCAACGTCAGCCTGAGGCCTCGGCGGAGGAAGACGATGGAGCTGGCCGAGTTCCCGCAGTCGTCCTACCAGAAGTTCATCTACCTGCCCTCCATCCGCGAGGAGCTGCTGCCCATCGAGGAGCACGATGGCGGCTTGGAATATGGCACCTCCTGATCGAGCCGCTCTCTACCTAACATTTAGAGCTGTGAATTATTGAGCATTCTAGAAAAGGATGGGTTACACAACAATGCAGGATTCTAAAATTCCACATTATATTCTATGGAGCCCAAGCATTCTTGGAACTTAGAACTGGCATCCACCCAACATTCTTGTCAAAGCGGTGTGACAGTACACTGTTGAAGGTTAAGATAACTTACAGTTTCACATCTCATCATTGAAGTTTTAGAGCCCATCCTTGCAGTTCCAAAGCAAGCCACTCATTCATTCCAATGCATTTTGCATCCTCCTACACATGTTCAGCGTCAGAGCAAAAATCTCTCAGAGCAAAAAAAAAAATCTCATCTACCCACAAATAGCACTAAGGCTACCCACTACTCTCTCGAACACTGAGAAACATGTAAATATTTGTAAACTAGCTTGGAGTGCCACAACAGCTTACAGTACCTCTTCCTGTGGCTTAGCAGAGCATCTTTCCACTAACCTTTTTAGTATTAACCTTCATTTATGCTGTATTCAAATGTATTTAATACATTTTTTAATTTGTTGTCCTATTGATTTGTACTAAATATAAAACAATTTACTAAAGACACCACTGGATGTAAAAGGCTGAAATAAAGAAACCATATGTGTTCAATGACTTGTGTGCATGTATACATCAATTACATACAGGATGATTTACTTGGGGTTCATTTCTTTTCATAGACAGTTTGAAAAAATGTACGATTAACCTTTCATAAACTTTACAAAGAAATACTGACTAGGCCTATCGTAGGATAAGACCCTTTGCAAAACAAGACATATATTTAACTATGTTCATTCTTCTTTCCTTACTCTGGCCATTAATCAACCTAACTTCTTGTTGTTAGACAAAAAAAACAAGCCAGTCACCACACATAAACACACACACACACACAAACACACACAGCTGTTTTAGCTGACGTAGTAGTTATAGGCACACACGCACTCCTGTCAAAGGATGACCTGTCACACAGCCCCTTTGATTGGCGGCACTGTGCCTGTGTGCCTTGGCTGCCCGCGACATGACGTCACACGAGTCACATGTTTGCGGTTACAGTAGGGCACCGCCATGTCTGTTGAGTGCGTGTGGAGATGCCTTGCAAACACCACTCACACACCAACACAAACCTTCTGTATATGTCAGGCGAAACCCATATCATTAAATATGAGCCACTAACGTGAATAATCAGATTTCAGTTCTGTTAGGCTCGTCTGCTGAGTCTTATGGGAGTATTCAAACCAGGTTATCTAGCCAGTTAAAAAGCACCTACTACCATGTGACTAGAACAGAGAACTCTTTACTTAAGCAAAAAGTCAGCAAAGGAGAAAAAACAAGCCGACCCATACAGGTTTAAAATAGCTAAATAAAACTTTAATAGTTCTAGCTGCAATTGTACATGAATTGCACAGACACATTTTGTTTTTTTTTCTTAAACACAAACAACTCTTCATATAGTGTTTTGTTTTTGTTTGTTTTTTTTTGTTTCAACTTCTGATGTATTTACACAAAGCAATCCTGCAAATGTTACTTTTTGACATACATACATACAAAAAGAAAGGCTTTGTATGGGATGGTACAGAATGTTAAAAGCATTTGCCATCTTCCACATCCATGCATGTCATCGAGTGGAGGGTTCCGGAAAGCCGCAGGGCCGCACATGAAACACCCAGCTCTGAGCGATAAAGGGTTAATGTGTGTATGCAGTGCTATTGCCTTCGAAAAGATCAACATGGCAGAGTTAACGTTTATGTACATAAAAAAATGTAAAATATACCCACTGAAAAAAAATAGTTTGTGGAAGAAAAAGAAACAATAACACAACCTGCTGATATGTGAAGTGGCTGGGGGCTTAAAAAACTGATTGGATGACTGGATGTGTTTGAGTGCAGTCACATTTTATAGGTGCTGCAATAGGAAGACAGCCTTGCTTCCTCCTTGTAGCCTATGCTTCCTATTGGACATATGTCATTACAAAAAAAAAAACAAAAAAAAACATTGGGACAGAATGGAAATATAACATTAAATAAATAACCATAACCAATTTCCAAAATATAACCAACCAAAATATAAATAATTCTGTACAAATGGCAAGTTGGACAAAACAAAAAATAAAAATAAAAAGAAACACATTGCTTAAAAAACATAAGATTCATAAAATAGGGACGATGAAATAATGGCAATTATTAACTTCGGCCAATCTCACTCTCTTGCTCTGTCTCTAACTTGGACACTCTGACACACACACACACACACACACACACACACACACACACAGATGCACGCATGATCTAAACTCAACACTGTGACTGAAGAGATGAGCTGATGTTGTGTGGATGGAGACCCACAGCTCCACACAGCTCTCATGAGTAGAGGCGGGCGATGCGATGCGATGCGATGTGGCGCCAACACTCAGGACTAACTGCTTCTAATGAGGAGCGTGTGCAAGCGCGCAGCAGACGGCATCTAGTGACAGTCGGAGGATACCACACACCACCTCGAAGCATCTACACAAGCCGCAGCACAACCAGCACCTACACCTGGAGTTTATTGCCTAGACAGCCTGCGACTCTGGGGCGGACGGGGCCCGGATCTGAGCCAGCACGGAGGAGGCTCGGGGCCGCAAGCCACAACCACCCCAGAGTTCGCCACTATCTGAGGGATCCTCTCTTCTAATATGGGCGCAACAGAACTCAACACAGGTTAACGATACACTCACTGTACAAAATATTGTTTTCCTTTAAAAGTTCAATAATAATTAATAATAATTAAAAAAAAATCAACCAAACCAAAAGCAAAATATCTGTAGTATTCTATGTACATCTGAAAGGCATGGAGCCCCTACATACACACTGATATTTATGCACATACAAAGTATGCAACAAAGAACATAGGGAACGTTTTGTTGATGATATCGTTTTTTTTTTCTTCGAACCATAAGCTTGCCATTAGATAGCAAACATCTTGTGCTGTTAAAGCCCTGGTGAGCTGAATGCCATGGACAGCAGTGCGTTTGATGTAGGAACAAAGGCATCAAGCGCTACAAATGCATGACGAAGAAGTGTCAAAGTGGGAAGGGGGTGGGGATTGGGGCTGACCTTGGACTCGGACAGAGGTGGACATTAGGCCAATCCCGAACCAGGTGTGACCCAAAGGCGGAGTCGAATCCAAGAGGCGGGAAGCACTGAATAAAACCTGCAATGTCATACGGTGTGCAATAAAACGTTCAAAAATGTAGCATGACTTTAAAAAACAAAAATGTTTTCCATATTAATACATTTCATATGCAACATGCTGTTTAAAAAAAGAACAACATCAAAGCTGAAATGCTGGCGGGAAAGATGAGATGTGACAGCACGTGTCAGCATAAGTGACACGTAAGTGCAGTGTTCTAGCAGGACACAGGATGCTGACAGCGTAACAAACAAACAAACAAACAAAGCAAAGGATGGCTCTCAACTAGGAGTAGAGAGGTGTGTGAGGGGTGCGTGTGTGTGTGTGTGTGTGTGTGTGTGTGTGTGAGCATCCAGTCAGACACCGGCACCAAGCTCACACACTCACACAGGACAGGACAGGACCCACTGGGCACGCCCAGCAGGACATGGTCTGAGGCATCTGCTAGAGAGCGTTTAATTAAAGTCCACAGCGACCAGGACAGAGAGCGGGAGGGAGCTCTGCACAGGGAGAGAGTGTGTTTGGAAAGCGAGGACAGAGAGAGAGAGAGAGAGAGAGAGAGAGAGAGAGATCCAAGCAGGGGAGTAAGGGCCTCGGGTGTAGGTGTAGAGCCTGGGGCCCCTGGCCCATCTGTCTGGAGTCAGGTCCTGGAGCTCCTGGAACTTTAGGAAATGGACATGTTTAGGTGAGGGCCTGCAGTTCCCAGGGGTAACTTTTCCCGGAGCTGTTTGAGGCTGCTGGCTTGAAGTTCCTGGGATGCGACTTCAGCTGTTGAGGGTGAAGGCCTGGAGTTTCCAGGATAAAGGACTGGAACTGCTCAAGAAGTGGAGCAAGAGCTCCTGGTGGGGGACTCTCCCTGGTGGTGCGAGCGTCAGGGCCTGTGCTTCCTGGGATAAAGGCCTAAAGTGTTTTGGAGAAGGCCTGGTGTTGTCAGGGTGTGTGTGTGTGTGTGTGTGTGTGTGTGTGTGTGTAGGGAGCATGGGTGAACGTTCTGGGACTGTAGGACAATGGAGGCAAATGTGAGGAACTCAGTCAATGGGCCACTCTCCAAATTCATCACACACTCTTCTGTGTTTGTGTGTGTGTGAGCAATAACTTCCTCATTATACTCTCCTGCTTCTCTCCATAATCATTTCGATTGATCTTTTGTTTACTGTTTCTTAGTAACGGCTAGCATGCTATCTCAGCCTGAAGCTCTTGTCCTTGCTGTCTCTCTCATGGTGACTGCCTGTGTGTGTGTGTGTGTGTGTGTGTGCATGTGTGAGTCTGTACGCCCTGTGTGTATAAGTGTGCATCTGGTATTATGCATTGTTCTGCGTTTGTTGGTGTGTGTTAAAGTGTGTGGATCTGATGTGTGCGTATATGTGTGTGTGTGTGTGTGTGTGTGTGTATTTGTGTATTGTGCTGTGTGCATGTCTGTGTATCTGCTTGTGGACATTACTTTTCTTAGGTGTCTGATGGCACTGCTGTTTAATTTTGACTAAGAATATTTTACATTTCACAAAAGCTGTCTAAATTTCATTTCACCTGTTGTTTTTGAAGGTATTAGTGGGAAAAATGTTGAAAGACTGGCTGCACTGATGCTGTTGGGTTAGTGAGTGTGTGTGCGCGCTGTAGTTTATATGTAGTGCTCTGTTTATGTGTGCGTGTGTTTTCTGCATGGTATTACAGCTGGTTGATAAGGCTGATGCTGTTGCATGTGTGTGTGTGTGTACGTGCATGGTTGTAAAAGTGTAAAAAGGTGTGTGTATATGTATGTTTGTGGGTGTGTATGTGTGTGCATGCGTGTATGTTTACGTGTGTGTGTGTGTGTGTGTGTGCGCACTAGCAGTTGGAGCTGTTTCTGAACTCCCCGTTCTCTGTGATCTGGAGCTTGGTGGGGTTGGTGGGGCTGATGCTGTTGCATGAGTGTGTGTGCGTGTGTGTTTGTGTGTGTGTGTGTGTGCGCGCACTACCAGTTGGAGCTGTTTCTGAACTCCCCGTTCTCTGTGATCTGCAGCTTGGTGGGGTTGGTGGGGCTGATGCTGTTGCATGAGTGTGTGTGCGTGTGTGTGTGTGTGTGTGTGTCTGCGCACTAGCAGTTGGAGCTGTTTCTGAACTCCCCATTCTCTGTGATCTGCAGCTTGGTGGGGTTGGTGGGGCTGATGCCGTTGCATGAGTGTGTGTGTGTGTGTGTGTGTGTGTGTGTGTGTGTGTGCACTAGCAGTTGGAGCTGTTTCTGAACTCCCCGTTCTCTGTGATCTGCAGCTTGGTGCGGTTGGTGGGGCTGATGCTGTTGCATGAGCGTGTGTGCATGTGTGTGTGTGTGTGTGTGTGTGTGTGTGTGTGCACTAGCAGTTGGAGCTGTTTCTGAACTCCCCGTTCTCTGTGATCTGCAGCTTGGTGGGGTTGGTGGGGCTGAGGCCGTTGCGGGTCTGCATGCTGTAGCGCTCCTTCAGCTGCGTCAGCGCGCTCATCAGCCGAGCGTTCGCCGCGTCCAGAGACGCTATCCTCTTCTCCTGCACACACACGTACACACACACAAACACGCAAACATGTGCGCCCGCACACACACACACACACACATACACACACACAGGGAGAGAGGGAGAGAAAGCAAAATCTTTTAAAATTTGTAACATTTATATTTTAAAGGAGTACTTCCACGAGAAACTGTTTAGTACTTTTGAAATACGTCAGGTCACCCCGAGCTGCATATGCATGCTGCACGTGAAAATGTTTTTCTAACCCGATTGCCTCCATTAGTCAGTGAAAGAAAGTAGGCGGAAAAACGAGTGAATAAGAAAAAGGCCAACAAAGTGACGTAGGTTTGTAAATTAGAAAAAGCTATGCCACAGTTGTGATTACTGGAGAAGTTTTGTTGCAGCTCACATTCACTTAGCGAAGTATAGGTAAGTATGTGTGTTTGTGTAGAACGTTTAGATCTTCTATTTGGTTCGCTATGACCGAATGGGCTTCGAATGATTGTAGCCTGTGACTAGCATAGCTGAGAACCTGTCATTCTCCCTGCTCCATCTCCTCCACCAAACTAGAACAGTCTGAAACAGAAGCACTAAGACATTTTTTTCACCAAAACTGGCTCACAGGGCATTCATTAGAGACCACTGCAAAATTAATGAAAACACGATGGAAGTACACCTTTAACCAACAAATTATTTTACATAATAACCAACACTAACTGTTTGTAGACTAAGACAAATTTTCAGTTCCTCAATAGCACATCATTTCATCACTGATACACAAAACACACACACACACACACACACACACACACACACACACACACACACACACACACACACACACACCTAAAACCTAAACCTAAGCAGCTAATTAGTTCCACCTACAGCAATGTGAGCCAGCAGAATGGTCATGTAATCTGACTTTGTGTTGTAATTACAGTAAGCTGTGAGTGTATCTGTGTTTGTGTTTACAGGAAGCTGTGAGTGTATCTGTGTTTGTGTTGTAATTACAGGAAGCTGTCAGTCTGTGTTTGTGTTGTAATTGCAGGAAAACAATTAGCACTGTATAACTGTGTTGTATGTTGTAATTATGCTTTGAGTGGATCTGTGTTTGTGTTGTAATTACGGGAAGGCTCTGGAGTTCATTAACTGTCCGAGGTGTCTGATTCGCTCCCATAAGGCCATCTCTGCGGCTTAACTGCCTGTGAATTGTTTCCAATTTCATTTGGGTCAAAACGGGCTGGTGCTAGATCATTAGTGCCAAGTCTCCTTGGGCTGTGTATGAGTGTATGTGTGTATGATAAATAGACAGAGACATGCAAAGTAACACACACACACACACACACACACACACACACACACACACACACACACACAACTACAGATGCACAAATGTGCACACAGTGCCACACACACACTGCACTGTTCTGTAGCCAACACCTCTGTAAACATTAGCCTTTCTTCAACAACAATATCACAGGTCAAAGAAATATCAAACTCGTAGATTCTGTGGGTGTTGACAAGATATTACTTAGGTATTTTAAACCTGACAATATGGTGGGAGTATTTTGTAGTATAGTATCCCATAAAAATGTTGATTCTGAAAGGAAACTTAAGGTTTTCTGATAAATCTGGTGGGTGTACCCATTTTTGCTGAGCACTGTATGTATGTTACAGGTACTATTTTCTTATGCAATCTAGGCAACCCACCATGTTAGGGTATCTGGCCTTGTGAATGGGCCTTTAAATACTAGACTAAGGATTTTTAACACCTTGACTGATCAGTATTACTCTTCACCAAAAATGAACTGAGGTGTTGCGTTCACTTTGGCCACCAGAGGGTGCTGCTGACCTGTGGTAGACTAGTTGCAAAGTAGCAGCCAGCAATTTGAGCACTTTTCTGCCCAGCATATTCTGCACTAGACAGAGCCTGGTGCAGCTTTGATCTAATATCTGAGAGAGGCGATATTAAATATTAACGAATGTGTGTGTGTGTGTACGTGTGTTTATCAAAAGTGCAGCCATAGGTCTGTGGAGATGGAATTAAAAAATGATGACTAACACTACGCCTCTGACATGAGCATGTGATGAAAAAATAATTGTGAAGAGGGGAATAGAGAAAATTTTAGTTTTTATAAAAGACGACAGCCAGATGAGTATACACATACCACGGCTTAGCTGGACCAACAATTACTCTGACTGTGTCTGTGTGTGTGTGTTTGTATGTGTGTGTGTGTGTGTAGTTACCCACCTGGACATCTGTGTGTGTGTGTACATGTGTGTGTGTGTGTGTGTGTGTGTGTAGTTACCACCTGGGCATCTGTGTGTATGTTTGTGTGTGTGTCTGTGTTGTTACACAGCTGGGCAGTGTGTGTGAGTTTGTGTCGTTACACACCTGGGCATCTGTGTGTGTGTGTGTGTGTGTGTGTGTGTGTGTGTGTGTGCGCGCGTGTGTTTGTATAGTTACCCACCTGGGCTTCGATGATCCTCTGCTTGGAGTCCACGATGGCCTGCATGTCAGAGTGATCTTTCTTCAGCTCATCCTCAACAGACATCAACCTGCAAGACACACTCACATGAATGCCCCTTTTCACTCATTCACAGTAATGCTCTTACTCACTCATTCACACTAATGTCCTTATTCACTCATTCACATTAATGCCCTTACTCCCTCATTCACATTAATGCCCTCACCCACTCATTCACACTAATGCCCTTATTCAGTCATTCACATTAATGCCCTTATTCACACATTAACACTAATGCCCTTATTCATTCATTCACACTAATGCCCTTTTTACACACTCACATGAATGCCCCTTTTCACTCATTCACATGAATGCCCCTTATTCACTCATTCACAGTAATGCCCTTATTCACTCATTCACAGTAATGCCCTTATTCACTCATTCACACTAACGCCCTTATTCACTCATTCACAAGACTGCTCTCATAAGGTCTGCAACCACTGGGCCCCTGAAAGAGGCACTAAATGCAAGTTGCAGCAGGAGAGAAACTACTTAGTTCACTGTAATTCATGCACCTAGTGATGTGTGTGTGTATGTGTGTGTGTGTGTGTGTGTGTACTTAGTGATGTGTGTGTGTGTGTGTGTGTGTGTGTACCTGGTGATGATGATGATGATGATGTGTGTGTGTGTTTTTGTATGTGTGTGTGTACCTAGTGATGTGTGATATGTGTGTTTGTGTGCGTACCTAGTGGTGTGTGTGTGTACCTGGTGGTGATGATGATGTGTGTATGTATATACCTAGTGATGATGTACCTAGTGTGTGTGTGTGTGTGTGTGTGTGTATACCCTGTGATGATGCTCTTCATCTGGATCTCCTTGTCATCCTGCTGTGTGTGTGTGTGTGTGTGTGTACCTGGTGATGATGATGTGTGTGTGTGTGTGTGTGTACCTGGTGATGATGCTCTTCATCTGGATCTCCTTTTCGTCCTGCTGTCTGTGTGTGTGTGTGTGTGTGTGTGTACCTAATGATGATGATGATGCGTGTGTGTACCTAATGATGATGATGTGTGTGTGTGTACCTGGTGATCTCCTGGATCTCCTTGTAATCCTGCTGTGTGCGTGTGTGTGTGTGTGTGTGTGTGTGCATGTGTGTGTGTACTTGGTGATGATGCTCTTCATCTGGATCTCCTTGTCGTCCTGCTGTCTGTGTGTGTGTGTGTGTGTGTGTGTGTGTTTGTGTGTATGTGTGTGTGTGTGTGTACCTAGTGATGATGCTCTTCATCTGGATCTCCTTGTCGTCCTGCTGCCTGTGTGTGTGTGTGTGTGTGTGTGTGTGTACCTGGTGATGATGATGATGTGAGTGTGTGTGTGTGTGTACCTGGTGATGATGATGATGTGAGTGTGTGTGTGTGTGTACCTGGTGATGATGCTCTTCATCTGTATCTCCTTGTCGTCCTGCTGCCTGTGTGTGTGTGTGTGTGTGTGTGTGTATGTGTGTGTGTGTGTGTGTGTGTGTACCTGGTGATGATACTCTTCATCTGTATCTCCTTGTCGTCCTGCTGCCTGCGCAGGCGCTCCTCGGTGTCCTGCAGGCGGGACTGGTACTCCAGCAGCATCTTGTGCGTCTGCTCGTCCTGGCCCGCCAGCCGCGCCTCGCACTCCTCCAGCTTCAGCACAGACGCACGCAGGCGCTCCTGCAGCACGGCGATCTCCTGCTGGTACTGGGACACACACACACGCATCCATCAACACACACAGGAATCAACACACACAAACACATACACAAACTCACACACACAGCCATGGATAAACACACACACATGCATGAATGAACACACACAAACACACACACAGAGCATAAGTGAACATTACTATTATTATTATTATCGTTGTTGTTATTATCATTATTATTATTAGA
>CM050217.1:17395000-17400000 GCA_027475355.1 Coilia nasus
AAACTCATTTTAATGACAGATGAATTTGTGTCTGTGTGTACTGTGTGTGTTTTTCTGCGTCTGCGTGTTGTCTTTACACTAAAACTCCTTATACTGCTTAGGTGTATTCCACATGTGTCAGAGGTCGTTAGCTTTAGACTAAAGCTATGACCCAAAGCATACATCGAAATTAGTCCAACAGTTGCTCAAGGATACCAAAACCAAGGTCTTGGAGTGGCCAGCACAGAACCGAGACCTCAATCCTACTGAGAATCTGTGGCGGGTGCTCAAAGTGAATGTCCATGCTCAGAAATCATGCAATTTGGACCTGTTGGAACAATTTGCAATGGAAGAATAGGCCAAAACCCATCAGGAGACCTGTGCCAACCTAGTAAAGAACTACTCTAAGAGGTTGTTGTTGGTTTTGGCTCAGAAAGGGTAAACTATTGACTCGTAATGCCTAAGGGGCTAATCATTTTGAACATGTCATTTTTGCCCTTTCTTGTTTTAACTCAGTGTATCAGTAAAATATCCTAATCAAACTTAGTAGACATTTGTATTTGTTATTTTGGAAACAAATACACTATAAACACTTGTTGTTAATGGTCATTTCCATTGAGAAATCAAGAGTTTTGTCTAATTTGTCTCTCTATCTGTCTCTCTGTCTGTCTCTCTCTCTCTCACACACACACATACACACACACACACACACACACAAAACAACCACACACACACACTCTCTCTCTCATACACAGTGTGGATTTTCAATCTGCAATAAAAATGAATCCCAGCAGCTTAAAAGAGCCACAGAAGTTAGAAAGAACTTTGCTAATGTAGCTTTGGCACACTAATTCTTGTGTGTGTGTGTGTGCGTGTGTATGTGTGCATGATAAGTGGTTGGAGCAATGCGAAGCGGCATTTCATCAGTAGTGGCGAAGGAGAAGTGAGCCCATTACTTCTGCCTGTCTGCTTCTCTCTCCGTCTCTCTGTCTGAGACAATGGCACGTGGATATATGTGTATATATGTGTGTGCGTGTGTGTGTGTGTGTGTGTGAGAGGTTCTGGGTGTGTGCATGTTCCACGTGATGAAGTGGTAGGCTGGAAGGCAATCCATTCTGAGACTGAGGGGAGAGGGTGTGATTATATCTGCTGTGATGCAGTTTGTAAGTGTGTGTGAGTGTGTGTGTGTGAGTGTGTGTGTGTGTCTGACCTCCCAATAGTGTATTTTGTCTTTGTCCCTCTTGGATTTTCTCTCCAGAATGGACTCTGTTTTGTAGTGTCCTGTCCTGGATCTTGGCTGTGTTTGTGAGATTTTGTTGGTTTGCAAGCTATACCCACTGCTGGAGTGTTAATGTTCGCCTTATATACGTGCACAAGTGTGTGTGTGTGTGTGAGTGTGTATGTGTGTATATGTGTGTATATGTGTGTGTGTACAGGCCCGCTGACAGTCTTGGCTGGGCCCGGGTCAAGATAATGTGATGGGGCCCCCCTTCCATATTCCATAATGTAATGAGGTACCATTACATGCTTTGACCAACTTAAAATCTCTGAAAACCAGAAACACATTATTCTGGAGTACAATGACTCTGTTGGAACCAATGTATAAATTTGCTGTAAATTGAAACTGGATTTCTCAAGATAGCTAACCTTGCAGATAAACACGTATAGCCTACCATTTGATTCTGTAAGTTTGAGTTTATTTGAATATATACATGGTTTATCATCCATGTGGTGAGTAATGGGTTTGTGAGCTATAGCATAATAAAAATAATAGATGTTACAATGAGAGCATGCAGAGGAGTATATGAACATTGAAGTTTTATGCAAATTTAAAGTTCATTTTCTCATGAACCGTTTATTACCGCAAGTGGTGATATGCATCATTGGAAAGCATTTGCTGTGCACCTTTGCGCAAAAAATCATACTATATGACTATACATAAACAGCCTAAAGAGAGCAGTGAAATAAATAGCCCATACAAATCATAGCGTTTTGATACGAGAAGATTTTTTAAAAATATGCAACTTTTTTTTTCTCCCGGGAAAAGAGTCGAGGTGGGGGCGCTCATTGTCAACGCTGCACTTCATATTCCCCGCTGTTAAACGCGATAGCTTTTATGTTCTCTGTTCCAACCCTGCAGGCTGTGCAGCTTGAACTCTCCTTTTTATGCTTTCTGTGCAGTCACTTTCATTGTAGTTTTTCAAGTGATTAAAAAGGTGTATTGTATTGGCTGTCTTCGAAGGCACTGAGGTACTGATATCTTGCATGCCGGCTTTATTCTCTCCACGTCGCTGAGGCTATAGCCTGACCAAAAAGCACCAGATTATGTAACTTTTTGTCAACAATGACATTATCTTCAGGGAATAACTCTTAAGTCATGTCCAACATTACTTTCGCTGCCCCCGTCTTTTGCTCATTCTGCTCTTTAGCTTTATCTACTGCTAACTTTCAAATGGCCGTGATGCAGGGAAAGGTAGATTTTGATTGGCAGTGGTTGCACACAGTTCTGCCATGTGTGATCGAGTAAATATGCCCACAGCTGATCACTGTAATCGACCTAACTTTTATTAGCATCACTTAATCGCGATCATAAAATCGCCCAGCTCTAGGCTGTCCCCTCCTTTGACCCTACTTTGTATGTGTGTGTGTGTGTCTGTGTGTGTGTGTGTCTGTGTGTGTGTGTGTCTGTGTGTGTGTGTGTCTGTGTCTTTGACCAAAATAAAATCCCAGAAAACCAAAAATATTGGAGTATAATGACTGTTGCCGATGAGACAATGATGAAACTTTCTGTAAATTCAAGCTGGATTTCTCTTGTGGATAAACACGTATAGCACTGCTGCCTGTGTGTGTGTATGTGTGTGTACAGTGTGTGTGTGTGTGTGTATGTGTGTCTCTCTCTTCCTCACCTGTTTGTGCAGTGTGCGCTGTTTGCTCTCTGGGCTGTCCCCTCCTTTGGACGAGGAGGACTGCTGCCTGAGTCTGCTGCCCCCCGCTGGCCAGTCGGGGGAGGACGAGGACATCATGCTGCCGCTGGAAGGGCGCGGGTAGGGGGCGCTGCCGAGCACGCTGGGCGGAGTGCGCCCCCTGGTGACGGTGACGGGCGGCGGCTGGTCGATGCGGCGCTGCGGGCCGGCGCTGTTCTGGCGCGGCACGTTGCCCTGCGGCGCTGGCGGCTGCGGTTGCTGCTGCTGCGTCTCGGTGAGCGAGAGCTGCCTGCGTGTGGTGAACTCCCCGGAGCGCCGCATGCCATGCTCCTCCCCTCCGCTGCCGGCCCCGCCCCCTCCCCCCTGGGGCAGGAAGGCGTGTTTGGGGGCGTTGGGGGTGTCGTCGGGGTTCCCCTGCGAGCTGACCGAGCTGTGGCCCTCGGAACCCGAGTCCGCTGGCCCGCGGGGAGACACCGGCAGCCCCGCCGCCATCTGGTACACGGGGTTCTGGAACGACAGCGGCGCCAGGATCTGGGCCCGGCCCGGCGGACCGCCCCCCTCCCCGGGCGTGGTGGGCGTCTGGGGCCCCCGGCGGAGCGTGGGACCCCCCCCCCTGCCCACCAAGGCGGCGCCCCCAGCCCCCGAGAGCCCCGTGGGGGACTGGGCGTCGGGGGCCAGCTCCAGACCAGGGGCGCTCTCCAGGCTGTGGGACTCCTGCAGGTCGAGCAGGGAGAGGCTGCGCGTGCCATTGGGCAGGGCGGAGGAGGAGGAGGGGAGGGGCACGGCCGCGTTCTCCATCTCGTTGGCGTCGGAGTAGCTGGAGCTGCGGGCGGGCGACGGCGCCACCACTGAGCCGCGCGTCACAAAGAACAGCTCCTTGTTCTCCGGCGTCGGGGACGGGAGCCGCGTGAAGTCCACCAGCCTGCAGGAGGAGGACATCATGTAACATGCATCAACATGCAGAGATGAGTTACAAGTTGCCTAAAATGAGAACTTTACTTAAGATTCCCAAAGGAGGGAGTGGTAGGCAGATGTTTACATCTGTAGAAGTGAGCACACTAATTCCTTTTATTTGTGTGTGTTTTTAAAATGTTTAATTTTTTTTCTTTTTATTTGTCCTGTCTTGTGTGGTTATGGACACGAGTCAATCAAAAACAAAATAAAATAAATTCATCACCAATCACGTTCCAACTCGTAGGCCCAAACAGTACAAGCACACCATCAGAAATCACATTCTAACCTCTGATCCTACAAAACACAAGCTCAGAATCAGCATCTCCCCTTCAATACAGTAGTACCAATTCAATTCTAAGTGTTACTGAGATTTTATTGCATTTAATAAAACATTAGTAAAGCTTTTTCCAGTGTTCAGTGGGGACTACTTTGTTCGACCACATTGAAATTTGACACAAACCCAACACCATAATCTTGTGTCTCCAACGAAAAAGTTCTCATAACATGACCCGAAACCCAAAATTACTGATTATACTCTGACTTCTATTACCTGTCATTTATGTTTAGAAGTAAAATGTCTATGAGTGACAGCTCTGACAACAGTATAAGCTGAAAAAGAGTGACACTGACTCAACAGCAGGAATTCTACTCTAAGTACTGACTCCAACAAAACTCAACATCAGTGCTCA
This sequence comes from Coilia nasus, assembly GCA_027475355.1. Lineage (NCBI taxonomy): Eukaryota > Metazoa > Chordata > Actinopteri > Clupeiformes > Engraulidae > Coilia > Coilia nasus. The sequence goes on from CM050217.1 coordinate 17,399,547, forward strand.
ACCTGCAAACGATTATGTCAGATCGGTAAGAGTAATCAGAAACTTTGCACAGTACTGTATCTATTTAGCCAGCCACATGTTTACTGCTAAAACACCCATGAGGCTGAAAGACAAAAGTTTTAGGCATGTACCTTCAAACCAGCATCAATTCACGCAAAGGGGTACACACAAAGTCGGGGATTTTGCAGAATTATAATCAGGTGTATGATCAACCAATTATACCAGATTGGTTGTATATGTGAGGAAGCCTACATCCACAGAATACCTGGTTAGTTCTTCAAGATGTTTGGAGCAACCTACCAGCCAAGTTCCTTCAAAAACTGTATGCAATTATACCTAGAATAATTGATGCTCTTTTGAAGGCAAAGGGTGCTCACACCAAATATTGATTTAATTTAGATTTCTTTTGTTCATCCATGAAAATGTTGATTGATGTTGTTGATTGATGAAAATA
>CM050217.1:17407500-17412500 GCA_027475355.1 Coilia nasus
TGTGTGTGTGTATGTATGTGTGTAGTATCTGCTCTTGTGCAGTGTGTGTGTGTGTGCCAGTAGGAGTTGATGATCTTGCAGAAGGTGAGCTCACAGCACATCTTCAGGTTGCTTTGGTAAGTGTGTGTATGTCTCTGAGGTGGGGAGTGTATTGTGTGTGTATGCGTGTGTGTGTGTGTGTGTGTGTGTGCCAGTAGGAGTTGATGATCTTGCAGAAGGTGAGCTCACAGCACATCTTCAGGTTGCTTTGGTGAGTGTGTGTATGTCTCTGAGGTGGGGAGTGTATTGTGTGTGTATGCGTGTGTGTGTGTGTGTGTGTGTGTGTGTGTGTGTGTGCCAGTAGGAGTTTATGATCTTGCAGAAGGTGAGCTCACAGCACATCTTCAGGTTGCTTTGGTAAGTGTGTGTATGTCTCTGAGGTGGGGAGTGTATTGTGTGTGTGTGTGTGTGTGTGTGTGTGTGTACCAGTAGGAGTTGATGATCTTGCAGAAGGCGAGCTCACAGCACATCTTCAGGTTGCTTTGGTAAGTGTGTGTATGTCTCTGAGGTGGGGAGTGTATTGTGTGTGTGTATGTGTGTGTGTGTGTGTGTGTGTGTGTGTGTGTACCAGTAGGAGTTGATGATCTTGCAGAAGGCGAGCTCACAGCACATCTTCAGGTTGCTCTGGTGCTCGGGCAGGTCTGAGCTGGAGCATTTGGACGCGTCCACCTCACAGTTCTCATCCGACTCATACAGCGCCTTTATAAACTCACCTGCAGGGGGCAGAGCTGAGTTAGTGTGTGTGTGTGTGTGAGTGTAAACCAGCCATTACTGCAGAGTGTGAAGGAGAGTTAGGATGTGTGTGTGTGTGCCCATGTGTGCGTGTGCACGTGTGTGTGCGTGTGTATGTGTGGGTGTGTGTGTGTGCGCGTGTGTGTACGTGAGTGTGTGTGTGTGTGTGTGTATACTAGTCATCACTGCAGGAAAACCGCACTGACTCACCAACATTTATTCAGTACTAGCTGTGAATGAGGTGGACTTCATTACAGACTGCAGTGAAAAGCTAAAATGTGATTTAATTCCCAGTGACAGATTTGTCTAGCAGTGTCCTTATCCAACAGACAATAGACTGTGACAAGTACACTTAAAAAAAAAAGGTTTTAGCCGTGTCAGACTGTTAACATTTAATAACAACCTCTATGAAAAAGAAAAATAGCACAAGATTATGTATTTAATAGAAGGCACCAGGTTTATTAGTAGGCTGACTTTTTGGTCATCAGACTTTATTTATTAGCCTTACGAAGTCAAGCACACATCTCCTTTTCATATTCAGTAAGCTAGCTGGACTGGACAAGTTCTTCTCTACTTGTTATACAATGCAATCCCGACAGAGACAGAAGCAGCTCTTAGCGGACTGCCCTGAAGTGGGGTTGTGTTTGAAACAAGGTTTGAACCACAAACTATAACCCTCAGACTCTGACTCTACACTTATTTACTCTTACTCTACACATACTTTGAAGAACAACAGAACCAATAGACATATTGTTGCACATGAGGAACCCATCGGACAATGTAATTATTTACAACAGTGATGTTTTTTATCCTTCTCAATTACTCATCACTAATTTGCCATTCCTAATTGATGTCATCAATGATTAAATTCTGCTGAGAGAAGAGTTTGTTTACATCAATTGTAACTTCTTCTGCTTCATGCAAATATTAACCGAATTAATCAATATCAAAAGCAATGTCTTATATGAACAACTCTGCCATACTGTGCAGACATCTGTGTGTGTCTGGTGCATCAATGAAAACCAAGCCTTGCCAACTGATCTGAGAACAGCATTATTGATCTCTCCGTGGGCCACAGGAAGTCAGATCTTGTGTACACACACTCACACACACAGATGCATGCACACACAAACACATATACACTCAGACACACACATACATACTCTCACACATACACGTATACATACGCACGCTAAACACACACACGCACCATGCATGTAGACACATGCACACACACGCACGCACACACACACACACATGCACATTCATACACACACACACACACACACTTGCACACACACACTGAGAGCAGTGCTATTGATCCATCTGGGGGCCACAGCAGGTGAGCCCTTGTGTCCACTCTCCCCCCTCAGGCCTTCAAGGACTGCCTAATGCGCTAAATAATTCAGCACAGACACACACACACAATTGCTGTGGACTGTGGTTGTTAAACACACACACACACACACACACACACACACGCACACACACACGCACGCACACACACACGCACACACACACACACACAAATTGCTGTGGATTGTGGTTGTAAAAAAAAAAAACACACACACACACACACAAAGAAAACCTATGTGATCAATTTCCTTGTAAACAATGAATATTTCAAAGTCAAGTGAACACTGTAAATCTCAAATCACCGCACTGCAGTCCAGAATAGCCCCAGTCCAAAGGACACAATGTCCCTCTTCGCTGTGGTCAGAGCAATCCGAAATGACAGAGCAGTCAAAGCCTTTTCAGCTGCAGTGGGAGATAATGGTCCCACTCAAGGGCCAGTTTCACAAACCGCCTGTGCTCTGCAAAACTGTGGTGGCTTTTGTCATCACCCAAGCCACACACACACACACACGGATGCACCCAGGCAAACACACACACACACCCACGGTCACACACACATTTTTTTGGCCACATCTGGCCCTCACAACTATAAAAATACATACCCCCCCCCCCCCCCCCCCCAACACACACACACACACACTTTCAACATTACCAGTGTCTCCCAGCACAAAGATGGACAGATGTCTGTGATCAAAGACATTAGCTCCTGCTCTCTATGTGAAGAGTTCCTAATCTGCCCAATCCTGTGGTCGGTCTCCATTGTCCCTAGTTGTATATTGGTCCTTCGATCAATAACTAACCGCGGCTGACCTTGACAGCTGAACCCGTGATAGGCTTATTACAACTGGCTTAACTAATCTAGTCCAACCACATACTTCAATCACATACATTAATGCAACCAGCAGGGGTGCTACAGTATATAAATGTGTGTGTGTGTGTGTGTGTGTGTGTGTGTGTGTGTGTGTGTGTGTGTGTGTGTGTGTGAGTGTGTGTGTTGTGTGTGTGTGTGTGTCCTTTACCCAGGGCATCCTGCAGGTATTTCTGTCCCACTAGTTTGAGGTATTCCTCGATGGCTTTGGTGGCCAGTGTGTTCTCTCTGAAGATCAGGTGCTCGTTCTCTCCACATCGATCCACCTCTGACATCATCAGGTCCGTCAGGAAGTCCTGTCAACAAAAGCAGGAAATTAGCCAAACCACACCAGCATTAGTGATAAGCCTACACTGCAATAACGCCACACAGACCCTCTGAGACCACACAGGAAGTCTGACAGACCAGACTACAAATCCCATGAGTACCCTGAAAAACCAGGACCAAATCATTTAGGAAATCCTACAGTGCATTTCAGAGCTTAATACATTATGACAGAATGACAATGACAGTTTTATCATCGGGACCCACAACATCTTCCTGGATACAGCAGCCATTAAATGCAAGGCAGACAATGATGCAAAAGCCAGCAACAATTAGGCACCACGGAGAAAAGCTGAGTATGGGCAATATGAGGCAGAGAGCAGAAGGCTATGCAGAATGACAGGTGGCCCACCTAACAGCTGCACTGGCTGCCAGTCATTATTCACTTGGTGTAATGGTGCTTTTGTTGGATGGTATAATGTATCCATAGTGATAGGCCATAAGATGTAAGGACAACATTGAGGAAGTCAACAAATAGCACACAAACAATAGCTTTTGAAATACATTGCCTACCCCACTTTTTTTATTTTTGATTCCTTTCTTGATCCCTTGAGGGAAATTTGTTTCTGCATTTATAGTGTGAATCACACACTAACCTGGAGCAGTGGGCTTCCTACCTGTAGCGGCACCCAGGGATCAGTGAGGGGTTAAGTGCCTTGGTCATTAGCACTTCAGCCATGATCCACTGGTCGGGGTTTAAACTGGCAACCCTTCGGTTTCGAGCCTGAAGCCCTAACCAGTAGACCACAACTGTAGCCTGCTAAATCCGCCCCTCGTACTTCATTTCATTTTTTTTACAGAGGGGTCTGGACCGGAATCTCTTGAGGGTCATGTAGTCGGCCCTATCAAGGCCGATCCAATCAGTGAACAGAGGGTGTGTGTGACGTTGACCTTGTGTGCTACATTTGAATTGCAGTGAGTAGGTAGGCTAACTGCATACGTGACGACCAGACGTTAGCGATTGGGTAAAGGTGAGGCACTTGTTTTGAACTTCAGCAGAGTCCACACCTCCAGGAAGAAATCGTTTCTGACGGTGTCTGGTCCAGAGCCTCTGTACGAAATGAAACGAAGTACGAGGGGCTGGTTTAATAGGCTACAACAACTGCCCCTTTTAAAACATAAAGCCAAACTGAAACCCACAGAAGAAAACAACCCAATATTTGTTCTATGCGAGAATCTCTCTCTCTGTCTTTCTCTCACTCCCTCCTGTAATCAGAAGTGAAACTTCTAATTGACTAAATTAGCCAGTTTCTGTCCCAGGGTAGAGCTGTGTAGATCCCCCAATCCCCTCTCCCCACCCCACCCAACCCCACCCAAGGTCACGGCTCGCCTTGCTCCTCCTGTCAGTCAGGGGATCAGCACTGATGCCAACGTGACCCTGGCCAAGGCCAGCAGACAGCAGTCAGCAGAGTGGGGGAGGGAGGAAAGAGAGAGAGGGGGCGACGGGAGGAATGAGAGGCGAGGACGAGACGAGATGAGATGAGGAGAGAGACATGGAGACAGACCGAGGGGCAAGAGAAAGAAAGAGGACAGGGGAGTACAGGGAGAGAGAGACAGACAGACAGAGAGAGTAAGTGAAAGAGAAAGAACGAGAAAGAGAGAGAGAGACAGACAGACAGACAGAGAGAGACACACACAGAGAGAAAGAGAGAGACTGAGTTTGTAGGCAATGATGTGATGA
>CM050217.1:17420000-17427500 GCA_027475355.1 Coilia nasus
ACACACACACACACACACACACACACAAGGGCCTCTCTTAATGAGAGAGTGTATGCCCCAGAAAGCACTGCCCAACCTGACCAGCGCACAAATTACCGGCTATATCAGGGAGCCATTCTTTGCCTCTCCCACACACACACACAAACACACACCAAAACACACACACACACACACACACACACACACACACACACACACACACACACACACACCGAAACACACACACACTCATGCACCTAAAAAGTGCCGCTGTGAGCATGACAGCAGGCCTTAAGAGGCAGGCTATTCCCAACATTTCAGAAAGTGTAGCTCGGGCTGTCTTTTCCAGTGCTGCTCTACAGTTAATTACTTTACGGGCTGAGGGAAAAAAGCTGTGGTCAGCAAAAAAGGACTCAAAACAGATTTTATTTCGGTGGGGACCAGGCCAACTCACTCAGCTTATCTGAGCTGTGAGCATTGCGAACAAGGCTGTATGTGATATGTGTATTTAAAACATAAATGTATTTATTTTCCATTTGTATTATATTGGAACTGAATTACTGTTGAACTGTGTGTCCATAATGTAGTTATTTGTTAGATTGGTAATACGGTAATTAGTTTGGTACCTAGCCTGGACACTCCTACATTTGGATATATAGGCGTCACACCCGGTAGGCCACAGCGTTAGAATTTTGTTTGGAAGCCAAATGTCGGGTGGCGTGACTGGGAGTAAAAATAGGTTTTTTTGACCATTTTCCTACTTTTCATCGAATATAAGTGAACTTTCCTTTACCTTTGTGTTTGTGGATTATCAAAGCATTTTTATTCATATTTTTGGAGCAAATAAACGGAATACATTTTGGAAACGAAAAGACTCGAAAGTGCGTGTGAAAATACTACTAGTTCATGCTGCCCACGGCCTAGTTTGGAATCACTTGAAGGCCGGTACAGTAGCATTTAACATAGAGCCAAACACACAAATACACGATAACTGCTTGACATGTCCACTGTACAGAAGCACTGTATTAACACCACATCACAGAGAAATAAAATAATAATAATATTAAAAATAAATAAATAAATAAATAAATAAATAAATAAATAAATAAATAAATAAATAAATAAATACATACATACATACATACATACATACATACATACATACATACATACATACATACATACATACATACATACATAATACATTTTATTTATACTGCACTTTACACTGAACAATCTCAAAGTGCTATATATATTGTTACCTAATATAACTGGTCAGAGCATCTCAACTAAGCCATTAAGTTAGGCTACCATAAAACCTGCAAGTACAGCTAACCTCATTAGCAATAACTAGGCTACCTCCTTCAGCTCATTTGTAAAGCCAGCTAACTCGCCGACTGAAATGTTACTTCATCATATTACAGGAGCAGTGCAAGACTGGTTAGCAGTGACTAGGGCTACCCCATCCATATCATTTTAAGTCAGTTTCCTTACTGACCAGACTGGTTTCCTCATTAATTTAATGAGTACAGTGTAACTTATTACCAGTAACTATGTAATATCATAAAACCTGTCAGCAGAGCTAGATTCGTTAGAAAAGGCCACCCCTTTCTACGTCATTTGTAAAGTCAGTCTCTTCACTAACTGGAATGGTTACCTCATCAAATGCAAAAGCAGCACTACGCCAGTTAGCAACAACAACTCAGCTACCTCATCAAGCTCAACTGTAGCGCAAGGCTCCTTTGTTAGTGAGCCCAGACATTAGCTCAGCGCTAGGCCCTTTGTCAGTGAGCCCATGCAACAGCGCAGGCTTGTTCTTGTGGGCAGACTAATGAGATCTCTACAATGGGCCATCCATCAGCCTTCCACACAGATTAGCCTGAGCACAGGCAGGCCAGCAGCCCTTTCTCCGCTGCACACACCCGCCCTGGGAGATTACATCAGATTACAGACTACGCTTTCACTGCCAGACAACACACTCACACACACGGAGGGTGTGAGAGAGGCAATACACACACACACACACACACACACACACACACAAGCCAGACACACTCACACACACACACACACACACACACACTCACACACATGGAGGGTGTAACAGAGGCAATACACACATACACACACACACACACACACACACACACACACACACACACACCGAGGGTGTGACAGAGGCAACACGCACGCACACACACACATACACACACAAGCCAGACACACACGAGCGGTGTGGTAACACTATACATGATGGATGACACACACTGAATGTAGCAGCAGTTTCTTTTGAGAGGGCCGCTGTCATCTGATTTTGAGGTGATTAATTGGGGAGCCCATCCCACGCAGCCAATCCATTGCAGCCCACACACACCACCTCCAGCCAGTGTCATTCACGCCCCAGCTAACAAGACTAATATCACACACACACACACACACACACACACACATACACACACATTTAAACTGTTACAATAGTACACCCATACAATTTTGTCTCTATCACACACACAACACAGAGGCATTCACACCCAATTCATAGTTTAGTGAGCTAAAATGCAAACATGCACGCACACATACACACGCACACAGACACACCCACTCACTTTCACACACAGATGCCGCTACTGTCCCGTTCTATTGATTAGTACTGCGCATTAGCTCCTTCGAAAAGAAATCTACAACAGGATCTGCAAATGATCTATGTGAATCATTGTGGCACCCAGAGTGAACACCACAATCACACACTCGCTTACAGCAAGGCCAGGCTCTCCTTTATGCTGCTGTAAGCCGCTCCCCTCATCAGCAACGCATCACAGAATAGAAAGAAAAAGGCTAGGATTAAATGAGGAAAATGGGAGGGGATGGAATATGACATGGGAAAAGATGTGTTTCTTCGTATTGCGGGTGTGAGTGTGTGTGGGTGTGTATGTATGTATGTGTTTGTGTGTGTGTGTGAGTGTATGTGTGTGTGTAGCTCAATACTCATCAGTAGGCATGCTCAGCACAGGCTAACTGTGTGTGTGTGTGTGTGTGTGTGTGTGTGTGTGTGTGTGTGTGTGTGTGTGTGGACACACATCCCATCTAATACCAATATTAAAGCTGCCTCTCACTCATTCTCACCCATTCTTTGTGTGTGAGTATGTGTGCATGTGTGTGTGATTGCGCAGTTAGCAACACTGTTTAAATTCAGCTTTGCGTGTAAGCATTGATTTCAGGTGATATCACCAATAAGCTCATCTGCATGGATGAATAATGGATGTGACAATAAACTGCACATTGTAACAACAGATGCTTGTGATACCTTATCAATAAATTGGTGCCAAATGTCGATATTTTTTCCAGAAGACACAGAGTGCTTGGAGTTCCCACCTTTGCGTTGCCTGTGCTCTGCAGGATGTGCATGAGGGCACAGACACACACACACACACACACACACACTACTACTATTACTACAACTTTCATCTTGGCTTTGTCTGCGCTCTGCAGGATGTGCAAAAGGACACAGGCACACACACACACACACAGACACACACACACAGACCCGCCACCCTTACCTTGGCTTTGCCTGTGCTCTGCAGGATGTGCACACACACACACAAACACACACACACACACACACACACAGACCCCGCCACCCTTACCTTGGCGTTGCCTGTGCTCTGCAGGATGTGCACGGGGACACAGGCACACACACACACACACACACACACACACACACACACACACACACACACACACACAGACCCCACCACCCTTACCTTGGCTTTGCCTGTGCTCTGCAGGATGTGCACACACACACACACACACACACACACACACACAGACCCCGCCATCCTTACCTTGGCTTTGCCTGTGCTCTGCAGGATGTGCACGAGCGCGGAGGCCATCTCCTCCTTGTTCTTGACGCTGAGCGCGGGCTCCAGCAGCGAGCAGAGCAGCAGGTAGTTGTTGGTGATGTACTCGGCGAACTCCTTGTACTGCTCCATGGGCAGGATGCACATGCTCTGGTGCCGCAGCTTCATGCGGACCATGGGGCCCGGCGCCTTGCCCTTGTTGGGGTTGGGCGTGCTGACCGTGTACCACTTCTCCATGAACTGCCGGCCCGTGACGGCGCCGATGGGGATGTTGACCAGGCCCACGTAGTTGTTCTTGTCCTTCTTCTTCTTCTTGTCCGTCTCCTTGTACAGGTGCACCGTGATGCTCTTGACGGGGGGCAGATTGTTGAACTCGAAGTGCTCCCCCCAGAAGACGTTGTCCGTCTTGAGCTTGCAGGTAGTCCGCGCGTACAGCGTGTCGTCCAGGCACAGCTCGCAAAAGTACTTCTTCTTGGCCGGCAGGTCCTTGGCCTCGATGATCCACAGCTTCAGCAGGTTCTCCACCCGACGACTGTTGTCCTGTGGGGAGAGTGGGGGCATCGTCAATACACTTAACCTGGAACAGTGGGGACATCTTCAACACACTTAATCTGGAACAGTGGGAGCATCGTCAACATACTTAATCTGGAACAGTGGAGACATCTTCAACATATTTAATCTGGAACAGTGCTGACACCTTCAACATACTTAATCTGGAACAGTGGGAACATGGTTAATATACTTAATCTGGAACAGTGGGAGCATCGTCAACATACTTAATCTGGAACAGTGGGGACATCCTCAACATACTTAATCTGGAACAGTGGGAACATCGTCAACACACTTAATCTGGAACAGTGGGGACATCGTCAACACACTTAATCTGGAAGAGTGGGGACATCTTCAACATGCTTAATCTGGAACAGTGAGGACATCTTCAACATGCTTCATCTGGAACAGTGGGGACATCTTCCACATACTTAATCTGGAACAGTGGGGACATCTTCAACATACTTAATCTGGAACAGTGGGGACATCTTCAACATGCTTAATCTGGAACAGTGGGGACATCTACAACATACTTAGGGCCCTATCATGCCGCGGTGCACTGTGCATTCGCGACGTGCGCATGGTGTCATTACTATTCTGTGCCAGCGCACCATTCATTTTTTCAGGCAAAAAATCACGTTGTCTAGATAGCAGATGACACTGCGCCATCACGGGTGTGTCAGCGAAAAGAAGAGGTGTGGTCTGAAGCAAAGCGTGCCAGATGCTATTATAAGGACTCAAAAATTAAATCCGCCAGTGACTAACAAAACTCTGGTCTGTCGTCAGTTGCGCATTGCTGAAAAGCTATTTTATGGGCGCACAAAGCTTTGGGATATAACGAGAAGGATCCCCCTCTTGATGAGTCGCTGTTAGGGGACAATAGCTATCCACTAAAGGCATGGTTATTAACACATACATCATGCCAACAACAGGGTTTAAAACGTCTTCAAGCTCCAAAAAGATGTCCAATTGCATACGACTACGAATCTGATTATTTAATAAGTGCAACGACATAAACACTAATACATATTTTGCAATAATGCACATTTATTGAGCAAACAGACTTAAATATCCATCCCGGAAGATTAACTGCTCATGCACGAGCAGATCGGTCTTCAAAGAAAAACGCTCCTGATGGGAAACGCCATCGTAATAGCAACATGCCATGGACAAAGCGCGGCTGGCTTTTAAAGGGAATGAGAGTATAAACTCTGATTGGTTTATTGCATGTTATGCCCCGAACACACCTATGATTAATTAGGTAACTTAGGACCAACCCTTTTGAACCATGCGCCAGGCGCAATGTTCACTTTTCCCGTCGTCAAAATAGCGTATTGTCTCTGGAACGCCCCAAAAGCAACTTGCGCGACAGACTTTAGACAATGCGCATATGATCGTGAAAATAGAGCCCTTAATCTGGAACAGTGGGAACATCTTCAACATACTTAATCTGAAACAGTGGGGACATCTTCAACATGCTTAATCTGGAACAGTGGGGACATCTTCAACACACTTAATCTGGAACAGTGGGAACGTCTTCAATATACAGTTGGACAATCCAAACCGACACTGGCGACAGTTAATCGTCTTAAACTTGCTCATGTCAGTTAATCATCCTCTACATGCTGTCCTTTGGGAAAGTGGGGACATCACTGTCAACATGCTCAGTCCAGGACAGTGGGGACATTGTCAACACATACTCCCGATCTATACAGATATCCAAAGCACCTACAAAATACTGTCTTTAGTGATTATGTTGCTTCAAACCTTTGACTCTTCTGGCAAAAGGGAGCTGCACGTGTGTGTGTGTGTGTGTGTGTGTGTGTGTGTGTGTAAATATGACTGCACTAATAGCAAAAGGAGTGCCATGACTGTGCACTTGATAAAGAAAAACAGAGTTGACATGAAAGTGTAGCACTGCTACAGAGATACTGGAGCAATTTGTTAGGGGTGTGTGTGTGTGTGTTAGTATGTGGGATCACCAATAATAAGGGGCATGTTGTTGCATGTGTGTGTCTGTATGTATTTGTGTGTGTGTGTGTGTGTGTGTGTTGGGATGTGTCTCCATGGTTTTAGCTACAGTATCTCGGCTGGAGTGTAAAGGCTCATTCACACCAAACACTCTCCGTATGCAGCGCGTGCCCGTTTTCTGTCCGTATTCATTTAGAATGCATGTTAACAAATTAGACCATTCACACCGCACGCGGGATCTGAGCGTATTCTGTCACACATACAAACATACTGTACACGCTCAAGTCGGTGTGAATGAGCCCAAAAAGTGATGATACACACTGATGCTGGGCAACAACATGATTTGCTCCTACTTTTCAGATGGGATGATCACCAAAAGTTCACCTGATAAAAACGTGTCGCCTAATATTAGTAATGAAGTGCCCAAATCACATCTGTTCACATCGTTGCCTGGCAACATTGCTCAAAAAGTTGCCCAGTGTGTGATGCTAAGGGTCGCAGTAAGTACCTTGTTGGGTGTGTATGTGTCTGTATGCATGAGTGTGTGTGTGTGTATGAGTGTGCGTGTGAGAGTGTGTAATGCTAAGGGCCACAGTAAGGTACCTTGTTGGGTGTGTGTGTGTCTGTATGTATGAGTGTGTGTGTGTGTGTGTGTGTATGTGTGTGATGCTAAGGGTCGCAGTAAGTACCTTGTTGGGTGTGTATGTGTCTGTATGCATGAGTGTGTGTGTGTGTGTGTGTATGTGTCTGTGTGTGTGTGTAATGCTAAGGGCCACAGTAAGTACCGTGTTGGGGTGTGTATGTGTCTGTATGTCTGTGTGTGTGTGTGTGTGTGTGTGTGTGTGTGTGAGATGCTAAGGGTCGCAGTAAGTACCTTGTTGGGTGTGTATGTGTCTGATGCATGAGTCTATGCATGAGTGTGTGTGTGTGTGTGTGTCTGTATGTATGTCTGTGTGTGTGTGTGTGTGTGTGTGTGAGATGCTAAGGGTCTCAGTAAAGTACCTTGTTGGGTGTGTATGTGTCTGTATGCATGAGTGTGTGTGTGTGTGTGTGTGTGTGTGTGTGTGAGATGCTAAGGGTCTCAGTAAAGTACCTTGTTGGGGTGTGTATGTGTCTGTATGCATGAGTGTGTGTGTGTGTGTGT
>CM050217.1:17432500-17440000 GCA_027475355.1 Coilia nasus
AGCGAGACAAAAGGGAGGGCAGACAGAAAGAGGGCACACACAATGTGTGGAGAGAAAGGAGGAGAAACCGCAAGAGGCGGGAGATTAAGAAACTTTAAAATATTGTTTATTATGGGTCATGACAAAAACAATGGGAATTACAGACACCCCACACTAAAGCCAGAGAGTAATGGGGGGGGGGGCTGTTTATTAAAACCAGAGAGGGATGGCGGTGGTTAAAACAAAAGGCTGACTGGAGTTGAAGTTCTACTGCTGCGGGTGATTATAGGGGGTGGTGGTGATGTCGTGTGGGTGGTGGTAATGTCTGCACGTTACAATCAATGTTTGAGTTAAGACCTGCAATTAAGCACCTGCTGTGGTCCTCACGGATAGAGATAACTGCTGACTCATCACCCCTTGTGCTACAGCCAACCCCCCACTAACAACACACACACACACACACACACACACACACAAACACACACACACACACCATTCCCAGAAACACCATGCCATGCATGACTTAAGCATCTTTTACCTCCTTCCTCAGGGAACACACACAGAAGACACAGCATGTAAACACAAAGCTGTACACACACTCAGACATGCACTCACAAGTGAAACTTTAAACACACACAGACTCTCTCTCTCTCACACACACAATTCTGCGGGTTATTGCGCTGCACTCAGTAAGGCAGGTCTGTAGATAGCTAGGCAATCACCACCACCCACACTCCCATAATCTCACCACTTCCAGTAGCCTCCATTCCAGAGCGAGGGCGTCATGGGGAGCCTGTCTGATTGTGGGGACGGCGCGAGCAGCAGTTGAAGTCCTGCACATTTACCGGCATCAAGGTCCCTTTCCGGGGGTATTTTTAAAGATGAAATCTGAGCGGCCTTTCAAAGGGCGCCCGCTGCGTCTGTCTGGGACGTGTCTGAGAGCCCCAGAGGCCTTTTAACACGTCCAACCCAAGCGGGGCATTAAGCACTCTCCATTAGGTCTGACAGAGCTGACATATCATTAACTCGCCCGCACCCAGCCTCACCAAAGGTTGCTCACTGTCATTCCTAGACGACGCAGTCTAATGCTATACTGGGTCATCTGATGCTATGCTGGATTATCTGATGCCATGTTGGGTGGTGTGACGCTGTGTTAGACATGGAGATCTGTGGTCAGATGCTAGGTTAGGTGGTGTGATGCTGCATTGGATTGTAAGACGCTATGCTGGGTCACCTAAACCTATGCTGGATTATCTGATGCAATGTTGGGTGGTGTGATACTGTTTTAGGTGGTCTTATGCTAGGTTAGATGGTGATATGCTGCATTGGACTGTAAGATGCTACGCTGGGTCATCTGATGCTGTTGGGTAGTTTTATAGTGTGGTAGGTAGACTGATGCAGAGACTGTTAACCTACAGCTGTTACTAACACTGTAATGCTGCATTATTATGTGGTCTGATGTAGTTTTGTGTGTGATACCAAGATAAGTAATCTACAGCCGTCACTAATTGTGTAGTGCTGTGTTGCGTAGTCTGATGCTGCATTACGTCATTTGACACATACAGCACTGGCAGTCTGGAACTGTGATTGGACCTTTGAGGGACAACATCGGAGAACAGTTTAGACTGTTTAGACTCTGATGTTGCGCTTGAGAATCTAATGCTGGTTTAGTGAGTCTGATATGTTTTTGTGAGTATAATATTGTGTTGGTGAGTCTGGTGCAGTGACCAGTGCATTTGAGAGCATAATAGCAAGCTTGTAAGTGTAATACCTGATTTGCAAGTGTGAAACTGTGTCTGGGAGCCTGAGTCTGAGTGTGTACGGCATTCAGCTTGTGATCCTTGGCTCTGCTTAAGGACGGTAACTTAGCAACAAATTCAGAGCCAGATGTCTGCGAGAGCTGGCTGTTGTCTGTGAAGTCTTATTTGCTCAAACTGAACTTGAGTGAAGCCAGCATGAAGTCAATACTGAGCCGAGCTGAGCCAGTCAGATCTCGCTCTGGTCCTTAATGGATGAGGACACAGGGGAGCAGAGAGGTGCAGGGCACACCCAATAGGCCAGCGATTTCAGTCAGGAGTCCATCTCCAGCTCCAGCTCCAGCGAGGACGCTGATCCAGTTCTGGCTTTATCACGGTCAGGAATCCATCTCGGGTCAGGAGTCCACCCCGGTCACTGATCCAGCTCCTACTCCACCACGGATGCTTATCCAGGTCCGAAATTCACTACAGTCGCTGCCACAGCTTGCCCTGCCCTGTGTCAATGGTCGACTGTAATCTAGGGAGTTTCCAGTGTGTTTAAACACACTGCGCACATTGAAGGCGAGTTCCTTATCACATTCCTCCTGTTCTGCAGCACACAGGGGCAACATTGTGTCTCCATTGTGTCACCTCCCTCACAGCCTTGTCCATACAAAATCACTTTTCAGTGGGCACAAAAACAACACCTCGGTGAGTAAGTGAGTAAATAAATGAAAATAAATAAATAAAACAAGAAAAAGGGCAAAAAAGGAAGATGAAAGAGGACAACACACGCAGATGTCTTCAAAAATACAAACTTGATGACTGACTCCCTTCCCTTTTGGTCGATGATGTCAGCGTTCAAAAAATGGAAGACTCAAGCTCTGCTGCCAAAAAACGTTAGGGCCTGGCTATAAACCACAATGCAGTCTGGGAATATAACAGGAAATAACAGGTCTTTCAGCCACATAAAACAGGCCAGCTGGGAGCAAAAGTCACTCAGAGTTATCATTACAGGCAAGGTCCAGTACTGGGAGTAACAGCACTCGGTTGAAGTAATAGTGATGTAATAGATACATAATAGCGAGGAGGATTGGGCCTAACCTGGCTATAAGCCTGCCTACGCATTTCCGCTCAAAAATGTTCTCTTTACAGTAGTAGTCTGGGTTTGCTTCCATTGCCATGGTTGACTACGGTAGAATCTTTACCGGGCCAATCAGCGAACAGAGGGAGTGTTTTTTAGCGATGACGTTGACTTTGTGTGCTACAATTCAATTGTAGTGTGTAGGCAGGCTTATAGCCAGGCTAACTGCATACAAGACCAGGCGTTAGTGATTAGGTAAAGGCAGATCCAATGGTTTTAAACTTCAGCAGAGTCTACACCTCCAGGAAGCAATCCTTTCTCAAGCCAGACCCTCTGTACGAAATGAAGTGTAGTAGGAGGGGCTGGTTTATCAGGCTTGGTTGTGCTTGCTTTCACACTAATAACAACACCTGCATGTTTCAATAAACAGGACAGTGTAGGCTACGTAGACCTCGACTGACAGAATCAAGCTCTACGTAGACAATGTCTAACGAATCAGAATGAAATCAGTCAAGAATTAGAATTGGAACACAGGCTAGAGCAGAACAGAATGGATTCCAGTTCTCAAGTAATTCTTTGTGTGTGTGTGTGTGTGTGTGTGTGTGTGTGTGTGTGTGTGTGTGTGTAGGGGAATGGTGTTGAGTTCCCCAACGAGGGTGTCACAGGCACATTTTGTTTGTGTGGAATTTCAATAACGTTATAGCGGACTAAATAAATCAGTGTTGAAAGATGCAATTCTGCAGTGATTGCAGCTCTGAATGACCTGGGCAAGGATTTATTGAATGCCTGAAAGTCAGATAATTGCACCATAATGCACCATTCATGAACGGCTTTGTGCAAATGTGAGAGCTATTACGAAGTGTTTGTGATCCTTGTTCAAAAAAGCCCTTAGCCAAGGACTGGGCGTTCCCTTTTCACTCCTCTGCTCTTGCATATTCACCCACATATTAATTGCATTACCTAATATTTACATTTACATGATCATTGTGGTGCAATGATGTAGCTTTGGGCAATACGAGAGATGAACTGGCTACAGTATAAAACAGTTGAAATAACAGCAGAATTAAACGTGTGGCCATAATTTCGCAGTGATCCACATTACAAGGAAATGAAGATGATAAAAAAACTATGTTGTAAAGGCAACAAATAACCCATGGGACACCTGCTGGGTTTGTCTGGTCCTTACATAAATAGTCCTGCATCATCAGACGACCTGACAAGACACCTACTGTAGGTTAAAATTGAGCTGTCCTTGATCTCTTTACAGCTATAACCTTACAATTAGCCCATGTTCACCGATCCTTCACACATTTGACCTAATAGCAATGTGACAAAACAGTTTGAACTGATTATTAGCGTTATGCTGCAATGCCTAATCATACGTAAAGAAAACTTTATGTAACATGTACTTACAAACAAGTCACGTAAAAAAACAAAAAAAAACAAACAATGCATATATGCGCGCGTGGTCGTGTGCAGCAGGGCTCCAAGACTGACAGACAAGGCACGTTCATTTCTCGCGTCAAAACAGACGCTTCCGAGGCTACACACGTTATACAGTACTTGGAATTAGTTGGACCCCCTGGTTATGAGCGGCTCCGCAAACGTCACCGAACCCCCTTTCCTTTCACATTAACGATCTAAACGTTACCGGGCAGTCAGTCAGACCCCGGTGCATATGCTCTTCAATTTGCAGAAAAATGCTATTCTCGTTCTTTCTAGCATTTGTATTCTCAACGACTCCAATACAATGTTGCCATCATTTCAATCTTTAATAACGACAAAACACAAAGCCAGTATGCACAAGCTACACGGAGCCCACAGCACACCGAGATGATTAAGAACAGGCTTTGGCTATTCTATGCAGCGGTAGGCAGCGGAAAATGATCCAGTACGTGCGGAAAGCGTTTGCTGGCGAAATATATACCTTGAAAGTGCATTCACACACTAGAGTCAGGCAACAATTGCCAGTGGAAAACATACTTACTGCTTGCTGAAGCGCTGAAGCATGGCTTCATTGGACGAGAGTTACATCCACAGCCGGGCTGAAATGTCAGCGCATTGTTTGCAGGCTGTTTGCTGCTCTCCCGGCCACGCTCAAACAGTGCTCGGCTGGGGCTGGGAGTGCCTCACCGCCCCCCTCCCAGACTATCAGCACCCGGGGGAACAATCTCTCGCGAGTCACACACCCCTTCTATTTACTCCGCGTCCAAACGCATGGCTCCATTTAAAACACCGACTTATATTTAGAAATGGTTGATAATCAACAAAGGCAAGCTTGTTTAAACAGGAACGTGTCCAGCTGCAATGCTCATGTAAGATTGAAGGATAGTTCAAGGCGTTGGAATAAACCCAGCTCTCTCTTTAAACACCGTTGGCGCTGTTCAATACAACATGCAATAGTGCACTCATCGCACTTAAAATAATGATGACGTGACAACTAGCCTAACACGTTTCTTAAAAAAAAAAAAAAAAACTCCACCATCTCCTATCTGTTACTAGTGAGCATATACAAACGAGTATATGACACTTGTGTGTTTGTGTGCATCTAAACTTGGTGTTTGCCTGTGTACACAGACGGTGTTTGTGAGGGTGTGTGTACCGTCTATGTATGTGAGTGAGAATGTACTTCCCTGTTTCCCTCTGATTTTGTGATTGTGTATATAACTCTGTATGTGTGCCTGAGTAACTATTTAATTTTGAGCATCTGTAAGTGTATGTGTGTGTTTGTGTGTGTGCCCTACAAAGTGCACACGTTAAAGGGTGTACAGGTATATAAAGGCTTTTCTGTGTGTGTGACGGTATGTGTGTTTGTGTATGTCAGTAGACATGCACGTGTGTGAGTGTGTGTGTGTGTGTGTGTGTGTGTGTGTGTGTGTGTGTGTGTGTGTGTGCATGTGTTTGTGACCTACATCCTGGCGTGCAGTGGTGGTTTCGGAACGCTCACTCCGCCTCCCCGTCTTTCCCACATTTCCGACAGGAAGCTCGTGTCCCTGCGGAACGCTCCCAGCACAGGCCTGCTAGGAGAAGCCTGCACCAGGAACGCATGCGCCAGGAATACCAGATGCAGGTCACACACATGCACACACATGCAAACGCGCGCTCACACACACACACAAACACACACACAAAGATAAACCTACCCCTCCTCCCACACACACACACACACACACACACACTTTGTTCTCTTCCACGCGTGCTGCCTTGACTGCTGTTTCATGGTACGCTTGCACAAACAGAAAACACAAACACAGAGACACCGTATCCATGGTTTCACCGAACACCAGGAAAACAAAACATATCTGCTGGGATGAAAATGCTAAAAAAAAGACAAGTAGCAGACCATGCACTTGTGTGCTGCATCAGTACAGCTGTAAAACTTGCCGCAGGTTCCATGTTCTCTGCAATCTACCCTAAGGTGCTGCGCCGTAAACATATAAGTGCACATATGCAGTCCCCCCATTTGGGATCTGCAGCGCGGGTTTGCGTCTTTCTCCCAGTGATTTAGTGAGCAGGCTGATTTTACGATGTTACGCAATGGCTGAGTTTACACACGGCGTTAAGGCTGCCGGAACGTACAAGGGTCCTGCTTCAATGCAGCTTTAATCCTATCAGGAGCCGCAAGAAAAGAAACACTGTTTCAGAGCAACACACTTCTCAGACTGCAGATGACCGTCAAAGCCTCTTTCAACTGGCTCTCCGGCATCCCAAGCAGCACGCTCGGACACAAACATGCGGCAAATACAATCCTGCGCGTTGTGTTTAGCACCATGGAAACCACAAGCAGGTACAGATATATGACATATATGATCCCATGACGAGTTCTATAGAACGTGTCTGTAGAGTCAGTATTCTAAGAAAATATTACATGGTGCTCACTCACTTACAGACACGTGGATGTGTATACTCACACACAAATATTTTGTTATTCATACACACTCAGAAATGGACATTTTTACACATAAAAAGTACCACTCGCGTGCAAATGCACGCACACACACACGCACACACACACCACGTTTGCGCTAACACAGACAATGCAAACACACACACAGTCCATTACGTCTCAACCACAAAAACAAAGAAGACATGGGAGACAGGCTGCATCAACCACAGCCAACTAGGCCTGTCTTCTGGGAGCCTATTACGAAACATTAGCGCACACACGCACACACACACACACAGACAACTGCAAAAACAAGTCCACCACAAAAAAATATGTACCCGCATGTAAAATGAGTATACTCCAAGATGATTGTATAGTACATTTAGTAGCCAGCAGCTTTGTTTGCTGATATATAACAAACATATCAACAACCCTCATCTTCCTTGTCCTTGGGAATATGTATCCTTACTATCACCTGACAAAATAGTGTGTTGTCTGTTTGCCAGTATCTCTGATGTAACGACCTCTTGTTTAATACTATATGTGTGCAATGCTTCTGGAGCTTGGTCATGTTATAGTCCCCATATACTTTCGTTTGGAAACAAAAAAGCTCACTTGA
This sequence comes from Coilia nasus, assembly GCA_027475355.1. Lineage (NCBI taxonomy): Eukaryota > Metazoa > Chordata > Actinopteri > Clupeiformes > Engraulidae > Coilia > Coilia nasus. The sequence goes on from CM050217.1 coordinate 17,439,805, forward strand.
CTGGAATATTGACCACAATCTTCCATACTACTGTAGCTAGGTCTGGGGTGGGATCTTTTAACAAACAACACCCAGTGTCATTGTGATTACACTGCACACCACAGCACACAGTGTACACAACGGAATTGACTCTGCGTTTAACCCATCATACACATGAGCAAGGGGCAGCCATGACATCGACGCCCAGGGAGCAGTG
>CM050217.1:17457500-17460000 GCA_027475355.1 Coilia nasus
ACTGTTCATTGTGTACTGCTGAAGGTCACTGCCTTGTTTCTCATTTTGTCACACACACACACACACACACACACACACACACACACACACACACACACACACACAGACACACACACACACACACACACACACACACACACACACACACACACACACACACACACACACACACAGTACTTAATGATCTACATTTCTGTGAGGTATGAGTGTCTTCTGACCTGTTAAAATGAAATCTTGTTTACATTACACATTACACAAAATTACTAGTATTACTAGGTATTTTGTAGCACTGTATAATTACAAATTAAATCACAGTGCCTCAAGGAAAAATCAATTGCAACATAATCCACATCATCAATACACACGATCACCATTCACTTGTGACAAGCTTATCAATAAGCAGGCGTAAGAAGAGAGAGAGCGAAATGCCGAAGGGCAAAGAAACACACAGAGCTACCGCAGATATGTCAAACACACACACACACACACACACACACACACACACACACACACACACACACACACACACACACCACACCACAGGCTTCTGAAGCAGGCACTGGTTTGGATTTAATCAGCCTAATCCGTCATGGCCCAAGTGCCACAGCTTCTCTAGACCTACAGTAAGTACACACAGCCACAGACACACACACACACAACCCACCCTCACACACACATACACACACACGTCTACATATACACACGATTGTGTACCCCTCCTCCATTCTGCACACATACAGCTGCTCAGTATTTCTCTGTATTGCTGCCAGTATTTTGAGTGCAGCACAGACATTTACAGTGCGTCCCTTACCTGTGCCATGCATACCCACCCCCCCTCCAATACACACACACACACACACACACACACACACACACACACACACACACACACACACACACACACACACACACACACACACACACACAGACTCAGGCATCCTTCACCAGGCATCCAAATGCACACTGGCATTCCCAGCAATATGCCATATGTGTACATGCACACACACACACACACACACACACACACACACACACACACACACACACACACACACACACACACACACACACACACAGGCCTGCAAACAGAAGATACAAATGCACAGACATGCAAACACATACATGCATGCAAACAGACACACACATACACAAAAACACACACACAGGCTTTCCTCCACAATATGTACACTGACATATTCAATACATGCGCACACCAGCACACTGCACAGAGCTACTTGTTCCTACAAGTCACGTTCTATCAGGAGTGGGCATATTCTGACCAGTCCTACATGTTTAAGACTTCCTACACGTCATTATGCATGCACATATCTGCACGCACATTTCCAGTTTATTTGCATCTGACACACACACACACACACACACACACACACACAGACACACACACACACACACATACGTAAACGCACATGCACAAACGACCATGCAAACACACACACACACACACACGCACACACACAGTTCTCGCCCTGTGTGCCCCCTGGCCATGACTGTGACATGAAGTAGGACACTGACACAATCCCCCCCCAGGCATGTGTGTGTGTGTGTGTGTGTGTGTGTGTGTGTGTGTGTGTGTGTGTGCAAGGAAAGGACAGAGAGTGTATATAAACACGCGCACACACACACACTCCCCTCTTTTCCTGTCTCAGAGTTTGGTGTCAAGACTGTAGGGGGTTATGACCAGGGGCCTCCCCAGATACACAGTACACACATCACACACAGACACACACACACACACACAGTCACTTACCTATAAACACTACAATTCACACAAAAAGACACAAACACACAGTCAAAGTCAGTGTGTGTGTGTGTGTGTGTGTGTGTGTGTGTGTGTGTTTCCCAGGGCAGGGAACACTTCAGACACACACACCCCTTACACACACAGACTCATACAAGCACGAGGCACCTCTTTACCTAGGTGCTTCGTGCTTGTATGAGTCTGTGTGTGTAGGGTGTGTGTGTGTCTGAAGTGTCCCTGCTCCAGGAAACTTAGCTAAGGCACATGTATCTTCTTGTGTGTATGTGTGATTTAGCTGATTATGTCCTCCTTTTGTAAGTTGCTTTGAATAAAGGCAATGTGTAATGTAATGCGTGTGTGTGTGTGTATTTGTACGTGATTGTTACTGTGTGTGTGGTTGACAGAGAGGTGTAATGAGGGGTGAAATCTCTCCCCAAATCCTCGTTTCCGCTCTACCCAGTGGCCTGGATCAGTCTCTGCACGCCACCGTTCATTCCACAGCCAGCCAGCCTGCCAGCATCTCAGGCCTTCATGGCAGGGGTGCCATGAGTGTGTGTATGCGTCTGTGTGCTATAAACATTACAGCCCTTTTTGTATGACACTACTAAATATTCAATGTGAATTGCACATCTTTTTTTTTTAAATGAGGAGAAAACAGATCATACGACAGGCCACTTGTCATGATTACCAGTATTTAATTAGGACATTAGAAACTTATCATGCTGTTGCCAGGCAACATAG
>CM050217.1:17465000-17470000 GCA_027475355.1 Coilia nasus
TGTTTACTCTGGTTCCTGTAGGTGGCTCCTGCTCTGGGATTGCGTATAAAAGACGGACCAATTAGGCCTTCGCGCTCTCTCTCTTCCTGGACCTCTTTACCCTTTGTAGATGATGCCAGCATTGCAGAACAGTGTCACGCGTTACAGTGTTGCACTGCCTGCTGTTTTCCCCTTGTGCTCAGTTCTGCTTGCTCTTAGCTTTGTCCCACTGTTTGTTGACGTTTTGGGTAAACGGTATTTTGGTGTTTCTTTTTTTCCACTATTATTGTAGGTACATTTAGTGAGGTAGTTAGTGGACCCGGAAGACTCACATGGTGATTCAATTGTCTTTTGTTTCATTGGGAGTCAGGTTTAGTTTCATTACTTTGGTTATGGTATTGTCCTAGGGTCCTTTTTCTGCTCACTATTCGTCCACTGTTTTTGTCCCTTTGCATTTCTGTTAATAAAAAGAACTTTCAACATATTAAAATATGAAATTATATTCTTCACCACAACAATCTCTTTGGCTTCTTATGTTTGGTTGCACCATTTCTTATTTATGGTCTCGTAACAGCGTCGCTAGCTCAATAAAACATCAGACTGGTGACATGGCACACAGGGTATAGCAGGTTCATTTGCTAAGCCCTGCTCAGAAAGCAGAGAAAAGCATAATGGTGGTGCTTAACGCCACACCTCTCCACCTCATCCCGCTCCATCCAAACCACAGCACCATGCGTCTCGGCACACACATGCATGCACACCACACACACACACACACACACACACACACACACACACACACACACACACACACAGGAGTCTTTCTCTCATGTGTGTACCTGTATATGGCTCAGTAAAATCTTAACAACCCTATAGACCCATTCTGAATTCACAAATGTTCCTTCACCGAGATCATCCCTGCGTGGGAACAGAGACAATCTGAGTGGTGATGAATCTTTTAGAGCCCTTACTAAATTCTTCATGGGACATTTCCATATAAAGCAGAACACATCATCAGTTTAAAAGGGCGGTTTTAAATATACCGACCCCCCAAGGGATGTAAAAAGGGTGGGGGGCGATCATGGTGATTGCAAGGGCTGAGCGTAAACAGTAAGCCCAAGCAGAACATGCTGTGTGTGTGTGTGTGTGTGTGTGTGTGTGTGTGTGTGTGTGTGTGTGTGTGTGTGTGTGTGTGTGTGTGTGCATGCGTGTGTGTGTGTGCACCAAGTATGGAAATTGGCACCAGCCATCAGCCAAATGTTCTGTAAAATATGAAAGTGGCTGGCAGATTTTGGACACAGAAGAATAATTTACTGTTGAGTGTCTGGTGAATTTTACCATTTATTTGTCACTGGCTGGTAAAGGTTTACATTTTGTAAAGTTAATTTCTACCCCTGATGTGCATGCATGCATGGCTGTGTGTGTGTGTGTGTGTGTGTGTGTGTGTAGGTGCACCTGCTTGCATGGGTGTGTGCCACATGTGTTAGTGTGTGTTTGTGCTGTGTAAAGTTTCACTGTTCCATGGGGTCTAAATGTTTGTCAGCAACTCTGCTAATCCCTCTGTTGTGTGGTATGTATGTATGTATGTGTGTGTGTGTGTGTGTGTGTGTGTGTGTGTGTGTGTGTGTGTGTGTGTGTATGTATGTATGTATGTACAGTATGTATAACGTGCCACCTGTGTGCAGAACACATTATCCACCGAAGATAAGAACGCATCATCCATAAAGAGATTACCCAAGATTCACCCGAAACCCCCTAGAAAGACTGCTTCTGGAGGGGCTTTACAGTAGTGCACAGAGCGTGGAGCCCAGCCTACGAAATCACCAGGGAACATTCTGCAAACAAAGAACACGTCATCCTTTGCTTTGCTGTAGAAGTTGTACTTACATTCTTCAAGTTGTCAGTCTTACATAAGCCTTTTAAAGTGGCTGGCGCGTAATGCCTGCGCTAGTGTGGAGGCCGGCCCATGAACCCCTGGCTCCCAGCGGGGCGCCTCCTGCAGGCAGAAGCAGTGCGCGGCACCTCCAGCTGAGCCCATTCAGCTTCTCTATGGGAGGCTGCAGTACTCTTCCCAGCAGGGGGTTAGGCTCCGTTCCCCTTACTTGCCAAACGCAGCTTTACCCTCCTCATCCCATCCACCCCTCTTCCGAAGACTGAATTGCGAATAAATGTCACATGTGGGTGGCCATTTGGCTTGGTCTGGGTGGCAAAAATTAATGGAATTTTGTTATATATATATATTATATATATATATATATAGGGATGGACAGAGCATTTCTCAACGTGGGCAGAGTTTGTCCATACTCACACACACACACAAGCTGACACGTCTCGAGCGTCCACGCGTCTCAGCAGTGATGCTGTGGAGTCCCACAGCGCGGCGCTGATGCTAATGGAAGCAGTCATTTGTCTAATGTGATCAATTAAGGGTGAGAGAGATATATACAGAACTGACAGACAGACAGAGGGTGGCAAAGCAAAGTCATTTATGTCCCTTTTTTTTTAAATCTACACATTCTACCCAAGGAGCCAACCAGGACCTATGTGTGTGTATTAATCTGTACTTTGACAGATTGTTTTCTACAAACTGACTTACAGCCTGAGAGAAGAACATTTTTAACAATGATTCCCATGGGAGATGTCTCCTTTAAATGTTTTATCACTGCAAGCATCAGTGAGCTGGATCCATGGAATCAAGCTTGTGTCTATGTCTGCGTGTCGACGATGCCACAGTATGTTACACCTCCCCCTTCTGCCTGCCACAACCTTGAGAGCCTTTAACCTTGAATCTGACCTTGACTTTTGACCCAACACACATTCTTCAATCAGCTTTGGAGCCACTGTGCAAACAATGTGTAGTAACGGAGAGGACCACACAAACACACACACACACAGACACACACACACACACACACACACACACACACACACACACACACACAGACACACACACACACACACACACACACACACACACACACATATGTAACAGGGTATGTATCCTGTCAGTAAGGTAAGAAGGCAGAATAAATAGTAACTTATGTACTGTATGTAGATATATCTCTCTATTAATTATAACCAACAAACCAATAGCAGGGCTGAACTGCTGTGCTCATCAGTCCTTTGAGATCGCTGATCAGTCTAAGCCTGCTTCACACACATGCATACACACACGCACACACACACACACACACACACACACACACACACACACACACACACACACACACACACACACACACACACATGGATGCACACAACACACACCTCTGCTTCTCTGTATGACGAGCACATCTGTGCTGTCACCATGGCAACCCTTGCGTCATGTGACCAGCAGGGGTATGGAGGAGTGAGGCTGAACTGCAGCAGAACCACTCAAGAGTGTGTGTGAGAGAGAAAGAGGTTGTGTGTGAATATGCTTGCGTGTGTGTGTGTGTGAGAGAGAGAAGGAGGGTGTGTGTGTGTGTGTGTTTGACAGACAGTCGGGGGTGGGGGAGGGCAAGGGTATATGTAAGTGTATATCTTTGTGCCTGTGTATGATGCTGTGTGTGTGAGATTTACTGTTCGTGTGAACCTTAGGTGAGTCTATATGCATTCTAGTATATGAGAGTAGGTATGGATGTGTGTGTTAGCACAATTACAGATCTCTCTAGATTTTATCTTGCTCACACAAAACACACACGTTTTAAAGTGAGTATGGATGAGTGAGTCTGTGTGTGTGTGTGTGTGTGTGTGTGTGTGTGTGTGTGTGTGTGCACAGCTGTTTTATGTGCATAAATGTCAGTATGTACAAGGGGTGGAAATTAACTTTGCAAAATGTGTATTATTACCAGACACTAACAAAAAAATGGTAAAACTGATCAGCCACTCAACAGTAAATTGCTATTTTGTGTCTTAAATCTACAGGCCACTTTCATATTTTACCAGCATTTGGCTGGTGGCTAGTGCAAATTCCCATGCCTGGTATGTACACATGTGTGTGAGAGTGTGTATGCTTGCGTCTGTATCTCTGGGTGTTCGTGTGGAGTTCATCCACATGCTGCCGCCTGCTCTACAAACCCTTCCCCCTCCCCCATCACCCTCTAACCCTCCAACCTTCATCTTCAGACCCCCCCCAACCCTCCAACCCTCCATCTCCCGATGTACCCCCACCACCCCCACAGCCTCCTTACTGCCCTCTCCCCCGCCCCGGGCACCCGCTGGCCTTTCAGGGACAGAGTCACCAGCTGGTGCCCGTCATGCCAGCTCGTCCCATACCCCCCACCCCCTCCCCGCAGCGAGAGGTCAGCAGTAGGGGGTTGGCACGGCCGACTGGTCCACCCACCGCCCCAACTGGCAGCATGGGGGCAGGGCTTACAAGCAGTGGAGGGTGGCAGCGCCTATGGCTGCATGCCACAGGCTACTGTTTCTCAAAGTTTCTCAGACTGAGAACCACTCTCCTCTAACCTGAGGCTAACATGGCTGTGTAAATGCATTAAAGTGAAGTAAAAGTCCCATTCTTGTCACTGTGATCACACTGCACATCACAGCACACAGTGCCATGACAACAGCGCCCAGGGAGCAGTGCGTGGGGACGGTACCATGCTCAGGGTATCGCAGTGGTGCTACTGGCAAACCGGGATTCGAACCTGCAATCACAGGTCCAATACCTTAACCGCTAGGCCACCACTGCCCCATAAGTACTGCAGCATCACATCCCTGATGGGGGAACAGCATAAAGATGATACACGTCATTTAAACACACTGTGCATAGCATAGGTAGCTTAAGAAACCCCACTTTCAGAAACACAGCTATAGATATACCACAGCATATGGAGATAGAATACACATCACTCACTATAGCTATGCATACAGTATTTATAAACAGACAAGATACTGTCATATGGTTGTGTGTTTGTACGTTTGTTACAGGACTGTGTTGACTGCTGTGTGTGTACACAGGTGTTTGTGTTGAGTTGTGTCTTTCACAGGGTTGTGTGTATACACACAGGGCTGTGTTTGTGTTGTGTTGCGTCTTTCAC
>CM050217.1:17475000-17487500 GCA_027475355.1 Coilia nasus
TGAAGTGACGTGCTGGCTGGCCAATATTGTTAAAAAGATCCCCGGCTAGTTAGACATGTTAGCCATATATGATTAACGTTGGTGTCAGCTATATATACACCATATAAAACAACTCAAATATGTTTGTTTGTATGAGGAAATGTAGAAAATCCGTTCAGCTCATAGTTCTAGGTCGCAATGCATTTTGGGACGATGACATCAAATGGTTGCTGGAATTTGGGTATGAGTGTGTGAGTGTATGAGCAAGATGAACACAGCTTCTGTTCAACCTTTTCAGTTTCAACCAGTTTGAACTGCAAGTCTGAAGGACAACTTGGCATAATGAAAATGAAGACAATCAGAGAGGTGAGGATGCAAGAGTGGGCCAAAATCAATGGTGCCTCTAGAGCAACTGCTTGCCAATGGCAACGGAGAGGGAGAGTGTTTGTTGTAAGGAACTCCGTTTTCTGTCAGGGACAATTCAGGGTGAGCTAAATGGATCAAAGTAGCGCCATTGTGTGATAAAAACATACTTTTATAATTTCATAATTATCTACTACTGTAGGCCTATGCTATATGGGAATAGTCTTCACAGTAAAATGCTATGACGCTCTGGTTATTTACAGATATTTGGTGTATCACATCACAGGAAAACTTTCGTCACAACCATTTGATGTCATTGACCCAGAATGCATTGCGACCTAAACAAGAATGGCGAACTATGGATATATATATATATTTTTACTTTTTTTTCTAATACAAATGTAGCGAAGGGGAGGAGAAGTCACCCCACCTGGCTTCGAACCCGGGCCTCCGGGGCACCAAACAGGGGCTCTGACCGCAACGCCAAAGAGCCAGGCTCGTTGGGATGGCAGTCAGAGCACACCCACAACCCTAGTGATGGTCACTCCATCACACTGCCTTCCCCTTCGGGAGGCGCAGCCATGCGCTTCACACACTCAGGTGTCCCTCACGCATCTCACACTGCCTTCCCCTTCGGGAGGCGCACCCATGCGCTTCACACACTCTGGTTTCCCTCACGCATCTCCCACCATACTTCTCCCATCCAGGGTGCCCCACACATACTGGTGCTTCACCTATCACTGGGGTCAACCTAACCTGAGGGTCCCTCATATGGCTCACACAGTGGGTGGACCTCCAATGACCTCACGGCAAGCCATCCCACTTCTGACACCATTTGTAGTGAAGGGGAGGAGAAGTCACCCCACCCGGCTTCGAACCCGGGCCTCTGGGGTACCAAACAGGGGCTCTGATTGCAACGCCAAAGAGCCAGGCTCATTGGGATGGCAGTCAGAGCACACCCACAACCCTAGTGATGGTCACTCCATCACAACAAACAAATATATTTGGGATGAAATGAAATGAAATTGAACATTGTAAAGAATATCAGGGTCCATACTGCCCTATAAGGCCAAAAGGCAGTTCCTATATTATCTCGTCAAAACCGAGTTTAGACTGGACATTGACAACACCTCAGTTGTCTTGTGACTAAATCTCCTGCTTCTTTCCATTACTAACATAAAGTACATAAAAACATCACCACTATTATACCTACAACATGTTTAACCGAGCAGTACGACAACTTTGAAGGTATTTTTTCTCAGTTTCAATGTTCGCATCGTTACTGCACTTGTAGGGCAGCATAGAGTATGTGGAATTTCAGAATCTTACATTTGTAGAACACATTCTTTTTTGGAATCCGCTTCAGGGTTAAAGACTTGAGGCTTATAGGTAAAAATCTAAATGCCTCTTTACCAAAAAAAAAAAAAAAAGAAAAAGAAAAAAAAAAAAACCTGTAACTGAACAAGCCGAGAACATAGCCACACATCGTAAGGTGTGCGGTGCATGAACTGAAGTGCGTCGAGTTGACATAGTTTCTGTCTGCCTTCAAGGCCGGCAGGTCTGTGTGTGTGCCCTGTGTTTGCCAATGCAGGTGACTGCGGCACAGCGGCAGCAATAGTGTGTTTGACGCTCCACAGCTCAGATGGCTGAGGAGATGTTACCAGCTGGAATACAAAGTGGCACTCTGTGACCAGCCGCAAGCACAGCCTCACTCCTAGTTTGTTTAGTTTAATTGAATTTTCCAATTACGCCTCCCAGATAGTCTCCCTGTGTCTCCCTGGGCCACTCCGCTCTCTCTGAAACACCTTATCTGCTGAATAGAAATGACTGCAGCAGGCACAAATAGTTTCTTCTCTCCACGATAAAACCTGACAGCGCCTGACAAACAAGAACACTGGGAGACAGGCGTGGGAGCAGCGGTCTCGGGAGAATAGCGATTATAATAGAAACCTAATGTTGTGCTAATTGATGGCTGTCTTTGATGACAAATGTTACTGCTGGCCTAGCGAGACGAACAAGTAGATGTTTCACCAGGGGAGTCACAACGCCATGACACATCATTTTACACTGTTGCTGTGGTCCTCCTCACATTGGCCCTTACCCCCAAGTCTTATGAGACTTTAATTATGCCACGTTTGATTTTGTCTGCTGTCAATATTTTGTCTCTGTATTGTCTTTTAACAAGCGTCCTATGTCCCTACATGGTATCTCTATGACGTTTATAGCCACTATAGCGTTTATAACTATATTATGTTCTGTTTTACTGTACACAGTCTCCTTGCATAAGTTGAAAGGCGCTTCAGAACAGTGTCACTACCTCACGAGAAACATTACATCACATGCCCAAAATCTTAGTCCATCACTCTACACACACACATACACACACACACACACACACACACACACACACACACACACACACACACACACACACACACACAGACTGGTCACATGACACACAGGGTATAGCGTGTTAATTTGCTTAATGCTGCAGAAAGCAGAGAAGCATAATGGAGCTGATTAACCTAACCCCCGCCCACCCACCTCACCACCTCTTTCCAATCTACCTACACCAGCGCAGCATGCGTCCGGGAGCCTACACACACACACACACATACACACACACACACAAACACACACACACACAAACACACACAAACGCACACACAGACACAGAGCCAATCATTACAGGGCCATTAGCACTGTGCTCCCATGACCAATGTCATTAGCCACTGATAGCTTTCTCTAAAAGGTCTCGCAACCCCATGGAAGGCATGACAGAAAACCGTGACAACCATAGCAGGAAGTTCCGCCTCTGTAACAGCCCCTAAGCCAATCAGAAGCGGGCTATTAAAAGGCATTTGAAAAAATTAGGAGCCTCTATGGCATATTCAAGAGCCCAATCAAATTAGCCAACTTCCAACTCCCAAGCAGTAATAAATGTCCCTTATTCAAACCCAATCTCACTTATTGTGAGTAGCAAAATGAACCAAATTTGCACATTTGCATTTCATATACTGTTCTTCCGTCTACATTCAGAACTCTGTGTAGTTCATTTGTGTTTTTCACTCTCTCTCTCTACATAAGCTCCAGATCTGCTCCAGAAGAGCTGATCTGGCTCAGCATTATTGTTTGGCTTTCCTCCATGACATTTATATGAGCAGAGAGGAGAAGACACGCTTTCCCATGAAAGGCAGTAAATCTGACTGGGGGAATAAGACAATAGAGGACAGCTGTAGTGGCATGACTCTGTGTGTGTGTGTGTGTGTGTGTATGTGTGTGTGTGTGTGTGTGTGTGTGTGTGTTAGAAAGTTGAAGACGGCTGCAGGGGTGAGAGTATGACATTTTAAACGCCATTGCTCAAAATGATGGCAGTTTTCACCACCATGAAAAGACAGGATTTACACACACACTCGCACACACACACACACACACACACACGCACACACACAAACACACACACACAACGCTAATAAATTCATCCCCATGTGTGAGGAGTGACACTGAATCATCCATCAGAAAATTACAACACAAAAGCCCGCTGCTTCTTCCCCATTAATCTTTTCAGGTATGAAAGAAAGTGTGTGTGTGTGTGTGTGTGTGTGTATGTGCAAGTGTGTGCGTGTGTGTGTCTATGTGTGTGCACACTTCTCTCTTTGTGTCTGTGTGAAAATATGCTTCATTGGATGTGTGTGTGTGTAGGTGTGTGTGTGTGTGTGTGTGTATGTGCAAGTGTGTGCGTGTGTGTGTATGTGTGTGTGCACACCTCTCTCTCTGTGTATGTGAAAATATGCTTCATTCTGTGTGTGTGTGTGTGTGTGTGTGTGTGTGTGCGAGTGCGAGTGTGTGTGTGCGAGTGTGTGCGTGTGTGTATGTGTGTTCACACTTCTCTCTCTGTGTGTGTGTGAAAATATGCTTCATTCTGTGTGTGTGTGTGTGTGTGTGTGTGTGTGTGTGTGTGTGTGTGTATGTCCATGGGAGAGCTCCTCCTGTGAAATCAAGTGGTCGTTCCTTCACCCCTGTGGACCGTCCAACCAAACTCTCCTCTACGTCCCCTACGGCAGGCGAGCAGGGCCATAATTCAGCGTGGGCGTAACTGGCTCAGCCGTCGCGTGCAACGCAGCCGCTCCCCCGATGGCAAACGGGTCATTTGTCATGCCCGCACACAATGACAGCGAGCCTTTTGGAGCACGCTCAGTGCGACCAGGAAGAGACCGACAGAGAGGCACAGACAGCAGGAGAAAGCACGGAGCAGACAGAGATGTGACACACACACACACACACACACACACACGGAAGAAGAACACGGAGGAGACGTGCATGTGTGTGTGTGTGTGTGTGTGCGTGTGTGTGAGTGTGTGTATGTGTGTGTGTGTGTGTGTGCGTGTGTGAGTGTGTGTGTGTGTGAGTGTGTGTGTGTGAGCTCAGGAGCAGTAGCAGCTCCATCAGGCACAGTTGTCTGACTAGTCGAGAGACTGGTCCTGTGGGCGATTACAACTGCACACACTTGTTATTTGTGATGCCTTTGGTTTGTGTGTGTGTGTGTGGGGTGGGGGTGTGTGTAAGAGTGTGTGTGTATTTGTGTGTATGTGTGTTTATGTTCTTGTGTGTGTGTGTGTGTGTGTGTGTAAGAGTGTGTGTGTAAGAGTGTGTGTGTGTGTGTGTGTGTGTAAAGTGACAGGGTCATTTCCCCATGTCATGGCATGGCGTGGTAGCTGCCCCAGTGCTCACCCTTTCAGACCCACACAGCCCTGAGCCTGTTCCAGCTTGTCAATCAAACTACACAAAAGCAACAAACAAAAAAACAAAAAGAAAACATAACAAGGAATTCAGAACACAGACTTCAACCGCCTACCCCGCCTACACTTTTTTGTGATTAACCAACCAGGAAAAGGAAGTCAAGAACCGACAGACCAGTAGACCAATCACAGCTCGGTCAAAGTGACAGGCCAACTTACACACACACTATGAAAGTCCAAACGGAGTCAGGGAACAGAGTCTGCAAAGAGGTCAGTTGGCATTACATCATCAGCTGTGCTTGTGTGTATTTGTTGGAATCAGGAAGTCTGTTGAAAGGGAGGGGCACGGGCCATGACAAAAATGTGGCGACACTCTCTATGAAGACTGTATTCGTAAGACTCTATAACCACATTCATAAAGGGTAATAATGGCTTCATAAAGCTTGACAACGACTGAAATTAGTATTTATAGCTATGTATACATACTAATGGCTGCACCCGTAAAACAGGTAAAGCTTCACAACCAGGAATGCACTGTGTCACCTGAACTTGGAACAGAGCTTATGACATAGCATTAAAATGCCTTAGGAGTAGGAGTCAAGAGTATATATATATATATATATATATATATATATAGAGAGAGAGAGAGAGAGAGAGAGAGAGACAGAGAGAGAGAGAGAGAGAGAGAGTTATGAATACTTTACTTTACTTTACATACTTTAGAAATGCATCATAAGCCTTCATGAATTCAAGATTTCATCATCATTAGGCGCATTTTCATTGAGGAGGCTTCCTGGTAATTTTCCGGCCCTTTCGTGGTTTTTGCGTGTCACCATTATCGGACAGTTCCGGAATGGACGATCTCCAGGAACATTTACAGGAACCAGCGGAGTATCCTCTTCTGTGTGAGTACTCCGTTCGGCCCTGAAACGTTCAGCTTGTAGCTTGTGGTAAACTTGATGCTGATATGCTGTTGTTAATTTGGTCGCTAATAACATCTAATCTTGCTCATATCAGACATAAATACTGCTAATACTGCTGGAAACTCACAATAAATAGGAACACCAACTACAAACTTTTAGGATGTATCCAGTTTAATCCACAAATCAACACAGATGCAAGCCTGCAATCAGTCATATTCACTGCTCAGAGACACAACGTGGTGAGAGACACGCAGAGTGGGAGGAAAGGCTGGTAGAGCAGAAGGCTCAGAAAGCAGCCATTCCATTGGGACACTGTCAGTATTAGGAAGTTATTTTTTCCTTCTTTGACATTTCTAAGACAGAAAACAGAACATTTCAATCCTTCTCCAAAAAGCTTATCTTTTCATCACAATTTCCTAGTTGGTTGGTTTTTTCTGTCTCTACAGGATTATGCTCAAACTAACAAACTACTTCTCATAAAAGCTGCTGGACGGCTGCAGCACTGGCCCATAGGGAAGCCATTACATTTTGGAGCTGATCGAAATTGATACTTGGATCCAGGAATATATTTTTTTGTCCTTTTTTTAACATTGTGAGGCAGGGGCATTTGGCTTTGTAGGTCTGCACTTAGTTTGTAATTGTTTGTGTGTGTGTGTGTGTGTGTGTGTGTGTGTGTGTGTGTGTGTGTGTGTGTGTGTGTGTGTGTGTGTGTGTGTGTGTGTGTGAGAGAGAGAGGTACGGCATTTGGCTTTACTAGACGACACTGTTCCCTGTGTGCCTAATCACACACACACACACACACACACACACACACGCGCGCGTCACACGTCACTTACGTATGCATCCCTCACACCTGACCCTTACCTGGACTGTGCTAATATACTCACACAGAGACACATACACACACACACACGCGCACACACTAACACACTCACGAACACACACACACACACACACACACACACACACACACACACACACACACACACACACACACACACAAACAGACCTCCACACACACCTGCACATACACACACCCACCCACCCACCCACACCCACACACAGAAACACACCTTTATACACGCATAGCAGTGTTTAAGCTAACATGCACTCCTGGAGACCATAACAGCAGTGTCTCTTGCAGAGGCCAAGCCCCAAGAGCAACACAGGGGAGCAGCCTGCGGAGGAGGAGAGAGATGATTCAGGGTGTGTGTGTGTGTGTGTGTGTGTGTGTGTGTGTGTGTGTGTGTGTGTGTGTGTGTGTGTGTGTGTGTGTGTGAGAGCATGCCAGCATGTTTTCCTATCCCCCCTTCTCCCGTCAGTGTCTAGGCCTGGCAGTAATGCAGAAAGCAGACAGTTGTTCTGTGTTTCTACTTTAAAAAATGAGTAATAATCGAGTCTGCATTTTTATTTTGGGCTAAAAAAAGCCGGGGTGATGGGATTTAAAATTATCGCTTGCAGATGGAAAACTGTTCCAATGCAGAGGGAGAAAGCAGAAAACCGCATGACTGGAACATCTCAACATGGAGACAATGCAGACTTTAGAGGCGCATTCAACATATGCAGACTTTAGGGGCACGTTCAACATATGCAGACATTAGGGGCACGTTTCACATGGAGACAAAGCAGACTACTTTAGGGGCACGTTCAACAGGGAGACAAAGCAGACTTCAGGGGCGCGTTCAACATATGCAGACTTTAGGGGCACGTTCAACATGGCGACAATGCTGAGTTCAGGAGCACATTCAATACGGAGGCAAAGCAGACTACTTTAGGGGCGCGTTCAATGTGGAGACAAAGCAGACTTTAGGAGCACGTTCAACATGGAGACAATACAGACTTTAGCAGCGTGTTCAACATATGCAGACTTTAGGGGCTCATTCAACATGGACCCAAAGCAGACTTTAGGAGCACATTCAACAGAGACAATGCAGAACTTCATGGGCGTATTCAAGAGAATTTGGAGAGCTTTGAGACGGACGCATACAACGGGATGACAAAGAATTTGAGAGACAAAAAGACATTGATGGAATAAAGGATAGAAAGAGAGGGTGGAAGGAGAGAGGGAGAGAGAGAAAGGGGGAAGAGAATGAGACAGGTGAAGAGGGAGGGAGGGAGAGGGGGATTGGGAGAGAGACAGAGACGGAGGAGGGGGAGAGAAAGGGGAGAGAAAGATAGAGAGAGAGAGAGAGGAATCTGACATGAGAGCTTGACTGCATTCCTTGAGAATAAAAGCAGCATGGCTGAATGGGGAGAAAGAGCCGATTTTATGCTTCATACTGCAAACATGCCACTACAGCAACCCTGCCTCCACCCTACTCTATCTCTCTCTCTTTGTCATTCTCTCTCTGTCCCTCTCTTTGCCTCTCTCTCTGCCCTTAACCTTCCTCTTTCTCTCTCTCTCTGTCGCTTTTTTTCTGCATATCTCTGTCCTTCTCTGCTACCCCTGTCCTTCACTCTTATTCTGTCCCAACATTTCCCTCCCCCTCACTGCACTGCAAGGCCTCACTGTTTCTCTTTCCCTCGTTTCTGACCTCCCTCTTTTCAGATTCCATGCCATTCAATTTTTTGCGTCTGTCTCTCTCTCTCCCAGCCAAATCTCTTTCTGTCCATCTGTCTCTCTCTCTCTCTTTCTGTCCATCTTTCTCTCTTTGTCCATCTCTCTCTCTCTCTCTCTCTCTGTCCATCTCTCTCTCTCTCTCCATCTCTCTCTCTTTCTGTCCATCTCTCTCTTTCTCTCTCTCTCTGCCCATCTTTCTCTATCTCTCTCTGTCCATCTCTCTCTCTCTCTCTCCATCTCTCTCTCTCTCTTTCTGTCCATCTCTCTCTCTCTCTGCCCATCTTTCTCTATCTCTCTCTGTCCATCTCCCTCTCTGTCTGTCTTTCTGTCCATCTCTCTCTCTCTCTCTCTCTCTCTGTCAATCTCTCTCTCTCTCTGTGGCTCGTGCAGGTGCTTGCAGGACTGAGAGCCTGAGGCCTTGTAACAGATAGATCTTCTATCGTGATGAGTCATAAATCATTCGTCGCAATAGCCTCTACACACTATCACATGACCTCCTCTACATACACCATCACACACCCACTAGCCAACACACACACAAACTCGACTCATCCGCTACACACACCGTCACACAGCTTCTACACAACAATACATAGCCAGTGTTTGCATGTGTGTGTGGGATCGTAACTCTGGTCTCTGGCCTGTGTGTGTGTATATGTGTGTGTGTGTGTGTGTATGTTTGGGTGTGTGAAGTTTTAACCGGTCTTAGGAGTGTGTGTGTGTGTGTTTGTATATGTTTGTGTGTGTGAAATTGTAACTGGTCTTCGGTCTGTGTGTGTCTGTGTGTGTGTGTCTGTGTGTGTGTGTGAAGTCACGGTGCTCTAAGTCTGGTCTTAGCTGTGTTCTCAGAGCATGGTCCATCTGGACAAAAACTTTTGACGCAATACTGGGGATGAATTTCAGGAGCTTTAGAGGTGCACGCACACACACGCGCACACACACACACACACACACACACACACACACACACAAAGGCAAAGATAGACACATACATGCAAACATTTGCAGAATATATCCACAGACATTGCACGCAACATACCGACCAGGCATGCTTGTGCACACACAGACACAGAGACGCAGACACACACACACACACACATACACAACACACACACACACACACACACACACACACACACACACACACACACACACACACACACACACACACACACACACAGAGCCGTCAATGCCAATTAGATAACAGCTTAGGGAGAGAAACACATTCCTGACGTTTTTTTAGCCTTTTCGGTAATAGCCGGGAACCCACCTCTTGTCACTCTTGTTTTTAGCGCCAGTCTTCGGTAATCCCGACAACCTCACGATATAATGCCTCTGCCAGACTTCAAAGCCTGCTGCCCTGGAGGAACCCACTTAACGAGGCAGGGCTTTCCCCTGACGAGCTCGTTAAAGAGCTATGACTAGGCCTGTCTAATTGGGGCTGTGCTTTAGGGGAGGCCTGGAGCGAGGCGAAGTGGGGTACCCCTACCCTTCTCGTCGCTGTGGCCCAGGCATTCTCCGCCATGTGGACAGACAGTTAAATTAAGTCCAGAGCGCTCTCGGAATACCACAGACCACTTTCAGGCAACTTCAAACAATGTACCCCAACCCCCACCCCCCCCAAAAAAGGGGGGACTTAGAATGCACCCCTCCTGTTTTGAGCGGCATGGCTCCAGTACCTGTCAGCGGTGGGAGTGGGGACTGGTACAGACAGTGGATATCTAAGACAGATGGGCCACTTGTAACAGACCATGAACACACACACACACACACACACACAACACACAGACGTACTAGATATATGTAGATACATACACTAGGGCTGTGCCATATATCGAATATACTAAATATATCTCCAAAATAGATTTGTGAGATACATAAAATTATTATATCATATGTATTGAGTATTTTATAGTCATCTGTTTTTTTCAAGCGGCAGCCGAGACTCGCCTTGCTCTCGTGTTTAAAACATTAGCCTTGCTTCCATTAGGGGAGGTTTCGATGGTAATTCAGGGGGAGGGAAGATGTCAGGGAATAATGTTTGCGTGGTCCTCTCACCCCGCGTGTCTCCACTACAACAGAACATTCGTCGGACCCCACGTAAACAAAAGGAAAACTTTGTGTCTCAGAGCAGGGAACATGACTGATCGCAGGCTTGCATCTGTGATTTATGAATTAAACTGGATTAACCCTAAAAGTTTGTGAACACTTATGACACACACTGACCATACCTCTTTCACAAACTACAAACACACTACAGATAGTTAGACAGACTGACATACACAGACACACATACTAGATAGATACACACACTTATGACTCTTACCACACTTTATTCATACACTACAAACACACCACAGGTAGTTAGACAGACTGACACACACACACACACATACTAGATATATAGATACACACATTTATGACTCTTACCACACTTTATTCATACACTACAAACACACCACAGGTAGTTAGACAGACTGACGCACACACACACACACACGAGGCTTCCACTGTAGCACTAGTGAGGCGGTAAATAAAGTGTGTTTAAGAGCGCTGAGCTGAGGTGAATGGAGGTGAGGTACAGTAAGCTGAGACGACTTCAGACCTCACTAGAGTTCAGTGGAGCACTGAAGCATACATCCACAGACGTTCTGTGGTAGTTCTTCAAGATGTTTGGCACAACCTACCAGCCAAGTTCCTTCAAAAACTCTATGCAATAGACCTAGAAGAATTGATGCTCTTTTAAAGGCAAAGGGTGATCACACCAAATATTGATTTGATTTAGGTTTCTCTTTTGTTCAGTCACTACATTGTGTTATTTGATGAACATAAATGATAAACACTTCCATTTTTGAAGGCATTTCTAGTTGACAGCATTTTTTCACACCTGCCTAAGACTTTTGCACAGTACTGTAGGTGACAGGAGAATAGACAGAGCTGGGTGGGGTGGGGTAGAGTTGAGTGAAGCTGAATAGAGATGATCAGAGTTCAGTGAAGCTGATTAGAGATGATCAGAGTTCAGTGAAGCTGAATAGAGATTATCAGAGTTGAGTGAAGCTGAATAGAGATTATCAGAGTTCAGTGAAGCTGATTAGAGATGATCAGAGTTCAGTGAAGCTGATTAGAGATGATCAGAGTTGAGTGAAGCTGAATAGAGATTATCAGAGTTCAGTGAAGCTGATTAGAGTTGAGCGAAGTGCAGTTGAACAGAGGAAACTATGACCGAAGTAAAACACACAGAACTCATAGTAGCGAATTAGAAATAACTAAAACGGAGTAGTTTCACAACTTTGGGAGGAGTTTAGTGGTTATTCAACATCTGGGTTGAATTTCCAAATGTGATGCATTCTTTCTTTATTATATTTGCACCCATATGAAGTAGTCTTTTTGACCGTATTACCCTTCTATATGAATTTGCCAACTTTATTGTAAAGTTCAAGCTGAGCAGTCGTAGGACAAGTAGGAGCTAAACAGAGGCAACTTAGAAGAGATCAGAGGAGCTAGAGTAGGCTGAGAGGAGTTCACTAGAGTTAACTGCAATGGACTGCAATAAATGGAGTGGTATGGGATAAATGGAGCTGAGTGTAGAATTTAACAGAGCCGAGTGTGGAGTTAAACAGAGCTGAGTGTAGAGTTATACAGAGCTGAGTGTAGAGTTAAACAGAGTTCAGTGTAGAGTTAAACAGAGCTGTGTGTAGAGTTAAACAGAGTTCAGTGTAGAGTTAAACAGTGCTGAGTGTAGAGTTAAACAGAGTTCAGTGTAGAGTTAAACAGTGCTGAGTGTACAGTTAAACAGAGTTCAGTGTAGAGTTAAACAGTGCTGAGTGTACAGTTACACAGAGCTGAGTGTAGAGCTAAACAGATTTGAGTGTAGAGTTAAATAGAGCTGAGTGAGGAGTTAAACAGAATTGTGTGTAGAGTTACACAGAGTTGAGT
>CM050217.1:17490000-17497500 GCA_027475355.1 Coilia nasus
ATTCATTTGGGTTGTCATGGTTACATCGTCTCATCCTACTGCTGCCCCTCATCCTAATCTGCCTTAGTGTGTCCTACCTCGGGGAGGCCTACAGGTCAAGATGGGCATTAATTGAAAGTCCGAGAAAGAAAATGACTCATTAGCACATGCAGGTGAAGTGACCTGGAGACGACGTATCGTTTGTCACGGCGGTATTTGGGGGAGCAGCCAGCAATTAGGATGATGCTGTGGTTGTTATTCTGCCCAGCACCTCTCTCCTCCTGTGGTTGAGGACTTAAGTGACAATCCGGAACATTCTCCATTAGAATGCCGCACGGCTCCTCTGGCTGAGGCAGAGGGAGAGTTCTATCTCCGTGCCGACGGTCGAGGTTTAACAGCGGCCATGGCGGAAGCCCGTCCTTGCAGCGAGTTTCAAACACACAGGAGCGACGTGACGACGGCCCGTCCTTGGGCTGATTTATCACACATTACTGCCATTCCTCTCCACTCCTCCCTTCCACACTGCCTGCATGCCCTGTGACTTGAGGGAAAGGGGGAAAAACCCCACACATTAAGACTTTGGTTAAGAGTATTTCTCTGAAATGTGTATTTCTGAAGCTTTGTTCCTTTCTAGCTTTTGGTGTTTGTGTGGTAATCATTCAGTAAGCGCCCTTAGATGAAAATCCTTGTAACTCCTTCTAAACGAGCAAAAGTCCTCTTGAAACTTACCAGAAAAAATGCAACTCACAGTGGTGAAGATAACTGTTTATGAGAGGGGTAAGTTTTAAATAAACCCATTACTTTGGCACATATCAAGAAAGTCTGCACACTTTCCCATGGGGCTGTCTAATTTACGGGGTGATGGCAGGGTTGCAGTGCCACTGAGGGCCATGTCAGACACTAATTGCTACTCTACGTGTCGCCTCGAATGAGACTGAGATATCGGGGGTGGGGCTGTTTGCATCTGAGGCAAGACTTCAACAGTGTGGTTCTTCTCAGACTGATACACATCAGTTCACTGTCTGATGTGTGTGTGTGTGTGTGTGTGTGTGTGTGTGTGTGTATGTGTGTCTGTGTTTATTTGTGTGTGTTGCAGACTTTATAAAGTACATGTGTGTAAAGCGAAGTTTCAGCTTCCGGAGGGGATGAACATTCTGGAAGATTTGCCTGTCCTTCAACGTTTCATGCAGAGAGAGTCACTCACATATACACAGTCAATTCAGGTCAGTTGAATTCATTTCAGTTCAATTCAGCTTTATTGGCATGACAAAATACATTTCGTATTGCTAAAGCTTTAGTTGTACAGGTAATGCAGTAATACAGGTAATCTCTCTCTCTCTCTCTCTCTCTCTCTCTCACAGATACACATACACACACACACACACACACACACACACACACACACACGTCCGGGTGTGTACGTTGAGGCAAGGGCTAAAGAAGAAAAACAGAACCTTAGCCTTACACTCACATGCTCCTTCCATCTCCAGCAGAGATGAGGATCTAGACTGGGCTTTCTGAACACATTAGGCCTCTCATCTCTCTCTCTCTCTCTCCCTCCGTCCTTCCCTCTCACATGAAAAGGATGCCTTTTATTGCCGCTATAAAAAATGTACAATGTTTTTAATCTCACTGTGCATGTGTGTAGTGTACATTGTACATGTGTATAGTGACAATAAAAGGCATTATATTCTATTCTATTCTTGTTGAGCATGTTTGGTGATATAGGCAAAGGCATGTTAAATAGCCTGCGTGGTGACGCCATGGTCAACGTGAGTTCATTTTTGAACATGCGCATATTAAACGGCTGCACCAGTTGTTTCGTCTGTGCTTGTTGAACACATCAGCCATTCCCACACCTGCTTTAACATGCTCTCTGTGTGGACAGGCTGCAGGGAGGTACAGTCAACACACACACACACACACACACACACACACACACACACACACACACACACACACACACACACACACACACACACACACACACACACACACACACGTGGAGTAGCCCATATTGAACAGATTCTAAACAGAGACACACCCAAAAAAAAAAAACCTCATCAATATTTTTTTTATAACCAAACACCATGTGCCGGAAAACTTTAATACCAAGCCATTGGGTTTTCTGCACCAATAACTGATCACAACTGGATCTCTTCTGTCTATTAGCATTTATACTGACATATTGTATTACAGCCCATTACAGAACCTCAGCTCAAGCCTCTTACCCATAATTCACTGTTTCACATTACTTTCAAACAAAGACCAGTTCATTTTCGCTGAAACCACAGACATCCAGGATAAAAAACACAACACGAGTTCAATCCTGTCACGTCCCTGCCATACTGTAGCTATATGGCCGCCAAAACATATTCCAACAACACGCTGACTACTTCTTGTGCAGAAAAAGATACAGATTGCATAAAGGTGGGCTCTACTGCAATTGAGATGAAAGTGATCTGAAAAGTGAGCTTTTATGGGCTACTCTCACTAATGGCTCAGTGCGCCCTTCAGGATTTGTAACATTTATTTTAAAAGTAACAATTCTCTGCACTGAATACTGAAAAAAGGATAAACTCTCTCTTTCTCTCAGACACACACACACACACACACACACACACACACACACACACTGCAGAGATACGTTGACTAGGCTTCTGAATCACTTTAAGGTCAGCAGTTCTGAGTTGTTCTTTTTGTCTGGCCTAAAAACACACACCAAGCACCGCATACCTATTTATTATTATTAGAACACGTCAAACCACAAAACACCTGACTATCCCTGCCTATCCCCTGACTATCCCCTGACTATCCCTGCTTATCCCTGCCTATCCCCTGACTATCCCTGCTTATCCCTGCCTATCCCCTGACTATCCCCTGACTATCCCCTGACTATCCCTGCTTATCCCTGCCTATCCCCTGACTATCCCTGCTTATCCCTGCTTATCCCTGCCTATCCCCTGCCTATCCCTGCCTATCTCTGCCTATCCCTGCCTATCCCCTATCCCTGACTATCCCTGCCTATCCCTGCTTATCCCTGCCTATCCCCTGACTATCCCCTGACTATCCCCTGACTATCCCTGACAATCCCCTGACTATCCCTACTTATCCCTGCCTATCCCCTGACTATCCCCTGACTATCCCCTGACTATCCCTGACAATCCCCTGCCTATCCCTGCTTATCCCTGACTATCCCCTGCCTATCCCTGCTTATCCCTGACTATCCCTGACAATCCCTGACTATCCCTACTTATCCCTGCCTATCCCCTGCCTATCCCCTGACTATCCCTGACTATCCCTGACAATCCCTGACTATCCCCTGACTATCCCCTGCCTATCCCCTGACTATCCCTGACTATCCCTGACAATCCCTGACTATCCCCTGACTATCCCCTGCCTATCCCCTGCCTATCCCCTGACTATCCCTGACTATCCCTGACTATCCCTGACTATCCCTGACTATCCCCTGCCTATCCCCTGCCTATCCCCTGACTATCCCTGACTATCCCTGCTTATCCCTGCCTATCCCCTGACTATCCCTGACTATCCCTGACTATCCCTGACTATCCCTGCTTATCCCTGTCTATCCCTGACTATCCCTGACTATCCCTGACAATCCCTGACTATCCCTGCTTATTCCTGACTATCCCTGACTATCCCTGACTATCCCTGCTTATTCCTGACTATCCCTGACTATCCCTGCTTATTCCTGACTATCCCCTGACTATCCCTGACTATCCCTGCTTATTCCTGACTATCCCTGCCTATCCCCTGCCTATCCCTGCTTATCCCTGACTATCCCTGACAATCCCTGACTACTCCGACACCTGCTGGATGTTATCCATGTTGGATCTAGGTGGGCAGGATGGATTCTGTGTTTGCCTTGCACAGTCCAACACAGGCAGAGGTAGGCAGGTTTGTGTGTGTGTGTGTGTGTGTGTGTGTGTGTGTGTGCAACAGTGTGTGCAACTGTGTGTGCAACTGTGTGTGTGTGTGTGTTGCCACTTGATGGAAGGTTATAATCACAGTGGAGCTCACATGCTGTGTGTGTGTGTGTTTGTTTGTTTGTCTCTGTGTGTGCATTTTTATGTTTCCTACTGTAGGAGAGTTATGACCACAGTGATCCTTACAGGCCACAGTAGGTGTGAAGATTAAAACTGTGTGTTTTGTGTTTTGCTATTGACAGTGAAGGCCAGCCCCTTGTCATAACATCTCCATGACCGTTTCATTACACCTTTATGACCTTTTGACCGCTGACCTTCATGACCTTAATAGTAACACAACTCAAGCTCAAGTTTTCCCAGTTTGACTATCACACAACTAAGAGAAGACAACCAATTGGAGAATATAGAAAGACCTAGAAAGAAAGAGAAAAAGAGAAAGAGTTAAACTGAGACGGCGGGCCTAAGGGACAGGAGAAAGAGAATAGGATTGTCAATGTGTACGCCACATGGTTTTGTCTTTGTAGATGAGGAGCAAAGCATTTCTCTTCCTCCACTGAAGCCAGTGCTCCTGCGAGAGCTTCTATAATTAGCAGCATCGGCTCCAGTCTTTATTCCTGCTGCCATGTGGAGCCCTTTCTTCTCCAGTGCAGTCCCACACACAAACAACCACCGGGGATGAAGCTGTGTTAGTGCTGGGGTCTCCAACATGGTGCCCGCAGGCACTACATGTAGGTAGCCAACCACGAGCTTATGAGGTGCCCACAGTGAATGGTCTGTAAATGTATTTTAATTTATTTAAAGTAGATTATTCTGAATGAGTAGCCCCCCATGTCATTTCTCACTCTTCTGGTAGCCCTCGGTCTCAGAAGGGTTGGAGACCCCTGGTGTAGTGGATAACACAGAGAAGGGAATGGACACCTGGGGCCTACAGCTGCCACCAAAATGTCCTGGTTTATTGAGGTCTAGGTTCCAGGTAATTTACAATGACATTACACTAAGCTGACGCTCTTATCCAGAGTGGCTTACAATTATTTACAGGGTTTCAGTTACAGTGCCTGGAGCAGTGTGGCGTTAAATACCTTGATGAAGAGCATTTCAGCCATGGGTAGGGTGGGATTTGAACCTGTAACTCTCCAATCCCAAGACCAACTCCCTAACCACTAGACCACAGCTGCAATGAGATAAATGAATTGGCAAAGATGGAACTTTCAATTTAGGCTTCATCTGGTCTGTGAGAAAGTCTACGCATTTGTCCAGTCTGTGGGGTTTACGTCAATGCACATCTTAATGGACAGCACCAGCCAGCACAGCCTTTGTTTATGTACTGGGTGTTTAACTGTTAATAATAATCCAACACATCATCAGGGGTAGACTAAAATATATAGTTCCTGCAATGAACACAGCCAGGCACAGCTACAGTAGTAGGTAGGTAACTAGTGAAATCAGCTGTGATGTGTGCACAGATTGGATTAATACGTTGCAGGGCTTTTACTCTATAAAGCCTGTAATACCCACCTCTGTAAAACCTCTACACAACTTCCTGTCTTGCCACAGGTGATCTCAAATATGCCACAGACAGATCTCTCAGATACATCACTAATCTGACCTCTCTACGGTGGGCTGTCTATCTCCCTACACAATGAGAGGAAATAACAATGATGAGCATGAGTTAGCCAGTCTCTCGCCCAGAGTCCCGTCTGCTGTGATGATGCTATAATTCACCCCTCATGCACCATTCTCTTGCCCTCTCACCCAGTTTGGGGCCCATTCTACTGCACCAATTACACTGGCCTCCCATTCCACTGCCCAAATCAAACTGTGCTCCTATTTTAGTGCCCCTGATCTCCCCATACAAAGCCCCAAGCCACCTTACGGTCCAGTCATTACCACTGCCCTCCAAGCCCCTCCTGTGTGACTCTAAGGAGGTATGTAACAATAATTACATTACACTTATCAGATGCTTTGATCCAACGTGACTTACAGCTATAACATATCACCTGTTGTCTGGAAATACAATACTTTGATATTCATTACATTCTCACCCTTTTAAAAAAGTGCCCTCATTTCCAAAGCACAAAGAAACCAGAGTTACTAGTACTGTGCATACGAAATGACACAGAGTACTATACAATGCAGGACAGCACTGGATGGTCTACTATGCAAAGTCACTGAAATACACTCACAACAGTGCCAGTCGAAATGTGCTTAGACAGTGCCCCCCATTGGACACAAAGAGAACTGCATCCACAGAATGACATAACAGAGGGCTGTTTACAAAAGAGGCACTCCAGGGGGGTATGTTGTTCTAGTCTCCCATGGATCAGTACTGGATCACTGCAAGATGATTACCCAATCAGAGCTGCACAACATGTTTCCTGGACCGCGCTGAAAAATGCAGCGAACACAGGACCCCAGCATGGTTTCATGTCAGGTCTGAAAAATCGCTTCTGTGGCCCTTGTGCGTCTGCGTTCAGCAGCCATGATTGGGTTTGGGGATCCCTGATTTTTGCCCGGCCGCAGCAGATTAGGCTAAACTAATTTCCCTAAGCTGGCCTGATTATGAGCTACACAGGAGCCCAGCTGTGCTCTTGGCCTGACAGGCCAACTGCCCCCCACCCCCCAACAGGAAAGCTCTTTCAGCAGTACACCCTACACACGAACAGGTGAAACAGTATCTCTGTACCTCATGGTCCCTTATGGCACAGTGCTTACACTGTATCTATGCTTTTAATGTATACATACTGTATGCATACTACTAATAATATATCAGTCTTAACTGTGATTAAAATGAGGCAGATGTACTTAATCACACAATACTAATAATCATTACACATGACTTTTTTACAGTACGTTGTAGCCAATCTAAGTCACAATAGCTTTAGTAGGTACCCATTATACAACAGTTGTAAAACAATTAAAAAAATGTGTTACATCAATAAACTCACTCACTCACTGTTGTGACTGTCATGTAACCCAGGAGCAACAGCACTTTGTATGGGTAGTTGTGTCACATGCTACTTATTCCAAGTCTGCTAAGCTGTGGATGAATAACTGTGTTTCAGCTTGTGTGTCACTCTGGGGTGATCATTGGTTCTATCATCACATGAGCATCTGTCCTGTGATCTTCAGAACAGAGTACCCTCCTCTCAGTCACATCGCCACACAACAGCAGGAGGATGCTCATTTGAGGTGTGTGCATGAGGTAACTGACGTATTCTTTATGCTTTCTGTCCACACATTTTGTCCTGACATGTTAACAGATATGACATATTATGTTATTAGTCGGTTTTGAGGGTAGCAAAACATTTCTCAACATTGAACTGACCTACAACATCGTGTATGGGAGATAAGGCTGTTTAAACTTGTCTATCACTGACCCCACATCCAACAAAGATACTGCAGGGAATACGTAACTATGACAACACCCTCCTGGCAACACTCTAGAACTCTCCTCCAGGCTGCCAAAGAACACAGGCGCTTAGCATTCTATGAAAGGGGACATTCCACTCCCATTCAATTCAACTCAGTGGAGCCTGAAGAAAGACCTGGTGGTTTGAGACCGCAAGGCGTACTT
>CM050217.1:17505000-17507500 GCA_027475355.1 Coilia nasus
GAACCAAGCCAAAGAGGATCACTGTATCAGTCTGCCAAGATGTAAACACACACACACACACACACACACGTGTGAGCACGTACACACACAAACATGTATGCACAACACACACAACACACTCAAACACACACAGACCCCACCACACACACACACAGACCCCACTACACACATCAACACACACACACACACACACACACAAACATGCACACACACACACACAGAGTACAGTAAGTCAGTCCCCTATACAACAGTCTGTGCCTCTCTCCACCTAAATTTGCCGCCCCCTCTTCCTCCCCTTCCTCCTGCTGCTCGGACAGGAGTTATGCACACACACACACACACGCACACACACACACACACACACACACACAGGGACAAGAGTTATGTAGCCATTTGTGCGTTCTGTATTTCAAGATGGTTTCCATTACCCACTCATTAAGCGGCCACTATTCAGAGCCCGGAGAGCAACACATGCTAAGCACATTAGCGGCCAGATGAGAATAGACAGGACCCCAACTGTGTGTGTGTGTGTGTGTGTGTGTGTGTGTGTGTGTGTGTGTGTGTGTGTGTGTGTATGTATGCTTTAGCCAGTACAGTGTTGTCACGTCTTGTTATATTAGTAAGTGATACGTGTGTGTGTGTGTGTGTGTGTGTGTGTGTGTGTGTGTAAATAAGTTGTAAATAAGGGAGCAGTTACATGCTGAGTGCCTCGCTGCCATGTTTGTGCAGTGTGTGGTGTGTGAGTGTATGGGTGTGTATGACAACAGATGAGGCTTATGTGGTTGAATGAGCCTAATTACAGCTTGCCTTGACGGGTTCTTTGTTTTACTATTGTGTGTGCCTTGTTATATTAATAATAACTTAATAATTAACTTATTATTAGATTAGATTAGCTATACTTTAATAATCGAAAAGGGAAATTCCACTGTTTCAGCAGCCTTAAAAACATACATCAAGCACACATACACATACACACACACACACAACACAATACCTTTACCCACAAGACACAGCTACAGAAACATGGAGTTGTCAAGACATTAATAAACACATTGCAGGTAGAGTTAAGAGTGCATCGCATCAAATTATACGATTAAAAGATTATTCTGAGAAATAAAAAGGCTAAAAGATTAGCAGTTTATTCTCTCTCTGCTCAGAGGGGAGTCATTATGAAGTGCAACTGCTGTGGGTGAGAAAGGCCTCTTATATCTGTCCTGACTAAAACTGAGCTGGCGAAGCCTCCTACTAAAAACACTTTGTTGCTTGGCCAGTGTACTATTAGACCGTGTGTATTATTAGTCATAAGGAATGTGTGTGTGTGTGTGTGTGTGTGTGTGTGTGTGTGTGTGTGTGTGAAATGTTCCTGTTCTTGTAGCCTATAGTCAGTGTAGATGACAGTGTATGTTGTGTAGAATGAGGAACTTATGGATGTGACATGTGCAGTGTGTATGCATGTGTGCTTGATTTATGAATGTTGTGGGTGAGTAGCATGTAATTGCTGTCCTTACGTATGAATGCGCTGTTGTATGCATGTGTGTGTGTGGATTGAGGGATAGAGAGAGAAAATGAGAGAGAGAGAGAGATGGAGATAGAGAAAACGAGAGGGAGAGAGAGATGGAGATAGAGAGAGAGAGAGAGAGAGAGAGAGAGAGAGAGAGAGAGGAGAGAGAGAGAGAGAGAGAGAGAGAGAGAGAGAGAGAGGGCTCTCATCCATCTGTGAGTCTGTATGCATGCGTACATGAGTGTGTACGTGTCTGTGTATGCATGTCTACTGTAAGTTTGTAACAGAGTTTGTGGCTTGAATGCGTGTGTGTGTGTGTGTGTGTGCGTCTGTGTGTGTTTTGGTCTGTTACTTGCGGCCTAAGTGTGTGGGTAGATTGCCTGGCTGGAAAGTGTCCATTATCAGAGGCCTTTTCCAAGGCAAACAGCCCCTCTCTGCAGACGAGGGAATAATAAGCAGTGTGCTGACCAGAGCCCCTCATGGGCACGTCAGAGACACACACACACACACACACACACACACACACACACACACACACACACACACACACACACATCAACAGCACCATGTTTATTACCTGTCTCATAAATTTATAGTATAAGTATATGCTGCACTGGGCCTTACAGTAGCACAGACACAGCTCCAAACTTAGAGGCCTATTCTACTCCAGTGCCAAAGTTAAACTAAACCATTAAACCATTAATCCACCTACACTGGCCTTGCAGACCTCCCCTTTCTTGTTTTAACGGGTCAGGCACAAAATGCTTACGCACAGAGGAATAAATGTAGATGTAACTTCTTTTAATCTTTAAGTTTAATCAGGGCCGCACTCATAGAAAAACAATTCACAATTTATAACAAAACTTAAAGCAACACTGAGTAGTTTTTTCAACCTTAAAATAATGTTTCCAAAATCGTTTCAGTGGGTCATCAACTTGTAACAGGGTGAAAGGCACTCCTAAATTCATTTTGCCGCTCTCCATGGGCCATAAGCGCACT
>CM050217.1:17515000-17520000 GCA_027475355.1 Coilia nasus
TTGTGTGGGCGGTGCTGCCCCATGGAAACTGCTGTGGAAAGCTTGTGATGTAGGAAAGTGAGTGCGTTTTGATCGCTGGTCGAGAGTCATGGACCCTGTGCCCTGTTAGATTTGTGTTTTTACAGCCAGAATAAACTCAATAGTTGACCATTTTATATGAATCCTACCAACCCACCTGCCTATAAAAATCGCCCTCCCTCTCTCTATATAAATATGTATCAGTCTATCTAGGCTATCTGTATATCTATCTAGATATATATATGGATTGTATGTATTGTATATGGATCGTATGTATCTATCTACTGCTGCTAAACACGCTGGCTTGTCTCTTGCTCTCGTCTGTCTCTATGGCTTTCGGTCTGTCATCTACAGGTCGTCTCCCCAATGTGACGTCACGGAATGTTTTGAGGGGCTGCGCATTGCAACACTTTTTCGTATTATATTCTGTTTTGTCATACCCATCAAAATCGAATACAATGGATAACAGTTTAAATGTGTATTATCAACAAGAAAGTGGTGTTAATTTGTTACTTATTGAACCCTGCAACATGCCCTTTAAGTTGGCACAGTGTGATGAAGCTTACATTGGGAGCATGCCATGCTGCTCTAGTGCAGTTCTCCAGCTATGTCTCTCTACAGGTATGCACTGTGTGTGTTATGACTGAAGGGCAGACACAATCACTGTGAACTTCTGTCTGTACACACAAATAGCTCGACTAGCCTAGCCATGGTGTCCTGTAGTGGCGGCGACTATTTCTTTGAATCCAGGTTCTCCGGTAGTACCGCTGAGGTACCCTGAGCATGGTACCGTCCCCACACTGTTGTCATGGCTGCCACCAGCTCGCGTGTGTGATGTTTTAAACGCAGAGGTTGAATTTCATTTGCCACATTTGACTTGAGCTAGACGTTTGCATCCGTTTGCATCCGTTTGCAGCCTGACGCTGAAAATGTTGCATTGTGGTTTGAAATTGTGTCCGACATGCCCGAAATGTGTGAGGTTGTCACGAGTTGTCACAACAATGCAACCATGACACATGACCCGAAAACTCGCGGGAGCATGACGCTTACAGACAAATCGTACAGACCTTTGCAGTTGCCTCCACACAACTGCAAGTGGCTAGCTAACGCCTCCTCGGTGACACTACTTTGCCATGGTTGGTTAAAAGTTCACTGACGTCTGTGCAGGTGCATTGTCCGGTGCTCCCCGACAGGACTTGTCATCTAAAGTGTACGTTATTGTACTCCAATTTGAAGATATATCTCTTCTCTTTATTTTTACCTTGTTCTGATGGTTTATCTGACGCTGTCAAGCCCGGCCCATTATTTATTTAATTATTAATCCCATTTCTATTTCATTGTCCGTGTTATATACCTACCTATGGTCTTTGTTTCATGGTTTTGCTGTCTTAGTTTTCATGTTTGTGTTGTGGAGCACTTTGGGGCAACTCGTTTTGTTCCAATGTTAATCTAAACAATAAGAAAGACTGGACTTGAATTAAACTCTCAGTGCACCCCACTACAACCATAGACTGTAGAGGACTACAACCCCCGCCCTCCCTCTCCACACATGACTTGTGCGTCATCTGCTACGATGATCGGGGAGGCGCGAGCTCAGTCTCGTTAGGATTTGTGTTCGACTTTATTTTCCTCATTTAATGCCCACCCCTGCTGTGACCAGCAATTCTCGTTGACGTATGCAGCCAGTTGCAGACGGGCGGACTGGAATCTCGAACGAGCCTACTGTGTGTGCTGTGGCGTGCCTTGTGATCACAATGACCAATGGGACTGACTTTCACTTTCATAAGACACAGACAGCTTCAGAAGGACCCTTACTGTACGTTCACACCAAAAGCGACCAAAGCGACCAGGTCGCCGAGGTCGCTGAAGAAGCTTCGCCGTTGAGTTCGCTTTGTTCGCTCATGATGTTTCATTTGGAATGTTAGTCATTTAAAGGGCCGCAGCAAAAAAAAAACTCCCCGACCAACAGTTGTAAAAGCGGCAATACATGTATATGCGTAGGGCAAAACATCGATGTACTTGAACTTTGACATGTTTGGTTAATAACGGAATAAAAGAGTATAAAATGTCTACATGCACTGACAGCTGAAAAATATTCATTCATACAGTAATTCGTGAATTATTTAAGCCGCTGACTGAGTACATCAATTTACTTTTTAGTTAGAATTGTTTGCATCCCTGTAGAAAAACAGGGCTGGGTCGTAGTGAACCGAAGAGCCTGCCACTGCTGTGATGAGCTTCTCCGTTGCCATTTTTAATACAAAGTAGGAACTAGGTACTAAAGTTACACCGTTTGTTTCCTCGAACCCACCTGATTGTCGGACGTTGGTAAATCAATGTATTCCGATTGGTATTCGCCGAACCGCGTCATAGCTCATTACCATAAAGTTAACTGACTTTTAACTTCTCTTTTTCGCTCTGGTCGCCCAGTTCGCTTCGCTGCAGGCGAATTCGCTTTGTTCGCCCAATTCGCCGACCCTCCATAGAGAAACAATGACTTCCGTCGCTCTGGTCGCTTTGGTCGCTTTTGGTGTGAACGTACAGTTATGGCTTATATGAGAGCCACAGGTTGGGGTGAGTGCTACTATGGCACAAATGAGGTGACAGGGCCATAACAGAGAGAGCAGACAGAGTTTATTATAGAGCGCTGAGGTGAGGAGATCATATGAAGAACCGCAGATAAGAGTTTATTAGAGGGCAGCCAGGGAAGGGGACTCATATGAGAAACCCCAGGTAAAGTCTTCTTGGAGACATTTTAGTGACAACATCATCATCATCATCATCATGAGGCGAAACCCTAGACAGTGTACTGCAAGACAGTGTGGTGAGAGGGGTGTGTGAGCAACCCTCTGTGTGAGAGTCTATCTGGCTGCATGGTGGTGATAAAGCCATAGAAGAGAGTAGAGCCCAAATAGAGTCTGCCTTGGCACAGATGGGAGTAGTTTGCATCCGTATCACAGGAAGCGGCCCTCTGGAATATAGGCTAAACTAACAAGGGGGATGAGACCCTAAACCAGCACAACAGAGGGGCCCACTGACAGCACAGGGTCAGCAAAGGATCTCTACTGTAGTTAACATACAGTACAGTACTATCATGATAACACATCCTCACATAAGAGCTGTGAAGTACTTGGAATTACCTGTAGTTTACAGACAGTATTTTGATACTGTATGTGTTAGGTCACCCAAGACAAAATAAATAAATTAATTAATTAATTAAAATAAGATCTGGTCAAAATGATATGCATTAATAAATATTAAGAAAGAAAGAAAGAAAGAAAGAAAGGACAAAAACCAAAATGGTCAATGTACAAGAATACTGTAGTTATGAACACTAAAAGGTAAGTACAGTAACACTGATGGCAAATGCCAGGGACAATGCACTGGGCCGCTAACTTGTGAAAACATGACATTCTTTGTATGTGTATGTCCCACAGAAGAGTGTGTGTGTGTGAGTGTGTCACACAGAAAAGTGTTCTGGGACAAGGACGTGAGAACATCTCTGCGTATCAAGGAGCTCTTTGTCTAGACCTCTCCGTTTCCCTCCATTATTTTAGTAAACTGGGCCACCACTACAGGCATTGTTACGGAACACACACACACACACACACACACACACACAGCCTGACAGTAATGACACACACTTACTTCTGATGAATAGGCTTTATTAGCCTCGAGCTGCATCAGCAGAAGGCCACTTAGTTATGTAGTTTTATCATTTTCTCATGAGGCTCCAGTTAAGCCTTCACCTTAGATTAAGGGCCAACCGCCGCCTGCTGTAGCAGGGATGACGCTGTGCTTTAACTATGTCTGCACGTTATGTTTTTATGATTCACTAAAATGATTACCAAGCAGGCAATGGAGGTCATGACATACTGTCGTAATGCTATTACCTGACATTGCAGGACAGGACATTATACTGCATTTAGCACGCCCTTTCATCCCTTTCATTACACTTAGCACACACTTTTATCCAAAACGACACATAATTGAGGAAAACAATTGAGCTGCAGAGAATATAAGAGTAAGGGCAAGGAGACGTATACAGTACATAGGTGTAGTTTAGATTGTCAGTGAGTTAGTGGTCTTAGAATATGATAGGATAGGCTAGGCTAGGCTAGGCTAAGATAGGATAGGATAGGACAGGATAAGATAAGATAAGATATGCTAGGCTAAGCTAGGCTAGGATAAGATAGGATAGGCTAGGCTAGGCTAGGATAAGATAAGATAAGATAAGATAGGATAGGATAGGATAGGATAGGATAGGATAGGATAGGATAGGAGGACCCTGTTCTGGAAACAGAAGGGCTTTCAAGAGCTTCTAGAAAACAGAGTGAATTACACGAGACGTATCGCTAAAGCTGCAGGACCATAGGGAATGTAGCAGTACGTACCCCAGTACCCCTACATTAGCTCTTTCAATATATACTCCACTACCCCTATAGTAGATCTCTGTATGTGATCCTGTACCCCTATAGTAGTTCTCATGATGTGATCCAGTAGCCCTATAGTAGATCTCATGATGTGATCCAGTAGCCCTATAGTAGATCCCATGATGTGATCAAGTACCCCTACCCACTACCCCTATATGGGATCAACCTGTATGTACCCCAGTATGTACCCCAGTATGTACCCCAGTATGTACCCCAGTATGTACCCCAGTAGCCCATAAGGGATCAAGCAGTATGCACTTAGCCATGTTCTGCCATAAGGATTCTAAACACAAAGGTATGAGTTCTGCAGATGTATAATTATGACACATGCGTATGTATGTATATTGTGTATGCATTGTACGCATTATTTGCACAGTCTACTGTTTCAAGGGTGGAGGTGCAAAGCTGAAT
This sequence comes from Coilia nasus, assembly GCA_027475355.1. NCBI lineage: Eukaryota > Metazoa > Chordata > Actinopteri > Clupeiformes > Engraulidae > Coilia > Coilia nasus. Next base: position 17,519,863 of record CM050217.1, read on the forward strand.
GGCACCTCTGGGGCTGAGGGAAGACAAAGCCCTTGATGATTAGCGGTCCATGGCCGACCGGCTATTTTTGTGAATCAGAACACCGGATCAGGTGACATTGTTCCACTTTACATTACAACCCGGAGCACATTCGCAAGG
>CM050217.1:17525000-17577500 GCA_027475355.1 Coilia nasus
ATATTAAATAACATTAACTACAGTACTACAGTTCAGGAACATTAAATAACACTAAAGTACAGTACTACAGTTCAGGAACATTAAATAACACTAAACTACAGCACTACAGTTCAGGGACATTAAATAACATTAAACTACAGTACTACAGTTCAGGAACATTAATAATAATAAATTACAGTTCAGAAACATTACATGACACTGGAGAACAGTTTGGAAACATTGAATAACATTACACTACAGTTCAGAAACATTAAATACCACTAAACTACAGTACTACAGATCAGAAACATTAAATACCACTAAACTACAGTACTACAGATCAGAAACATTAAATACCACTAAACCACAGTTCGGGGACATCAAATGACACTAAACTACAGCTGAGGGACATTAAATGACACTAAACTACAGAAAGTGGGAACAGAGCTCACAGGGAAAGAACAAGGCTCAAAGGCTCCCTGTTCTAGTAGCTCCCTGGCTAAAGCACTTCGTCTCTGATACACTCCATGGTTATTCTACAAAACACACATCAGCTGACAGCATCACTACAGCTACAAGATGGAAACAAAGTCAACATCAAGAAAAGTGCACAGATTTGGGTCTGGGTTGATTGATTTATTGAGATCGATAAATTAAACATCAGCTGACAGGTGTCACAGCACAACAAAAATAAGTATAACCTAAATACAAATCTTTTTCAGTCAATATTACAATAATGTGAGTCTGATTCGCTCTGCAGTAACTCTACAAAACACACTAATTAAATCACAGCACAGCACTACAACAACAACAATCACAATCCCAGATTCACACAACTTTTTAGGTCAATGTTGCTACATCAATGGAGCCTGATTTACTTTGCAGTCACTGTACAACACAGAGCAGCTGACTGCATCACGGCTCAGCACCACAGCTAGTACGATTTACCCAAAAACAGCACAAGTATCAGTTACACCAATGACAACAGCAGATGTTCAAACCTTTTTCCAGTCTCGGTTACTGGGATAATTGAAGCCAATGTACTCCACAGTCACTCTACAAAACACAGACTAGCAGATTGCATCCCTGTACAGCCACCACAGATTGGCGAAAACACGCTGTGTTTCAACTGTATGGTTTAGTGATAAACTGGATAGTTAACTATAAGTACAGTAGAAAACCTCCTAATACGAGGGCCCATGGCTTCATTCTCCCAACAGGACAAACCTACAGGACCCTTCTATTAGAAGATTTACACCTTGTTTGAGTTAACCAGCACAGGTTCGTCTCCAAACCCATGTCCTTGAATCACTTCCCATAATGTTTTCAGTCTGTACTATTAGATTAACTAAGTCAGATACCCTCCGCAGTTCCACTATTAAACCACAAGCCTGGTGGCTGAATGGGGGTAAGCTAAGTACAGCACTGCAGCTCCTATGACTTCAACAAAACATCCAACAACAAAAACATTGACATCAGCAAGACTCTCTCTCTCTCTCTCTCTCTCTCTCTCTCTCTCTCTCTCACAGACACACACACACACACACACACACTTCTTTAGTCTGGGTAAGGAGTCTGGAAGAGTCTGATTCACTCTCTATAAAGTGCCTCCACAAACCGCAGGCCTGCTGACCGCATGGCAAATAACCACAGCCCTCAACCACAGCCACTGCTGAACATGAGACACAATAACAACAACAGGAACGTAAGCCTACATCTTAAACCTAGATTGGGGACAGGCCTGCGTATGCAATAGCAAAAACAGCAACAACAAGAGACGTCAGGAACATATATTAGTGGTAAGCCTGTCTACGTTGACTCTAATTTGTAAACCTTGTAGTAGGAGAGCATTATTTCTGCATGAAGAATGGAGCCTTGAAGCCCTTCTATTACACGTTTTACTGCTTGCTCTTAGTTAAGTTAGCCAGGTTTGTCACTTATTCACATTCTTGGAACACCCCGCGGAAGCCAGAACAACAACATCGACAATAACAGCAACTACAACACCAGTTGACCCCCTTCTGAACAGTTGCTGCTGCTGCTGTTGCTGCAGTCCACTGCTGCTACTGAGGCCCCCAAACACCAAACAGTTCCTGAGTTTGAGTAACTGCAGTCTGGAGACCAAGCCTGGCCTGAGAAACTGCAGACTGGAGACCAGGGGTGTATTCCAAAAAGGTGGTTTAGTGACTTACCTACCTAAGTTAACCCAGAGTGAGTTGTAAACCTTGTAATAGAAGAGTCCTAGAGGTCCATCCCTCTATCAAATCAAACACATGGGACTATTCTATTAGAAGATTTACCACTTGCTTTGACTTAACATACCCAAGTGAGTGATTAAACCTGCTTTATGGAATACCCCCCAGGCCACATTAGAAACCCAATTCACCTTCCCTAGCTAGATATTCCAACTAATGTACATGAATGTGTCATGATGCCTGGCTGCAGTCTTGAAGTTGAAGTTGAACTACTCTAGGACTAGAGAAAGCATGCTAAGTCTGGGTCTAATCTGGACAGAGCCTGGTTCATGCCTAGCCCTAGGTTCTGTTTCATGTACATACTTTCCTGACAAACCTGTACTGGCATATTTCAAGTACATGGTTTCATGACAAACCTCCCCAAGTGAAGTAAAAGTAAGTTGTAAACCTTGTAATACAAGAGACAAGAGAGTTTTGTCACTAAATAATATGCTTAAAGTAAAAAAAAAGTAAAAAAAAAAAAGTTACATCTGCTAATAGAAGAGCTGTAAAGCTTTGTTTTGCGAATAAAGCCATACGCCTCCACTCTACTACAGTATATTAGAAGTTTCATTTAGGTAGCAGTATAAAACAGGGTTATTTTATTAGGAGGTTAGCTATTTACTCTAATATACTCAGGTTTGTCACTGAACCATGTACCAGAAGTTAGCTCCACGTATTCACCAGAGTCTGGAGAGATCTGGGTCAGCCTGGGTGACACAGCACAGTGTAACTGCACAAGTACCAGCACCACCATCTGACAAAATTAAAACTGCTCTGCTGTTCATTCCAACACACACACTTACATACTCTCATTCCCTCTCTGTCTCTCTCTCGTTCCGTCTCTCTCTCTGTCTCTCTCTCTCTCACACACACACACACACACACACACACACACACACACACACATACACACACACACACAAACATACCCTCACAGTCCCTGGTAAGCTTCTCACAGACAGCTGTTTCATATGTGTCATTATGTTAATCAAGCATTTCAGCCCACATTAAGGATTTTGAGGATCACCAGATTATGACAGGACAAGCAGACTTTGCAGACTTGCAATTTTAACATCCAGACTGAGAGGGTGTGAACACAAACAGATACACACACTTCCAGCCCACGTACACAAGTACACACACACAACACACACACACACAGCACACACACATACCCAGCACAGTTCTGTGTGGTCGGGAAAGGGCGTGAGAAAAAGGGGGGTTCACAGAGAGCCCTCAAACATTAGTGGCCCCATGCTCACACATTCCCAGGCTGAGGAAGAGTGGGGTGGGGTGGGGTGTGTGTGTGTGTGGTTGCGTCTGTGAATGTGTGTCGGGGAGGGATGGGGGTTTTGTCGGGGGGTGGTGGCAAACATAGGAGCAGCAGAGTGCCCCAAATCAGCAGTACTCTCCTTCCGCCCTGTAACACCCTTGTCCTGTCAGCTCCCTACCCCTACGCACCCCTGAACACACACACACAAACATGCATACCGGCACACACACACACACACACACACACACACACACACACTCTCTCTCTCTCCTCTCTTCTCGCTCGCTGAGGCAGATCAGCAGAGTTCGGCTCGCTTAACTCAAAACACACTTCGAACAGCTCCCAACAGCCCTTAAAAGCTCTCTCACTTGCTCACGCGCGCACACACACACACAGACACAGAGACACACACACACACAAACACTTATACTTTTCCCCTGCGTTAGCGACACAGACAGAGACTGTGCTCTTCTAAGACGAGAAGAAAAGTGCGCGACTCAAAGCGGAAAAAAGTGCAGCGGAGTTCTCCTTACCATGATGGTTGGCCTCCTCTGTGGAATTGTCCAACTCCATAACTTCAAAGCAGAAAGTCAGACATGCTCCCTTGACTAACAGAGAGAGACTGAGAGAGCGAACCAGAGAGAGAGAGGGAGGGAGGGAGGGGAGGGAGAGAAAGAGTAGAGAGTAGAGTAGAGAGGAGGGGAAAGAATAAGAGGAGGGGAGAGAGCAGGAGCGTGGCAGAGAGAGAAATAGACAGATGAAATGAGACAGAGAGACAGAGAGAGAGAGAGAGAGGGAGTGTGATAAAGAGAGAGGAGACAGGGAATGGAAGGGTGACAGTGCAAGAGGGAGGGAGAGAGAGAGGGAGGGAGATAGAAAAAAGAGGGAAGGAGAGAGAAAGAGGGAGAGCAGGAAAGAGAAAGAGGGAGGGAGGGAGGGAGAGAGGGAGAATGTGAGGGCTCTGCCTCGTCAGCGCTGGCTGGGGAAGCGGAGCAGGGCTGGGCTGGGCTGGGCTGGGTTGATCTGAGCCAGAGTCAGAGCCAGTCATTCCCGGCCCGGTTCTGCCTGCTGCTCTGGCTCATTCTGGGCTGTAGATTGTGTCTCCCCTCCTGGCCCATGTTCTGGTTCCCGTTTTGGACCTTGCATCTTTGTCCTGACTGTATTCTTATGTGTTCAGAGTCTGGGCACTCCTTCTAAAAGTTCTGTCATTTCCTCTTAAAGAGTTCTAGAACTGGTTCTGAAGTTCCAGGGACAGTTTTAGATGGTTCCAGGTGCTGCTCTTCACCAGGGACAGGACTGTTTATTATACTGATGGGGTCTAACAGATGTTCGCGTGTGCTCTGACATTTGGGTGGGCTGCTGTGCTTGTGTGTGTGTGTGTGTGTGTGTGTGTGTGTGTGTGTGTGTGTGTGTGTGTGTGTGTGTGTGTGTGTGTGTGTGTGTATGTATGTGTGTGTGTGTGTGTATTTTCTAGGGTCAAACTGGGACAACACATACAGTGTTTGTGAGTGGGTGTTCTGTATGGGCGGCTGTACTGTGTGTGTGTTTATGTGTGTGTGTGTGTGTGTGTGTGTGTGTGTGTGTGTGTGTGTGTGTGTGTGTGTGTGTTCTGGGATGGGCTCTGTGAAGTCCTTCATCATGTCTGGCTTTTCTCAGTATAGTTAACTTGACTTTCACACACTCAATCCCCATCTCTCTCTCTTTTGGCCTCTCTCTCACACACATGCACACACACACACACACACACACACACACACACACACACACACACACACACACACACACACACACACACACACACACACACGTGCAGGCGTATTCATGTTTCCACCAGTTAGTCAAACACATGACTCTGGCACCACAAGTGGTGTGTGTGTGTTTGTGTGTGTGTGCGTGTGTGTGTGTGTAGAATTGTAAGCACATGTCTAAGCTCTTCTGACTCAGCAACAGGCTGATACTGTGTTTGGGTGGGCCCACGCGTTTGTGTGTGTGCATATGCGTGTAATGTAGTGCATCATGATGACAGACGAGCAGTACTGTTCCATCTTTGTCACCACCTCAACAAAGCTAAATCACGCAGACAGTCATTTCCATGACATCCTCATCCCCAACACCCACTTCTGTAAGTAAGTCATTTCCATGACATCCTCATCCCCAACACCCACTTCTGTTAGTAAGTCATTTCCATGACATTCTCATCCCCAACACACACTTCTGTAAGACAGTCATTGCCATGACACCCTCATCCCCAACACACACTTCTGTAAGACAGTCATTTCCATGACACCCTCATCCCCAACACACACTTCTGTAAGTAAGTCATTTCCATGACATTCTCATCCCCAACACACACTTCTGTAAGACAGTCATTGCCATGACACCCTCATCCCCAACACACACTTCTGTAAGACAGTCATTTCCATGACACCCTCATCCCCAACAAACACTTCTGTTAGTAAGTCATTTCCATGACACCCTCATCCCCAACAAACACTTCTGTTAGACAGTCATTGCCATGACACCCTCATCCCCAACACACACTTCTGTAAGACAGTCATTTCCATGACACCCTCATCCCCAACACACACTTTTGGGAGTAAGTCATTTCCATGACACCCTCATCCCCAACACACACTTCTGGGAGACCCCCATGAGTACTGTGTGTCTGTGTGTGTCCCTTCAGCTGGCGAAGGCCAACTTGTGTGTGAAGTCTACTGAGCAGAGATTAAGAAAGGTGTGTGTGTGTGTGTGTGTATTTATGTGTATGTGTGCATGTGTATTTGTGTGTGTGTAAATGTATGTATGTGTGTGTGTGTGCGTGTGTGTGAGAGAGAGAGTGAGTGAGCGTGGGCAGTCCAACCTGTGTGTGGAGTCTACTAAGAAGAGGTTAAGAAAGGTGTGTGTGTATGTGTGTGTTGGTGTGTATGTGTCTATGTGTGTGCAAGTAAGTGAATGAGTGAGCGTAGGCAGTCCATCCTGTGTGTGGAGTCTACTGAGAAGAGGTTAAGAAAGGTGTGTGTGTATGCGTGTGTTGGTGTGTGTGTGTGTGTGTGTCTGTGAGTGTGTGTGCGCATGTAAGTGAATGAATGAGCGTGGGCAGTTCAACCTGTGTGTGTGAAGCCTACTGACTGAGCAGAGACCTGAGAAAGGCATTGCGTGCCCTGCACTGGCCCAGAACAATGCCCTGAGTTATTATAACTATAATCAAGGCCAGAGCATGAAGCCTATTAGAGCGGCACGGAACAAAAGCCTCGCAGTGACCCTGTCATTATGCCACACGAGGAAAATGACAGCTCTCAGCTCTCAGAGCGCAACCGAAATAGACGCCAGGCAACCGGACGAGAGGGGAAAAAAAACACACACACAAGGTTCAGATCTTTTAAAAGAGTTTTTTTTTTTTTTTTTTGAAAGAGTTTCAGAGCTTTTCTGTTTTTCTCAGTAAAAGTCCACGGCCATTTAAAATAGCCTGGACTTAAAGTGCCACTTTAGCTGAGTTTTACTGCCGCGTACTTGCGTGTGTGTGGTTTGCAAAGAGTCAGACTTGTTTACAGACAGTTTAAAGAAACTAGCCTGTTTACAGAAAGCATCAATCCGGCGCACAGACTTCACCAACTGGAATTTCTTGGGTGCATAGAGCCTGAGAAAATGAGTTAGGCTCCAATTTCATTTTAGGTGTAATGTCGGGTATGTGTGTGTTTGTGTATGTGTGTGTGTGTGTGTGTGTGTGTCTGCTACGTACAACTTCCTGACAGAGCTGCAACTGTGTGTTTAATCTGTTTCTCTCTGAGAGGAGTGCCAGCATGGAGCTGAACCGTTTCCCCACTGGCGCGGATCTGCTAGCTTTGGCAGTCAGAAGCCTGTGGGTGGAAATTTAACTACAAAAAGAAAAAACTGTCTCTGGCTGCAGGGATGGGGAACAATCCGAAACAACCAGAAACAGCAGGCCACCAGCCAGCGAAGCAGTTGTCCAAGCAGCCCGCCGGCCAAAGTGGCAGCCAGGCAGAGGGACTGCCAGACAGGGCGTCAGTCAGCTGGTAGCCATAGCCATGTCAGTGGGGCAGGCTGGGATGAGAGATGATGGGGGTGGGGGGAGCGGGGTGCGATACTCACTGGAGCTGGGGTGCTGTTGAGGTTATGGGGGATGGGGGTGCTGCACTCAGTGGAGGAGGTCTGATCATATTTCGATTGGGGGGGGGGGGGGCTGGCACTGGTGGCTACGGTACCCCCTGATCAAGACCCAGTACCCCCCAAACAGACCAAAAATAGCAGGGTTGGGGGGTACCGACATATTCATGTAATTGATATAAAATGTATATAATGTATAATGTAATAGTGCCCTCCAATATGGAGGGGTAATTCACCCTCTGGGTCTGACACTCACTGGAGCTGGGGCGTTCTGTGGGAGGGCTGTGGTGCTCCCTGAAGCTGGCAGCAATGTGGTGATATCCAAGTGGGGTGCTGTACTCACAGGAGTATCTATGGGGTAACTGTGGTGACTGCAGGCGAGTGGGTTGGGGTAACGGTACTTACTGGAGTTGGGGCTGCTGTGGTGGCTCGGGTGCTGGTGGCTCTGGTGCTGGGCCTGTGGGGTGGGGGGCGTCTGGTCCCCTTCAGGGATGCTGTAGGTGTGGTGCAGCAGCCAACCGCTGCACGACTCGGTCCGACGCTCCTGCTGCAGCAACGGGTGCAGCTGAGGCACCACACACAGAGAGGACACAGGAGAGTCAGCAGGTGAGGAGGGGACAGATGAGGAGGACACAGGTGAGTCAGCAGGTGAGGAGGGGACAGGGACCGATGGGGAGGACAGGTGAGTCAACAGGTGAGGAGGGGACAGAGACAGATAGGGAGGACACATGTGAGTCAGCAGGTGAGGAGGGGACAGAGACAGATAGGGGGGACACAGGTGAGTCAGCAGGTGAGGAGGGGACAGAGAAAGATAGGGGGGACACAGGTGAGTCAGCAGGTGAGAAGGGGACAGATAGGGAGGACACAGGTGAGTCAGCAGGTGAGGAGGGGACAGATAGGGAGGACACAGGTGAGTCAGCAGGTGAGGAGGGGACAGGGACAGATAGCGAGGACACAGGTGAGTCAGCAGGTGAGGAGGGGACAGATAGGGAGGACACAGGTGAGTCAGCAGGTGAGGAGGGGACAGAGACAGATAGGGGGGACACAGGTGAGTCAGCAGGTGAGGAGGGGACAGAGACAGATAGGGGGGACACAGGTGAGTCAGCAGGTGAGGAGGGGACAGATGAGGGGGACACAGGTGAGTCAGCGGGTGAGTCAGCAGGTGAGGAGGGGACAGAGACAGATAGCGAGGACACAGGTGAGTCAGCAGGTGAGGAGGGGATAGATGAGGGGGACACAGGTGAGTCAGTGGGTGAGTCAGCAGGTGAGGAGGGGACAAATGAGGAGGACACAGGTGAGTCAGCAGGTGAGAAGGGGACAGAGACAGATAGCGAGCACACAGGTGAGTCAGCAGGTGAGTCAGCAGGTGAGGAGGGGACAGAGACAGATAGGGAGGACACAGGTGAGTCAGCAGGTGAGGAGGGGACAGATGGGGAGGACACAGGTGAGGAGGGGACAGATGGGGAGGACACAGGTGAGTCAGCAGGTGAGGAGGGGACAGATGAGGAGGACACAGGTGAGTCAGCAGGTGAGGAGGGGACAGATGGGGAGGACACAGGTGAGTCAGCAGGTGAGGAGGGAACAGATGAGGAGGACACAGGTGAGTCAGCAGGTGAGGAGGGGACAGATGGGGAGGACACAGGTGAGTCAGCAGGTGAGGAGGGGACAGGGACCGATAGGGAGGACACAGGTAAGTCAGCAGGTGAGGAGGGGACAGGGAAAGAAGAGGAGGACACAGGTGAGGCAGCAGGTGAGGAGGGGACAGGGAAAGATGGGGAGGGGACAGGTGAGTCAGCAGGTTTGGTGATGACAGGTGAGCAAGTAAGAATACAATACAATACAATACAATACAGTAGAATCCAATAGAATAGAAAGCCTTTTATTGTCACTATATACATGTGCAATGTACACTATACACATGTACAATGAGACTGAAAGCAACCGCTTCTCCAGTGCAGACACGTATGAAGAATATTTACAACAAACAATAAGTAAATAGTAGTGCAAGACAAGATAAAGAATACAAAGTAATAAAAGGGGTTTTTAATTATTTACGCTTTGTTTTAGCAGGGTGGCCACAGTAGGACAGGAGTCTCTATTGCAAGTGAGCCCTGGCCAAGAAAGGCAGCACTTAACTAACAGCAGTATAAAGACACAATAAGCATCATCAAACTATAAAACACACAACATAAAAACAAAATATATACAGTGAATTACCAGTGATACCTTATAAATGAAGTATTGCTACTCTACTCTACTAGATTTTGCCCATGTGCAGAATTACTGAACACAAATTAAAGAGGTACTATGCAACTTTGAGTGCATAGCACACCCAGATATTGCAAGCTTGGTATTCTGTAAACAGACACCTGGAGCGGTCAACAGTCTTCATTCACCTGGTAATGACTCTTTTTTGCATCTACAGACTTGTGAAGATGATTAATTAACTTGAAAAAGTTACATACAGTAATGCTGCTTTAATAATGCACAGTAATGATTGAATGATTGTTGATGACAGTACAGATGGGGAGAGACGAGTGAACAGCTGAAGTGGGAGCAGGTGAGAGAGGAGTAGAGGTGAGGGATACAGATGTGGAATGCTGAGATGGGAGGAACTGGGTGTGCAACCAGCTGATATACACAGTGAAAGACTGTGACAAGAAAAAGAGAGTTGTGGTCAGATGTGTTTTACCCTGTCAGGCATAGTTTAAGAGCAGGGAAATATACAAGGTGTTTGAACAGGTCACTACTGTATGTCACTCAGCTTAGACAACAGACCGAGTTCTCATTTAGAAACTGCAGAAGCAACTGCACTTTATTTATTATTTACAATAACTTAGCTTAGGATTTGTCTTGTCTTGTGCACTTGCACTTTACTGTTGTTGTTGTTGTTGTCTATGTAAACGCATAGGATAGTGAGAAACGTAATTTCGATTCCTTTGTATGTCAAGTACATGTGAAGAAATTGACAAATAAAACTGACTTTGACTTTGACTTTGAAACAAACAGTACCCTCTGCTGCCATCTAGTGGTACACAAGGTAGCTTATCTAAATGAGAAAGTGCACAAAAATTGCACATTTTAAAATTCTGTCCATGTCCAGTTGAATGCTCCACGCCTACTTGCATACAATGCCAACATATCATTAGTGCTTAATTCATTAGTAGTTCTAGTTACTAGTTAGTAGTTGTAATTAACTAATTACTAGTTAATTACAGTTCTGCTTCACTGCTAGAGTTATCCTGATGATAATTACCCTATGAGAACTCTACATGCCAACAAAGCTGTTTCAGGACTTTGAAATGCTGGCTCTCTTTTTTTCATGTAGAATCACCTCTGTATGATATATTTCATGTATCTCTTTCTTATGCTTCAGGAACATATGTATCATATCATTGTCTGTGAATGTTGTTTCCACAGATAAGTGTTTGGATTCATTTCCAATGCCCGCCCTAAGTGGACAGTAGACCTCTCTGAGGTTTTCTTCCTAAAACACATTCTGCATTTTGTCATGGCCATGTTGCCCATTCATTGTTGTGGCCTTCAGTCTGTGAACCTTGCTGATGGCAACTGTATCTAACTGAATTAACGAAATAAAATAAAACTGAATTAAGTCACAAACACTACTCTGTGGTATACAGGAAATGAAGAGACTGGTACTTTTCAAACAGCCATCTAGCCATCTTCTAGCCATCCGTTTTACATCCTGTTGGTTGCTTTTTATTCACATCTGCACAGCAACCCAGTGTGTGTGTATGTGTGTATGTGTGTGTGTGTGTGCGTGTGTGCGTGCATGTGTGTGTGAGAGAGCGAGAGAGAGAGAGAGAGAGAGTGTGTGTGTGTGTGTGTGTGTGCGCGCGCGCGTGTGTGCGTGGGTATGTGTGTGATAGAGAGACATTGTGTGTGTGTGTGTCTGTGTGTGTGTGTGTGCGCACGCGTGTGTGTGTGTGTGAGAGAGAGAGAGAGAGATTGTGTGTGTGTGTGTGAGTGTGTGTGAGTGTGTGTGTGTGTGTGTGTGTGTGTGTGTGTGTGTGTGTGTGTGTGTGTGTTTCCCTCACTTCATCTTGGTCCAGCAGGATGAGCTGAAATGCGGTGGCGATGCAGAACTTGAGCCTCCATGTGATGGGTTCATTGAGGGGCTGACCGCATGAGATCCAGTGGACTGACGAGCTCTTCATGTCTGTGGGACCAGAGGTATGCATCAACACACACACACACACACACATCTCTCTCTCTCTCGCACACAAACACACACACACACACATATGTCTCTCTCTCACACACACACACACCAAGGTCTATGGACTGGCTGAAGTTTATTTAGGATCACAAGGAGAACCAACTGTCTGTGCATTTGTTTTCATTTCCCTAACATCCCTATGCCCAGTACACTTCACCCAATAACTCAAACCCTTACCAGTATATCACATCATGTTTATTGGGACCTGGCTGGCCCTCCAACCAATGTACAGTACTGTCTGCAGTATTAGGAATGCAGACCAGTCATGCCAATCTGACCCATGCCCCTGGGCTGACTTATCCAACTTTATACCAGGTACAGCATCCTCTGTGATATGCTGCGCCAATCTGGTCTTGCATCTTATTCCATTAAGAAGATCATTTAATCAGGCAAGCTTCATCTTACCGGTCCAACACACACAGGGCATATTCATAATGTCCGTATCCGATGACCCCGCAGTAGGTGCAGACCTTGCTGCATCGCATGTTTAGCAAAACATGTGATTTGCTATATTAAATTTCTGCAAATGAATGTCTACAAATGTGAAATGACCTTTAGCTAAACACTACACGTGACTTTTTCAAACGTTCTAAACGTATGGTAGGACTACACTTTTTTTTTCAAAGAAAGGAGGAGAGAAAAGTTTAGATAGAGCGGTTGTTTTACCGGCCCGCGGCAGGACAAACCATGCCGTTTGTTTTTTATTCTTCTAATTTTAGTCTCTAGTAAGGCATTAAGTGTGATTTACCCTTTTACCTACCGACCTCATTTGGATTAACTAAATTAGCCCCTGCGTGACTAGCCATTCACACATCACCACAGATTCAGAATAAATTAGTATTTATAAGGCACTGCAACAGTTATGACAATAGTAAACACCTTTCAGGTTGTAAACTACGCCCTGCAAGAGTTATTTTGTGCAATAGCCTACAAGATCTGAACAGGGCAATGCTGACAAGGTTAATTTGCAGCTGACCAGCTAACCAAAATTCTGTTACCTCATACAGCTTGTAAGCTACTTAAAAGTCCGTAAACCAGTGAACTTGAGCAGATTATATTGACGTTGTCTCAATGCCCTTTGAAGTTAGTTGGCGGTGAAAAGATAAAATCTGCTTACCAATGACCCTCATCCAGCCCTGGTGATGGCTTCTTGACAAGTAGGGCAGTAGATTCTCCATGTCCATCTCAGTGGGCAGTGGGAAACTTGTCAAAGTTGACACTTTCCTCAACGGCGCCTCGACACGTGGACTAGTTTCCCACATACAGCGCGAAAACGCCACATTTTAAATCCATTAAGACACTGCAAGACGATGACAGGACTTGCATGGCAGCGGCACTTGCATGGTTCGCGAATGCACTTACGGTTGAAATCTGAAATGAATGTCCGATGACAGGAATGTAGGTTACGTTGACGTATCCCAGCAGGTCACATAAACAAGAACATTCTTGGGTCGAAGGACTGAGCACGCTACCGGCCCGAAGCCCACGTCATTAACACCTTAATGAAATTAGCAGATAAGCTGTCTAGGAAGAACATCTTCGAACTTAAATGCCTGTATTTGAAAAGGGAAAAAGGTTATTGCTGTAGACCCACATAATTTAATGTAACAGGTATATGTGGCATTGAGTTTAAAGTTGAGCTTAAATCTCATTTTTCAATATGCGATTGTATACGAGGAAAAGCTTGCAATTGAAAATAGCATGCTGCACTTAAATATTGATACTGGGGATTCTGATTAAGTTTTAGCTGTGAAGTAAAAGTAAAAAGCGTTTTTGCACTATCCCATGGAATATAACAAAAATTAATAGGGAACTATCCACAAGGTTGTTGCTTACGCTCAGAAACGTAGCATGCCGATAACCCGTAAAAAATAATGATCAATTTCATAAGATGATCAAAATGTAGGCCGCTTAAAACGAGTCAAACAATTCGCGTCTCAGTACTCAAGATGCGGACGAGTTCACTGTCCGTTTCAATAACCCCAGGGGCCAGTAAGAATTTGACCGTGCTATACGGCCATCTGCTGGCGAAACATTACATGGATAGGCGGTCAACAAATACCTAGACACTTCAAAATCAAAATTAAAACGTCATCTGCCAATGATGTTAAACCTTTATTTTATTATTAAATACTCTTAACATCATAGGCCACATTTTTATGCAGTATCTGTTTAAGCACTAACATAATAACACTACTGGTAGAGTATCAACCATAAACAGAAGAAAAAATTAAACAGGTGCATTTATCTGCAGGTATGACACAATTTTGTTTATATCTGCAAGAACATTTGTTGGATATAGATCACGGGTATAGTTGCCATTACTTTCACAGAAGGCCAGACTGAGAAAGATAAAAGTTGTTTCATATTTGCTAAAACAAAAGAAAGAGAACAATAAGAAAAGAACCATTTAACATTATAAACTGAACAGAAGTGGCTTTTTTAGGATGTTTTCTCTCGATCAGCACAAAACTATCTGTATTAATGTATTTGGTAAACATTGACAATACTGTTCATTACCAATACATATTGCATAGCTGAAGGCTTATGTTAATCATAGTGCAATGATAAAAGGGGTAATATTATATCCAATTTTATATACAAAAGGTACACAATTAAGTCCTTTATAGGTATAGTCAAACTCCAATCTATTCAGTATAAGCCTGAATGATCTCAAATGTTCAGCACGTTTAACAGTTCACTCACAGCGGATATCAGTTAGCAAAGATGCATCTTTTAAAAACACCCATACAATTTAACAGAGGTTTTAAAAATCTTTGGATATGACAACGGCAAGGTTACTGTTAAGCTTTCAACTTCTATTGCAATTGTTAAAAGACTTTTTTTCAAGGCTGTTATTCATGAGTTAAAATGCTAATAACTAACAGCAAGTACTTCTACCTGGTATGTTGAGTAGTGAACCATGGTAAAAAAAAAATGTTTATAGAATGACGAAAAGAAAATACTGTCACAGAGAATGCCTCAGTACATAGAGGTTTGCATTGCTTTGGTTTGGCATTCTCCCAAGCTTTGAATGACCAGCTACAAGAGCAGAGAAAGGAACGTCAGAAACAGAACTCATTCAAAACCATCCACACAAGCACACTGATGACGTGGAATTGCTCCATGTCACACTGCTTTCAAAAGCCTGGTGCCTCTTCAGTATGACCATGGGGTACGTCACCAGGACTGACATTTCTATGACTGAAAAGAGTCACATGTATAGAATTGCTTTCTTGTTTTGTAAAAGGGCGAAGGAAATAAACATACAAATATACAAAACATGGTGTATACTGATATTTGGGAGAAAAAAAAACTAAACAAAAAAAAAAAATCCTCTTCCCCACATCTACTCGGGTGAAAAGTAAGATATATTCTTACTGGTTGAACAGACAAAGGACCATTCAACTTTGCTGATGTAATTTCCTGCCACTCTGACCCGACTCGACAAGAGTCAGAATTGATCAGCTGTTGTTAACTGAAAAGGCAGTGGTTCTGTTTGTTTATCTGTGACGTTCCAGAACAAACACATCAGTGCTAAAGTTCTCTTGAACAGAGCAGAGCTGTCACTCTATGACAGCCCCACTGGTTTGTGTGCGGTGCGTGTGCATGTGTGAGTGTGTGTGTGCGTGCGTGCATGTGTCTGGAAGTGTGTGTGTGTGTGGAGTGCTATGGTGTAGCTCACTGTAAAAAAAACAACATCCAGTATGATTTTTACTCACTGTAAAAAAGCATCACCCAGTCCTAGCTTATGAACAACACCACTATTGGCCTTGGCTCTGCTGATGCCACACAACTTCCCTTCTCTCACAACCGCCATCTGTGTATGTGTGTTGTGTGTGTGTGTGTTGTGTGTGTGTGTGTGTGTATAAACGCTCCCTCCTCTCAGCCTGACACCTGCTAAGTGCTGCTTCAAGTGCCTGCAACTGCTTGCAACAATTTGGTCAGGAAAAATTGGGTTTGTCAACTGCTACTCCAAGTGTAAGCAGAGGGATGTGTGTGTGTGTGTATCTCTGTCCCCCCCACCCCCCCAACTCAACCCAACATCCCCCTCTCCACCTCGTTTGTCAGGGGGCCTCGCTGTTCAGTAAGAGATGGTGCCCCCCACTCCATCACACAACTCCACCCCTCTCCTCTCAGCCTCCTTTTGACCACCCGGTGCCAGTTCATTAAGGGGTGGTGCTCAACCCTTCCATCACACAACCCACCCCCACCCTCGACCCCCCAGCCCACCCTTCTCTCGCCCCTTTGGAGCCAGTTCAATAAGGGGTGGTGCCCTCCCACTCCACCAGACACCTCCCACCCCTCACCCCCTGTGCCAGTTCAGTAAGGGGTGGTGCCCTCCAACTCCACCAGACACCCCCCACCCCTCACCCCCTGTGCCAGTTCAGTAAGGGGTGGTGCCCTCCAACTCCACCAGACACCCCCCACCCCTCACCCCCTGTGCCAGTTCAGTAAGGGGTGGTGCCCTCCCACACCCCCACAGCCTCCCATCTTCTGCCAGTTCAGTAAGGGGTGGTGCCCTCCCACTCCACCACACCCTTCCAGGCCCCGGTCTGGTGCCAGTTCAGTAAGGGGTGGTGCCCTCCCACTCCACCAGGTACTGCACCTTGCCCTCGGGGGTGATGCGGCGGGCCAGCACCTGGTACTTCTCCCCGCAGGTGAGGCGCCCGGCCGCGCCGAAGTAGCTGGTGATGGAGGACTTGAGGTGCGAGAGCGACGAGTCATCCTCGCTGATGCTCTCGAAGGTGTGGCTGTCGATGCCCGTCTCCATGGCGACGGCCGGCTCCTCGCCCGGCAGGCTGAGCGGGCTGATGGGGTCGCTCTCCGACGCCGCGCGCTTGCTGGCCAGCAGAGAGTAGCTGGACGACGGCAGCTTGCGTTTGCGGCTGCCCACGTTTTTACTGCCACACACAAACACACACACACACATACACATACAGATACATAGACACACACACACACACATATACACATACAGACACATAGACATAGACACACACACACACACACATTCACACATACACACACACACACACACACACACACACACACATACATAGACATAGACATAGACAAACACACGCACACACATTCACACATACAGATACATAGACACACACACACACATACAGATACACAGACACACACACACACACACATATACACATACACATACATAGACATAGACACAAACACACACACACACATTCACACATACAGATACACAGATAAACATACACACACACACAAACATACAGATAGACAGACACACACACACACACACACCAACACACATACACATACACAGACATAGACACAGACAAACACACACACACACACACACACATTCACACATACAGATACACAGACACACACACACACATATACACATACACATACATAGACATAGACACAGATAAACACACAGACACACATACACACATTCACACATACACACACATAAAGATACATAGACATAGACACAGATAGACACACACACACACAAACATACAGATAAACACACACACACACAAACATACAGATAGACAGACACAGAAAAATACATCAATTATGTATACTTTTTCACTGGAACTTTATAATAACATCCACTGTAATATCTGACTCCAGACATGACAATATAATTCTAGTATTTGTGCTTGATTCTTTTTTTAAGTTATTTTTTCTTTCTGTGTAATGAAATGTGCTACAGGAATAATCCCCACTGACTGGTTGCTTGATTGACTTCGGCAGTATAATACACTGATGAAAACAACATCAGGGTAATATCCCAATAAATTCCAAAAACGGCATTTGTGCAGACATCACTCTACAAATACACGGATACTTAGTTACAACACACAAAAAAAGCAGCCACAGTAACTTTCCCACAGCACACACACACACACACACACACATACACACACACGTCAAGCAGGAAAAAGGGCATCGACCAAAGCGATTGAGGGTAAAGCCTAGGTGAGCAGTACATCCTTTGTGTCTCCCTGTTACAAGTGTCCAAGCAAGGCTGGGCGTAGAGTGCTTGACAATGCCACACAACATCTTACTTAAGCTGCCAATAATACGTGACCTACTAGTGTGATGAGGTGCTTGAGATCCTTCAGTGTCTGTCAGTTAACAAGCATGAAACGGGGTGTGAACTGAGAAATACTGCAACATGAAACAGGCAGCAGAAACTGCTTTTCACTCATGTCACCACAGGGGGGCACTGTGTACCAAAGCATTGTCAAAACAGCAGGATTGTTTCGGGAGAAGATTGAGTGTCGACAGGCTACTTTGGGTCACAACACATCACAGAGAACCATCCAGGCACTCAACCAAGTCCTCATTTCTCTCTGAACTGCCCCAGAGTCTGTCACTATCCAAACAGCAGTATGCAGCATGTTTTGTTTATTTGCTTCGCCTTTTTAAGAAAGCAATTCTGTACATGTAACTTTTTTTTAGTCACAGAAATGTCAGTTGCCGGTTAGTGATACTGCTGTTGGTTAGAGGCTAGAGGTTAGAGATAATTTCATTAGTTAGTGATACTGTTTCAAATTAGTGATGATGCTGTTGGTTGGTGCTTGAGCTATTGATCAGTGATACTGTTACTGGTTAGTGGTACAGCTACTGGTTAGCTATAAGGCTGCTGGGTAGAGCTGCACGATATTTGAAAAATGTGCGATATGCGGTAACATTGCTGAGTGTTGCGATGATGATATGTTTTAACAAATATTTAAATATAGTTTTAACATCTTTCAGCTTAATCTTTACAGCTAGGCCGTATCCAGTGGTGGATATCTGGCCTATGAGGGTAGATATCAAGGGCAGTAAGACTCCATTTGATTCCCAAATATCTTCATATGTGGAAACGTGGCTTAACTGAAATAAATGGGAAATTACTGTAAGCTGTTTCAAAATTATGTCCCAGTTATTCCAGTTAAGTCACGTTTTGCGATATGTGTATCACAATACTGTATCTTGAGATATCACGATATTTTCGATAAATTCTGCAGCCCTACTGCTGGGCAGCGATGCAGTAGCCTGGTAAACCAGCCCCTCGTACTATACTGCATTTCATACAGAAGGCCTGGCTGTGCTGTATTGCTGGAGGTGTAGACTCTGCTGAAGTTTAAAACGAATGGCTGTGCCTTTACCCAATTGCTAACGTGTGGTCATTACGTATGCAATTAGCCTTTGTACAAGTCTGCCTACGCACTACAGTTCAAATGTAGTGAATAACGCGGATGTCAACGCCTCTGTTCGCTGATTGGTCCAGTAAAGATTCTACCGGAGTCAACCATGTCAATGGAAGCAAACCCAGACTACCACTGTAGGGAGAAGATAATGGAGAGGAGGTGTGGAGGCAGGCCTATAGCCAGGCCAGCGATGCAGCTGCAGCTGGTTTGATATTGCGCTGCAGCAGCCGGTGCTATTAGATCTAGTCAGGGCCTGGGTGGAAATCCCCCTTCTACTGGTTAGTCCACTCCCCAAACCTGACAGGAAATCACCTTTACACACACACACACACACACACACACACAGACACAGACAGAGCTAACGGAAGAGCTGTCGAACTCTCAGATGACAAAGGTTTGCAGATGTGTGTGTGTGTATGTGTATGTAAGTGCTAGTTATAGAAAAAGCTCTACTGCTCCATGACCAGCTGTAGTGAAGGCTTTACTGCCCCAGGGTCCATCTACTACTACTAAGCTCTACCACCCCAGGAGTCGGCTGTAAAGTCAGTTCTCTCATCCACCGACTTCTGCTGTACTGTAAGCTGTTTTATGCTCTAGGGGGCAACTACAAATACAGCTATGGAAGCGAAGAGAGAAATTCTGCCACAAAGACTCAATGGCCGTCGTCACTTAACTCTTGTCCAATCAGCTATTAACATCTGTCTTATAATACGTCAGCTTGTGTACCTTCTTTGCTGCTCACAGATGCAGATTTCGTTGTTTATGCTGTTATTTTATTATGTGTACTGTAGGCCTTCATGTACAAAGTCATTGTTACTAATATAACCACCACCAGTTGGTTCCTGTCCTTCTGTTCAGGGGGTAAATCTATCCCTGCCATCTCTGTTGGCAGGATCTGTACTGTTTTCATGCATCGAGTTGCATAGAGGATGGAACCTACGGTAAAGTTATTGTTGTGCAATGTTATTGTTATCTGTTCTCGATTAAAGTCATTATTTGCCCCTGGGTCTTTTTAGTTAAACTATCACCTCAGGGTACCCATGGTACCATCCCCAAACACTGTTCCCCGGGCACCGTTGTCATGGCTGCCCCCTGCTCACATGTGTGATGGGTTAAATGCAGAGGTTGAATTTCATGGTGTGCAGTGTGTGCTGTGGTGTGCTGTGTGATCACAATGGCAGATGGAATAAAGAGGTGAATCCAACTATACTAGCGGTGGTGCTAACTAGACATAGATACAGCTCTATCAGGGGAGTGGAGCTTACTAGACATACACTGCGTGCACATGGAGGAGTTGAACCCGATTGGAAATGGTTTGGGATCGTATCGACTTCATGTGCCCAGGCTAAGGATCGTATAGGGATTGGTTTCGCGAATCCGATTGCAACCCCTGGCTTGAGCCGGTTACAATCCGCTTGGTGCCGCCTTGTGCACGGTTATTGGTTTGGATTCGTGTACTGCGCATTAGGGCTGACAAGGAATATTCGAAATTCGAATATATATTCGAATAGTTTTAGTTAGAAAAGGAATTCGAAGGTGAAAGTTAATATTGGAATGTGAAAAAACGTGCACTTGCGCTTTGGAATGTCAGAGGCAAAAGAAATACTCGGTGTCTGCTTAGAGTAAAAAAATCCGCCCACACAGTAAATTCCATGGCAAGCCAATAAAAACCATGACATTTACATCACTTTATAAAAAAAAAACTTTGGGCTCTGGGAGATACCCTCACGTCGCCAGATTGCGAAGAAATATCTTTCCATCCCCGGATCTTCAGTGCGCTCTGAACGCGTCTTTTCCTCCGCTGGGAATAGGCTATAGTAAATAAAAAGAGATCGGCGCTGGCTCCTTCAAATGTGGATCTTGTGTTTTTGGCAAATAACCTGTAGGTCTTCAGGCCAATAAGACACGACGGTGACAGTTTTTCTTTTTTATGCAAGTACCAAGAATGTAAGTAGCCTTTTCGTTTTTAATAGCGCTTTATTTTTTATGAACCTCTAACGTTACAGTTTCGTGCACTTCAGGCTTGCACTGGTTTGTTTATTTATAGTTTCATGTCAGGGAAAACTGTCATGTTTAGGCCTACCTCACTACAGCTCGCTCGGAGCATTCCAGGTTTTAAAAAAACGTGCGCCTCGCCTGCTCTCAACAAGTCTCGTTGTCCTCAATTGCTTGTAATATCAAACGCCGACGGCACAGTTCATGTCGTATCAAGGAAACCAAAAACGCTGTTTGTTCTTTCATACGGACTTCCAAACAAAGGAGAATGCACAGCATGCATGCAAATGCTGCTCTGTCAACCTCCTCAAGCGCTATCTTTGTTTTGTATGCCGCCAGATAGTTTGTTTATTTTCTTTTAGCAGCTGTTAACCTGAAGTAGTTCTAACACCACTTGTTGAAAGGAATATAGCGCCATCTAGCGTAGCGGAAACGGCCAGATCTCTGACCATTATCCGCTAACACGAACTCCCATGTGCACAGACATTTGGGACAGACCACCCGTTGGGTAGCAACACCCAACCCAATCCCAATCCAATCCGATCCTACCATGTGCCCGTAGTCATAGATACAGCTCTATCAGGGGAGTGGAGCTTACTAGACATAGATACAGCTCTATCAGGGGAGTGGAGCTTACTAGACATAGATACAGCTCTATCAGGGGAGTGGAGCTTACTAGACATGTAGCTCACTGCTGTACTCCTTGTGAATTGTGTTGTTTGGCTACAATGAACTTAAACTGTACCAGAGTGGAGCTTCCTAGACCATGTGCAGTGCACCAAGACAAATTCACTCCAACTGGTCTACTGCTGCTGTGCTGGTGGGGCTGGTTAACCTGTGCTTAAAGCACAGCACACAGGGGAGGGTCTGCATTGACTCCATTTGGCCTTACAGCTGGGCGGTGGCTGTCAGAGGTGATTGTCGTTAGGAGACGGGTAGCTGCCGTTGATGGGTGAGACGTTTAAATAATGAAACTTATGGTTTGTGGGAAGAAAGGGTGTCGCCCTGGGTGACGTGTAGTTTTGCTCTTGCAGTGCCAAACCCAACTAGAGTAAAAAGTGAACAGCAGATCTGTGAACAGCAGAAGTTAAAGTGCTATACATCTTTGGATGAGCCCATGCTGTTGTCTTTGTATGTGTGTGTGTGTGTTTGTGTGTGGGTGCACAACTGAGTGTGTTGCTTGTGCCAGAACTCTAAGTGTATACACATATTTGTCTGGGTGTCGTGCCTTAACTAACTGATTTGTTCCTCCAGCTACCCTGTTGGGAGTTATCATTTGTAAGCCCTGCTTTACACTGCGCGCACTGCTGCGGTGTAATAGATGCAGACAGCAGCGGAACTGGGAGATGTGATTCACACAGCTGAAATCAAAGTCAAGAGATAACACCCCACGGCATGCCACGCACAAATCTGCACCGTGTTTAGGTGTTTGGTGTCTGGCTGGACGTTTTTTTCTCTCTCTCCAAGTGTGTGTGTTGGTGGGATTTGTGTGTGTGTGTCAGTCTGTATGTGTATGTCCGTGTGTCTGTGTCTGCATGCGTGTCTGCGTGTGTGTGTGTGTGTGGTATGTACCGGAAGTCGTAGGAGACGCTGGTGGTGGCTGAGCCTGAGGTGCTGGCTGCATCTGTGGAGTCCTGGTCCAAACTCAGGGTCCGGCCCGAACTGGTACTGCAATTAGGACACACACACATGCACACACTTAACCCCACATAATACACAGTGGCATATGAAAAGAGACCAGTATTGTAGAAAGGCTACATTAGAATGTAGTGCTAAATCCTCTAAAGGCTAAAGTGGTATATTGAGACTGATACAACAGAAATGCCAATAGCTAATACACCAGTGACCATGTGTCACTTAAAGGCTAATGTGGCATCCAATCAGACCAATACAATAGGATTCTTAACGGCTAATACGGTAGCGTACAATGACGTCAAAAGGCCAATGTGGCGTCCAGACAGTCAGACCAATACAATAGGATTGCTAATGGCTAATGCGCTAGCGTACAATGACACTAAAAGGCTAATGTGGCATACAGCCAGACCAATACAATAGGACTCCTAACGGCTAATAAGCTAGCGTACAATGACACTAAAAGGCAAGCCCTGTGAACTACATTAAAAGTTATGTGCCAGCCCCGGTGCCATCTGTCTCCTCGATGCTCTTTGTCTGAGAGGGCACAAGGTCCAGGCAGGGCTGAGGTTTCACTTAATGGGATTCGAGGGGGGGAGGGGGCGGTGGCACAGTTCAAAACACGGCTCTCAGTCGCAGGTCTCCCCATCAGGCGGTGTGCCAGGTCAGAAGGCAGCAGTCTGCTGCTTTGCTCCGTTTCATTGTGGCCAGACGGCGTCTGGGTCCCTAGCCTGTGTGTGTGTGTGTGTGTGTGTGTGTGTGTGTGTGTGTGTGTGTGTCTGGCCCCCTAGCCGCTTGGCCTTCTGAAGGTCTCCTTTTCCTCGAGTGCACAGCAGAGAAGAGAGGAGGGGAGAGGAGAAGAGAGGACATGAAGAGGAGAGGAGAGAAGGGAGGAGGAGAGGAGAGGAGAAGAGATGAGGGGAGGAGAGGAGAGGAGAGGAGAGGAGAGGAGAGGAGAGGAGAGGAGAGGAGAGGAGAGGAGAGGAGAGGAGAAGAGATGAGGGGAGGAGAGGAGAGGAGAGGAGAGGAGAGGAGAGGAGAGGAGAGGAGAGGAGAGGAGAGGAGAGGAGAGAGGAAAGAGGCAGGAGGGAATTTAACCACGTCGCACCTGAAGGCTCCGCTGAGCGCCGTTTGTTCGCCCCACTCTGTGCCTGGCATTTCTTTCACACGCCAGAACGTTCCGGAGACGATAACCTCAATTAAATCACTTTGGTGCGCCGCTTGACAAAAGCCATTTCCAAGGAAAGACAGCCGCCCCCCCTCCGAGTCCCTGACCCCCCCAGCAACCACCACCCCCATCTAATGGAACCTTTCAGGAGGCACGGAGAGAGACGCATGCAAATGGCTGTTTGTTTCGCAGACGTAAATAATCAAAGACTCTCAGGCTCATTCACGCAGGTATAAAAGGAAAGCAGAGTGCTGTTGAAAAGGTGTAATATGGGGGACGACTCACATTTCATCTGTGCAAAGCCCACTGCTTTAATGATACGGCATAGGAGTTAATCTCAAAGACGGTTAGGTCAAATAAACTTGTCAATGTCCCCCCTGGGGAGAAATACTAAGAACACAGTTAGTGACTCTGAAGCCACTGAAAGCCACATTAACCCAATACTGGGACACCTACTTCTGTGTAATGTATTCTAATTCTATCTGAGTGATGCAAGACCCGGACACAAAGGCGTGTAAATTAGCCCAATTTACTATCTTTGAAGAGCCAGTAGTTTCATAAGAAAGTGCTGGTTCAAAAAATGTTTCCAATACTCTTGAAGAGAAAAGTGTCTGATCAATTCTGGTTCAAACTGCATAGGAAGTTCTTTTTTTTTTTTTTTCTGCCTCCCAACAGCGGGTGGCCATACAAAACAAAAAGGTCTGTAATAGAAATATCAGACCTCCCAAAGTCAGCAGAGCTTTCTGGAGCTTTCTGAGGTGCTGCATGATAAAGCGTTCCAATAGTAAATACATTCTTTACATTACATTACATTTAGCTGACGCTCTTATCCAGAGCGACTTACAGATATCATCAGAGAGCCACCAATATCATTAAGGACACCACCCACCCAGCACACAAACTGTTTGCCCTTTTACCATCTGGAAAGCGCTACCGCAGCATGCGGTGCCACACAAACAGACTGGGAAACAGCTTCTTTCCACAGGCCATCAGGCTACTCAACACAATGAAGAAGATTCCATTAACATGTTACTGACATCCACACACTGATGTCCATGCTGCTTTTACACTCGCACTTTACCAACTGCACTTTCACTTATTGCACCTTACATATTGCACATTTCACTTTTTTCCTTTTCACCTACACCAGCAACCAAGAAGAGCTACCTCGAACTTTCCTTCTTGTTGGAAGCGTATATGTTTATCTGAATGTCTTATGTCTATTTATTGTGGATGTCTGTGCACACTTCACGTGTGTGTGTGTGTGGATGTGTGTCTGTGTGTGTGTGTGCGTGCGTGTGTGTTTCTAGTTCAAATTGCACATTTGGTGTCTGGTGAAACGCAATTTCAGTCCTCTGTGTAATTTCTGTTACATAGTGAATTGACAATAAAGTACACTTTGACTTTGATATTTACAGGGTTTCAGTTACAGTCCCTGGAGCAGTGTGGGGTTAGATGCCTTGCTCAAGGGCATCCCAACTATGGGTAGGGCGGGATTCGAACCGGCAACCGTTCGATTGCAAGACCAACTCCCTAACCACTAGGCCACAGCTGCCCGACATTCTGTCAACTTCTCTGTTCACCAGCAGTCAGTGTGCAGTTAGTGTGGGATTGGAAGAGACACACAAAGGCTTGGAGGCGCCAGTAAACAATTCCAGCCAATCGTTAAGCTGCTTTAGAAACATGGGAGGGGCGTAATTTGATTAGCAGGGAACCCCAAATACAGACCTGTTGGCTGGATCACAGCCTGCATCTTTACCATACTTTTACTAATCACAACATCACAGGAAGGCAGGAACGTCAACCTCCTTAAAGCTCTTTCCGACTGGTTGCTTCGGGCTATGACAACTGACAATTCGGGCTAAAAAAATCGAGTTCTTTCAGAGCATCTGTTTTTGTGACAGGTGTCGATTAATTCAGGTCAGGTGTTGAAAGCGAACCTTTTCAAGCTTTGCAGTTCATCCAGCGTGAAGTCGAATATGTTGGCCATGTGGTGGTTGGCACTCCAGGAGCTCAAGTCATTCTGCAGACAAGAAACAACAACAGGTCTCATGGTCATCATCATCACCATAATCTTCATCATCATCACCACCACCACCATCATCATCATTATAATCATCATTACCAACAGCATCATCATCATCAAAAAACCTCTAGAGCCAGAGACTTGAACAGTGTGTGTGTGTGTGTGTGTGTGTGTGTGTGTGTGTGTTTGTTTGTGTATCTGTATATGTCTGTGTGTGTCGCAGTAAAAGTATGTGTGTGCTCTCGCACGTGTTTTTAGAGAAGCAGACTGTTCAGGGAGCTTTCTCCTTCTCCGTGTGTGTATTTGTTTTAGAAGAGCAGAATCTTTAAAGGGCTTTTTGTGTGAGTGTGTATGATTGACTGTGAGTGTGTGTGTGTGTATGCACGCTCGCTTGGGTGTGTGTGTGTGTAGAGAGAGAGAGAGAGAGAGAGAGAGAGAGTGTGTGTGTGTGAGAGAGAGTGAGAAAAAGAGCATTAGAGGGTGTGTGTGAACGAGAGAGAGAGAGAGAGAGAGAGAGAGAGAGAGAGAGAGTGTGTGTGTGTGAGAGAGAGTGAGAAAAAGAGCATTAGAGGGTGTGTGTGAACGAGAGAGAGAGAGAGAGAGAGTGTGTGTGTGTGTTTGTGTGTGAAAGAGAGAGAGAGAGAGACTGTGTGCCTGAAAGAGAGAGTGAGAAAAAGAGAACGACAGATTGTGTCTGTGTGTGTGTGTGTGAGAGAGAGTGTCTGTGAGAGAGAGAGAGAGAGAGAGAGAGTGTGTGTTTGTATGTGAGAGAGAAAGAGAAAGAGAGGGAAAGAGAGAGAGTGTGTGTGTGACCTGAGAGAGACAGAGAGAGGATGTGTGTGTGTGTGTGTGTGTGTGTGTGTGAGAGAGAGAGAGAGAGAGGGAGAGAGAAAGAAAGAGAGAGAGAGAGAGGGAAAGGCTTTGGAGGTGAAATGTAATCCCTTTAAGGGAGGGCAGGGCGAGACTGTTGGGCTGGGAGCAAACACACAGAGGTCTCCATGGAGCCCAGCACAGCAACTAGCAGAGGCAGCAGGATAGAGAGAGCAGAGAGGAGGAATGATAGAAGACAGAGAATAAGAAGAGAGGAAGAATGGTAGACAGGAGTGAACGAGAGGAGCGAGGGGAGGAGAGACACATCGTGCTCAAAGAAGACAGTGTAGCACAAAGAGTCACACACACACACACACATAGTACCATCACACTCATATGGTCACACAAACATCCACACACAGCGCCACCCAGCCAAACACTCACACACACACACACACACACACACACACACACACACACACACACACACACACTCACACAAAGACATCTGGTCTAATATCTGAGGAGCATGCAGTGTTATTTAATGAAGCAAAGTTTATTCAGGTGGAGTGGGAGGCCGAGAGGTGACGCAGCGCGCGCACACACACACACACTCAGGTGTTACTGAAAGGCGCCCACACACACACACACACACACACACACACACACACACACACACACACAGTCAGGTGTTACTGAAAGGCGCGCTTAACAGACTACATGTGTTATTGGGCTCGTCACAAAAGTAGCAGCATGTAATAGTCTGTGGCACACTAGTAGAATACAGCTGTTTATCTGCAGTTTTACCCTTAAAGGACAGTACATCAAGTACATACATACATACATACATACATACATACATACATACATACATCAGCTACATACATACATGCATACATACATACATACACACACACACACACACACACACACACACACACACACACACACACACACACACATACTAAGGCTGCTCGATTATGGAAAAAAAATCTGAATCACGATTATTTGGGCCAAAACTGAAATCACGATTATTCAAACGATTATTTTGTTTGCGGTAACATGCTTCATTTATTGAAAATGTATTCAAAAACATTTCGAAAAAACATTCTTGTACCTTCGGATTTCCCCTAATACCTTTCTTCGTAAACATTAGTAAGTCTCCTTTGATGTCTAATGTACAAACAGTAGAAATGTCTAATGTATACATCTAATGTACAGTACAAACAGTAGAAAATAATTAGGACAAAAACATTGTTGCCCTCGATTTTATTTGTTTGGAGATCGTTTGGCCCTGAAATCATTATGACGATTAAAATTCGATTAATTGAGCACACACATACATACATACATACATACATACATACATACATACATACATACATACATACATACATCAAGTACATACATACATGCATACATCAACTACATAAATACATACATACACACCCATACACACACACATACACACATCAAGTACATACTTAACAGACTACATGTGTTATTGGGCTCGTCACAAAAGTAGCAGCATGTAATAGTCAGTGGCACACTTTAGTAGAATACAGCTGTTTATCTGAAATTTTACCCTTAAAGGGCTTCATTTAGCAAAAGCTTAACATCTGAAACCAGCACAAGTGTGATGGGGCGAAATGTGTGGAAAGGCTGCCTGCCTGTTTTTTATTTTAGCAGGCAGAGGTGTGAGATCGGTGCAGTCAAAAGAAAGGAGCAGGTGCCTCGCCTCTCAGCACAAGAGCTCCAGCAATCAGGCGCTAATGAGCTGAGGAGAGGAGAGCAGGCTGCTGGTATATGAAAAGGTGTGGGCTGTGTGTGCGGGTGTGTGTGTGTGGGTGTGTGTGTGTGCTGCACGTGATGTGCAGGTGACTGCGGATAAGAAGGGACTGTGATGGTGTTTCTTAAGGGCCGTTCACACCTAGAACGATAACTATAGATAAGATAATTATAACTATAACTTTGGAAAATCGTTTTAACTTATGAAATATAACAACGACAGGCTGAACCTTTGAGAGCGATTTTATGAACTATAAAGTACTGTCAGCCAATCAGAATTCATAAGAATTCACAGGATTCATGTTCTATTACATGTTAAATGTTGCCGTTCCTCAGTGTGGACGCCCATATTGTTGTAGTTATAGTTGTTGTTATCATTATAGTTCTAGGTGTGAACGGACCTTCAAGAACTCAGAGCCAGTGTTCCAAAGGCAGGAGCATAATAAACACACTGGGCTCTGATGCTGGCTTCTAACTCCAGATTCTGATTCCGAATTCTGATCTGGGTTGTAACTTTAGGCTGTAATTATTGCTTCTAATTCTGGGTTGTGATATCTAGGTTTCAACTTTAGGTTATAATTCTGAATTCTGATTCTGGGTATTAACTTTTGGTTGTAATTCTGGGTTCTGATTCTGAATTCTGATTTTGGGTTCTAACTTTATCTTCTGATTATGAAATCTGATTCTGAGTTCTAACTTTATGTTCTAATTCTGGGTTCTGATTCTGAATTTGGATTGTAAGGTTCTAACTTAAGGTTCTAATTCTGGGTTCTGATTTAGGGGTTCTGATTCTTCTTTCCGACAGTTTTTTTTTTCTTCTTTTTGACCTGACAGAAGCGTGTTCAGGGAGAACAGCCCAGAGGATCACACATACACACACGCACGCTCTTACACACACACACTGAGCAGTGCAGGTCACTCACATTGTTGGGTATGGCATCTTCCAGAAGCCACTTGGACCTCTTCTTCCTCCGCTTGTCTGCAGGAGCTGAGCTACAAGAGAGATGACACGCTGTCACCACACTGCCACCACACTGCCACCAGCTTCACAACCTGATCACACACTGATCAATATCTAATCAGCATTTATCTTACCAATCAATACATCCTTTCACAAATCATCAAATCAATGTAATATTACATTATAATAACAAAAATCATCTTATCAATCATTATATCATTAAAACCTGTCTTAAAGACAAACTACCTTACCTATCTACCTTATCAATTAATTTGCTGAACAGACCCAGCAAGACCAATCAATGCACTATTTCATGCCCACCCACATCTATAATTACTAGCACTTGGTTGACAAACAAACTTTGGGGACACCAAACTGTTCCAATCTCCCACCTCTGAGAAAAAAAAACAGGCTGAGCGAGCACACCTTTATACCTCCTTTAAATTACCTGTTCAATCTTCCCGATATGGCCCCCAACCAGCAGCAGCTACCTGCCCTCCCACACAGACACCTCTCAAACACACACACCCGTCTCTAACCCACTCACCCACCCACACATACACACACACACACACACACACACACACACACACACACACACACACACACACACACACAGACACCTCTCAAACACACACACCCCCTCTCTAACCCACTCACCCACCCACACACACACACACACAGACACCTCTCAAACACACACACCCCCTCTAACCCACTCACCCACCCACACATGCACACACACACACCTCTCAAACACACACACCCCCTCTCTAACCCACTCACCCACCCACACATACACACACACACACACACACACACACATAGACACCTCTCAAACACACACACCCCCTCTCTAACCCACCCACACATGCACACACACACACACACCTTTTCTCTCCCCTTATTTCCTCCTAATCCCATCCCACAGCAATTGTGTCCAAACAGCTGGCCAGGCCAGGATTAAAACCTCTATCACCACTTCTAAAATGGCTTTGGCTTCATCTTGAGGTGGTACAGGTTGTGTTTGTCTATGTGTGTGAGTGCATATGTGTGTGTGTCTGAGTGAGTGCAAGTGTGAGTTTGTGTGTGTGTGTGCACCTGTGCTTGAAGTTGCAAACTAGCTTGTGGAAAAAGGTGTGTATTTGTTAAATGTGGACAAGTGTTGAAAGCCCAGAGGGTCTTGTGTGTGTGTGTGTGTGTGTGTGTGTGTGTGTGTGTGTGTGTGTGTGTGCGTGCGAGAGAGAGTGTGTGGACACACACATATATGCTGGTGTCTACAATTGAGATAGAGGCAGAAGTCGTAATTACGTCCCATCATGCCAATTTAATCTCAATCAAAACTTCAAAAGGCAAACTAATGAATCAAAGACTTCTTAAGTGCTCCAAGGTAATGAAAGCTCTTCAGAGTGCGCTTCCAGCGCATTTAAGCTTTGCATAAGAAGAGCGATCGCTGTAGGTAACAGTGTTTTTATTAACAGCTTTGTGATAATAGCCCCCCCAACACACACACACACACACAGTCTTTCACTGTGACTTAGGGAAACGTATAATCAGTAGTCAAGAACAAACGCACAATAATAAAGTGATGCGCAACAGGAATGATCACACATGCAATTACTTTGTCGCAGTCGGGTAATGTATGGTTGCCAGATCTATCACATTAACTATGTATGCAAACACATGGACTTCAATCTGGAGGCCCTTTTAAAGAAGTTCATTTCCATTTCATCTAAATGTTAATGCTTGCCCTGGACACTGCGTTGCCATATTGAAAACTCCACTAAGTCACACGCACCCAATCCTACCGAGCTCCACGGCAATGACAGGGTCTTAACACAAACACACACACAGACACACACACACACACTCACTCTCACACCTACAATGAATGTACAAGACACACTCTTATGCAGAAAACGCAAGACAGGGGCATGAGAGGCAGACTATTACACCAAAGACAGACATCACACACCACAGATACACACACTCTCACAAACAGTGGCGAGTCGTACGCTCTTGGTGACCAAAGGGAAAGGCGGTAAGGAAGATGTGAGGCTATCACAGATGGACATGAGGGCACATACCAGAGTAGACAGGCTAGCTTCACACACACACACACACACACACACACACACACCTTATGTCACCTTATTCAAATGTATTTGGACAGAGTAGAGTACCTGTTGTCTTTGGTCTTTAAGTGTGTGAAGCATATATATAAAATGGATAGAATAAGGGCCTATGTGCATCTAAAATTTATGTGTGGGTTAGCGTGTGTGGGTTAGCGTGTGTGTGTGTATCTATATAGTTATCCATCTCCCACTGCCCTAGCCTGGTAAACCAGCCGCTCGTACGTCATTTCATTTTGTACAGAGGGTCTGGACCAAGGGGGCAGGAATATATCTGGAAGTTGAAGCACCCATGGGGAAATCTCAACCCGGAAAGGGCCCAATAGCCTTTAGCATTCCGTTGACTTCCATTCATTTTAGCGTCACTTTAAAATCAAACAACTTTACATGATAAGCCATCCATACCTTGATTTTGGCATTGTTGTAAAGCGGAGAGGACACAGCAAAACATATTTGCTTCGATCGGAAATCTGTCATGCTTTTGCCTTGTAAGAAACGTTTAAGCTAAAAATTACGCCATAAATCATGCGACAGCTAGTGAGTTTCTGTCGCACAGAAGAAAATTTACCGTACTGGTTGATAACAAGCTGTAGCCACAGTCATGCCCGTTTACTTTTCTATTCATGTTGGGGAAACATTTACATCACTATTTCTCGAAAAATAAGCTTAGAACTTGGTATTTGTTTGTAAGCAGAATCGCTATCGTTATGGATTTTACTATTCGATGCAAGTGAATTGAGAAAGATGGCTAAGCTAAGCTACACGCTATAGCTTGCAGTTTACATGCTAACTAGCTAGCTCCCTTGACATGCTGGCTTGCAAGACTGCCTGGAACCAAAGTTAGTTGACGAAGAATCAAGTCCCCACGTACAATATTAGCCTCCCATTCCACTAGGTGATTGCAGCTATAATGGCAGAAGAATACTTATTAAGAAAATTATTGTACGCTGTATGATTTGTGATTGAGCATCTACCACTCAATTTATAGTATTTGGGTTCGCTGGCCGACGTGACCGTACGTCACCCCGCGCTTGCGCAGTTGCCTGGTGACCAATTAAAAATCTCAAAATCGTGCTTCAACAGCTCCCATTGAAAACGACGCCATCCCACGGTCCATTCTCTTCTACTGTCTATGGTCTGGACCAGACACCGTGAGAAAAGATTTCTTCCTGGAGGTTTAAAACAAGTGCCTCTGCCTTTACCCAATCTCTAACGCCTGGTCGTCATATGCAATTAGCCCACCTGCGCACTACAATTCAAATGTAGCACACAAATGCAACATCATTGCTAACGAACACACCCTCTGTTCGCTGATTGGATCGGTCTTGCTGGGGCTGACTACACGACCCTCAAGAGATTTTGGGGGATTTACCAGGCTACCATTGCCCCCTCCTGATCTTAACTGTACAAGCGGCTGCCTGTGCCACAGGAAGTGATGTCAGCGGTACCTGTTGCGGCCACTGCCCTTCTTGCGTCCGCGGCGGCCCTCGCTCTGGGCCTTCTCCGGGAAGAGCTTAGAGGGGGGGTTGGGCGGCACTCGCGAGCGCAGCCGAAATATGCACTTCCTCTTCTTGATCTCCTTACCGCACAGGAACCTTCAAGATGGGAGAGGACACGTCACGTGAGGGTAACTTTCACTTGGGACGACACAGTTAACCCTTTAAGACGCACCTCCTATTATAACTTTGTTGTTACCAGAATGGCAATGACCAAGTTGTAATGCGTTACTTAAGACTTTCTGTAATGTCGTAGTAATGTTGTAATGTTATAGTTACGTTTTTTCAGTCACAGTTGGGACAACACAGTTAAAAGGTACACTGGGTAACTCCGTTAACAGGCCTAAAAAGATAGAGGGTGTGTCTAAAAATGTTCTAAAAACGTTTACACTTGCGGTGACTTCGTTACAGGCCTAAAAGATGCCGTGTTTGATTCGTTACAAGCACACAAACTACATGCCGACAAAGGCTTCCTGTAGCCCTTTCTTTAATGTCCTGCATTTGCAGAAATATCATTGAACTGTATCATGTGGAGGGAAAAACAGCAAACAGTTTAAAAGCTGTGAAACCAAAAGAGCAGGAGGAAATACAAATGTATATTTCATATTAACCTTCAATAACAACACCAACAGGCAACTCATGTTAATCCTCATCTTTTCAGACTATATAAATGTATGTATAATATCCCCAATATGTCACATTGTTTTAAGCCTTTCTATCAAGAAGGGGGCATTGTAACGTCATTTTAAGACCACAAGATGCTTTTGATGGGGGTGTAAGCAGAGTGAAACTAAAGCCACTTTATTCCACCATCTCCACCCTCCCATAGAGCACAGCCATGAAGGCTGATAAAAATGATAATGTGATCTTTGTGAGATATCCACTGCGACTGCCACTGCCGCTGAATATCGTCTCAACCAGAGTTCTTGTGACTAGATTTATGACTTTGTGGACCACTATTACATAAATAAACATCTACACACAAGCAGACACACATGAAATACTAACAGTTGAACCCTCAAGAGCAGTTATCCATTTGTATGACATCTCTTTTATAAAAGCTCTCTGTTTTGTCTGCTTCTCTCTCTCTCTGTCTCTCAATTTGTGTCTCTGTCTCCATCTCTCCCTCAGTCTCTCTCTCTCTCCCTGGCTCTCTTTCCTAGACAGTAGTTCACTCCTCACCTAACCTGATGCAGAATGCAGCCAGATCCAGCCCATGGATAATAGAGAGAACTAGGCTGAGAGAGAGGGAGAGAACGAGACAGACAGAGACAACAAGAGAGAGAGAGAGAAAGAGGGGAGAGCTAAGGTTGAGAGAGAGGATGAGAGGTTGAGGGAACTGAGTAAGAAAAAAAGAGGTCAAAAGAGAGATACAGGTAGAAAGGGGTTGAGTGAGACAGAGAGAGCAAAGGAGAGACGGAGAGAGAGAGGGAGGGAGAGAGAGCGAGAGAAAGAGAGAGAGAGAGAGAGAGAGAGAGAGAGAGAGAACTGAAGAGTTAACTGTGGAGGTGAAGAGAAGGGGAAATGTGTCCTACTTGGTTTTATAGTTGTTGAGTGCATCCAGGATGTGCTGTCCTCGTTCTGCAGGAGGTGTGTTTGAAAGCTGCAAAGGTAAACACACACACACACACAAACACGCACACACACGCGCACACACACACACACACACACACACACACACACACACACGCACACCGTAAACAACACAAACTCGCGTTGTCAAGCTTTTACCATCTGACAGCAGCTGAGAACAGTGCCCCAGCATTATCCTTGATGACAATGGTCTGTTGCTTTTGAAGGTTACCCTCTGTGGACACTTTAACAAGGATGCTTTCCAAAACTGCACATGGCCTTGCAATATAACAGGCCTTTTGTGAAGATAATGACAGTAGGATTCACAGCAAACATGACAATCACACAACCATCCGGGTGTGATAATAAAACACACAAACTATCAAATGATTCAAAAGAAAATAAAATATACAGAATAACACTGCTGAACCTTTCCACTATGCTCTGTCCAAAATGTTCAGTCATTCACAACACAGTGTGCTATATAGGGTTACACTGTTACACTGTTCTGTCCCCTACATACTGCACTTTATAGTGAATGAGTGAACCTTTTGGATTCGGCCTATGTGCCCATGACTGCACTGAAACCAGGGGAGAAGGAAATTACACTGACATTTTCTCCAGCTGTGAGTATACTCTGCAGCTACGTGTCTGGGCAAAAGGAAGCATGCTTTTCTAAAGTCAACAGTTTCACTTTTTCTTTCATTTCTACCCTGAGGTGCTAGCCAAAAAAAGAAGGGGAGGGAAAAAGTGTTGAGCTGTCACCTTGCCCAGCTGGAAGTGCTCCCAGTTGGTGCTGATGAAGCTGAGGATCTCCTCCAGCTCAAAGTACTTCTTCTTGCTCTGTACCCCCAGGTTATACAGCGCCAGGTGGACAACATCCACCCTGACAAGCAGACACATACACACACACACACACACACACACGAACACACACACACACACACACACAAGTGCGTGCCCACGCACACAGACACACACGCAAATACACACACACACACATGCATGCACACACACACAAACAAGCATAGAGGTAAATAAACACCTGTCTTTGGTCAGTGTTTTGACATGCTGTCTTAGCCTTGAGGGACGCAAGGAAACCAAAACGTGGGGATTACAGGAGGCACTGGCATCTGGGCGTACTAAAGCCTGTGGGAAAACTGTGCCCATATCAGTCTGTATCCTTATCTTTATCTATACCTTATCGTCAGCCTATATCTGGCTGAACACTGGCTACTGTATCGGACAAGCTGCAAGTCAGACTTTGGCTCTGTT
Organism: Coilia nasus; assembly: GCA_027475355.1. Lineage (NCBI taxonomy): Eukaryota > Metazoa > Chordata > Actinopteri > Clupeiformes > Engraulidae > Coilia > Coilia nasus. The sequence goes on from CM050217.1 coordinate 17,560,909, forward strand.
CCAAACGGAAGGCAGCTGCCTCGATGACTCCCTGCCTAAATAGAGAGGTGCCTAATTAGATATGACTACGGGGTGAAGGCAACTTCTATAAATACTGGTTTCGAACGGGATTTTAAGAAAGCAAAAGTTGGGGTATGACGTTAGCACGTAGCAAGAACGTAAAAACTAGCTGACGTAAGCTAGTTGGCTAACATTAGTCAGTTGACTGACAGACCGTACATGAATCGTACAATACGCTGTTAGTAGTTAAAGTGGTTGGATATTTAGATAGTACATTGTTGATTTCTCATCTAAATTGTAAAAATACAAGCGATACAGTGCCAAACAAATAAGATGTTGATACCGACAGCAACCGTAAGAGTCATGTCGGCCGCCATCTTTATTTACTTTTCACAGTTGTTTGAAAGTTAGCGCACAGAATTCTGGGTAAAAGTCGCACGGGCAATTTGAAGGCAACTGCTGCGACCGGAAATAAGAACTTTAACCGTTTGGAACAGCACTCGATGACTCGCTGCCGCGTTAGGCAACTACTTAGGCAGCGAATTTAGCCGTTTGGAACAGGCTCTTTATGTTCATATAATCTTTTTTTTTATTCGGACGATAATTTTATCCGCACAAGCTGGTTCTTTGCAATGGCAGAAGTTATTAATGAAGCACACAATACAGGCAAAGACTGGATGAGGGGAAAAAAGAGGGCAGAACGCTACAGATACAAGTAAATAAAAACTAAAGGCAATAAAAACAAAGCAAGAAATGAGCATAAAACCTTATTGCAGACTGCATTTCAGATAGCTGCTTTTATGAGCTTCTCTTGTTGGTCTACAGCCACCTGTGCCAACATGACGCGAGTGGGCACAAAAATGGAAATGTCAAATAAATACCACGCATTACGCAGGTGCCATAAAGCCTCACGCGAGACCGTCACTGCAAGCAGGTTGGCGTTCAGGTAGAGCGAGTGTCATCTAGTCCTGCTGTCTGCTGACTATGTATGTGTGACGTTTTGAGTGGGAACACAATATTCAGAGGATACTGCTTGGTAGTATGTCATAAGCGTAAACTATGAGGAGAGGCGTAAAGAGCGGCTAATTATTTTATTGCCCTGTATGTACGAAACCTGCCGGCACACGTGTCATTTGCGGTGAGAATTCTCTGCCTCATGAGAGCAATCATCTGGCCCTCTGTGAATTAAATATAGGGCATTTGTTGGATTAAAATACCACTGTTATTGTACTGTTGTTACCGAGCCACATGTCATTACAGTATTGTGACGTGAGTTACTCTGTAAGCAGGGTATGCTTGGCTGTGCAACAATCATTCAAGTGACAGATTTCTCACATTACATCAAGTACCACAGACTATACACTAGTGGTGTGTTCAAAATATCAATATGGCAATACATCGTTGCGGGCGTCTTCACGATACACGTATCGTTACGGAGGGGTCAGTATCGATATTTCACATTTATTCATCATTCATTCATCATTCAGCATTCATCTTTATTTATTGTCACTCCTTTTTACATTTCTTTGTCCTACATTTACATTTACAGCTGAGAGAAGTGTTTTAAAACCAGATCATGTAGATCAACTGTGTTGTATCGTGACCCCTGTATCGTGATACGCATTGTATCATGAGGTTGTTGGCAATACCCAGCCCTACTATACACTGCTGTTACTGTGAGCAACTCATCGCGATGGTACACCTATTGGGACATTCAAAATACAATCTTACACACACTGATGTCCATGCTGCTTTCACACTTGCACTTTACCAATTGCACCTTCACTTATTGCACCTTACATATTGCACATTTCACTTTTTTTTTTTTTTACCTACACCAGCTACCAAGAAGAGATACCTCGAACTTTCCTTCTTGTTGGAAGCGTATATGTTTACCTGTATTTCTTATGTCTATATATTGTGGATGTCTGTCTACACTTCATGTCCATGAGTGTAGATGTGTGTTTGTGTGTGTGTGTGTGTGTGTGTGCGTGGGTGTTTATAGTTTAAATTGGCCATTGGTGTCTGGTGAAACGCAATTTCAGTCCTCTGTGTAATGCCTGTTACATAGTGAATTGACATTAAGGTACACTTTGACTTTGAGTTTATTGTGACACTGCTATTACTGTGAGCAACACATCCCAATAGTGCACCTATTGTGAGTACTGTGTGTGTGAATCTCTGTATTGTGACACTGCAAGATACTGCGACGATACACCTATAGTGAGTACTGTGTGTTTGTATCTTTGTATTGTGATACTGTGAGCAACGTACAGTGGTCCCTCGTTATTCGCGGGAGGCGATAGGCGAAATCCGCAAAGTAGCCGGCTTTATTTTTTTACAATTATTATAGATGTTTTAAGGCTGTAAAACCCCTCACTACACGTATACACTTTTCTCAGACAGGCAAAGTTCACACTTGCAAACATACAGCACTTCAAGGTCACACAGCTAGCGGTGGAAGATTTATGTACATTTTACAAGCTGAGCGCATTCTGTACTGTACAGGAGATTGCATGCACTAAAAAAATCTGCGAAACAGCGAGGCCGCGAAAGGTAAACCGCGATATAGCGAGGAACCACTGTATACACCAATAATACACCTATTGAGAGCAGAGGGTATAATGCCGGGGGTCTGCTTACCATCTGAGGGCCAGGCGAAAGGTAAACCGCGATATAGCGAGGGACCACTGTATACACCAATAATACACCTATCGAGAGCAGCGGGCATAATGCCGGGGGTCTGCTTACCATCTGAGGGCCAGGCGCTTGATGTACTCCACCCCCTTATTGCACACCGCACAGATAAACAGGTAAAACCTGAAAGAGGGATGAACCAGGGGGTGGGGGAGTGAGAGAAAGAAAGAGAGCGAGAAACAAAAAGAGAGAGACAGAGAGAGAGAGAGAGAGAGAGAGAGAGAGAGGACAAAGAAAATGATGAGAAAAGAAACAGTTCATGTTGGTGGGAAAACAAACTTAAGGGGAAAAAACAAAAGAGTTGAACATTTGAATACAGACAAACACACACACACACACACACACACACACACACACACACACACACACACGCACACACACACACAGACTGGCGCACACAAAACACACAAAATCAGCCAATAAACACTTAGTATATGGTATTTTAGGCAGCGAGAGAGTGTGTCTGTGTGTGTGTGTGTGTGTGTGTGTGTGTGTGTGTTGTGCACTCATCAGAGAGTAAGACTGGGGTGCACTTCCAAACCATATGAAGTCACTTAGGAGCAGAAATGGCTTTTCCACAAACAGAATTCTTTACTGTATCAGTCATCACTGATGCGTGGCTTACGACACACACACACACACACACACACACACACACACACACACACACAGACACACACACGCGCGCACACATATTTTTATCCATTCATACACACAGACACAAACACATAAACACAAACACATTTGTAAGTATACTCATGCAGAGAAATGCACACAAACACACCCACACACAGACACAAACACACACACACTTGCGCACACACAGACACACACACACACACGCACACACACACAGTCATAGTTTCTCGGAAGGACACAGAAGCAGTCTCTGACACCTGCCAAGGACAATTCAGATAAATAATGAAATCACAGCCTCAATTCTCTCCCTAGGCATCCCGCAAAACACACACACACACACACACACACACACACACACACACACACACACACACACCACATCCCACAAATGCTCACACAGACCATACACTCACAAGCACACACATACTTAAAACACCCACGCACACCGCATGCATAACACAGCATCACACATTTACACAGAAACACTCACAAACACAGCATCATCCACCGCACACACACACACACACACACACACACACGCGCGCACACACACACACACACTGTCCTGCACTCCCTTCTCAGTGCCAACATGTGTGAAAGTCATCTACCCGCTGACATATCCATCAGGCCATACACAATGCATAAACACTGCTGGACATCTGTGTGTGTGTGTGTGTGTGTGTGTGTGTGTGTGTGTGTGTGTGTGTGTGTGTGTGTGTTGCGTCTTTCTTCATTCATGGTTTCAAACCAGCTGTATATTTAAGCCTTTGTCCTTTTTTCGCTGTTATTTTTCAGTCTGAGTCATTAGCCTATAGGTTTTTTCAGTGCGTGTGTAATGTCTGTATTAATGGCTCTGCTCTCAGACCAGCTGGTGCTGCACTCTCATGCCATGTTACCACATTATTATGGCATCTGCTTCAACCTGTCTGTGCTGCTGTAGCGAAGGGGAGGAGAAGTCACCCCACCCGGCTTCGAACCCGAGCCTCCGGGGTACCAAACAGGGGCTCTGACCGCAACGCCAAAGAGCCAGGCTCTTGGGATGGCAGTCAGAGCACTCCCACAACTCTAGTGATGGTCACTCCATCACACTGCCTTCCACTTCGGGAGGCGCAGCCATGCGCTTCACACACTCAGGTGTCCCTCACGCATCTCCCACCATACTTCTCCCATCCAGGGTGCCCCACACATACTGGTGCTTCACCTATCACTGGGTCCTTCACACCGGGGTCAACCTAACCCTGGGGGTCCCTCGTATGGCTCACACAGTGGGTGGACCTGCAATGACCTCACGGCAAGCCACCCCACTTCTGACACCATTTGTAGCGAAGGGGAGGAGAAATCACCCCACCCGGCTTCGAACCCGGGCCTCCGGGGTACCAAACAGGGTCTCTAACCGCAACGGTTAGAGCCCCAGTTTGGTACCCCGAAGACCTGGGTTCGAAGCCGGGTGGGGTGACTTCTCCTCCCCTTCGCTACAGCTGCTTTACATGTGTTTGTGTGCTATGCCTACCTGCCTGCCTGCCTGCCTGCCTGCCTGCCTGCCTGCCTGCCTGCCTGCCTGCCTGTCTGTCTGTCTGTCTATCTATCTATCTATCTATCCTTCAATTAAGCCCCTATCGCAAGCTTATTCTGATGGTTATATCCATGATGCTGTGTTTGCTTACCCCAATGCTTATTTTTTGTGTGTTTGTGTGTGTGTGTTTGTGTGTGTGTGTGTGTGTGAGTGTGTGTGTGTGAGTGTGTGTATGTGTGTGTGTGTGTGTGTGTGAGTGTGTATGTGTGTGTGTGTGTGTGTGTGTGTGTGTGTGTGTGTGTATGTGTTTTCTCTCACCTGTCCCCGAACATCATGGACTCCTGCAGACACTGGATGCAGGCCTCGTGGAACCACTGCTCACACTTGAAGCACTGCAGCATCTTCAGGTACCACCTGCAGCACAAGCACACTCAGCTGCAGTCACAAGGATACACTTACACTCGTGTGTGTGTGTGTGTGTGTGTGTGTGTATGTGTGTGTACTTGCTCTCCTGGTCACCCACAGTAACAGTAAGCACTGTTGGTCATTAGTGTTTGTGTGTGTGTGTGTGTGTGTGTGTGTGTGTGTGTGTGTGTGTGTGTGTGTGTGTGTGTGTGTGTGTTGTGCACTCATCAGAGAGTAAGACTGGGGTGCACTTCCTCATTAGTGTCATTAGTGTTTGTGTGTGTGTGTGTGTGTGTGTGTGTGTGTGCGCTCACTAGGGGTGACAATCGAGAACCGGTTCCAAATAACCAATTCCTTCGGAATTCTACTCCTCCGACGTTATTCATTTTTCTTAAAGATTGTCTCATGTCCCTGCACAACGTTTTACCTGAAAGCATTGAAGGAATGACAGTCGCCAGCGTCTTTTTACTTACACGTTCTATTTTGTAAGATAGAGAGCTGAAAATCCCCCTTTCTGCAGACCGCAGTCAAACCTTGTTGCATTGAAATGAATATGAGATGTGGAATTTTACCAGTCAATTGGACATGTGGATAGGAGACGAGGTTGGGCCAGAACGACATGTCTAAGAAGTCCCCTACTGTGTGACCTTCATCTCTAACGTGTTTGCTTACTAACACTTGAATAAAGAGCGCAAAACCACAGATTTCGCTGTTTTTGCTCTCTCACGGTTCGAGGCTTCGAGCCATCATTCAGCACAATAAGGTAATTGGCTTGGAGCTTCGTTTGGGGCTTCACTGCCCATCACTAACATCACTACTGGTCAGTAACAGTAGTATTGTTGGTCATTAGTGTGTGTGTGTGTGTGTGTGTGTGTGTGTGTGTGAACTTACTCTCCTGGTCCCCCGCAGTAACAGTAGCACTGTTGGTGATTGGTGCGGTGCAGAGAGTCCCACTCCAGCTCCTCAGGGTTGTAGGCCAGCACCTGCTTCATGGCCTGCAGTGCTCTGGCAATAGGGCCCTTCTTTAGAGCGCCCCCTTTCTGCAGGGAGGACAAACGCATGCATGCTCATTCACCCAAACTACTACAAGACATATACAGAGCAAATAACACCAATATATGATAACGGGGAGCAAGTGAGGAACTCTATGCGTGTGTGTGTGTCTGTGACTTACCCTGACAGCCAGGGCGAAGATGCACTTCCTGCAGAACCAGGGGGACATGTCAGCAGAGGTCTCCACAGGGGGCAGGTGGCACTGCTGATGGTAACCTAGGAGACAGGAGATAGCGGGGAGAGCTTATAAGATGAGCTTATGTGTGTGTGTGTGTGTGTAGCAGTACTAAGTGGTGGTGGTTTGGGTTGTGTGTTTGTGTGACTGTGTGTGTGTGTTAGCCTTGGTGGTAACCCTAGAAGTCGGGGAGAAGTTATAAGAGATGGTGTGTGTGTGTGTGTGTGTGTGTGTGTGTGTGTGTGTGTGTGTGTGTGTGTGTGTGTGTGTGTGTGTGTGTGTGTTTACCAACTCCTTTTGCGCCCCCTAAAGTAGCAGTAGCCATATTCGCAGTCGCCATCTATCCTCCCATAAACAGAATGCATGAGTACACATCTATCTATCTATCTATCTACCTATCTACCTATCTATCTATCTATCTATCTATCTATCTATCTATCTATCTATCTGTCTGTCTGTCTGTCTGTCTGTCTGTCCATTCGCGCTTTTTGTAACCAGGAGGGTCCCACTGAGATACACTTTCTCTTCTCCAGGGAGTCCTGATCACCTCCACCACCTCAGGAACTGACCTGCTTCAGCTAAAGCTTTACACAAACACATTTAGAGCATGATCCCTGACACCTTTGAGACTGGAGCAAATCTGAGCCTTCAGGAAATTCAGTTCAGTTTCTCTGGGACCAGAGCACGTACAAATAAGATGTGCTGGTCCATCTGTTCTACACATCAATCCTGGCGGAGGACATTTTTGACCTGAACTGGACCTGAAATAGTTTGGACCAGGCGGCCACATGCCATTATACTGTAGTCGCACAGCAAGGGTGCCAAAGTGGTTTCTAGCTGAGGTTTGTCGCATTTGAATAAAAACTAAATCAGAGCTGAGGTTTATCCCATTGAATTAAAAACTAAATTAGAGCTAGGTTTTATAACGCTGAAATAAAAAAGCTAAATCAAAGCAGAGGTTTATTACATGGAAATAAAAACTAAATTAGGCTAAGGTTTAGCACATCTAAATATAAACTAAATCATGAAAAAAAGGCATTATGTACCAAAACGCTAAACACACACCAGGTTTGAGGGGGAGAGTGAGGGAAGGAATGAGTGAGAGAATGAATGAAAGCCCCAAATAAGCTGGAGGATGATTATGGAATCCAGATCGAATGAGACAGGTTTACAAACACAGCCAGGACACGGGGGAATCCCCCAAGTATTTGTGATAAGTGCCAAGGAATCTTTAATGACCCGACTTGGACGTCAGAAGGCATTTCATCGTCCGGGCACAGCGCTCACACTTAGTCGCGACACCTCCGACAGAAACTCCCATCATGCATTGCCATCGATGGCCATGACTCACCAATTCCACATTTGCCACAGATGAGAATGTCGTTGCCGGGCGCCGGCACTATTTCCAAACACACCGAACACTTGGGTTCCTCGCCGGGGACCCCAGCTGGGAAACACACAGGAACACAAGCAGTGTTAACACACACAACAGACTCACGAAAACACACAACGCACTCTCACTGGCACAACAACACATATCACATTCATACACACACTCATACATTTGCTATGCCAAGCTCACGCTAGCAGAGCTTTGCAGCATCACAGGAAAACGCACGCACATAGATTCTCAAGAGTGTGTGTGTGTGTGTGTGTGTGTCTCATTGAAGACAAAATCAATACCAGTGGGTTTTGCTGGTTCTCCCACTTTCGTCGCTTTGCAATGACACACACACACACACACACTTCACCAATTCAAACATACATATGTATATATGTGTTTATTTCACAACTTAAGATTTGAATGGTTTATAGCTATTTCAACTTAATTCTAAGTGCTAGTAATAATAATAAAAAAAAACAGTACAGTGGTCCCTCGTTATTCGCGGGATTTACGCTCTAAAAATAACCCGCGATAGGCGAAATCCGTGAAGTAGTCAGCTTTATTTTTTTTACAATTATTAGAGATGTTTTAAGGCTGTAAAACCCCTCACTACACACTTTATACACTTTTCTGAGACAGGCATTGACATTTTCTCACATTTCTCTCTCTTCTACTCTCAAAGTTCAAACTTGCAAACATATAGCACTTCAGAGTCACACATCTAGCGATGGAAGATTTATGCAAATTTAACAAGCTGAGCGCATGCTGTACTGTACAGCAGATTGATTGACAATGTTCTACAGTCCCTTAGCCAATCAGGGCTCAGAACACATGCGCTGTAAAAAAAAAGCATGCACTAAAAACAATCCGCGAAACAGTGAGGCCGCGAAAGGTGAACCGCGATATAGCAAGCGACCACTGTACACACACTCATACATTTGCCATGCCAAGCTCACGCTAGCAGAGCTTTGCAGCATCACAGAAAAACACACAAACACAAACACTTCACCAATTCAAACATACATATGCATATATGTGTTTATTTCACAACTTAAGATTTGAATGGTTTATAGCTATTTCAGTTTCATTCTAAATGCTAGTAATAAAAAATAAAAAAACAGTACAGTATTTCGTGCTGACTAACATAAATTGGTGGTAACCAATCCTGACACATGAGTAGGCGGATCCCTCAGCCAGACCTGTCTGGACTTACCATGCTGAATGTCTTTCCACAGAACCCAGAATTTGGAATTGTCCTCAAATGTGACAAAGCAGCTCTGTTTAGATGGACTGACCTGGAACACAACACAACACGCCCACAGCAGACAGATATCAGAGACAACTAATGAGGAGTGAGATGCACACTGTGTGTGTGTCTGTGTCTCTATGGGATTCCCCTGAGGCTGTTAATGTGCCAATGGCCAAGTCTGTGTGTGTGTGGAGGGGGGGTATCCTAGATTCCCATGAACAGGGTGTGTTTATGGGAACCTAGATTCTACAATCTTAGATTGCTATGTAGCCATTTTACCACCCACACACAGACACACACACACACACACACACACAAACAGGTTTGGGGAAGTGCTCTATTTAGAGTGAGAGAGCCTATTTTCCCATGAAGGCTTCCACATAAATCCCTAGCTGGCCTTTTCCCGCTAAGAGGAGTGAGTCAGCCTGACAGGGGCCTGATAGGATATAAGCCGCTGAATGCCTGTCGGGGTGCCTGCATCTCTTCCTGGATGCCTAGCACACAATTCACTACACTGCTCCACACTAACACATAGAACTACATTACAGAGAGAGAGAGAGAGAGCGACATAGACAGAGAGATAGAAAGAGAAAGACAGAGAGGGAGACAAACCGAGTGAGAGAGAAAGACAGAGGAAGGGAGACAGAGAGAAAGAGACGGAGAGAGAAAGAATGTGTGTGTTGTGTGTGTGTGTGTGTGTGTGTGTGTGTGTGTGTGTGTGTGTGTGTGTCTGTCTGTGTGTGTACCACATCCAGCACACACTGCACTGCTCTGCACTAACTATGCACCAATGCACCAATCCAATAGAAGGATTGGATGTCAGTCTCCATATTGGCAAAACAGCTGGAAAACAGCTGTAAAGTTCAGCCAATCCATCCAAAAACACTCTGTTTTAACTGTGTCTTTTACAGCGTGTGTAACAATAACTACAAAATGTTACAAGCTGTTACAAACTTTATTACACGCCATTTCATAATGTAGATACACTGTAACAGCATTAGCTGTGCTGTTCTGTTGTACTGTACATGCAGATGTTATCTAGAGTCTGTTTATCCTATTCAGCATGACTGCAGTACTGCCGGCTTACTGTGCAGATTCTAGCAGACATTCAAAGATACAAGAATACAAGGATATTTATTTGTCACATGCATAGAGGTAAATTCATTCATTCAGCATTAGTGCAACACTATTAGAGAGGGTGGAAGGAGTCAAGGATCTTTGGTACAATAATGTATGTAAACTGCAGCTTAGGGTCCTTTTACCATCAACGAAGTAGTGCACTACTGTATACGCAGCATGTATCTAAAGTGTTTAGCCTCGGTGCAGTACTGTACTGCATATGCAGACTATAGCGTAGCATGTACACAACAGTATCAGTAGTGTAGATAGCACCATTAAAGTCCTGTAGTGTATATACAGACTGTAGTTGTGTACGTATGTAGTTTATTTGTTATCATTACTGATTAACACCTGCCCAACATTCAGCAGTATTGTACTGTATGCAGAGTGTTACCTGCAGCATCCATCTAGCATGTATATACAGTACTATCAGTCAAGTACACACAGACTACAGCCTGGTGTTTACGTAGTTCTTGTGGAATCGCTGATTACCACCAGTCCAGTCCTCCACACACACTCACCCTCTGGATCTTGCCCAGGTAGTAGAGTCCGTCGGACCAGCAGCAGAGCACGTACTGGCCGACGCTGAGGCTGGCCTCCAGGTCGCTGGTGCTCCTCTCCCTGGGCTTGGGCAGCAGGCGCTTGGGCTCCGCCTGCTCCAGGCCCACCGGCAGGTAGCCGTCTCTGTAGGCCGACTCCAGCATGCTTCACTGCGCCCTGACACACCACGCACTCTCACACACACACCCCTATGAGCCTGCGTGCACACACAGACACGGTATATATACGGTATATATGAGCAATTACTTGCACACAGAAACAGGCATGCACATGCATTCAAAAAAATGAAGCACACACAAACGTGCGCACATGCTTCTTTCATCTCCTGACAGACTGGACTGACAGTGCAATTGTTGGGTTATTTCTAAAGCTTATCATTGGGTTCAGATCTCTAGTATGTCAGAAATAAGCATTCTTGGCCTGGGCAGACAGACATTAGTATCCAAAAGCTATAATTCATGTTACATTTGAGAGCACTGCAGAAAGTCCCCGTCATTTTGATAACGATGAGCTGTCAGACCACAACTGTGCTCAAACCCACACGCTCTCCGGTGATTCAAATCTTGACATTTTCTGAGCACGTTCGGATGACATCAAATGAGTCTCACTGGTGGATTTGAATAAATGCAACCAGTTAGATGAGAGAGAAAAAACGTCATGGCTCAGAACAGTAATGAGAATCCAAGCCAAGGATCTTTCAAATTGTCCTATTTTTGCGACGCCACCAGGGACTGTCGGTTGAGGCAGTTGCACCAAACTATGACTGATATCAAAACTAATACTGGAACAACACAGGGAAGCTCGTGAAGAAACGCCCTAACTGTTCAAATCTCGGCATAGGCACCCAGTGCGAGACCACTTTAAGACAGTTGCTTTTTCTACGCCCAGAACGTTACAACTGAAGAGCATTGGCTGGTGCAGGTTTATCCATAAAACGGGCTGATAGATATACGCCTTTGGTTCGTAGTAGAACTCGCTGGCTGGCCAGTGGAAAGTTGCTCACGAACGTGGCTCCTCCTACACATTTTTGTTACGTACTACTTTGAATCTAGCTGAACTGAAGGAAGAAGAGCGGTTCGAACTACGCGTTCAAATCAACAAGTCCGAGTCCAATGAGTCAGCACTGAAACTAGCATCCAGAGCATTCACAAATTTCCAAATGTTGCTGTGTGCTACACTACAGAAGATAACCAATGTTCTGACTGTCTCGGGTGGCGATATCGAGCAGCTAGCGAGCTAACATTAGTGTTTATATAACGTGTTGTGGTGTTGCTTCTGCCATTGTAGCGTACTGTTATTTTGTAAAACTTCCTCTCCAGTCCATTCATGCACTTGTCATGTTGTCTCTGCAGCACTTAAATCATGTAGCAACATTGTATTCATAACTGATGTGTAGGAAATAACCTTACCGTATTAGAGCTTTGCAAACAGAGACGTTGCTGGACCAGAAAGCACTGCATTGGGTTTAGTAGCTATGCACATCTAGCGCCAAGCCAAGTATCGTTAGCTGACCAAAGTTGACAAATCTAGTTTCATACCCACTACGTGCTGTAGACTGCAAACATCTCAAATTTACCAACTGTTCTCAAATCTTTGCAGGTGTGAAAATCAGAACAAGTAACGTGGTAACCTGCAAAAATGTTAACGGTAGTCAACCACAACTTAGATAAGTACACTAACGTTAACTGCTATCATACACTAACTTACAGTCGCCCCAGGCACAAAATTTGAGTTCTTGTTTTTGTGCTTACCTATTTGAATGGTCTCCGAAATATGAGCAAAAGTTCACAAAGTGCAGAGATTATTCCAGAAGCACTGTGTTCCATTCGCAAACACGTATTTTCTGTACTTAACGAGAGTGCAGCACTTCAGTTCAGGCTGTGCAAGTCGCCATTTTTTCACTTTTTCCCGCGAATCATTTACGTTTTGCTTATGTAATTACTATAACAGCATCATCAAACAGGAAGCTCGGTATTTCAAACTTTGATTCAAATTCTCTGACTCCAACGACAATAACGATGCAGCAACTCAGTTTCTGGAGGAAATGTTAATGTAGTCGCATTATGGAGCAAAAAGGATTTTGAACAAAATAAAATGAACAAAAGACTGATATTCAAACAGAGATATAACATCATTATGACAATTATAATAGGCCTAGCTATTCATACTAGTAGCCTAGTAATAGTAATAGTAGTAGTAGTAATAGTAGTGATAGTAGTGGCTGTTGGTATTTTGTTACTGTCCCTTTTTTATTTGATGTTTGTCTTTTTTAAATTATAATTTCAGCTACAGCTAAGTGCTCCTATCTAAGGTTTGCAGGGTTTTACCTTATTTTGGTTTTTAGCATTGATTCTTATGTAGCTCTTAACATATAAACTTCATTTAATCTATTTTAACACTTTGCTACAATTCCCCTATCTGGCCCACCAGATGCAATGTGATAAACCTATATTAATCTTGTCTAGTCAGACACAACACCAGTGACAAACTCATTCTTGCAGCAGTCGATGAAGGATGTTCATCCGAAGTGCATGTTTAATAGTTCATTGTCATTACAATCATTTCATAAATGCATTACAAGGCTATTCATATTTTAATATGAGTATAAATATCCACAAGAGCTTAGAAAAACAAAATTATTTTTTAATTTTGTGCCTTTGGGCTATTAAATAAATAAAAATAAAACTGTTATGCAAAATAAAAGACAATACAATATCATACATTTGGAGAAATTCTGGTGAACATGTACCATGTAATATTACAAACAAATCAAAGATTATTCTATTCTAACAGAAATTCCTGTGGCTTCAAGACATCTGTTCACTCTGTGAACCAGAAACCTCTAGGCTTTTAGGTGATTTCTGCAGGAATATTCTGAATATTTGGTCATGAAGACATTTGTTTTTCATTTTAGAACCACTGAAGCATCCTGCATAGTTTCAGAGAACTTCAAGATTAGCAAATCGTGTTAGTTAAAAGACTGTGCTGAGTTCCTCATCAGACTTTTGAACAGATTTGGGATATTTGCCAAAAGTTATGTTACATCTTGTCAACCAACACACAAACACACACACACACATGCACACATATGGCAACAACCCTACAATTATAATCCACCAAAAACTCATGGATTATACCCTTTATTAGCAAAAGGAAACCTTAGGGGCTGACTCCTGTGCTTCCTAAGTCTGGGTGCTTCAAACTGGGCAAGATCTAACCATCAGAGGTCAGAGGTGATGTGATCAGGCGGTCTGGTTGATGTCCAAGGGCCTCACTTCACCCCCTGTCACCCCCTCATGAGGAGGTGTCCACGATGCACTTGATGAAGAGCGTGTTGCCCCTGCAGTAGGCATGTTTGGGCGAGGACAGCTTGCCCAGGGGGCAGAAGCAAGGGCAGCCACTGGCCACGTTCATGTCCGACACGGGACGCTGGAAGGAGGCGGAGGACAGGTCCGGTCGGAACGCGTCCAGAACATGCTCCTTCTGGTTCTGGTCTATGAGGAAGAACGTTACCTAGAAGAGATGGGATTACAGAGCGCTCAGGTGAGGGGCTGCTCAAGTCCAAATGCACACTCACTCACACACACACACACACACACACACACATACACATACACACACAGAAAGACAGAGAGACAGACCCAGCAACCTTAAATCTACTCATTTAACAGCTGCTTCTGACAGAGCTGTGCTACAGTACATTTCAATTCTAATTCTGCATCCAGTGTGCTACCTCAGTTTACTAAAACACAACTCGGACAGGAGAAGTCAATTTCAATCCAGCAGTCTTAAAGGGGAAATTCGGTGAAAAATGACAATTGGCATGTTAAAACATCATACCGAGTTGGTATGTTTGCTAAGTAGCAAAATTGCACTAGCCTGTTGCATTTAGAACTTCACTATTTTTTACCATTTTGGCCCAGAAGGCTAACAATGCAAGTGATGGGTGTCCTAAGAGGAAGCATGAAGATTACTCTATTTTTAAACCATTAAAAACAGCTTGAAGAAACTCCGTCGGTAGTATAACAAAGGCCCTGGAATGCAAAACGAGGTACTGAGAACTTTGTAAGTGTACACAACGTTTATTAAGAAAACCATTCTTACAAGCAGTACCTCGCAGTAGTTTCTGGTCGCCGCCATGAGGAAAGTCCATACAAGTCAATAGTATTACCTCTCCTCCTATTCTTCCCGCTGGTTCATGTTTGTCAATCGACTTGTATGGACTTTCCTACACGCATAGGGGTGAAACAGCCTACCCACGAGCATGACGTCAGATTACGGTTACACACACACACACACGCACACACACACACCCACAGAGCCTACCCATGCGTGCACACACACACACAGACACAGACACAGACACAGACACACACACACACACACACACATAGAGCCTACCCAGGAGTATGACCTCAGTTTAGGGTTAATGAACACACACACACACACACGCACACACACACACAGTGTTTACCCATGCGTGCACACACACGTACACACACATACACACACACACACACACACACACACACACACACACACACACACAGACATGCACACACTTCAGGCTAATGACCACACATGCCCTTTTTCACTTGCACATTACTGAGTCACAGCCCACTGAAAACGTGCACTTAGAGGTATCACCTTGTGTAAGTTAATTACAGCGCTTAATGTATGGATTCTAGGAAAAAATAACATGTGGTAATTACAGTTTCTTGGTGTGTCTTTCTTGGAAAAATGTAGGTGAAAGTCAAGCCTAAGGTGAAAACTAAACTGTGAAGCTGTTAATGGCCTCTTCTAAAATGAAGTTTAAGTGAAGTAAATTTTTTTGAAAACGTACATCATAAAAAGTTCTTCCACTTTGAAATTAAGTCCAGGTAAGAGCATTCTAAATGCACATTGGGAGTGTTTCACTCAAAGGGTTTTGCACATTCAAAGTATTAAACTCTTTTCCTGTTGTACCTGGAACTGAGTTTAAAAGGTTCTGTGCATGGATGATGGGAAAATTGTGACTTCAAGGCTATTTCATGATGACACTGACAAATGCAAGGAAGGTGTTTTGAGATTCTCCTGTCAAGCTCATTTTCAAAAAGTGGCAAGGACAGTGTGTGTGTATATATATGTGTGTGTGTGTGTGTGTGTGTGTGTGTGTGTGTGTGTGTGTGTGTGTGTGTGTGTGTGTGTGTGTGCCCTCACCTTGTGCTTGAATGGCCAGGTGAGCAGGGCGTCATACTCCCCCCTCATGATGACGAAGAAGAGAGAGATGTGTGTCCCCTTCCCCACGCCATCCCCATTCAGGTACAGACGCAGACACACCTTAAAGCCATACCTGGATGTGTAGAACGCTGACAACACACACACACACACACACACACGCACACGCACACACAAACAAGTGTTAAGGGCCACCTGGTTACACTAATACTGTTAAACATTACAGTACATATGCCTATAGGTTAAATATGTAAAGCAAATAGTCACACAGAAAGCGACAGAGACAGAAACAGAGAGAAAGAAAGAGTAATAGGTCTAAGTGAGTGTGTGTGTGTGTGTGTGTGTGTGTGTGTGTGTGTGTGTGTGTGTGTGTGTGTGTGTGTGTGTGTGTGTGTGTGTGTGCATCTGTGTTTAAGGGCTGCATTCACTTTTTCTAGTAAACTAGGAATTTACCCAGCCACTATTACACATCTCTGTCTAATGTTTTTATAAGAACACACTGTTTACCATTGGAAAAGGTGTGAATCCAGGGTTATCTAATGTTAATAACAACTTCAAAACATATCCGCACATAACCACA
>CM050217.1:17580000-17610000 GCA_027475355.1 Coilia nasus
CTCTCTCCCTCTCTCTCACACACACACACACAAACCTACACACACATACACACAAACATAGACACACACATATTCTCACACAGACACCATTTTTCTCCAGACAAGAGCCAGTAGAGAGCGAGGGAGCGTCAGGCTGACTGCATGTCAGTTCTGCAGTTAATGTGTCAGAACTCTGTGCTGTGATATGGTATGCTACGCTACGCTACGCTACGCTACGCTATGCTACGCTATGCTACGCTGCTGCAGCTCCACGGTTCCATGAGATCTGTTCCATCTGATGTGGTGTGTGGAACCTCATCCTGAATTCACAAGCCAGACCTCAGCCCTGGTCTCAGACCTCAGCCATGATCTCAGGCAACCATCTCCCCCCACTCTATAAAACTTCTCTTCCTCGCTTCACACACACACACACACTGCCACACACACACACACACACAGACACCATCTTTCCCGAGCCAGCCTTGATGACGGCTGCCATTAGACAATGTATCATATTTACAGCCGTCCGTGAGTGAAACCGGGGGCCGCTGACATTAATTATTGAAATAGCACGCCGGCCGGCCACAGGAACATTGGCAACACATTACCCATATTTCTCAGCACTGCTTCTCCCCCACTGGCCTCCAGCGCTGCTTATGAGGGCTAAAATAATGGCGGCCATTAGTGAAGAGCGCTACAGTATGCAGGTAGGGACGTGCAGGGAGGGTAGTTTAACAGCGCCTAAACAGCCTCCTATCCAGGCAGAGTGGGGGGCAAAGAGCCAGTAGGGGAGTGATGAATGCATAAATTATGAAAACAGTGCAGGTACTCGAGGGGAGTGAGTGTAAGTGTGTGTGTCTTTGAGTGTGTGTGTGTGTGTATCTTTGTATGTGTGTGTGTGTGTGTGTGTGTGTGTGTGTGTGTGTAGCAAAAGAACCTTGCTTAGCCTTTCTGACTGGCATCTAGTTTTCCAGTTCATTGTACCATGTGACGACCCTGCACGCACACACACACACACACACACACACACACACACACCTTCATACACACACACACACATTCATACACACTCGCATACATGCACACACGTACAATGCAATGTCCTAATTTGAAGGGTTTTGCCAAATCAGCAGTTTTCCTCCCATAGGAAGGTTAAGGGCACCGGGACGTACTGCTCTGCATCCTCCCCATGCAATGAGAGTGGCACTGCCATGAATATCAAAAACAGCTCGAGTTAATCTCCTCACGTGCTGGCAAATTCTTCACTCCGAGAGGAAAACAGCTCCTGGAGTCTAGAAAGATACTCCACTCTGGAACAACTGTATGTGTCATAGTCATTTACCCAGCTTGGGATCGATCTATCTATCGATCGATTATCGATCTATCTATCTATCTATCTATCTATCTATCTATCTATCTATCTATCTATCTATCTATCTATCTGTCTGTCTGTCTGTCTGTCTGTCTGTCTGTCTGTCTGTCTGTCTGTCTGTCTGTCTGTCTATCTCTTTCTTGCTCTCTATCTATCTATCTATCTATCTATCTATCTATCTATCTATCTATCTATCTATCTATCTATCTACTGTATCTATCTTGCTCTCTATCTATCTCTCTTGCTCTCTGTCTATCTATCTCTCTCTATCTATCTATCTATCTATCTATCCATCTATCTATCTATCTATCTATCTATCTATCTATCTATCTATCTATCTATCTATCTCTCTCTCTCTTGCTCTCTGTCTATCTATCTATCCATCTATCTCTCTCCTGCTCTCTTGCTCTCTGTCTCTCTCTTGCTCTCTTGCTCTCTATCTATCTATCTATCTATCTATCTATCTATCTATCTATCTATCTATCTATCTATCTATCTATCTATCTATCTACTGTATCTATCTTGCTCTCTATCTATCTCTCTTGCTCTCTGTCTATCTATCTCTCTCTTGCTCTCTATCTATCTATCTATCTATCTATCTATCTATCTATCTATCTATCTATCTATCTATCTCTCTCTCTCTTGCTCTCTGTCTATCTATCTATCCATCTATCTCTCTCCTGCTCTCTTGCTCTCTGTCTCTCTCTTGCTCTCTATCTATCTATCTATCTATCTATCTATCTATCTATCTATCTATCTATCTATCTATCTATCTATCTATCTATCTTGCACTCTCTCTATCTATCTCTCTCTTGCTCTCTATCTCTCTCTTTCTCTCTAACACATTTTAGACTGCTGAAGGCTGAACACAGTCCTCCGTGGCCTTTCCATTCAAACTGTTTGTTGTGTACTCTGAGTACATGCTGTCCTTGGGCGCTGCGCCATTTTCTTTCCCTCTTTCTCTGTGGCATTCTTTTTCCTCATTCATGCTAAACACACCCACACGTTAACCATTGGAGTGAGATAGCACCTTGGGACTTGCTTAAAAATCTTCTCGTTTCAAAACACACATTCTCAACTAGAGAGAACAAACAAACAAAGCTGTTTACCGTTCCACTGACTGGTGACTAAGAATTTCATTTTATTCTCTGGAGACATAATGGCGTGCTGTGTGCCTAAGTGCTGTGTCACTGATTCAGAGGCTAAGTCGCTCATGCTAACAGCTCACAGACCCACACATTTATCACCAGAGTGTGGTAGGACTCTTTAAGAACTTTTGGATTATCTCATTTTAAAACAAACAAACAAAAAATATATACAGGTTTTATATAATACAAAAATACAGGCTGTTTAGTGTTTTGGTGTAACTAAGGTTTTTATCTTTTGGGTGTGGCATTTGTAGTGAGACATATGCTTCACTTACTTTAAAGATGGATTGTGTTTTAATCTCCTCAATTAAAATAAATCCTTAAAAATTAATTAAAACTGTGTCGCCACTTAACAGTACAGTATGTCAACAACTTTCCTGGAAATCCACTGATGCGTTCACTATGGCAATAACAACCTTTTTATGTAAAATAAGTATGTGACTTGTAACGCAATTGTCGACAATCACTGCTTAAGGCCAGTGACTTGTAACTCAGTAGCAGCCAATCACTGCTTGAGGCCAGGGCTGGGGTGGCCAATGAGTGCTTTAGGTCAATGCTGATGTGGCCAATTACTGCTTAAGGCCAGTGCTAAGCAGAGGTGTGACCAGAATGTTACATGTGGGTGGGCATTTGGCTTAGCTGGGGGTGCAAAATTAATGGACAATTTTTTTGTTTGGATGGACAGAGCTTGTTCCCCCTGGTGCTAAGGTAACCAATCAGTGCTTGAAGTCAGTGCTAAGGTAGCCAATCAGTGTTTGAGGGCAGTGCTAAGGTAACCAATCCATGCTTGAGAACAGTGTTGGGGCAGTCCTTACCTTTGCCTGCAGAAAGTGAATGATGCTCTGGTTGCTCTGCTCGTCGTTCTTCATGGCGCTGACGGACAGCTGCACCTTCTCCACCTCGCGGTTGAGCACGGAGATGATGTTCTCGAACACGGACACCCGCTCCTGTAGCGCGTCTAGCTGCTGGCCCATGGCCACCGTCACCTGGTCCACACGCAGGCTGTGTGCCAGGGACATCTCCTCCCCACTGCCACACCTGGCATCGCCACCGTCCGTCTCCAGCAGGGGCACCAGGCTGCGTCCCCCGAGGCTGGACAGGTGGGCGAGGAGAGGCTGGGCCTGGGGCTGGGGCTGGGCATTGGCCTGGGGCTGGGGGGTGCTGGAGGTGGCATGAGGGGAGGGCATGTTGCGCAGTGTCTTCAGCAGGAGCTGGAGGTGGGACACGTGGCTGCTGTTCTCGTGCTCCTGGATCTTCTCTGCTGTCCCCTGCCACAGCACACAACACAACACAACAACTTACGGTATAATAACACAATATGACACAGAAACATGGTGAAAGGGTTCACTTAATATTTCATAAAAACATGTTTTTTAAAGCATATAGTGCAGACAAATCTACACAGCAAAAACACAGTGTAAAACAAAGACAAGAGCCTGTTTGACAACATCAGACAAGGCTACGGCCTTACTGTATAGAGACGTATTGGTGAGAGAAAAGATAACAGACACAAGGACAAGTGGGCTACCTTAAATGTACATCCGACATCAGAGAAGAGGCAGGAGTTCTTGTCCTTGGAGCCTGCATTTTTACCATTCTACACAAACAAAAGCAACACACTGTGGCAAAAGAACACAAAACATATTTGTGTGTGTGTGTGTGTGTGTGTGTGTGTGTGTCTGTGTATCTGTGTGTGTGTGTTATGTACACTGGCCCTTTGCAGTTTTTTGCTGTGGACCATGAGGTGTGGGTGTGCTTACCTTCTGCCTTGTCTCCACAGTCACAGACTTCTTATCGCCGTGGCGATGGCAATTATGCATCTATAACGACACGGGCCACAAAATGTACTGCCTTAACTATTATAGAAACAAAATATGCTTCCAATTAGAAATTTTCACCAATAACATTGTATGTCCACATAATGAGAAACAATCCAGAATTTCACAGTTGCTTCCATTTCTGTCTCCTTTCTCTCTTTCTCTCTCTCTTGCTGTCTCTCTCTCTCTCTCTTTCACTCTCTCTCTCCCTACCCCTCTCCCTCTCTCCGTCTCCATATGCAAAAACCATTCAGATATCCAATTTCAGCTCAAGGAGGCCAGGAACAAGTTAGGTTTCACTTGAGCTGCCTGATAATTGTTTGGAGCCCATTTCCTAGATTCTTGTGAGTTTTTGGCCGCTGCATCAGAACCATCTGCCTGAGGCCCAGTGGACCCTGACGGAGTCTAATGCAGCCAGGACACCGACTGAAGACATCTTACTGGGGCACAGCCAGACTCAAATCAAAGATAGCATAAACATCTAATCTCTGTTTGGAAACCCAAAACCATCACAACACAAGCACTGTGAGCACTTTTTTTTTTTAAAGTAAACATTACTAAAAGACCTTTAGTGGTGTACGTGCCAAAGTGCATGTTTAAAAATGAACAGTTTGACATCTAACTGCTTATTTTCAAATCAACTATAGCTTGCCCTCATAAGTGTACATAGATGTTTTAAAATGAACAGTACACTTGTACGTGCACATTTTAAAATGGACCATAGCCTTATAAGTGCACATTTTCAAATAATGTGTGGATTTGTAAGAGCATATTTTAAAATGAAGAGTAGACGTATAAGTGCAGATTTTAAAGTAAACTGTAGACTTTGAAGTGCACATTATAAAATGCACTGTAGTCTTGTAAATGCATGTTTTACTGTAAAACGAACTGTAGACTTGTAAGTGCTGTTAGTCGATGTTACAATCACACAAGCTCTGAGTGTCCCAGCAAGCACTACCATGACAATTACACCGCCTGCAACACACACACTAGGGCGGGGCGATATGGACCTAAACTAATATTACGATATTTCTGGGCTGACTGGCGATATACGATACATATCGATATTTCAAAAACAGGATGAGCAAAGTGTTTCATGTTAAGTTAAGATTGCTCTAAAAGAGCTGTGCAAATGAAAAAGTAAACAGTAACATACACAGGGGTACAGCTGAGTGATCCGAGAATGCTCCGGCTGTCTGAACAGTGTGAACACATTAGGATAAGTGGTTTTGATAAAGTGGTATTGTATCATTGAAAATATATCGATATGGCGATATAGTGTCAAATACATATCTTCTTTAAAAATATATCGATATTACGATAATATTGATATATCGCCCAGCCCTAACACACACACATACATGCGTGGTCAGCCACAGACATACACACAGACACACAGAATTACAGACACAGACACACACACACACACACATGCTAACTACACTGGAGGAGTCAGTGGCTGACACAGATCAGGGTTAGTCACCAGAAATGGAAAAAACAGATACTCCAAACTGGTCTAGGTGTTTTCCTTGTGTGTGTGTGTGTGTGTGAGTGTGTGTGTGTGTGTGTGTGTGTGTGTGTGTGTGTGTCTGTGTGTGTGTGCGCGCGTGCGTGCGTGCGTGGGCACGCGCGTGTGTTTCAGTCCTCACATATGTGGTTTTCATGTAAAAATCAAAGTCTGGAAAACATACAAGGGGAAAGTTGCTGTAATTGGTCCAAATGCTGTCAAGCCCTGCCACAGCTCCAGAGAATGCAGCCTCCTCCTCCTCCTACCTCTTTGGTTATTGTTATGCTGTGCTGCACTGTGCCGTCCAGGCTGCATCCAGACACTGTGTACACCTTCAGGCCAACAGACTACAAACACCTTGATGGACAGACTGAGCAATCCACTCAGTGCTATATGGATGGACTGACTGAAAGGTTAGCAGATAAGCTCATAGCTGACACAGACTGATTGACTGATTGATTGCCTGAAGTAGGCCCAGTGGCCACCATGTTTGTTTTGCTGACAAAATACTTCAGGAGCACCTGGCATATTAGGAGTTCACCAGCGTCTGTAACAAGAGCACTCAGTATCTTCCTTTGTTTGTTTTGGCTGATTGATTGATTAATTAATTCATTCATTCATTGGTTCACTGATGTACTGACTGACTGATGGATTGATTGACTGGTTGACTGATTCATTCATTGAATGATTAGTTGATAAGCTGATTGATTCTCTGATTGACTGACTGATCCATACCTCAGCAAGGGAGAGCGTTTGGCCACAGCCCTGGCAGGTGGAGGTGTTTTTGGGGCAGCCCTTCTCTAGGTGAGAGGCCAGAGCCTTCCTGAGAACCATGTGTCCACAGCCCACGTTACAGGGGATCAGAGCATACTCACACTGGCTCTGGTGCTCCTGGAAGACAGGGAGAAAGAGCAGGGAGGACAGACAGTTACTATTACAAGCAAACAAAAACAATGCCCCATATGCATTATAAGCAATAGTAGATGTGCCATCATGTGGTGGTATATTATATCATGTTTTTAGTGATAAATGTCTAATCTAAATTAATGTAATTGTATCTATTCTAATCTGAAATCTAATTTAATCCACCTGGCTAAAGGGTTTTGCCTATTTGAATTTGCCAGGTCAGTGAATCTTGTAAGTAATGGTATGCTTAGTTATTTAACAGACATATAATGACGTTTCAGGAAGAGGACTCAAAATGAACATGCAGAGGTGACTAGAGGTGGATTTCCACTTTGGCCTTTTGAATGAGAAACCTGATCCTAAAGATCTACAAATTGCATGAATTCTTTCAATGCTTATGCAAATGCAGCCACTAGGGTCTATTCTGTACCACCAAATCACTCTTAATGGCCTGAACTGAAGCGCTGATTCAGCTCAGTGAAATTCTATGGCGATGACATTTTGTTCTCCATTCTAGCACTCCAGAATCTCAAAAATGTAACTATATGATGTCATATAAGATGTGGATTTTCATTCCTTTTGAAGAAGAAAGGTGTTTTTATTATTCATTTTAGTCCCTCTCATTCCAAGCACTGCAACCATGCCCTCACTGACCCTAAATGATGACTGACTCAAAACTCCTTTTAGTCACTGAAAGAGCTACACATATGACATAAAAACTCACAGTGTGACTTGCACGATACTAATCTGCTTCCCTTCCTGGCAACACAAATAAAGTGGGTGGAGTGATTGTGTGAGATTACCAGCAAATAATTACACAGTCGCTAAATGTTCAGCAATAAATATTCTGGGAACAGGCTGTGTGACTATAAAGATGTTGCTTTGCTATTCTCCTGCCGTGTCTTACTTATTGTGTGTATGCAAAGTTTAAATATGCAAATGCATTTAAATAAAATGTTAAAAAAGTCATTGTCCTAGACTGAACTATCAACAATTAGAATGAAGTTTGTACAAAACAGTAGACAAGACATAAAGAGCAGAAAGAGGCTAAGGAGACTCCACCAAAATCACAACTTCTAAAAGCACATGGAAGTTCATGGAACAACACATCCCACACACTAACCTTTAACATCAAATAACATAAAATAATAGAGACACAGCATAGCACATACTCACACACACACACACACACACACACACACACACACACACACACAAACATACACACACAAACCCTCTACATGACATTTCACAACTACAGATAGACAGACAGACAGACAGACACACACACACACACACAACCTTTATAAAGTACTACAACATGGCACAGGTACAACACACAAACACACACACACACAAATACCTTTTCACCAGACAAAAAGTCCTCAGCGTCAAACATCTCGCGATAAAGCACCACTAAAGCCCAAACATTCACACGCACACACACACGCATACACACACCCACAGTAGCAGCGGATGACCTCTACGGGAAGCGGGTGACCTCTAAAGGAAAAGTACCTCAAAGTCCCTGAGCACTCCCCTCCACGGGCAGCCGTGATTGGCACAGTGCACCTTCAGCTCCAGGATCTCCTTGGTGATGGCCGCATCACTGAAGGACTGCGGAGGACACAGGATACAGGAAGGGGAGGGGGGGAATTACACAAACTTTCCAAGCCATGACTCACCACATTCACGCACTGACAACAGACGCCAGGCCTACTCCAAATGTCACCCTGTCACCATGTCAAATACAGAAGCATTTTTCAGCGGCATCACCTTTTCATCAAATGTCTTTTAAAAGGGCAAGCAGGTATACACAAGGTGGCCCAAGAAAAAAGGACCACTTTTTAAATGATTATATCTCCTCAGTCTGTGAGGCTACCACAATTCCATATTATGTAAATTGAAGCTCATTCATTCAGTTTTCTTTCTAGTGACATCATGGTTTATGAGCATGCAAGCAATGGTATTACCTCCATGGCCATTTAAAAAAAACCTACCCATGAACAAAAGTCACCAATTGGTTTTTGGCTGTGTAACCTGATCATTTTTCCTAGTTTTCCAACTCTCCACATCACTGAAGATGATTGGTGATTGGCACCTGTGCGTCTTATGCAACGATAAGGAATTCTAACAGAAAATAAGTTATTTATGAACACTTTCTCGGTAATGTAGCCTATTTGTTAGATCTAATTACACCAGTGTATTTGAAAACTCTAAAAGATAATAGTCTGACATTGTCCTGTGGTGCATGCATGTCAGTGGTTGCAAACTGCAGAGGCAAAAGTGGTTCATTTTTTCTCACAAAGTGGAGATGGGAATAACAAAACAAAAAGTTAACATTAGGTCAACTGAGGGCACCAGCAGTCTTTACCTGCGTCTTGAAAGTAAAAATGTAACCTTTCAACTTGACAACTGGGTTGCATGTGGCTCACGTGCCATGATTATTCAACCTTGTGAGCTCCCCTTTGCTTCTGAACTTGTCATTTTCAGAAAACTGGCAGAATTAAAATGCAAATGTGAGAAAGCACAGCTCAGGGGATAGTTTTATTCAAATGGCCATAGTGGACATCCCCTTGCTTTCATGGTCATAAATCACTGGAAAGAGAATGCAATAAGGTTTATGCTTTTATGGGTTTTAATTGTGGTAGCCTAAATGATTGAGGACATAAAGTCATTTAAAAAGTGGTCCATTTTTTCTGGCCCACCCTGTAGTTCATTAAACATTCTGTCACAGGAACATAGTGCGAAAGAAAGACATGTAAAGCAAGTGAATAACCTAGACGGGTTGAATAAAGGGCCAATAAGTCAAAAGTCACAATAGGGTATGAGAGACTTTATCTACGCCATCAGGGATTCTGCCAGCTGTCCAGCAGCACCTGCTAATTGTCTGTATGCTAGTGATATGCTAATCTGACATGTTACACATGCTAATATAATCTTCTGTGTGGTGTGTGTCAATGCAGCGTTCAGCATCGACACTCCAAACATGAAAGACTTGAGTTTGATTTCCCAAACAGTGTGAGAGTTTGTAAGTCACTTTAGATACAAGCAATAAGCTAAATACTGATCTTCATCACCTTATCTCATGCCTACATATTTTTTCTATCACCATGTTAACACTGAGGGCACTACATCAAACAAATGGCACTCACAGAGTCCCCACATGCAGGTCTGAAGGTAGGCAGTCCTTGCTTTACAGGTTGAAAGTCTTACAATGTATTTTACAATGTATGAAGAATTGTGCTTATAAGAATCACCTTGTTTAGTAAGTGGATGAACCAGATATGGGCTTTTACTTTTAAGTCCAAGGCCTTTTTGGATGGCATATAAAACTACACAGTACATGTCTGTAAAACACAGACAGACCCTTGGAAGCACGGCCCTTTCTAGTATGGTCTGCGAAGCATCCTTGTGTGCTTCACTGAAATGCACAGAAATGAATGATACATTTCGAGGCTACATCCAAAGAGCCACAACTTTCGTACAACCTTTTGGCCAACAAACACAGCTTCCTATGATGCAGGCACACATTACGAATGGCCTGGGGCCCTGTCTCACTCTTCATCCCAGTGACAGACACCTTCTGAGCTGTGAGGGTTTATTCACCTGGTAGCAGGTGTATGGGATACAGCGTAGCAAAGTGAGAGAAAGAGGAGGAAAACATGACACAGCCCATGACAGACACTGTGTTTATCACGGCAAATTAAGCCCGGAGCACTGAAGCATTCGTTCTGCAGCCCGCAGACAGACTCCACATGAGGCAATGGGCGTGTCATGTTAGCAAGAGCCCAATTTCACAGTCAGGCGACTCAACGTTGCCTCGTGGACAGAACAGGTCCAGGGGGGGGGGGGGGGGGGGGGGTCACCGGACCTGCAGTCTTGGTCAGCAATCCAGTCAGAGACATCTGGCTGTTCTAACTAGAAAACTGCACAGTGATCCTTGTGAGGGAAACAGCTACATTTTTGTGCCTGGGTTCTCTTTACATATTTGCCATAGATTTTAACCTAGAGAACTATTAAACTGCCCTTGTAACTGTACCATTTAATATCACATAACATAATAATTATGAGCGTGTATCACAGGTATTACAACAAGCAAGTAGCTTGTCAAAAGACCAAAACTGAACTTCAACCCACACATCTAATCATCGATATTGGGTGCACTCTACCTTACAATGTGGACATTTGCCTTCATTTTGTGTTGCTTGTCTTGAAAGTGAAATTGTTGACATTTGCACAAACTTATTTCATTCACCTGCAAATGCAGTGGTATTTAAATTGTATTGAGATAACTTACATTATCCAACGTCAGTATGCTTGTGTCACTCTCTGCGTCTGGATCCTCCTCTTGGCACTTTTTACACACAGGGGCTTTGTTATTCCTATTTAAATAACAGTGGCTTGTTGATTCAACAAACTGATAAATCAATCATTATACAACTAAAAAGTACTTCTTTTACTGCAAACAGATTGTTTGACGTAATTTACAGTATGGTATAACATACTAGACTTAAGAGTTAAAAAGGCATAGGTAAACTTATTCATAAAGTTGTATGAAAATGTGTATGGTCATTAATAGGTTATTAATAAAGGGTCTGTCGATGAAGTGGTCTTACCTGACCAGCCAGTTGACGCAGGCCAGGCAGTAACGGTGGCCGCAGGCTGTCTGGCGGGCTTTATTGAGGACGCTGTTGCAGTTGCTACACAAGTATTTCTCGTGAGGAGTCTGGTCGCAAATACTTTGAGGAAACCCGGATGGATACTCGTTTTCATCTGGCGTAGAGGAAATCTCCTTAGTAATGTCTTTTATTGATGCCATGGCATTCGTAGATATGTGGAAAAGATGTAGCCTACTGTAGATTATGTCCTCAGTGCACTCTCATGGGTGCACCTGACGCAAAGTGACTGTCTTGCTCTGAAAACGAACGAAGCCATTTCTTCCTTACTTTGTTTAGAAACCATTAAAGACGGATTTCCCCTTTGCACATGCCGGAAATGGCGTTTTTACATGTCGGTGTAAGCTGTAACATTAAGTGACAGCATCAGGTAGGCCGGTATTCTTCCTGGGTCGTCATAAATGTCAGCGTTGTCCCTAAAAGAACAGCCTGTCTTACGATATTTTGGCAGTTTCTCAGAATTAGAGTAGGGGGCTGCACTACAACCGTCACCTACTGAGCAATGGAAAGTCCCCGCGGTTTAGTGTGGTAGATGAGGTGCTTCTGGGCTCAGTGTTTGGTTTTCCTTTCAATGTACCGACGTTCGTACGGGTTATAGTATGAGATGTTATACTCCATTAGGTTTACTTATCTCGTCGTAATACAAACGTCTCTGTGTTTACAACAAAAAATAAACACTAAGGAAATTGTTCTTTCCCGAGAGCACGTCTTCACTTAAATTATAGGCGTTCAAGGCTCAGCACAATCGGTGTATATCTAACAAGCTGTCCGTAAAAATGATTACTTAGCCGGTTTATTGGATTCCACTAAATTTTTGTCTCGCCACGAGGGAACATTGTTTTTGAGTGAAGTTTTCCCGAGAGCGCCTAAGAAACCCGGCAGCTTATTTCTCTCGGTGATAACCCGGAGAAATCAATTTGCAGTGGAACAGTGCCAAACCGAAGTGGGAGTTTCTGATAAATAGCAGTTCCCTGCGGCGGACTTGTTTGTTTCTGCTTTGGTGAGGGTCACACACACAGACACACACGTGTGCACGCAAAAGTGAACAGTTGGTATACTGCAACCACTGATATGCACGCACCACAGCGCAATATCAGAATATCTTTTGGTGTTCTCAAATACACAGGTGTAATTAGATCTGATGTCAAAAATAGGCTACATTACCGATGAAGTGTTAATAAACAACTTAGTTTCTGGCAGAATTCCTTATCGTTGCATAAGACGCGAGGGTGTCAATCATCTGTTAATCAAAATATTTTATTATTTGGCATTCTTAAGTAGGCTACAGAATTATCTATGCAGACATGCAATTTGAATATTCTGCTGACAGCATACAAAATATTTAATTTTGCAAGATACATGGCCATGTTTTTACATTAGGCCTACCTTTCTAAACTGGCATAATAACTTACCCAAGAACTGATGAGTCACCTAATTTTAAAGTGAAGACATCATGTACAACAATATTAATGGAAAGACATGTTCCAGACACCACCAAAGATGAGCACAAACATCACTGTACACCTGCTATAAATGAGTTGCTGGAGTAACAGAACATGAAACACACACACACACACACACACACACACACACACACACACACACACACACACACACACACACAAAGCTGTCAGCCTATTGTCATCCCTCACACATCATACCTGTACAGGAGACACCTGCCTTGTCATCATTCAGACTAAGAATTACCAGAGACATTCTTATAGGAGGATTTAATCAACACCATTTGGGGGTGGGGTCAGTGTGCTGCACAAGGAGGATGAACAGCCCAAAAAACAGCATAAAATAGGAGTGTTACAATGTCAGGGTTAAACATTTGGGAGTTGGTTTTAACTGTAAATAAAAATAAGATTGAAATTGTGTCTGGAGTTGGGGTTATTTCACATCTTCAAAGTGTTAATTTAAATCTGGGTAGTGTGGAGCAACATAACCCCTCAAAAGGGGTGTCTTAAAGCAATACTAAATATTTCTCGTCTTCGGTCGCCCCCCAGTTAGGAAGCGGAATAGTCTCTCATAAAACTACAGAGACAGTCTGCTCCTCCAAACGTACGTAGTGCGGTTGTCGTCCATGGAAGGCGGCAAAGCAAATCCAGAAGTGCCTTGCACCCAGTTACAAGTTGGTGAACCACCGAAACAATTTTGAAAAAACAACTTAGTGTTGCTTTAAAGGGTATCCATTTTCCATACACATGGAATATGTTATGAGGGAAAAATATAGTCTTGATATGATACAGAGCGCAGTTTACTATATGTGAATGTACTAAGCAGAGCATAGGGACATGTAGGAAAGCAGAGCATAAGAACATACTTTACCTCAGGTGTTACAGTGGTCCATTCCTAGCGCACAGTCCTGGCCTTTATCTCACTGGCATCCCAACCCAACACATCACATGCACCCTGCTCCTACTCCTGCATGCACACACATAGAGACACACACATGCAAACACACACGCACACCCTTGTTACTTTTGTCTTTTTTAAGGCTCCTCAGAAAGTGGTCATTTCTGTGCTTTCATTGTACTTCTTATGTAACTCAGACCACAGTATTTGACACTTCAGTCTACCAGTAATCAGCAACCTGGCTTCAGAACGTACTATCCAGTATATCCAATATATATATTTCAAACCAAATGGTTCTACCTATGCACTAGAGACACGTGATTTCCTAAATAGCTAGTTTACCTGGCTTACGAGTCATGCTGTTTTTAGAGAATGTCTTTTAAAGCAACACTAAGTAGTTTTTGTCACCCAACAGGTTGGAAGCGGAACTGTCTCTCATAGAGAACTACAGAGAGATGGCCCACTCCTCCAAACTTACTTGGAGGGTGGCAAGGTGAATTCAGAAGTGCCTTTCACCCACTTACAAGTTGATTAAACACTGAAATGATTTTATAAACATTATTTTAAGGTTGAAAAATACGACTTAATGTTGCTTTAAATAACACATGGTGCCTAGACTGTAGATATTGGAAACCGTTTTCCCATCACTGAACTTGTTCAAGTTGCCTCTGTTTTGACAGCAGTGAGACATGTTGTTCGTGTAAAGAGATAAGTTTTTAGAAAAGCCAGAAAAATTCTTGCAAACACAAACAAGCTCAGCTGTCACTCAGCAACGAAAGCTTGCCAGCTGCATGCCAACTTGATGTCCTTTGCAGATTTTCTTGGCCCATATCCCTGACAGGCACACTTCCATTTTCAAGGGGTGGATCGTCCCTGTACACAAATCTGCTGTGTGGTGCAGAGTCTGGGCAGCAGGTGGGAGTTATTTATCTTAAAGCAGTACTATGCAACTTTTTCGAGTTAATTAATCATCTTCATAAGTCGGTAGATGCTTAAAAGAGTCATTACCAGGCGAATGAAGACTTTCTCGACCACCCCAGCTGTCTGTGGACAGAATACCACGCTTGCAATTTCTGGGTGTCGGCCCCTGCACCCTCAGACTCACAAAGTCTCCAATATTGTGAGAAGCAGGATCATGTTAAATTGTGAAGAAATTCTGACTTTACTTACCTCTGTGGACATGACTACTGCCGTATTCGCCGGATACTCTAATCAGTTGAGTTGAAAACACAGGCACAGCATGAGGGGAGGGAAAACAGTCAATTTTGACTAGTGTCCATTTACTTCTAGACACTAGGGGGAGCTCCGATGAGAAAAAGCACTCAAAGTTGCATAGTATCTCTTTCAATTCATTTTGAAGAAGATAGTTGTAATCAAAATGTGTCTAGCATGGCAAATTGTGACATATTGTAACTTTAAGGGACACAGCATAAGCAGCAGAGATGAAGAAAATTACTGATAATGAAGCTATCACTGTTTACTTGATTCAGAGCAGTGGTTCTTAACTGGTGGGTCGGGAGGGTAGGAGTTCAGTTTGTTACGTGTCCTGGTGATAGAGATGAAGTAGTACTATGCATGTTAATATTCCTTTTTTTTTTTTTTAGGTCGTGACTAACTGGTGATGGGACATTACGGGTCCCTAGGCCACACCAGTTAAGAACCACTGATTTAGAGGAAATGGCTATTACACGAAGAGGCTGTTACTAAAAGCAATTACAAATAAAACCAGTTTTCTTCATTTGAACTGAATTGCTTCACTGTAAGCCTCCTCTTAACCCAAGTTGCAGCCAACTGAGACCAGGCCCAACTTGACCCACACTCCAGCCAGCCAGACTCAGCCAGAATAGCCAGCGCGTCAGGTGGAAGAGGAGTGGGTAAGTGCACTGGATGAAGACAGGGCAGCCATTAAAGGGGGGTGGAGGATTAGGTCAGGATGATTCCTGGGGCCCAGAGCTTCACAGGGGTCCACAGAGGCCTATAATGTGGTTGGAGTAGGGGCCGAAAAATCTTTTTTTTTCAGAGGGCCCACAATTTCTAGCAGCATCCCTGGATGAAGATAACCTGTGATTAAATTAGCTTTTGTAGGGGGAACCCTTCTTTACTCACAGTGGTCAATATCTCACTCTATTGTATTGCTATAAATGCTGTAGCAGAGGGAGCTCAGCTCCGGCTGGCTGTATTGCCGAGGTGAGGAGGCGGAGCTGAGCTCCGGAGGGCAACGGCCCAATTTAAACACTAAAGATACACCCCCCCCCCCCCCCCCCCAACAGCAGTGGCAGTGGTTTACTGCACTGGTGCTGTGTCTCTCCTCAAACAGGGGGCAAGGAACTGGCTTTGTGCGCCGGGTCAGGAGATTAATAGCCTGGGTCGAGTCCATTTGTCGTCCTCCCTTTTAATCAATCCAAGCGTAATTGGAGAAGCTCGACGTGCAGCTGCTATTTTTCATCACAGGGCAATCAGCAAAGCAAAGCAAAGCCAGAGCCAAAGAAAAGGCATGAGAATAACTAGGGCCGCCTCTCTCCACACACGCCAGCCCAGCCCTCGCCTCACAGACGCAGGCAGGAATGGAAGAGCAGCAGCCAAGCATCTTATGGGCCCTGTAAATCAGATTGGGTTACAGCCCAATAATGGATTCACACCGAAGGCGTCGTGATGCGAGGGACTAAAATGTGGCGGCCCCATCGACGGCTCTGGTGGGCCGGCCGAATAAAGAGCCTTCCAGAGCGAAGATGAAGAGGCGAGGGGTTCAAAGCGAAGCCGAGGAGATGAGGGGGGTGGGGAATGGACAGGGGGGGAGGGGATGGGGAAGGGGGGGGGGGGGGGGGGGTTTGCAGATGGCAGTAGCTCGAGCTCCCATCAAACTTTCTGAATGTGAATTTTTCACCATTTATATAGGAAGTCCAGAGCAGAGAGAACCTTGAAACTCGCATACAATTTTCTAAGATGAATAAGACATTGACTAGGGCGTAGAGTGGATTAAATCCTAGGTCTCGTGGGGGTGTACTGCAGTGAATGTTGATGAAAAGTGTTTTATTTGCACCAAGTTGCATTTGTGGAGATTTTCTTACACGCTTCCCTTTAAGTTGCCTTGGCAACCTCAACTTTTGAACCCACAGCTACTCAACCCTTCTCCTGCTCATGAAACGTGTCGTTTTAAAAATGCATGACACGAGGGATGGAGACATGGACCCACGCTCCCACTTTTTTTTGCGCTGTAGTTTCACGAACTTGCTTTAAACATAAAAAAGTTGCGTGGAAACAGAGTCGATAACACCGGACCCAAAATGAGGTAAATCGGAGTCAGAGCCTCCCCTGCTGTGTCTGTAAGCTCCAGTTAGTGTGCATCCAGCCATGACACCATAGCATTTCTCTTGTCTTGCATTTCCAGTAGCAGTATTTTCATGAATAATAATAATAATAATAATAATAATAATAATAATAAGTTCAATTAGAGACGGCAACCTGGTCCCCCATGTGGCGGACAGGGTCATTGCAATACGGGCGGACAGACACACAGACAGGATCATTGCAATACCTGGTCATTCCCCTCGGGGGACCAGGTAATAATAATAACAATAATAATAAGAAGAAGAATAAGAAGAATAATAATCTTTACTTATAGCACATATCACACAAAGGATGTAGCTCAAAGTGCTTCAACAGTTTGGCAAAGGAACACAGGACAGAGATACACATAGCAAGCTTTGTTATAGCACCACAGAAATCTGTCAGGGTGCTGTGGAGAGCTCCACTAATGTCCTCCGTGGTTCCCAGGGGAGCTTAACTGCCGGGTCATGTGGACTCCAACAGATTCCAAATCTGGATCAGATTCCTTGCTTTCTGAATCCTTCTGTATGCACTTCATACACACTCTCTACCACATTACATTCTGTCACTGCATTGTACTAATAGTTTATTTCTATGTATATGTGAATATTTTCTACTAAACAGCAAATAGCATAGTTCAATTTCAGGATGAAATATCTTGTGCAGGCACAGTGGCACTGAAGCTCTTGGATCCTGAATGCTGCTGTCCTGCTGTGTAGTGCAGTCAGCAAGCATACCTTCTGACGGTGCATGGGTCCAAGTGTGTGTGTGTGTGTGTGTGTGTGTGTGTGTGTGTGTGTGTGTGTGTGTATGTGTGTGTGTGTGTGTGTGTGTATGTGTGTGTGTGTGTGTATGTGTGTGTGTGTGTGTGTATGTGTGTGTGTGTGTGTGTGTGTGTGTATGTGTGTGTATGTGTGTGTGTGTGTGTATGTGTGTGTATGTGTGTGTATGTGTGTGTGTGTGTGTATGTGTGTGTGTGTGTGTGTGTGTGTGTGTGTGTGTGTGTGTGTGTGGATGGAACACAGGGAAGCAGGGATTTTGGGAGCTCTTAGGCGTGTAGCTCTGTCAGGCTCTAAACGCGCGAAGGAAGATCTCGGCCCGTGGAGGTGTTGTTTCCTGTCCAGACGTCAGGATGCATGAGTGACCTGTCCGCTATAGGCCCTGTGTGCGCACAGAGCAGCAGCCTCTGGCTGACATGTGGCCCCTATCTGGCCTGAATCTGGCCCTGTGTGTCCTTTTCTTTCCAACATCTCTCCTCCTCTAGGGCCAAGCCGTCTGCTGCTGGCCCAGCTACCTGAAATAGAAATTCCACTTTATAAAGTTGTCGACTGCTGCAAACTCTTGCTGCCCATTTTAACACATACACACACACACACACACACACACACACACTTGCGCACACAGGCACACACACACAAACACACACACACACACACACACACACACACACATGGACCACACACACAAAACACATTGCCTCGGAGCCACAGAGCAGTCTGTCCTTGTGATTCCCAGGTAGCCAATACTAACTTGCCAAACATCGCACACACATGCACAAACACACCCGCACACACACACACACACACACACACACACACACACACACACACACACACACACACACACACACGCACGCGCACACAAACACACACACACACAAAGTGTGTGGACCTGCACAGCAACTATTGATAGATTTGTTCACTGTGCCACCAGTCATATCTGGAGCTGTGCAAACCCAGTTAAAATAAAGCAATGGTGTGTGTGTGTCTGTGTGTGTGTGTGCATGTGTGTGTGTGTGTGTGGACCTGCAGAGCAACTATTGATATATTTGTTCACTGTGCCACCAGTCGTATCTGGAGCTGTGCAAACCCAGTTAAAATAAAGCAATGGTGTGTGTGTGTCTGTGTGTGTGTGTGCATGTGTGTGTGTGTGTGTGTGTGTGTGGACCTGCAGAGCAACTATTGATAGATTTGTTCACTGTGCCACCAGTCGTATCTGGAGCTGTGCAAACCCAGTTAAAATAAAGCAATGGTGTGTGTGTGTCTGTGTGTGTGTGTGCATGTGTGTGTGTGTGTGTGTGTGTGTGTGTGTGTGTGTGTGTGTGTGTGTGTATGTGTTTAAAATTAAAAGCGATAGCATCACTGAGAGCAATGCCAGTCCAAACTATCTGCGGTGAACCAGGAAAAAAGTAACAGGCAATGGCAATCATTTATTTCAAAGAACTATATTATCTAGTGTCTGCAATTCCTGCACAGCACAAAAGCACCAAACTTAAAATATTGATGGCTGACAGAATTGCAATCTTAGAATAATTAGGCTTCAGAAAGCCCATTTGAACATGCAGCTGCTCCATCTTGGAGTTTGTCTACGGTGACTAGAACTAAAGGCAGTTCTGGATAAAAATCTGCTGCCTGAAGGCACAGTAATTAAACGCAGTCTGTGTCTTCTCACAGAGATGGTCTTGCACACAAATAACCCCCTATTCATGACCGGCATCTCTGAATAGTCTTTAGACCAAAACAGTGACGCTGCGGTTTTGGGGTATCATGTCTGAACATTTCTGACGTGTTTTGTTATTGTAGGTGGTTACCCCTGGGTTCAAAAACAGAAACAGGATGCATATTGACCCTTAACAAGGGGGGTTTTTGAACCTTCTAGAAAAGAATGTGTTTGACAACAATGTACATTAAGATTCTGAAATTCTACCTAGCTAAAAGGACCACAGAGTTGATTTTAACAATGTTTAGGGTTTATATAGCTCTGCACTCTCCAGAGTTAAATTCTAAATTTGATGCTGGACACCATTTAAATACAAAAATGTTAAAATTACATTTGGGGAGTTAAAATAACTCTTAACTCTCTAATTTCTGCTGTATATGAAGAGTTTTTAGGACATTCATCCTCACAAGATTCCCGTCATTCCAGTGTCCCAGTGCCTCCTGTCTGAGGAATGTATCCTACTAAGTTTTGTAATTCTAATTTAAAAACAATACTACTTTGCACCTTGAGAACGACTGGTCACTGTGAGGTTTTTTTTTTTTTTTCTCAGCAACAGACCTCTTATGAGCCTGCCTAAGTGTACTTCCATCAGTTTAAGTGGTGGCTCTTGTCTTCTCTGTGTCAGAGTGGCAGCAGTGCTGTGTGGACGACCGTGATACCTGAAAGCCTCCTTTCTTGCATCGCTCGCTCTCACCTACCCGGCACTTCAGTCCGACAGCCTGAGAGACAGCAATACCCCCTGAAGGTTATATGGAGTCTGATGAGTCTGATGAGTGTGGCACACTAATGGTCCTTGTCTGTGCATGTTCTGGATTATCAACGCAGACATATCTGGGAAGAACTGCTGGGGCTGAAAAAAAAAAGCCTTTCAAATGTGACATTTGTTATGGTCCTCCCGTAGTCAGCTAACGTTAGCATTTGAAGCTGTCAAGGTGGGCAGCACGTGAACATCTTAAAGTGTCCAGGATGTGCTCCTTTCTACATACTATTTTACCCACAAATGATCCTCGTCAGCCACTGTGCTGATAGATTACTGGAAATTCAGTACTAGTCGGACAGATGGTCTTTCTAGACTGTGAAAAAGAAATACAAAGGCCCTCAAAGACATTGACATGTATTTTACTTTGTCTGTAACCTTTCAAATATATTGTACAAATTCTGTACAAAGACTGACTAAAAGCTAGTTTGAAATAAAACAGCACAAACACACATTGATGGGTAGCTTGTTTAGAAAATGTGGATATTTATTAAATGGCATTTAAAACATTAAAATGGGATTAACCAAAGACAGGTTAGATGGGACGTGGGGTAGCGAAGTCTATCATACAAGAGCCGGTGAAATAAAGCTTAGATACACAAATCTGCAGTGCTTTCAGATACTGGAGTCTCATGGTCAATGATGCAACACACTGTACCTTTCCAAAGTGCTCAAACTGCTCCATTTTTGCAAATATACAAATCACAATATCTCATTTGGTCATACATCAAGGATTACACAAAGGAAATGCAGATTAACACATAACATGTGCAAATGGAGAAGATTGGATTAAGGACATCAAAGGTGGAGCATAGAGTAATCATATCACACACACACACACAATTTCATACTCAGATGAGTAGCATGACTTGTTGTCCCCAGCAGAGGGCAACGGGGGGGGGGGCCCTGTGGGGACCATTTGAGTTCCAGGAGGTCTCACACACACACACACACACACACACACACACACACACACACACACACACACACACACGCACACACACGCACACACACACACACACACAAACACATCCTCCTCCGCTCCTCTGTCAAAGACTTGCACGCTCACACTAACTGTCCCTGAACTCTCATGACAGCCAGTTGCCGTTCAGACTGTAGTTTTTAGGCATTCACATTTTTCAGGCTATTCTCTCCATATACATAATTACAGAACCCTTTGGACATACACCCTAATAATTTACAACCCACATAGATGTTTACAATATAGTATATCAAATATATCTCCTTAGTAGTCATATAGATCCAGAATATGAGGAAATTATGCAGTAGCCCGATAGTAATAACACTGGCTGCATGAATGACTCAGAGTGGCTGAGTCAACATAGAGGCTTTTAATGTCACTAGATTTGGCCACTGACGGGTTCTCTTCGCCCCCACATCACACATCAGCTGACAGTGGTCTTCCACTTGGTTAAAGTCCTCACGTGTCGCATTCCCTTCAGTGAAATGAGGCTCCACTGTGATCTACACGACGGGGGATTTTCCCCTCTCCCCTTTGCGAAGGACACAGATGTTGGTCACTCTCCCTCCCTCAACACTCTCTGCAGTGGTCTTCCCCGTATTCCCTGGCTCAGATTTGCCAGACGCAGGGCCAGATCTGGACCGGACCAAAGCCAAACTCAGGCCAAATCAGGCCATAAGCAGGACAAATCTAAACCAGGACTGGGCGAAACCCAAGATAAAGGTGTACCAGAGTGCTGTAGCATTTATATCGGGAGCTGCCACCAGGGGGCAGCAGAAGGGAGATGTATATAGGACCTTAACTTTGTAATGTAGTTGGCAGAGAAAAATAAAAGGGTTCTTAGACTAACGGATAAACAAAACGGGTTTTTAGGGTCTCAGCAATACAGCTAAGTGCCGTTTTTCTCAGTAACCTTTCAATACAAGCACTATAACACAGACCCTGGGCCAAAACTAGGCCGAATCTAGACCAGAGACAGGGCCAAATCCGGTTAGAATGTGGGCTGAATCCTGAATGAGGTCGGTCTATGCTATGCTATGCTATGCTATGCTATGCTACACTGTTCTGTCAGCGGACAGAGTGGAGCATGCTCTGTGCCCCAGGCACTGTTGGTTTGGTGAGCCAACGTCTCCTCCTACATCCCAGCCTGTCGAGAGCTGCTCTGCACATTAGCTTACTGACAGGGCAATTTACATCAGAGAACAGAGTTCATAATTTGCAGGAGAACAAGCTGTACCCAGCCCCACACAGGGGGTCCAGAATAGCAGCCTCTGTCAAGCCCACTCAGAAGCAAACCCCAGGGGCAAAACAATGGTGTGATGGCCAAATTGTGTAACTGTGTGTGTGTGTGTGTGTGTTTATTTGTGTGTGTTTGAGTTTTAACATGGGCCTGTGTGTGGGTTTCAGAGTGTGCGTGCACTGCTGTGAGAGAGAGTGTGTGTGTGTAGTTTGTGTGAATGTGTGTGCGCACATGTGTGTTCGTGTGTGTGTGTGCGAGTCTCAAATCATTTCTTCTCATCTAAATGTCTGCACATCTGTGAGTTTCCACATCTGTGAGGTTGCGATGTTCCTTCGAAGCTAAATGACGGTGCTTTTAACCCCCAGCTCTGATCATCATGGTCTGCCACTTTCCATCCTGTCTCTGAATGCCAATCTCTCACACATTAATAACCAGTGTAAACGCTTGGGGCAAGAACAGCAGAGAGAGCCAGTGAGCAAGACTCTATATTTGTGTGTGTTTATGAAAGACTGTACAGTGTGTGTGTTAGTTAGTGTGGGACTGTGTACTACTCTGTAACAATATTTTCTTGGCAGCGGCTTAATTAAATCACTTCTTTACCCAGGACACACACACACACTTCTGAAAGGATGGATTTGAATGCCCTTGACACCGATGTGCTATTTTCTAAGTAGCCTTTTGCTCATCTGAAAGGAAGCCTTCCCTCGGCTGTGTTTGCCCAGGGGGATGACTGCATGTCGCTGAAAAAACACTTATTTTCCAGGTAGGGGATCGCATTTTGCTTTAAAAAATAAATAGCCGGTGACGGACGCTATTGCAACAGCCGCTGGAGTGGAAAGGAGGCATCTGCCTGCGTGTCTCCCAGCTTTCTAATGTCATAAATTAAAGCTAAGCTGCGGGCCGCCGTAAGGACAGTCACACTGGGCTGCCACTCCTAATAGATGTCATAAATAATGCCAAAGCTGTGCCCGCTTACGGGCGCGACATGAGATGAGGATAAACAAGATCGCGCTTATCCACAGAGGGCATCGGGCTCTGACAAGGAGGAGGGTTGCTAATGGTGAACTCTGTGTGTTTCTGTATAAAGAACTCTGTCATGTATTTGGTCATCTGCATTGAATACAAGGTCACCCATCTTCGTCCCTTTAGTGTATAATTTTGTTTTTTTTTGCTTCCACTTAACCCAAAGTCAGGGACTTAAGTGTTGTATTCATAAGGTAAGAGTGGTTTCTGTCATGGTAATAGATGGCTGCAAATGACTCAAATATACTGACAAGACTCTGGTGCGAAGCTGGCCTGAATTCAGCTTAAAGTCACACTAAGTAGTTTTCGTCTTCGGTCGCCCTACAGGTTGGAAGTGGAATTGTCTCTCATAGAGAACTACAGAGAGACACTCCACTCCTCCAAACTTGCCAGATGCGGTTCTAGCCCACAGAAGGCGGCAAAGCGACTTCAGAAGTGCCTTTCATCCTGTTACAAGTTGATGAAGCACTGAAATGATTTGAAACATTATTCTAAGGTTGAAAAATCTACTTAGTGCTGCTTTAAGGTCTGGCTCTGGTGTGGCCCTGTTCTGTGAAACATTCACAGCACAGCGAGTACTTTTCCACCGTCTCCCCTGTGTGCCATCAGTCAGAGGCTGAGGACATTATGGGGTAGCCATGGGCAATTCTAGAAGGGAGTTAGTGGGTGACACTGACCGCCCCCCAACCAAAATATGTGTGTGTGTGTCAATGTAGTGTAATTTATTGCACAAGACATTTTGTGATTGATCACGCCTAACTATTACTATTATATACTTTAATCAATATTTGTATCTGTAATGATTTCCCTACGACAAGATCCAAATAAAAGTATTAAAATGTGTGTGTGTGTGTGCGTGTGTGTATGTGTGTGTGTTCTCCTAAGCCTGGTACTGACTGCAAAACAAAAGCTTGTGTTGAGAAAGCCTCAACAGCAAAATAAGTTTGGTGCTTTTTACTAACCGCCTCATGCTGTCTTCGTGGTCCTGCTGTGGACGGGACAGCGCAGAGAGACAGGAAGTGAGTGGGAGGGACAGGAAGTGAGTATGAGTGACAGAGGTGAATGAAAATAACCACAGATCTTACTGGAACCACACTGTCTATGGGTGCCTGCCCCCCTTGCATTCTGGGTCATTCTGCCCTACAAAGCCCACCCTTCACAAGACCCCCCTGCCGCCTACCCAACACCACTACCACCACACACACAACCCATCCACCAGCACACACACTCTCACACACCCACACACACACATGTTCATAGAGATCGTGGCAGTTTTGAACTCACTCCCTCCCCTCGCACTGCAGGGATTAATCATACCTGTGCAACCAGATTAAAAACCATCTGTTTTGCCGCTGTTTCCTGCTGCATTTACACTCCAAGAGATCTGTATCTTCATCTTTCGCACCGATACCCTCCCACCACAGTGATTAATCATAAATACACGCCCATACTGAAGGTTAAATACGAAAGGAAGGGAGGTATCCACAGGTATTATCAGAGTCGCATTTCTCCACAGGGGCTTGTCTCCTATACGTAGAGGGCAATCCAAATCTACAAAGGCCCCATCTCACCAGCCCAAACACACACACACAAACACACACGCACAACGTCCTACCCCAGTGTTATTCATAGAGCTTGATACAGTTTTTATTCTGTTAAAGAACTCAGTCCTTTCCCCTCGCACAGCAGGGATTAATCACAACTTTCCAGCTAGATTAAAAAAAAAAAAAAAAAAAAACTTGCCCTGCCAGTGCTGCCATCCGTTTTGCTGCTGTTGCCTTTTCCAGACGAATGGCTCGTGTGCTCCAGTGAAGAGACCCCCCCCCCCCCCCAGGTGAAGAGCCCCTCCTGCCTCCTGCCTCCCCCTCTGCTCTGGCTAAGAGCCCCCCCTGGCTCTGCACCGCAGGAATGGATCATCACTAAACGGCCGTGGAGCAATTTGTCTAAGTGGCGCATCACGATTTGCTGTTCTTGCCAATTTCCAATGCAATCGCTTCCTCAATGCTGAACTAAGTCAATCGCCTCACACATATACAGACACACACACACACACACACACACAAACACTTCACAGTATGAATCAAACATAAGCAACCGGAGAGGAATGTGGGGTGGGATTAGCATTGGCAGAATGGGTAGCTGTGTGTTATAGAGCTCAGTCTGAAGGGTAGCTGTATGTTATAGAGCTCAGTCACAATGGATAGCTGTGTGTTACAGAGCTCAGTCAGAAGGGTAGCTGTGTGTTATTGAGTTCAGTCAGAAGGGTAGTTGTGTGTTATTGAGTTCAGTCAGAAGGGTAGTTGTGAGTTAATGAGTTCAGTCAGAAGGGTAGTTGTGTGTTATTGAGTTCAGTCAGAAGGGTAGTTGTGTGTTATACAGGTCAGTCAGAAGGGTAGTTGTGTGTTATTGAGCTCAGTCACAATGGATAGCAGTGTGTTACAGAGCTCAGTCAGAAGGATAACTATGTGTTATTGAGTTCAGTCAGAAGGGTAGTTGTGTGTTATTGAGTTGAGACAGAAGGGTAGCTGTGTGTAACTGAGCTCACTCAGAATTGGTAGCTGTGTGTTATACAGCTCAGTCAGAAGGGTAGCCATGTCTTACTGAGCTCAGTCAGAAGGGTAACCATGTATTACTGAGCTCAGTCAGAAAGTTAGCTTAGTCAAAACTCAAATCCCCCAAATGCACACAGCAACACTCTCCAAAGGCGATGTGATAAATCATACACATGTACAAGCACTGAACCACAAAGAACGATTTCGGAAATGGAAAATCAGCGCGTCTTCCTCGTCCACACAAAGTTTTTTTTTAAAATACGTATATTTATATATATATTTATCGAAGATACACCGTAAATGTCTTAAATGAAAATGCTACATGTACCGTTGCTAGATGACACAGTTATCATTAGTTGTTCTATCTTTTTTGTTTCTTTTTTTCTTTTCTTTTCATTTTTTGCAAAAACACAATTTTTGTGGACCAAGTCCTGAAAGATATGACCAAGAGAGCGCGAGCACAGAGCTGCCTTTGAAAGTGGGCGTCAGCACAAACACGTGACCACATGACCAGAGGTCCTGACCAGGGTGCAGCAAGGGATGCTGGGATACCATGGGGGGAGGGGGTGGGAGGCGGTTAAAAACAGAGTAAGGATCACATGGAATATCGAGGCTACTAAATAATCATCACGATCATCATATAATCATCATCATAAACGTTGTTCAAAAGTCCTTGCATCTCCATCTCCAGTTAGAGTCTCTTGCACCACATTGCAAATAGAAGGGTTTCTCTCGAATCTTTTTCTCCGTATTCTCCTCGTTCTCCTCCCATCCTCTCATCACTGGTTGTCCTCTCTGGTGGGTCGTATCTTCATCTCGGTGAACTTGAGCGAGTACTGCCACCCCGTCCAGGAGGACCACTCGATGCCGTCGGCGTAGGACGTGTGCTGCCCGCGCAGGTATTGGCCGTTCAGGTTGGACGTGTGGCAGTTGCGGTACCACCAGGCGCCGTGGTAGAACGCGGCGCAGTTGTTCTCCGAGTGGTCGTTGTCCACGTCCTTGGTGGTGAACTTCATGCCGTTGTGCTTCAGAAGAGAGTCGCCTGAACACACATAAAAAGAGAGAGAGAAAGGAAGACCGACATTTGTAGAGATTATTATTATTATTGTTGTTGTTGTTCTTGTTATTATTATTATTATTATTGTTGTTGTTGTTGTCTACTAGTGCAGAGCCCGTGGACGCAGCCGTGACGTGTGAGGGGGAGGAGTGGCTACGATGCTGAGACAGACAAACAGACGAAAGGCAATTGAAGCTTGTTGTACAGATATATTTGGAATTGTTTGTCCTAACAACATTGAAATTGACACTGCACTCACTCATGCCATTAGCAAGACACCTACCAAATTCAAGCTCAGCAGAGCAAACAGTTCAGGAGTTGTGTGTGGAACAGACAAACACACACAGACAAACAGATGTTCC
Organism: Coilia nasus; assembly: GCA_027475355.1. Taxonomy (NCBI): domain Eukaryota; kingdom Metazoa; phylum Chordata; class Actinopteri; order Clupeiformes; family Engraulidae; genus Coilia; species Coilia nasus. The sequence continues at coordinate 17,607,566 of CM050217.1, forward strand.
TTGCATTTATACATAGATATGTACACTTATTGTTTTCTTCTCCATATGTCTTCCTTCTAATCCATTCCTTTATGTATTTGTTTATTTTTTCTGGAAGAGATATTGTGCCAGTTTGTGTTGTTGTACATTAGTTTTGGCAGCACTGTTTGCTTTTCAATTGAACCGAATCAAATTAAGACAGGGAGAGAGGGAGGGAGAGAGAGAGAGAGAGAGAGAGAGAGAGAGAGAGAGAGAGAGAGAGAGAGAGAAGAGTAGGAGCAAAAGGTAGAAGAGGCTTCAAAAGGTAGAAGTGAAGAGAGGAGAGGCTGTTTAGGCTCTCTGAGTATGTCAAGACAGCATTAAAGGCATGCACTTAGGTCTCATTACTCCTCTCATCTTTTTCAAGACACACACACACACACACACACATACACACGCAACAGTCTGGTGGGTCACACACACACACACACACACACACACACACACACACACACACACACACACACACACACACACACCGATAGAGAGAAAAGTAGAAGTAAAGGGATGGAATGAAGTGAAGAGAGAGATTGGCTGCTTGAGCCTGGGCCTGGCATGCACTTAGCTCCCATTACTCCACTGCCATCTTGTTTGGACTCCTCCAGCATTACAGGCCAGTCTGAAGCACACACACACACACACACACACACACACACACACATACACACACACACACACACACACACACACACACACACACACACACACACACACACACGTCAAACACACTCCACACATTAATGTCTGAAGCACACATACACACACACACCCCAAACATAATTAACACACACGCAGCAGTCTGGTGGGTCACACACACACACACACACACACACACACACACACACACACACACACACACACACACACACACACACCGATAGAGAGAAAAGTAGAAGTAAAGGGATGGAATGAAGTGAAGAGAGAGATTGGCTGCTTGAGCCTGGGCCTGGCATGCACTTAGCTCCCATTACTCCACTGCCATCTTGTTTGGACTCCTCCAGCATTACAGGCCAGTCTGAAGTACACACACTTAAAACATTAATGTCTAAAGAGCGAACACACACACACACACACACACACACACACACACGTCAAACACACTCCACACATTAATGCCTGAAGCACACATACACACACACACACGCACACACACACGACATGTCGCACACACACACACACACACACACACACACATACATGCACACACACACACACACACACAACACACGTCACACACACTCCACACATTAATGCCTGAAGCACACACACACACACACACACACACACACCCCAAACATGATTAATGGAGAGTTTAGGGACATAGAACACGGGGCATGACATGGCCAGAGTCACATCAGTTTAGTTTCTGGCATTCAGATCTGGCTTTTAGTGAAGTCAGCTGTCCTCTTTAGTGAGAGGAGAGGAGAGGAGAGGAGGAGGTGAGGAGAGGAGAGGAGAGGAGAGGAGGAGGTGAGGAGGGTGAGGAGATGGAAGGGGAGGAGAGAAGAGGAGAAAGAAGTTAGAAGTTACATTACACTTAGCTGACGCTCTTATCCATAGCGACTTACAGTTATTTACAGAGTTTCAGTCCCTGGAGCAGTGTGGGGTTAGATGCCTTGCTCGAGGGCATTTCAGCCATAGGTAAGACCGACTCCCTGACCACTAGACCACAGCTGCCACATAACAAAGAAAGACATGACAGAGGAAAGAAAAAGGGGGAAGAGGAATGACAGGAGAAGGAAAAGGTGGAGGAGAGAAGAGGAGAGGAGAGGAGAAAGGAGGTGAAAAAAGGAGTAAGCACACAACAGAGAGGAGGAGGAGGAGGAGAGAGAGAGAAAAACAGAGAGAGAGAAAGACAGACTAAAGAGAATTAGAAAGAGAGAGAGAGAGAGAGAGAGACAGAGAGGGGGAGGAGGAGAGAGAAACAGAGAGAGAGAAAGGCAGAGTAGAGAGAATTAGAGAGAGAGCGAGAGAGAGACAGAGGTAGACACAGAGGAGTCTAGGAGTAGGAGGACTAGGAGTGAAAAGTAGACGTGAAGAGAGGAGAGGAGGTGAGAGAGAAAGAAATAGAGAGAGAGAAACAGAGAGAGAGAAAGACAGATTAGAGAGAATTAGAGAGAGATAGAGAGAGAGAGAGAGAGAGGGAGAGAGAGAGAGAGAGAGAGAGAGAGAGAGAGAGAGAGAGAACGGGAGAGAGAGACAGAGAGGGGGAGGAGTAGGAGTGAAAGGTAGACGTGAAGAGAGGAGAGGAGGCGAGAGAGGAGGAGAAAGCACAGAACCGGAACAGGAACACAGAGGGGAAGGAAGTGGAGGAGAGAGGAGGAGAGGAGGAGAGAAGGATGCAGAGAAGACGAGTGTGGAGCAGAGCAGGGAAAGGAGGACAGGGAAGAAGAGAGGAGAGAAAGGGATGGAGAAAA
>CM050217.1:17617500-17622500 GCA_027475355.1 Coilia nasus
CAGTTATTAGAGTCCCCAGTCATCCCAACAACAGACACTTCCCTCTGTTAAAGTCTGAGAAACCTTACAGAAGCCTGAAAACAAGGACTCAAAGGCTGAGGAAAGGTTTTTATTCTCAATCTAAAAGCACTGTACTAAATGAGGACCACAAGAGATCATAACGTTCCTGTATATACTTAAACATGTTTATTTTATTGTCATATTTTATTTTTAATTTATTTTTAACTATGTTTATTTCTAGTACTGATACACAGTCTTTCAAGTCAATGGACTGAGCATTTCACAACATATTGTATTAAGTATAATGTGTATTGAATTATGAATAAAAGTTGAATTTTGAATTCTGAAGGAAGAAGCGTGATGGCGGAAGAGGAAAACTAGAGGAGGAGGAGGGAAGAGCAGAAAGGAGGAATAGGAGAAGGGGAAGATGAAGATGAATAAAAGGAGGAAGAGTGGAAGGAGTAAAGGTGAGTGAGTAGTAGAACAGGATAAGAAAGAGGAGGAGAAAAAAGATCATGTGGCAACGTTCCAGGCTAAACAGCGAAGCCCAAACTGAACAATCTAAAATTGCAATACCTGACACGTCCACTGGGGGCTGGCTACAGGAGCAAGCAACTTCCCATAGACTCCCATGTTAAAAAGGCAGCAAAGATAAACCGATTCACAGCCTGGTTCAAAAAACAGTTGTGGTGTGTTGTGGTAGTGTTCTCTGATAACTCTGAGGGGGGTGATTTTTTCCCCCAAATAATTTGCATGAACATAAACAGAAAGAATTGAAAAACAAGACTGCGCTCCGGCGGAACCTTCAACTTAGGCCCCATCCGGTCAGTGAGAAAGTCTCAGAGGGTTCGTCCAGTTCTTTTATATACAGTCTATGGTGGAGATGAGATAGCCTGGTAAATCAGCCCCTCGTGCTTCATTTCATTTTGTACAGAGGGTCTGGACCAGACACCGTCAGGAATGATTTCTTCCTGGAGGTGTGGACTCTCGTGAAGTTTAAAAAAAGTGCCTCTGCCTTTACCCAACCGCTAACACCTGGTCATCACGTATGCAATTAGCCTACCTACGCACTACAATTCAAATGTAGCACACAAGGTCAACGTTGCCGCTTAAGAAGACACCCTCTGTTCGCTGATTGGATCAGCCTTGCTGGGGCCGACTAAGTGACCCTCAAGAGATTCCTGTTCAGACCCTCTGTACAAAATAAAATGAAGTATGAGGGGCGGGTTTACCAGGCTAGAGATGAGATAGGAGAGAAAAGAGAACAAAGAAAGCAGGAAAGGAAAACAAGTAGTAGCTAGAGATGGAATGGGAGGAGGGGGAGGGGTGGGGGGGTGGGGCTTGTGGGGGGAGTGACGTGAGGAAGATAGGAGGAAGAGGAGGGTAGGTAAGAGGTAGGAGAGAGACAGTGTGGGGGGGGGGGTTGTGGGGGGAGTGACGTGAGGAAGATAGGAGGAAGAGGAGGGTAGGTAAAAGGTAGGAGAGAGACAGTAGGAGAGGAGAAATAAAATGACCTTCCAGATGGCCACTGACTTGGGCACACACACACACACTGCACTCCCTCTCTCTCTCTCTTTCTCTCTGTCTTTGAAACACACACACACACACACACACACACACACACACACACACACACACACACACACACACACACACACACACAGAGTTCTTCCTCTCTCTTTTGGTCTCTCTCTTACACACACCCACACACACACCCATGCACACACACACCCACACACACACACACGTGGTGGGGAGCAGCTGCAGTGAGGCTGTGGGGCGGTGGCTCTGTCTCGAGGTCAGCGGGTGGAACGCTAAAGTGGGACCCAATTAGTGCCTGAAGCAGAACCCTGTCACCCCCCCTGCCAGCACAGGTGAAGCGTGGCCAAGCGCTCCTCTCACACACACACACAAGTTAGCTGAAACCTGGACAGTCAGCTACTGCACACACACCGACCACCACCACAACTCTCATACACAAACATAGACACTCTCAGACACAAACACACACACTGGCCCTGATCTGACCTTTACTATTGCAGCAAGTTTTGTTGTTTAAGACCAAAAATCAAACTTATACTCAACTGGTTCAACCACCTGCAGATCTAAAACAGAACAGGCCATCATCTGGGCCTAATCTGGCTCTTGTACTAGGCTGGAACTGGCTCTAATCTGGCCCTGACAAGCCTAGCACTGGCCCAGCATTGACCCAGCACTGGCCCAGCACTGGCCCTGCATTGGCCCTGACCTGTCCCTGTCCTAAAGTGGGACGTACAAGTGGTGTCTGTGCCTATGCCCAGCGTACTGTGGGCCCAACCACGGTGACGGAGAAAGGATGATAACGAGGTAAACAGACCTAAACCGATTCTGCGTCTTGATTATGCAGCATCTGTTTGTTTTGGTAACACAGCAGCATATGAGCTGACATGCTGCCTATCAAATTTGCCTTGAAGTAAATACGGAGCTGAGAAGCCAGACTCCAGACTCTGCACCAGCAGCCAGCTGTCTGATGAATCGGCAGCGCAGCCACAAAGGAGACCCCCCCCACCCCCCGACTGACAAATGCTGTTTTCTAAACATAGTTCGGCAGACACCCATAGGATGATTGACAGCCATCAACTTACCTGTCTCCCACCTTCAACAAGATTTAATCGTTACCGCTCATCTACCTGTTATACGCACCGGCGTCGCGAATCATCCCTCCTCCTCCCCTCACTCCTCTATTTCACTAGTGGCTCTACTCTCCCTCCTACTCACCTCACTCCTCTATTTCACTAGTGGCTCTACTCTCCCTCCCCCTCCCCTTACTCCTCTATTTCACTAGTGCCCCTACTCTCCCTCCCTCCTCCCCTCACTCCTCTATTTCACTAGAGCCTCTACTCTCCCTCCCTCCTCCCCTCACTCCTCTATTTCACTAGTGGCTCTACTCTCCCTCCCCCTCCCCTTACTCCTCTATTTCACTAGAGCCTCTACTCTCCCTCCCCCTCCCCTCACTCCTCCGTTTCACTAGTGGCTCTACTCTCACAGTCCTCTGTATCCATAGGGGATGCAAGCGGACATCGTCCTGTATGATCTATACTTCAGTCATTCCAGGACCAAGGCCAGCTACCAAGCCAAACCAGGCACACGTACAGAAATGGTACATTTCTCAGATTAGAATTGAAATTCTCAAAACTACTTGTTCAATCTTCACATCATTGTGTCACTTGTGCACATCAAAAAGCAGTTTCTCATTTTTTTTAACAGATTGCAAATGTTTTGGTCCATCCATGCAAATGATTATGTACACTTTTCTGCAGTTTCCTACATTATCAATTGCTAATGTTATGTTCATCAAAATGTATCACAATGGGTCTCTACTAAGTAGTCTCACCCACCACAACATTTAGGCATTAGTTCACCGCATAAGTGTTTACATGCAAAATGGCTAAACACGTTGTCATAATATGTCAAGGGTATTTCTAAACATATCCATTATTTTTTTTTTTTCAAATCTGTCCTGAATTGGTAAATTTCTCCCAGGTGAATCTTGAATGACATGAATCTTGGCTTACTTGACTTAAAACACCACGGCATTCACTCAGCCTACATCCTCAGGCCTCTCTGCTTTTCCAGAAAGATACAGGCATCTACATTTGATACCGCAGTCAAAACTAACCAAACACAAAAACAGATTCAACATGCACAGCAGTAAGTGAGTAAATGTCCTTGAAATGTTTTCTAACGGGCTGTGTTCAGATTCTCTAAGATCTCACAGAATGAAATGTAACTAAGTCGGAAATGGTGTCTACCAGGCTCCTACATGAGAGACAAAGAGAGGGAGAGTAAGAGAGCGAGAGATTGAGAAAGAGAGAGAGAGAGAGAGAGAGAGAGAGAGAGAGAGAGAGAGAGAGACCGACACACAGTGAGAGTGAGAGAGAAAGAGTGTGAGGGAGCTAGATAGACAGACAGACAGACAGACGGGTAGATAGATAGATAGATAGATAGATAGATAGATAGATAGATAGATAGATAGATAGATAGATAGATAGATAGATAGATAGATAGATAGATAGACAAAGAGAGAGAGAAAGACAGACAGAGAGACAGACATACAGATAGATCATGCCGTACCTGCTGTGCCGGAGTAGTCAGAGACGGTGAGTGGATATCCGTCCTCATCAGGGTCCACTGAGAAGAGGCCCACCCCGAAGGAGCCATACTGAGCGAAAGACGTGCTGTTCTCAAAGTCCTCCAGGTCGATCCGCAGCTCGTAGTTGGCCTGAATGGTGAGTGCGTGGATCCTCTTCATGCCTGCACAAATGAGGCAGCGGAGTTAAGACCCACCCACCAGAGATCCAGAGGTCACCTCTGAACACGCAGCTATGAACACAGCATAGCCAAACAACAACAGTCTACTTTTAAAACTTAACACTTTCAAAGTTTTCAGATATACGGGAGAGGTGTTAACATCCTTGTACTATGGGCAGAGGTCAAACAGTTCTTTAAAATTTCAAAAAGTTAAAAGCCTGCTAACCAGACCTACAAAACCAGCTGATTTTAATTAGTACAGCTCTTCAGTCAGTTAGATGAGCCAATTAGTGAAATCACTTATTTTTATTTACAGCTAAAACCAATATATGGTAGAACTTGGACTCTTTGAAGCTGGGATGTAGGTTGGATGTAGAAAGCTTATTTCCCAACAACCAGTCACCTTCTTCACAGTAACACTTATGCTGCTCTTGCTTGCCAAACTGACCAACTACAGAGGAGCGACACACACAAAAGCACCAACAAAAAAAAACGCCAGGGACAAAAACATCACCAGAGAAGCCGTCATGAGCTATCCTGGCTGTCGTCCCAAGACGAAGCTTGGTCTGGCAAACCTCCCATACACAGGATGCTCTCAGAGGCGGGATCAATGGGCACCTTTCAAATTCCTCTGTATACAACTGCACAGAGCTACAACCAATCAGACCACTAATTCTGATTACGTATGCGTAGCGTTCATTTTTCATTTG
>CM050217.1:17627500-17650000 GCA_027475355.1 Coilia nasus
ACACGCTTTCTTTGTAGTCAACCTACATTGTCGCAGTCCATCAGGAACACATACCAACCTAATACCAACCTGCACCACTCTTTCTCTCTCTCTCTGTCTCTCTCACACACACACACACCACACACACACACACCACACACACACACACACACACACACACACACACACACACACACACACACACACACACACACACACACACTCCCTCTCTGGTCTTCCCCTGTACCACACATGTCCATTGAGATGGCAAAGTCGCTATGGTTACATGCCAGCCAAGCACAAATGTTACACTGGCGCAGAACCATGTGGCATGAGGCAATTTGTCACTCTGGTGCCAATGCCAGACAGACGGCCTGTGTGTGTGTGTGTGTGTGTGTGTGTGTGTGTGTGTGTGTGTGTGTGTGTGTGTGTGTGTGTGTGTGTGTGTGTGTCTGTGTGTGTCAGTGCCCTAACTAAAAAGGTCAGCTGAACTGGCATATCTTGTAAGAAACCCAACTGGGGGGCTAAAGGCATCTAGGCGCATCATCCAACATGACATCTAAAAGCGAAGCATACTGGTGCTCTCTCTCTCTCCCTCCCTCTCTCTCTCTCTCTCACACACACACACAGAATAGAAACAGAATCTACCAGCATATCCATTACTGTTTTCTAGACTCCGCACAACCTGTAGAGTTAGGAGCTAACAACAACAAGGGCCAGCAATCACTGGGGGCCTTACTTCTGTTGCAAACTCCTGGTTTTAAGTTTCGAACAAATCAGAGCTGTCTTTATGTGCTATCAGCTTCCCATTTGTGAAAATAAATGAATGTGTTATATTTAACTGCTTTTGTTGTTGCCTAATCAAAAGCGCACGTTTGGTACCCCGGAGAACCGGGTTCGAAGCTGGGTGGGGTGACTTCTCCCTTCCCCTTCGCTACACCTTATTATATTAATGGTAATGTGGCACTCTACCATCTTCTCTGACTAAAACAAAACAGCCATGGCATGTTTCACATGTTTAGTAAGTAGATAAAATATTAAAAATCTCTACACAATCAGCAGCTAAAAGTAGTTGAAAGGTATTATAAGCTATATAAATTTACCATGTTCGATAACAACTGAATGTAAATGATGACATTGTCCAAATGGGCATGAAGTCTTCGTGGCTATACTGTGATACAGAGAATATTCACACACACACACACACACACACACAGAATGAGAGAGAGAGAAAGTAAAGAAATAGGACACGCATACACACACACACAGACTGAGAGAGTGAGTTCAAGCAAGAAAGACAGACAAAAGTGCTCTTTCTGACACACACACACACACACACACACACACACACACACACACACAGCTAGGTAGTCAGAGCTCTCAGTTTCCCTGTGGGGTGTCATGTTTGTCGAGTCGCGCTGACATGGAGGGATTGCTTGGTGAAGGGAACATGGTGCATTGCTCAGACTGCAGCACGATGTCTGCCACTGTAGACAGGCCTTTTGAAGCAGCTGTGTGCAACTTTTACGAGTGAATTAATCATCTTCATAAGTCGGTAGATGCTTAAATGAGTCATTACCAGGTGAATAAAGACTCTCTCGACTGCCCCCACTGTCTGTGGACAGAATACCACACTTGCAACATCTGGGTGTCCATCCCGGCACCATCAGACTGTCAAAATCTTGAATATCGCGAGAAGCAGGATGACGTTCAATTCTGAAGAAATTCTCACTTACCTGAACTCGGTCAATATGACTACTTTCGTATTCACCAGTTACTCTGGTCAGTTAAGTTAAAAACACATCCACAGGGGAAGGGAAAACAGTGCATTTTTATGACAGCGATTATTTAAATGGGGACACTAGAGCTCCATTGAGAAAAAGCCCTCAAAATTGCAAAGTATCCCTTTAGCAGGGCTGCTGCTGTATCGATGTAGCATCAGCATGATAAAAAAAACTAAATGCTAAGAGTGCCACCACTATACCATACAATTGTGTTGTGAGGTTGCAGGCAATACCGAGCTCTGATGTCACCTTCTAGTATGGTCACTCCCAAGCATATACCGACTAACATTTTAGTGGCAAAGTTCAGAAGATTTTCAACAGAGGCATTCAAATATATTGACTTGATTAATAATAAATAAGTTCAGGCCATGTAAGTTGCTGGAGAAACCCAGGAAAACCACAGAGAATTGGCAGCAATGGAGGGAGCTGATGCTGAGGAAAAATAGCAGCTAATTACTATATAACATTAATAATAACAACAACAACAACAACAACAACAACAACAATAATAATAATAATAATAGTAATAAACATGTGGTGTAAGGTGCTTCACTTTTAGAGAGATGTATCAAAACCAGCTTGAGGACGAAGCGAAATAAATAAATAAATTAAAAGCCTAAAATTCTACTAAACGAAACAGCTGGCAGGGACTTGCACCATTTGCAGTAAATTATCCAAATGTGGGAGTTAACTGAATTTTACAAATTTGGTTGTGAAGACGGGGCAGATGCTACTGCTTGGACTGCTACCCAATGCTGTCTGAAGGTTCCTTTAATTAAAGCTAAACCTTCATTAAGTACGCCAGCGCGTCTTAAGAGAGTGGCAGAAGAACAAGTAAGAAGTGTCTCACGGCAAATTACAACAGAACTTTCCACAGTAACTTGTAGTCCCTGAAAGTCATTTGTAAGTCATTAGTGTAAACAGTCGGGGGTCTCAGTGTCTGTGACGCAGGTTGGTGCTCAGGGTGTTCATTTTTATGGATTACATAAGAGTAATACATGCTTCCATGATCTAAAACACATAGTTATATCTCAACGCCCTTGCATGTCAGAGCGTTCATTAGTACAATCTACACCTTGCCTTGCATGACGTTTTAAGCAGGTCCAATACAACATAACGTGAATTCTACCCACACAGTGACAGACAGCATGAGTAAGCACCCAGGGGATGTGTAAAGCTGCTAATGACTGGGATGTGTGTGTGTGTGTGTGTGTGTGTGTGTGTGTGTGTGTGTGTGTGTGTGTGTGTGTGTGTATGTGTGTGTTTGTGTGTGGGGTCGAGGGGCAGAGCTGTGCTGGAGTGGTCGTGTTATGTCCAATTACACCTGAGGGCAGTGGAGTACTGAAGTGAATGTGATGTGTGTGTGTGTGTGTGTGTGTGTGTGTGTGTTGGGGGGAGGCAGAGCTGTGCTGGAGTGGTTGTGTTGTGTCCAATGACACCTGATGGCAGTGGAGTGCTGAAGTGTATGTGATGTGTGTGTGTGTGTGTGTGTGTGTGTGTGTGTGTGTGTGTGTGTGTGTGTGTGTGTGTGTGTGTGTGTGTGTGTGTGTGTGTGTGTGTGCCCAGTCATTAGAGCAGAGTGACTCATCTCATCTCTCACCCGAATGTCGATGATATCACAGCACACAGCCGCAAGGAGACTGCATTACACTCCAAGGCCTTCAAAGGCTGCATGCAGCCTTTACTCGACAGTCTAAAAAAAGGGCATTAACCTTTAAGGCTATTAAACAGTGGCAATCATCTCAAAGCAAGTTAGCCAGAAGAGAGATGCTGAGCTGCTGAGTTTTGCTGTGTGTAGAATGTGTCTGGCCTAATTTGCGTTTTTGCTGTGTTTACATGGACCTTTTCCTCATGCAGTAATGGCCCATTGCAAATGAATGTAAATTAATCTAGTCTGATTGAATTAATGCTGTGTAGAGGGACCCAGCGAAACAGACCAGAACAAGTCCGCAGCTGTTTAAATGTTCGGGGTAATAAAGTCAGAACTGAGCACAGTTACAGTAGAAAGCTACTAAATCACAATTAATAAGTCCAGCCAAATAAACACAATTACAAAGATGAAAAACACAAATAAAGAAATGCATAACAAGGAACCCTCTCACATAAATAATAAACAAATCCTTTACTTTCCACAGTTTTGCGCTTTGTTTCAGGAAAACCTTGCCAGTAATAACTGACATTACAAGCCGGAGGGAATTTGAAAGCAATTGACAAATTAGCTTTCCCACTCAGTAAATGTAATTTGCTCCTCCCCATGCACTTGCATACACTCAGCTAGTGGCAGCATGAGTTAAAATGACACAGAACAAAATAAATTACCACACAACCAGAAAAAAAAAAATACATTTTAGACTAAAGTGTGTGTGGCTATAAAGATTCGTCCAGGACTATTTGTGCCCTGTGAAATAAGCTGACACTTTTGGAGTACTAGAAAGAAAACAAACACTACACGTGGCACCAACCCCCAAAGGCCCCAAATGACACTGCACACACGCTGATTATCAGAGATGATAATCAGTTATCGCCATCAACATTCTCCTGACTGGTCTGCTGGTCAGCCATCTGAGCTTCCAAACAGAACACCAGAAGGATGACTCAGGACCCAAAGGCTGCTGGCATCATGCCCCTGAGCTAGGCACTTAACCCCTAGTTGTCCACAGGCAGACTCTGCCCACTAGTCCCACTAGACAACAACATATAATAAATGACAAAAAATAGATAAAATAGAGACACACTGAAACTGATTAAGAACTTCCTTAACGGAAATTATTGCATGTGATGTATGGGTGGTATATACAAATGTCTTTCTTGTGTGTCTTAAAGCTACACAAACAGGCATAATGATGTGCAGTGTTTAGACTTTCCAAGATTGAAGTAAGAAATGACAACGATATAGCATCTCACATATTTTACAAATGGGCAGTGAAAATTTAATCTTGTGATGACATAATTTAGGCTTCGTTAACAAGCCCCAATGTTGTTAGCGGTGGTGAAAGTCAAATGAAAGAAATGTGTGCTGTACAGAAATGTCTTCTTTTATTACCTGTGTCCCATTAAAGTACACAAAATTGAATAATGATATGCAATGTTAAGACTTCCCAAAATTAGAAAAAAAGCCATTTCACATATTTTGTAAAGGAGCCGTGAAACATTGATCTGTTCACAGTGAAGAAAAACTGTAGGTTTTGTCAGCTGCCCCTGTGATTGCTGGCATGAGGACAGTCACAGAATGAAGATCTCCATCAGCTGTGGTTAGATCTGCTCCAGAGCAACTGACCCGTATCTGATGATGGAGAGGCGGGCAGCTGTAACACTCTGCTCCTCTCTGTGGTTGCAGAACTCTATCCAGACCCAGATCCCACCACAGATGCAGACAGTATAGGCCAAAGCTAAGAGGTCACTCAAGGTCAGCCTGCTAGAACAATACACCCCCCCCATTCCAATATGTAGCACTTCATACTTGACTGATGTTTGGATTGTTGTATAGGGAGGGAAAGTAATCTCATCGCCCCCTGCTGGTTGCGTTCCCCACCTCTATCGAAATGAATGGGATTTTTTCTTCAAAAAATTACATTTCGGCTCACACTCCAAAGTTAAGATAGTGGCTTTCATATGATATGCATGCTGGGCAGTTCTATCGATTCAGGTGGTCATACTTTCTTTTTTTTACTAATCTGAATTGTTTTTAATGTTAATTAAAAAGCTGATAAAGGACTACACTGAACGATAGGCGCGTGTATGACGTCACCGCAAAATCTGGCGCCTGCCCAAATCTAACAGTTAGCTGCCGGCGAGAGAAGTAAGTGAAATCCAACGATTGTGTACATGAAACTCATCTGATTATAAGAATCCACAACCGTAGCTTTATGGAATCTTTATGAAATGTGAAAACTGGCATTCATTTGTTTCTCTGTGGTTGCAATCAGTTACGAATTACAGCATGGTGAACTTGTGTTTACTGACGTAACGGGAGCGACTCAAAGTTGTAGTCCGTTTATGACAAGTTAGGCACAATTTAGATTTTTTAAAATAGGACGAAATTTCACACAATACTTTCACAGTTAGTAGATAATCCCCATATATAGCCTGAAAAATATGTCTGGTGCACAAGTTCCGTGTCATACCTTTGTGGGATTTTTTAAAAAATCGGTCTATGGGATTTTTAATAGGATCGCTCTGGGGATAGGAACGCTACCGCTAGGATCGCTGTGTTCCACTTTCCCTCCCTATAGTGTTACTATGGTAATGGGGGCAGTAGGATTGTCGCTGTGGTGATTCCAGTGAGGAACCTTGTTGTTGAATTATACTGGACATTAATTGAAGAGCAATTTGCTTATCTAAATGATTGAATGAGTCTCTGGGCAGGTCCTTAAAAGAGTCTAACTTTGAATGAAAGAAAAAAGACACTATAAATACACACTCATATCCACTAAAACCATACGAGTATGTAATGGTAGTCATGTGGTAATGTTGTGCAAACTAAAGGCCACCACACACTAGCTGTGATGCGACCGTCGTGTTCTATGATGGAATTCTCCGGTGAAGTCGCGTCGACATGCTAGTCATAGGTTAAGTAATTAAGTTAACATACCAGTTGAATTCACAGCCTCAGTCACGTTTCTCCATGCCTTCTCCTTCTTGTACAGGTCTTTATAGTTGGGGTCTTGAAAAATATAAAGCTCAGGAAACCCCTCAATGACCGATATCAGTTGCTCCTCCATAACGTCAGACAAAATAAACGGCAAATGTTGGAATGTTACTTTAGCGAGCATGCACCCATCTCTTGAGAATATTCTAACACAGTAACCTTTTTAAAAACAATATATTTAAGGTCTACATAGTTAATTGTACACATGGTGATTTCTTTTAAATGCGTTTCCCAAGCAGTATAAAATATGCAATATCAATTATTTAGCCTTGGTTCGTTTGGGAGAAGAACGGATGCTAGGTGGACAACAATAATAACAAAGCTTTCTGCAGTAGTTTATAACACGGCCAACGTTTAATACTTTTATTGTATTTTATTAATACTTTACATTTATTACACAGTCTGCTTTTCTCCAGCAGCCCATGTCAGACAACAGTTTTCTATTATGACGTGTGAAAAATCGCTCAGAAAAATCGCAAGGGTAGGAAAGTGACTGCGACGGTCACTCTGTCGTTCTGTCGTTCCACTGGTGGTGTGTGCTTCTTCATTCACTTCAATAGATTCTATTCCATTACGACAAAAATCGCTGTCGCATCGCAGCTGGTGTGTGGTGGCCTTAACATGCCAAGGAGATATTGATGAGATTATATGAATTCCACTGAATTCAGTGGAACAGAGTTTAACTAAACTAAGCTTACCCTCGTTCAATGGAATTCATCTTAACTTTAAAAAGTACAATGTGGCGTTAACCACAGGGGTTTTGTGGGTAATGGACCCGTAAGTCTGTAACATTGCTGCAATGCTGCCATAATGTCACCAACCTCGATTTATGCTATCAGTCAACAGAGCTGCAGACTTCTCCACAACCCACAAAGGCAGCACCAGTAGCCATGTGTCCTACTTAATTTAGGATCAGTCTGCAGCAGAGAGCACAGCTTGTTCACCCATGGGAGCCTGAGCTCCATACCCAAAAAACATCCAGTCATAGAGGGGACACTCTGTTCTAACCTCCTCCTGGCGGGCAGCCTGCCAAGCATCCAACTGCCCCTGTGCGCCCACCAGGAGCCTGTCGCAACGGCACCCCAGACAAACTTAGAAGCCATGACACACTTTAATATGACGCGCAGGGGCAGAGAAGGGCGAATAAAGTAGACAACCACACACTTTACGCCAACGTGTGTGTTCCCTGTCTGCACTGCCAGATCACCAAGGTGGGACTGCTAGGGCCAGAGCTGACTACTTTTGAATTCAGCTTGTCGATGTTAAGTGTTCGCGATTCAATGTTCTTTCTGGAAGGGCAGGGTGTTTGATGAGGAGGTATGTTATGCATGAGTGGTTGAGAACATGGCCGTTTGCGTGGCTCTTAAACATTGGTTTGTTTGTTTCTTCGTTAGTTAGCAACATAACTCAAAAAGTTATGGATGGATTTTCATGAAATTTTCAGAGTAGGTCACAAATGGGCTAATTTTGTTAGTGATCTTAGCTGTCCTGGTGAAGGTCTGTGCTCTCTGAGTGTCTTTCTAGTTGGCAGAGGTGGGTAACCTGGCCACAGACAGTAAAGGGCCAGATGACATTTGCTCCAACCATTCACTAAACCAGATGATTTTATTCAGCACAACACTTCAGCCAGATAGACAAGTTAATTAGTGAAATCATCTTTGTTATGAAGGCGGTATTGGCCACCTCTGGTGATGGGCGAGGTTTGAAGCACAAAAAAAATGGCATGTTATCGGTAAGGCTTGGAGGACAAAAATAATAGTATGTTATGGGCAAGATTTGGAACACGAAAAGGACGGTGGTTTTTGATGGCTTTTGAATGTTTTTTTTTTGGGTCTGTAGCCTACTGCAGGTAGGCACACTGAGTTTAGTAAAAAACTAAAATTGTTCAAATGGTAAGTTTACTAGTGTTAGAAACTGTGTGCCAAAAACCATCCATCTCCCCATTTTCTATGTCACAGACGGGGATATCTCGTAAGAGCTAGCATAGGAATAGCTATGAAAAAATCTTCAGGTCCACACAGTGTTGGATTATCGTTTGCAAAGACCAATACAAGTGTCTACATCGGCTCACTCGAAGAGGAAAGCAGAGCAGGAAGGCCGGCCTGCCTGCGTTTTTGAAGTCTAAGTAGCAGAGTATATTTGTAAACATCTGTTGGTGTCCTCTAACCATTTCAAGGATGACCGCTTCGTCAACTGTGGAAACTTGAATTAGCCACCAAACGTTGCCTAAACAAGGGGTCACTTCCAACATGGGAAACCCAGGGAAGATGTAAATACCTATCAATGTGTTTCTTTTGCAGTTTAGCATGACTAACCAGTTATGTACTGGAGTTTTGCCATTTAGCACAAGCGAACACTGACAGTGAACATATAGGCTATGGTAGTTTCCACCATTACGATGATATATTGCAAACCTATCCCTCCCCACACTTAAGAATTAAAAAAACACATTTTAAGATGTTTGCTAAACTGAAATATGATGTGTTCTAGACAAGAGGTGTGGGCAGGAACAGCTTACTGGCATGTAGGAATTGTAATGAGAAACAGCCTGTTTTGAACCAGAAGGGGTAGAGAGGCAGGCAAGAATGCCTAATCTCAGAGGTATTTTCAACAAACTACTTCGAAGACATGTTCAGTGGAGCTCAGAGAGCTATGTTAACCTGTGCTAAAAAGGGCATAATACTGGAGCTTTCAGGGAAAGCAGTGGTGGAATGCCTGGCAGAGGAAATGAAGAGAGAACAGCCTCCGCCCTGACTCCTTTAAGAACAGCCTCTATGGAAACCAATGCAATCTAATTTTTATCTTCCAGCCAGCAAGCTTTTCTCCATCGCATTATCGTAGGCCTGAGGAAAATGAATGTGAGGCTGAATGCTGTTCAGCCGATGCAAACAAAGCGGTATATATATAGCACTTTAGTCCCTTCCCCTCATCATTGGAGCAAAAAGTTGGGTGAGCGCATGCAATTTAACACTGTCCACCTTCAAACACAATTTAACACTGTCTGCCTTTAAACACAATTCAACCCTTAACACACAGATACCTCAGGGCTGTTAACACAGGCTGCTGTGGGAAGTAGTGCAAAGTTGCACCTCAGGCGTGTCTCTGAGTGGAGCGGTTGAGGCGCCCATATCATCACCACCACTCCACACACACACACACACACACACACACACACACACACACACACACACACACACACACCCTCATACAACCCCCTAACTCCCTTGTGGGGATGGGAAGATAAGGAGGAGAGGTGGAGTGATGGAGGGGTGGAGTAATAAGACATGGAGAAGAGAAAAACATAAAAACATGTGGGCGGTAGGATCAGAGTGATGGAGGGATGAGAGGAGAGGTGGAGTGATGGAGAGGTGGAGTGATAAAGAGGTGGAGTGATAAAGCATGGAAAGAGAAACATCTGGCAAGAAGTATGAAGTGTGAAGGGATGGAGGGATGAAACACAACTTAACACTGTTTACCTTCAAACACAACTTAACACTGTCTACTTTAAAACACAACTTAACACTGTCTACCTTCAAACACAACTTAACACTGTCTACTTTAAAACACAACTTAACACTGTCTACCTTCAAACACAACTTAACACTGTCTACTTCAAAACACAACTTAACACTGTCTACCTTCAAACACAACTTAACACCGTCTACTTTAAAACACAACTTAACACTGTCTACCTTCAAACACAACTTAACACTGTCTACCTTCAAAAACAACTTAACACTCTCTACCTTCAAACACAACTTAGCACTGTCTACCTTCGAAGACAATTTAACACCATCAACCCTTAACACATAGATTCCTGTTAACACAGGCTGCTGTGGGAACATATGCGGCCGAACGACTGTGGAGTAGCACAGCTGCTAATCTCTGAGATCTTTCTCACTTTTGGTTCTTAAACATCCCAATTTAAGCATCCCAGCACAAACCCGTTGTTAGCATCCTCCGCCTTCAAAACAGCGCACCCTCCCCACAACCTAAACGGTCTGCTTATGTTGAAATGATGCCTTTCCTCAGCACTCTCCCCTGATTTGCATCTTGGCGTTAATTAAACCTCCTGAGACTCTTCTCTTCTCTTCTCCCCTGGTGGAATAAGAACTGTTTCCTGCAGACGTTCCAGGAGAAGCTGCACCCCAGGCGTGACTGTGAGTGGAGCGGTTGATGCGCTCGTATCACCGCCACTCCACTAATGTTTCGCTAATTGCTTTTCAGCTTTTGTAGCTCCCTTTACAGACAAGCCAGAAGATGGAAAAGAAAAAGAAAAAAATAAGAAAAAAATAAGCTTATTAGGAGTGGCAGAGTGCAGCGCATCTGCCACACTGATGAAATGAATTAGTGATATACTATCAGTGACAGCAACACTGAGGCACTTAGCTTCTCCTCTGGAAAATCATAAGGGAGGGTAAAGATTTTATGATACTTCTCTGAAATCTCAACAGTCAACAGCAGCCCCACTCGTGCTCTGCGCGATTCATGCTTGCTGCCTGTGAAGCAGGCAATCAGCCCCATCTCTTGGATTAAATAATTGATGCTTTATTTGCTTTGATTGTACAACTGAAAGATGCTCACTCTTTGTGTGCGTGATGCCATTCATGCGATTCATTATGCGAACAAACCTCAGACACACACAACAGTAGAAGGGGTGGGGGTGGGTGTTGACATGGCTTCTGGAATCTCACCGAATGCTGACATGACGTGACATTTCCAGCCCCTTAACATCCCCTTCATGATTAATATTTCATGCTGCTGGTCGGCAAGAGTCGCTGTGGTGTGTGTGTGTGTGTATGTGTGTGTGTGTGTGTGTGTGTGTGTGTGTGTGTGTGAGAGAGAGAGAGAGAGAGAGAGATGTGTGTAGGCTCTTTGTAACAAATATCACATCACATCTACCCACTGTCTGACAGATATCAGCAGAGAGGAGGGGCACACGAGATGAGAGGAGAGGAGAAGAGGAGAGAAGAGGAGAGGAATAGACAGAAGGAGGAAAATATGAAGACATTTTAAGGAGAAGAAGAGAGTAAAAGGGATAGTGAAAGGAGAAGAGGAATGAAAGTAGATGAAAGGAGAGGCAGGAAAGGAGGAAGGAGAGAAAAGAGAGGAGAGATGGAGAGATGGTGAGGAGAGAGGGAGAGGGAAAGGAGAGGAGTGGAGAAAAGAGATTTGAGATTTATCAGGCTTGTTAGAGCATTTCTTACAAACGTGCATACTGCATCAATAGAAGACAGTAAATGTCAAGAAAGCCAGCAGCCACACATACAGCACCCGTTCCCAGGATCAAGAAAACTAAAATGTCAAACCTCAACCCTCCCCATTATCCATGTCGCACAGCCTTCCCCATACACGAGCACACACACACACACACACACACACACACACACATACACACCCATCATTCAGCCCCCTTATGGGGATGGAGAGATAACAAGGAGAGGTGGAGTGATAGAGAGGTGGAGTGATAGAGAGGTGGAGTGATGAAGGGGTGGAGTGATAGAGAGGTGGAGTGATAGAGAGGTGGAGTGATAGAGAGGTGGAGTGATAGAGAGGTGAAGTGATAGAGAGGTGGAGTGATGAAGGGGTGGAGTGGTGAGACGTGGAGAAGAAAGACAGGATGTGGACAGGAGGATCGGAGTGACGGAAGGATGGGAGGAGAGGGGGAGTGATGAAACATGGAGGACACAGAAACACGTAGAAAGAAGGATGGAGTGCAGAGTGATGGAGGGATGAGAGGAGAAGTGAAGTGATGAAACATAGAAGGAGGGGAAATGAGTGGACGAAAGCAGGAGATAAAGAGAAAGAGAGAAAGAGGAGAGGGAGAGGAAGAGGGTTGGGGAAGAGAGAGAGTGCCAGAGGAAGAGAGAGAGAGAGTAAACGAAGAGCAAAAGGATGAAAAGAGCAGACATAAGCTGTGTAAAAAACATGCACACACACACACACACACACACACGCACACACACACCTTTGTTTGCTTGTTTGGTCAGTGTTTCTTCTATTGTATTGTTTTTGTCATGAGTCCCACTGAGCTCTGGCGGTGATGTTGCTGTTAGTTCATGCCAGTAAAACTTCTGAACTCGAACATTAAAGCGAGAGGAAGAGGAGGAGGAGGAGGAGGAAGAGGAGGAGAAGTACACGCACAAGCTGCTGTCATGCGTCTCCTGAAATTGCAACAAGCAAGTCTGCTCCCCCCTCCCCTTTCCTCTCTTTACCCCCCTCTCCTCCCCTCCCCTCCCCTCTCTTCACCTCCCCTCTCTTCACCTCCCCTCCCCTCCCCTCCCCTCTCCTTACCTCCCCTCTCTTCCCCTATCTTCACCTCCCCTCCCCTCTTTTCTCCTCCCCTCTCTTCACCTCCCCTCCCCTCTCTTCTCCTCCCCTCTCTTCACCTCTCCTCTCTTCACCTCCCCTCTCTTCACCTCCCCTCCCCTCTCTTCACCTCCCCTCCCCTCTCTTCACCTCCCCTCCCCTCTCTTCACCTCCCCTTCCCTCTCTTCACCTCCCCTCTCTTTACCTCCCCTCCCCTCCCCTCTCTTCACCTCCCCTCCCCTCTCTTCACCTCCCCTCCCCTCTCTTCACCTCCCCTCTCTTTACCTCCTCTCCCCTCCCCTCTCTTCACCTCCCCTCCCCTGTCTTTATCTCCCCTCTCTTCACCTCCCCTCCCCTCCCCTCTCTTCACCTCCCCTCCCCTCCCCTCTCTTCACCTCCCCTCCCCTCTCTTCACCTCCCCTCCCCTCCCTTCCCCTCCATTGGCATATCGCAGGTCGGGGGTGCTTGAACGGCTGTCAGGTCTGTCTGACCGCGCACCCCTCTTTTCCTCCTTCCTGCGGCTTCCTCTCTTCCTCATCTTCCTCTTCCTCATCAGCCCTTCTCTCTGCATCTCCATGTTGTCGTGACACAGCTCACCTGGCCGCCTGTGGTGGTACCCCCCCCCCCCCCCCCCCCCCCCCCCCCAAACGCCATCTCAACCCCCTACTTGCCTCCCAAACATCAAAGCAGGACGGAGCTCACGGCAAAGCAAGGCGACCAGATCATCCCACCCTGGTGTATGTCTGTCCACCTGTCTGTCTGTCTGTCTGACTGTCTGTCTGTCCACCTTCCTCTGCACCTTCCTTTCTGTCCACCTGTCTGTCTGTCCGTCTGCCTGTCTGTCTGTCCACCCTGCTCGTCTGTCTACCTCTCTGTCTGCCTCAGAGACCACCCTCTCTCTCAGCCTACATCTGTCTGCGGCTGTCTGTTTTGCTCTTTCGGATACTCGCTCTCTACCCCGATCTCCATTATTTATTCCTCACGATCTCTCCCTCCAGCTGTTTTTTTTCCCGACATGTTTTTCCTGCACGTTCTTCCCCAACCCTTCTCCCTCTTTTCCTCCTCCCAACTACATGACTCTCTCTGTCTCTCTCTCTCTTTACCCCACTTTCTCTCTTTCTTTCTCTCTCTCTGTCTCTCCTTCCTCTCCCACGTTCTCTGTCTCTCTCTCTCTTTACCCCACTTTCTCTCTGTCTTTCTTTCTCTCTCTCTGTCTCTCCTTCCTCTCCCACATTCTGTCCCTCTCTCTCTTTACCCCACTTTCTCTCTTTCTTTCTCTCTCTCTGTCTCTCCTTCCTCTCCCACATTCTGTCTCTCTCTCTCTTTACCCCACTTTCTCTCTCTGCCTCTCCTTCCTTCCCTACTTTCTCTCTATCTTCCTTTCTCTTTACCTCTCTTTCTCTCTGCCTCTCCTTCCTTTCCAACTTTCTCCCTCTCTCTTTCTTTACCTCTCTCTCTCTATCTCTCTCCCCCCCCCCCCCCCCCCCCTCTCTGGGTGAATCTGCATACAGCCAAAGGATGACTTCCATGTTAATGATGAGCAGATTTAATTAGAGTATTCATGTAATTAATTAGAGTAGATTGCTGCTCTTGTGTTGTACCCCAATCCCCCCCAACTTCTCTCTTTCTTTCCTCTCTCTTCTCTCCTTCTTTTCTGCACTGAAACAGCCTCCATTGCTGATGCCGACTGTGGAGGTCTCTTCCAGAGAATGAAGCATTATTTGAACAGAAGTCTCCATAGAGGAGGGAGCCTATTAAGGGCAAATTACATCAAAATTCGTTTTGGAGAATAGCCAGACATTTTCCCCCTCCTGACAAGTTTTTTTTTTGTTTGTTTTAGCTGTAACTGATGCCTCTGGTGCGCTGAGATATTACTTTTTTGCTTTTTTTTTTTTTGAAAGGAAGTTATTTTTCACAGCAAAACATGCAGTTATTTGGTTTAATTTACAGTCTGGCTGAAAACTGGAGAATAACACGTATTGTTTTTCTTTTCTTTTTATGTGACAGGGTAACTGCGTGAGATCTCTTTCCTACTGAAGAGGTGTCTGGTGAATATTTACCCTCCCACACTGGACTGAGAGTATTGGCAGACTATTTTGAGACCACTGTCAATGGTGTAGACTGTAGATAAGCCTGTAATTTACTTCGTTTGTGATAAATAAATAGTCAAACTGATTAAATTTTGCATTACTGAAGCACTATGTGGTATAACATCTACATACATACATTTTTTTTCTTACTTGTGAAAGGACATGCCCTGCTGTCGTATAGTGTAGTATTCATTGGCATAGTTGTAGCAGCCAAATGCAAAACACTGAATGCCTTTAGAGTGATCATTTCCTTGGCTGGTGCTGCTCTGCCATGCTTGCAGACGAAAGTAGCACTTTTCAAAATGGCGGCATCGTTGACACCCCAAAAGTCACGTGGTGTCCAATCCAGGAATAGAGATCAATGTATTGGCAGGTCTCTAAGGGGAGAACTCTGCCAGTTTCCTGACTACCGCCCCCTTGTGGTAGACTGTGCAGAGGGGTTTCGACAAGTGAGACAAGGCAAAATAATAGCCCAGTGTGTCACATGGAAGTATATCGTCTGTGACATTTTAGTGGTCAGTACACATCCATTTACCCTTCAGTCGACATCAGCAGGACAACACAGCATACAGAACATGCACCAAGAAATGATTTGAATGTCCTTTTTGACATGGTTCAGCTAATTTAAAGCGATGCAGTGCCAAAGCCAATTCAGTGAGTTCACAAGCAATAATGCAGATCTGAAGCACTGCACTAAGCACAGCAGAATGAGTGGTGCACTGGCCTTTTTGAATGTGTTATTATGGTCTAGGGGTTGTGTTACGCTCCACTGCTGCTGATTTACTGTGTGTGTGTGTGTGTGTGTGTGTGTGTGTGCGCGTGTTTGTGTGTGTGTGCGTGTGTGTGTGTGTTTGTGTGTGTGTGCATGTGTGTGTCTGTGTGCATACATGCGTGCGTGCGTGCGTGCCTGCATGCATTTGGGTGTGGACGGACGGACGGACGGACGGACGGACGGACAGACAGACAGACAGACAGATAGATAGATAGATAGATAAACAGAATAAGATAAGATAATGGCACTCAATGGGTGAGCTATATCTGGCTATTCTCATGTCCTTAGGTGACCTCCGCTGGACTGGCCAGCAGCCGACTCTGGGACGGGTCTGTTTATGGGCTCATTTATGGCTGCTGTCCGGAATGGACCCCTTTATGGTTCCTCTATGGAATGGGCCCATTTTTTGGTTCCTATCTGGGATGGATCACTTATAGTTCCTGTCTGAGAAGAACCCATTTATAGGTTCAGTTTGGAATAGACCCATTTGTGGTGTCCCTCCATTGTAGAGCAGGTGAATGAATCTGTTTATGGTTCCTTTCTTGGACCTGTTCACGGTTTGCCATATTTCTGATTCTGCTGTTATCTCTGTCGGAATCAAAGAAAAGCCTTTTTCACACACACACACACACACACACACACACACACACACACACACACACACACACACACACACACACACACACACACACACACACATACACACACAGTCACCCAGAGAGAGAAATACACGCCCATACACACACCCACACCAACACAAAATCAGAGAGAGAGAGAAATACACACACACACACACACACACACACACACACACACACATAGTCACCCAGAGAGAGAAATACACGCCCATACACACACCCACACCCACACAAAATCAGAGAGAGAAACACACACACACACACACACACGCAAAGAGAACGATAGATGGGAAACTGAGCCATTCATAAAGACTTCCTGACTGAATGACATCAACCCTGTGCTTATTTTAGCTCCGCGCTCATGGCTGAGGCTACAGCCAATAGCAACAGGGCCTTCTGCACCAATAGGCTTCTCTGAGCCCAGCTGAGGCCCGCCCCAATGGCAGGCAGTGTGCTGCTTGTCACTGATATAATGGGGGGTGGGGGGGGGGGTCTAAAGCCTGTGATGCACAGATTGAATATCAGGGTTATTAATCAGTGATGAGGCTGTCAGGGGGATGACCTGGCCTTACCTCCAACACAACCACACCCACAGGCTTTGGGAGAGACTAGATGATTTTATAAAGGGGTGCACACTAACACACCACACACACACACACACACACACAGACAAAGACACAAACAAAAGTGTGCATGCACACACCCCACCCTCATATGGATGCACGTACAGATACACCACCCATTTAAAATGTGCACACGCAAACACACACACACACACACACGCACAAACACAGTCCGGGCCCCTGGGCCCAGATCACGAGAATAGTGCTAGCTCGTTTGCACATATTAGCCACATTAGCACCCCCTACATAGCTAGCTCGGTAACTCAGTTAATATAATGTACAGTAATGTGCAAAAGTTTTAGGAAGGTGTGAAAAAATGCTGTCAACTAGGAATGCCTTCAAAAACGAAAGTGTTAATCATGTATGTTCATCAACAAAAGAGAAACCTAAATCAAATATATTTAGGCAAATCAATATTTGGTGTGATCACCCTTTGCCTTTCTCTTTTGTTCAGTCACTGCATTTTGTTAACTGATGAACATTGATGATGAACATCATGATTAACACTTCCATTTTTGAAGGCATTCCTAGTGGACAGCATTTTTTTTGCACCTGCCTAAAACTTTTGCACATTACTGTATGCAATTAATTTCATGGCCAAAAGAGCAAACCACTGACATCACACGCAACACTCAACAGTAATACAGCTGACCATTGTCTGTTTTATTGCTCATTAGACGTAAAGGTTCAGCTTACATCCTGATGCAAGGTGACACACTGGAACTGTGTCTTACCTTCTTATATAGAGGTGAATTAAGTGCCGTTGTGTTGATTACATCCTATAGTATAAACAACTCCCACCCAAATGAATGTATGCAAGCACTACATTGCATGTTCAGATCTCTTTGATAAGTAGGCCCATTTGCAATAATGTTGGAGGTTATATCATACAAAGGGTTTATGTCAACAGAGCATGTGTAGCCTACACTTAAAGACCTAGTACACCGATTGCTATTGTAATGTGTTAGATGTAATCATTTCATGTTGTGCACATAGGCATATTTAAGTCCTGCATGTACACTTTTTGTGCAAGACTGCCTTTCCATAAGCTACTACTATGCTATACCAATGTAATTTTTAATGAAATGAAATTAATTCACAGCAGTTTCAACTCCATTCACTCCACCCGCCTCATTTACACCGAGGAGGTACCAAAACTGTAATGAAAAACAAAGGGGACCTAAAGCAGGTAACGTAGGGTCAAGGAGAGTAGGGTAAAGTAGTGCTGGTACTGTGCAATACACAACCTGTGGTTTAGGGGGCGCTGTATGACTTATCGTACGCCATGGTGTTTGACTGAGGAGCCCCTTTCAGGTATCAGGGATAAACTACATAGCCTGTGACATATGGTGGAAGGACCATGAAGACATACTGCATAATATAACCAGCGTTATATGTCTTCAGGGCCCCATTAAGATACCGGGATGTATAATGCTGTAGAAACAATATTGAAATGGTAGCGCGGAGACTTGGGTTTCAGGGCCCCCCGTAGCTCTTGGGCCCCTGGATGTGGGCCTGGGCCGGGTAGGCCCGTGCAGTAATCCATCCTTGAGCACAGTGCAGTCAGCAGTGCGGGGGTGTGCTTTATTTAAGCCCACAGGGGGGAGGAGGGCTCTGATAAATCACCCCAACAGTAGCTGGCACTGGGCTTCCACACAGTCAACTGGCACACAAGGAGCTGACCTAGACACCAGAGGACACCTTTCTGGAACGCTGCAGAGTGAGTGTGTGTGTGTATGTGTGTATGTGTGTGTGTGTGTGTGTGTGTGTGTGTGTGTGTGTGTGTGTGTGTGTGTGTGTGTGCATATCTGTTTGTATGTATATTTAGGCATGATCCTGCCTGTGAGTGCATGTGAGTTTATAGTTGAATGTGTGTGTGTATGTGTGTGTGTGTGTGTGTGTGTGTGTGTGTGTGTCTGACTGTGCCCACACTTCAGTTGGCTTAAACAGAGCAGAGGATACGTGCATATAAGAGCATCTAAAGGTGCACTATCAGTGTGTATGTGTGTGTGTGTGTGTGTGTGTGTGTGTGTGTGTGTCTGCAGTATCCAAGGTGTCTGCTGATGCGGTGAGAGACAGCTGTGGTGGTGCCATTTACAAAGGGCAGTCAGGTCATCCAGAAGGTGTGTGTGTGTGTGTGTGTGTGTGTGTGTGTGTGTGTGTGTGTGTGTGTGTGCACCCCCAAGGGGCGCCAGTGGTACAGAGGTGTCCAAAGAAGATGCTGACGTGGCGAGAGACAGCTTTGGCAGCGCAGTGAGGGCACTGAGACAAGCAGTGTGCACTGTGTGTGTGCGCGGGTGTGCGTGTGTGTGTGCGTGTGTGTGTGTGTGTGTGCGTGTGTGTGTGTGTGTTGCGCTGAGGAGGCTGGTGCCATTTAAAGAGCACACTGAGGTGGAGAGTGTATTTGCATCTTGACCTTTTCATCCTGGAGCTCAGCAGTGAAGCAGGGTGTAAGTGAGAGTGTGAGCACAGGGGCGCACAGGGTGGGTAATAATAGCAATAATATAATATATAATAAGATAATATTAATCATCTTTACTTGTATACATTCACAATTCATACAATATGCAGCTCAAAGTGCTTCAACAGTTTGGCAAGAAAAACACAAGACGACATTTCTTGCAGTCAGTCCAGTAGCGCTAGAACAAGAAAGTCCATTGGGGGCGCTGTTGAGTTGCTAGTGTCCCCAGGGAGCAACAGGGGTGAGAAAATCCTCCCTGAGGTACACACACCCTGTACCGGTAGACAGGGGCGTAACTATAGCAGGTTCAGCAGGTGCGAGTGAACCCGGGCCCGTGACCTCTCGGGGCCCGTCGCTACTCCCACCCTGCCTAACTGTCTTTCATTAACAATCCAACTGTCAAAAAGAGCTTAATAAAATGATCATCTTTCTATTTTTGTTTCTACTGAGACATAGCAAGGATTTCTGGGTAGGCTAAGTGTTTTGTTGTGATTCGAATGGATGGCTGAAGTTTAAAACAAGTGGCTTTGCCTTTACCCAATCGCTAACGTCTGGTCGTCACGTATGCAAATAGCCTACCTATGCACTACAATTCAAATGTAGCACACAAAGTCAACGTCATCGCTCACGAACACTCCCTACGTTTGCTGATTGGCTAGGATTCGCTTGGACCAAATACTTGAATGTCAACGGCAGCAAGGTCAGACCCTCTGTACAAATTGAAATTAAGTATGAGGGGTTGGTTTCTCAGGCTACATTCAGGGGGCCATAGAGGAGTATGATATGGTTGGGGGAGGTGAACAAAATGTTTTTCTGTCAGGGGGCCCACAATCTGTAGCAGCACCCCTGTGTCTAGAGGCGACCCAGTCTGACAGTGTAAATGTGTGTGCATTTCAAGGTACTGGCTGATGCACAGCAGCCATTTTGAACCTCAACACCAGGTTAAGGTTGGACAGAGAAGGAATGAATTGATGAGCCAATAATACCAGAAGGATGATTTGGTGGGCAGATTGAGTGAGTTAAGAATTTAGCATGGAAACTAGGAAACCCCAGTATCCCATGGAAGCACTGCCAAAGATTAATAGAGACTTACGCAACGGATGCCAGCTAGCACAGCTCAGCACAGAATGTTAGTAAATCTCCCTCCCGAGACCTCAAAGAGATATGCTACTTACTGCGCTAATAGCCCAGCTTTTAGCTGACTTGGTAACACATCTGTCTCTCATACCAGAGTTGATGTTAGGTCACGGATTTGAGACTGCGTCTGAACTGTGCAGGAAGACCTCGGTTACACATATAGACTTAGAAACTATATGACTAATTTATTGAATCAACAATACATACATATTGTTTACTGTAGCTAAATGGTTAGCTTGTTTTATACTCTCCTTAAGTTTATTTCCATGATTGTCATCTGGACAACTACCATTAGCTGCTCAAGCTATTCACTATGTATTCACTACAGTAGGCCTATGTATTACAAAACAGTATTACAGCACTACACACAAAATGCCTAACTTTACCTTACTTGATGTTAGTTAACTTTTACTTTAACATAAATTTTGCAATTTGATGCACTGAGTCAGCCTTAGGCTAATTTACATTCGTAGAGCCAAAACAAATGTCGAGCCAAAATACATCAATTAAAAAGGCTCACATTCAGCCACAGCAGTTTTGAAGTTGATGTTATCAAGCAAAAGTGTCAGCTGTTAGCTTTTAATCTAGCATTGAAAAATACTAGCAGCATGCTGTGGAGGTAAGCTAATTCCTTATGAACAATGACAAAGCACGCCTGTCCAAACACTGTTAGCAGATACTTCCATACAGTCTATCTGCTGTGAATCCTCTTATCCAACTATGTGTGTGTGTGTGTGTGTGAATAAGTGTGTGCACGTGGGGTCTCACACACTCTGCTTTGC
Source organism: Coilia nasus (assembly GCA_027475355.1). Lineage (NCBI taxonomy): Eukaryota > Metazoa > Chordata > Actinopteri > Clupeiformes > Engraulidae > Coilia > Coilia nasus. The sequence goes on from CM050217.1 coordinate 17,648,724, forward strand.
TAGCTTTTATTCTGTCGTAGTCAGTTATTTCTCGGGTGCCACCAGGGGTTTGTGGCTGAGCTCATCAGCTGCTCTGCTCTGTTCAGGGATAATTACACCACAGCGCGCTGCCAACACGCTAAACGACCACTTCCTGTTCAGAGACTTCCTAGACAGCAGAGGATGCCGACGTGGATCCGGCTCTGATCCAGCTGTGATCCGGTTCTGATGTGGTCTAGGTGATTATAGATCTCAGGATCTCAGGTGATTTTAGATCTTAGGATCTTAAATGATTGTAGACCTTAGGATCTTAGGTAGGATTTTTGTTTTGGAAGATCATTGCAAAGCATTGTGTATGTGCACACATTGCAAAGCTGTCTACACTAACAGACAGACAGACATACATATAGACATACACTGGTATGCAAACAAAGATACACCTGTATGTATGGAGAAACGCCCACAAACAAACAAACACACACACACACACACACACGCGCGCGCGCACACACACACACTGATATGCAAACACAGACACACCAATAGGCACACATTTACATGTGTGACCAAACACTTACACACACACACACACACACACACACACACACACACACACACACACACACACACAAACACACACGAGGGATATAGTGAACTGTCCTCCCACAGGGCTATCTGTGTGTCACACACACACACACATTGACACACAGGAGCAATGACAATCTGTCCACCCAAACACACATCAGTCCAAACACGGGAAGAAGGATGTGTGTACACTGCGATATCTACCCTTGTCTCTCTGCCCACTTCTCTTCTCCCTTCTATACATATCAAACAGTCTCCTACCCCTCTGCTCTCAAACATACTCACGCATGCATGCACGCACACACATGCACACACACACACACACACACACACTCAACGCTGCGCCTGCCCACACACTCCCACACTGCACCTGAGCACACAGTGAGGAGATACACTGTGCAAGCAACTGGAGAGGAAAAGTCCACTGTCAGCACTAATCTCTTCGCCGTCCATCTGAGAGACAGGTGGAAGAACACACACACACACACACACACACACACACACACACACACACACACATACATACACACACACACACACACACACTTGCGGGCACACACACACATGCACACATGCACACACACACACACACACACACACACACTTGCGGGCACACACACATACACACACACACACTTGCGGGCACACACACATGCACACACACACACTTGCGGGCGCACACACACACACACACACGAGCACACACACAGCCA
>CM050217.1:17670000-17677500 GCA_027475355.1 Coilia nasus
GCTGGCTCCCCACTCAGATTGGAAAATCAGTGTGAAATGATTCCCCTGCTGTGGCTAACGACCCTCTGCACTGGAGAGCCCTGAGTGGCAGCAGGAGCAATGAGCAGTGTTCCTGGAGACCTTTCAGCCTTTGTCTGGGCGCAGCTTGACTTGGAAATGACAAAAACAACAATAAGAACAACAGCGGCGACTACAGAAACAGAAATTAAATTTTGTGTTTCTATGTTATTCCCCGACAGACTTCTATTAACGCCAAGCGGGGCCCATACAGACTGAGTACAGCCATCTACAAACACACTTGCACACACACATACACACCCATACACTCCCTAACACTCTGTATACTGTATACAAACACACACACAAACACTCTCTCTCTTTTTTTTTTACATGCACACATACACACACACTCTTTCTCTCTCTCTTACACACATACCTGTACACACACACACACATATGCTATACACATGTGTCTGTGTACTGTGCGTGTGTGTGTGTGTGTGTGTGTGTGCACACGCGCATCTGTGCAGGTCTGTATGCACGCACATGTGAATTCAGAACTCTTAGATGAGAAGAAGGCCTTGACTTGACTTATTTGCTGTTCTGGCATAAAGTAAAGTTGCAGTGGGTGAGGGAGTTGGTGAGGGAGTGAGAGAGTGAGAGAGTGTGTCCAAAGTTTGCAGTGTGGCTGAACTCTGGCTGTCCTCGCCACTAATCGTTTCAGCGAGCGCCTGGGGAGCCAGCCAATGACGGAGGCTGATGGAGGGGAGAGGGGGTGGAACTAATGTCATTACAGGCTGCAGGGTCTGTTGTTGCACTGGGGAGACAATAAGGAGGTGCGACTGACGACTGTCCTGACTGGACTGGCATCAGCTGCACAGCCGGGAGCGTCATGGCTCACTCATCCCACTCTGTGTGTGTGTGTGTGTGCATGTGTGTGTGTGTGTGGGATGTATGTGTGTGTGTGTGTGTGTGTGTGTGTGTGTGTGTGTGTATGTGCGTGTGTGTGTGTCTGTGTGTGTGTGTGTGTGTGTGTGTGTGTGTGTGTGTGTGTGTGTGTATGTGTGTGGTGTATGTGTGTGTGTGTGGGGGTGTGTGTGTGTGTGTGTGTGTGTGTGTGCGTGTGTGTGGGTGTGTGTGTGTGTGTGTGTGTTTACTGTAGGTTTTTATCTGTATACAGTATACTCGTTTCTCAGTATGCCCGTTACTGTAATGCAGTGTTTCTCAATTGCTCCCCCCCCCCCCCCCCCAACCCTCTGCCGCAACTATAATAATATCATTTGTCTGTAAAATTGTTATTAGTACACCCCTACATAACATCGAATCATTATTCACATTAAAGAAAAGACAAAAGAATAACTTTATTCATTTAGTTTTTTGTTAGCGTGTACTGCAGTGGATGTGCAAGCAAAGCATGTTTCCTGGGGTCACACGCACCGCGCCCCTCTCTGGCATCGCACCGCGCCCCACTATTTGAGGAGCGCTGCTGCAATGTCTGTGTCTACTGTATGTGCGTGCGTGTCTTTTTGTTTCTATCTATTTATACCCGTTTCTCAATGTGCGTGTTTGTGTGTGTGCCCACTGTATGTGTGGGTGTGCATCTGTGTTTATCTGTTCATACGCGTTTTACAGTATGTATGGTAATGCATGTGTTTATGCCTATGCTCACGTTCTTCCAATTTCCAACTAATGTGCCCCTCTCCCCCCTCTCCCCCCTCTGCCTCTCTGGCTTATCAGAAGAAGCGCAAGGCCAGGGTTGCATTTTACAAAAACACTGTGCTTCAAACATCTGCCTAATATGCAAGCAGGCACTGAACAAGCCCATTCTGATACAATTACACAGCCTTTTAATCCACCACAAAAGCCCCCACAGTTTAATTAAACCTTATAACTCAGACACACTAAGATATGCTATTGTGCCAGCACTGGTTGTACAGTAATTATGTTGTTGAAATTAATTGGCCGCATTGAGCTAACGAAATAAATCTGTAATCTAGTGCCTGCTTAGTGCCTGCTCTGATGTTCCCTTCCAGGACTCCTGCAATAAGAGCAATACATCCGCTGGTCTGATGTTCCCTTCCAGGACTCCTGCAATAAGAGCAATACATCCGCTGGTCTGTGTTATTCTGCTCCCCTTTCCACCTTGCCCTGCCCCTTCTTTCAGACAGAATGCATTTCTACAGCTCTGGAAAAAAATCACTGTAAAATGATTCATCAGTTTCTCTGATGCAACTGTTTTATAGGTATATGTGTGAGTAAAGTGAACACTTTTGTTTTATTCTGTAAACTACTGACAACATTTCTCCCAAATTCCAAATTCAACTGACACTGGAAAAGAATGGCTGTCATCTATGTAGAGATCTTAGGATTTTAGGACAATTTGCAGTGGTCTCTTAATTTTTTTTTTTTTTTTCCCAGAGCTGTATGTGATACACCTAGGAAGTATGCTGTGAAAGCACCGGTGCTACTCAGCCAGCCAGCCAACTAACCAGCCAGCCAGCCAGCCAGCCAGGGTGATAGCCAGGCCTTTACCCAGGAGAGGTCACCTGCTGACCTGATCTCCTCCTCCTCCGGGCTGTGAAGCTGTGAGAGGCTCAGTGGGCAGACCTAGGATTAAGTATGTATGCTGTTAAAAGTAGAGAGAGCACTAATGCTTGGGGAGGCTCTACAAGGAGGTCCGTGGCTGCTGCCTGTGGGATATTAAGCCCCTGCCATCCCTTTACAGCCGATAAACTCCTTAACGAGCACCCAAAGAGGATTATGGGAGATTTGCACACCTCTATGTGAACAGCTGAGGGAGTCTTGAGGGGGAGAAACTACAGATCTCTGGTATGCGACTGGCCCTTTTGTAAGGTAAAGGGATGGTGCAACTCAGCCATAAGTCAGCTGCAACTCAACCATATGTCAGGGCCATGCCTAAGCCACACTACTGAACCAGATGGCAGGTGGCGCTGGGCGGGTCCAGTCCTTGATCCAGTGTGAGTCTGATCCAGTCTTGAGCTAGTGTCAGTCTGTTTGTGCCTGAAATTAGAGCCAGGAATAGTTGCTCAGACATGGAGGACTCCAGACCCAGGATCAAAACACTCAGACTATGCTGGAGACTCAAAAGGCACCCAACAAGACATAAAAAGATTGAGAAAGAAAAACAGAGAGAGAGAGAGAGAGAGAGAGAGAGAGAGAGAGAGAGAGAGAGAGAGAGAAAAAGAGAGCCGGAGAAGAAAGAAAAAGAGAGCGAGAGTACAAAAGAAAGATGCAGCTCATTCTGAAAATGCTTCACTTTGCCTGATCAGATATGAATGTAATAAAGGCAAAAGTGTTTGCGAAGCCTCTGCTGCATTTTCAGAGGAACAAACAACTATTCAACACAAAAAAATGACACAAAAGGTCTCTAGTACTGCTACCACGACCCACCCACGCACACACTCGGAACCCCCCCAAACACACAAATACACACACAGCGATTCGGCCTGCACACTCTGCTCTCTATTCTCTAATATTTGTGCCAGTTCCGAATGGCCCAAAGAAGCGACACCTTCCAGAAAAATCATGGCCACCCCACTTCAAAGGCAGAGCCTTGTGTTAGTCACTGAGCCTTCTTCACACCCTATCAGCTTGCTACTAACCCCAACACACACACACACGCACACATGCACACACATACACAAACACACACACACACACACACACACACACACATTCCCTCTCCTTCTCCCCATCCCTTCATCCCCACGCCCAGCCTGGATAAGACACTTTGAAGTGAGGAGGTGAGGACAAGAGGAGAACTGAGAGGGGCAGAAAAGTTGCTTTCTTCAGGACAGGGTTGGATTCATCTCTCCATCCTTTTTCTCAGTCTGTCTGAGCTACTGGATCGCTCTCTCTCTCTCTCTCTCTCACACACACACACACACACACACACACTTCCACTCCCTTTTTTCCCTCACAGTCTCTCATGTACACACACACACACACACACACACACACACACACACACACATACGCACACAGACTTCCTCTACCTCTTTTACCTCACACATGCGCACACACGCGCACACACACACACACACACACACGCACACACACACACACACACACACACACACACACACACACACACACACACACACACGCACACACACACACACACACACACACACACACGCACACAGACTACCTCTCCCTCTTTTACCTCCATCTCTCTGAGATGCCAGATCACACAGAGCAGTCCTGTGAGCTTCCGTGATGGAAAGCTGGGAGCATGAGTGTGTGTTTTTCAGTGCTGAAAAAAATGCATGCGAGTGTTTGTATGCGATTGTATGTTGGCAAACATCTCCGAAGCTGATGTGTTTGTACTAGTGGCAACCTTCAACCCCAACATAATCATCCCTTAAATGTGTGTTTGTGTGTTTGTACTAGTGGCAACCTTCAACCCCAACATAATCATCCCTGAAAGGTTTCCCCAAATTCAGCTTTGAGACTGAACAGAATAGCACACACCCCAAACCCCTGCTGAGCTGATGTAGTGTAATAAGAGACAGGTAGGTAGGCAGCTATTTTGGTCTGTTTTTGTGGTAAAGTAATAAGTATCAGCTAGGCAGATGGCTACTTTGTTCTTCTTTAGCAATAAAATAAGCACCAGGTCGTTACTGGAAACTTTGGTCTGTTTTTGTGGTAAAGTAATAGGAAGCAAGTACTGTAGGTATTCAACTACTCTGGTCTGTTATAGTAAGAGAGCAATGAGTAGCAAGTACTGTGGGTATACAGTTACTTTGGAGTGTTTTAAAAATAACAGAGAATTCTGTTGGAGTGTTTTAAAAAAATAACAGAGAATTCTGTTGGAGTGTTTTAATAATAACAGAGAATTCTAATAAATGAGAATTTGATAGGTTGGCAGCTACTTTGGTCTGTTTCAAAAGCAAAGTATTTCCAGTATTATGTGTGTGTGCTGGGCCTTAGTGCTGAGTGGGCTAACGGCGGCTCAGAGTGATGAATGGAGTTCTGGAGAAAAAGAGCTGCAAGTGAAATATGCACTGCAGAGTGTCCAGAGACCAAAGTGTCCTGACTCCTCCGCCGGGTCACTACATGGCCAGAATGTCTGTGTATGTGTGTGTGTGTGTGAGAGTGAGACCAAAAACCAGGCCAGCCCCACTCCAACCACAAAGCCAAGACTTGATGGATTGGTCCTGTTTGCATCAGCATACAACCCTCTGGTCACACACACTCACATACACACACACACACACACACAAAACCTCACTTTTTTACTTTCTGACAGGAATACCTCTGTGATGAAGGTATTTGGAATATGTTTTTTGTTTTTGTGTTAGTGTGTGTGTGTGCGTGTGTGTTCGCGCACGTGTGTGTGCGTACATTGCCAGATTAATGATCTACTGCCTGGCATCCATGTTGCCAATCCTGACACGAAGAGCTTGTTTGAAGAATTACAGAAATCACTTGACGACCTGTCACATTTGGGGAACACACAGACTCAAAAGCAAAGCAAAGATGCTGAACACAGACTAAATTATGCATGTGTACACACACACACACACACACACACACACACACACACACACACACATTGACACAACTAAATCTTTAAAACCTCATCCCAACATCACTCAGGGGAGAGTAGAAACAGCATCTCAATAAGATGGTCTCGCACAATTCGCCAATTCAGGAAGTGATGACAAACAAGGCGTTTCTGGCCTTCTGGCATTCCTGGCATCAGCATTTACACTCACATGGCGAGGAATATCTAGCTGCATAAAAGAATACAGTGGGGTGCCTGCTGATGGCTCCACTTCCAAACGGCTCAGCGGAGCTTAATGAAGTAAACCGTGTGTGTGTGTGTGTGTGTGTATGTGTTGACTTCCAAAAGGCTCAGCGAAGCTTAATGAAACTAAACATGTGTGTGCGTGTGTGTGTGTGTGTGTGTGTCTGCGTGCGTGACCATGTGCATGTGTGTGTGTGTGCATGTGTGCCTGTGCATGTGTGTGTGCCAACTTCCAAAAGGCTCAGCAGAGGTGAAATAAAACGTGTGTGTGTGTGTGCGCGTGTGTATGTGCATGTGTGTGTGTGCATATGTGTATGTCGACTTTCAAACAGCTCAGCGGTAGTGAAATAAAATGTGTATGTGTGTGTGTGTGTGAGCATGTGTGTGTGTGTGTGAGAGAGAGAGCGTGTGCATGTGTGCATGTGTATGTGTGTGTGGACTTCCAATGTCCCAGTGCAGCTAAATGAAATGAAACCTTATTAACGTGCTGTGCTACTCCTCCTTAGACGATCCCCATCAGATCCCCGTTCCTCATCAGCTGCAGCCCTCTGCCGGTCTATGGGGGGGTCTATTAGGGGGGGGGGATCGATGGCATAATCGCTTCTTCCCTTAACGGATGCCTGGGGAGAGCTCCCGCTGCTTCTGCCATTGCCTTATACAAATAAATTAAAGCGTAATGCATTCGAACATTAAGCCAAGGAAAACAAGCGGTAATTGCCAGAGTGGCTTTGTTGAACTCAAGATGAGGAGGATAGGAGGAGAGGAGGAGAGGAGAGGAGGAGAGAAGAGAGAAGGAAAGAGGAGAGAGGAGAGGAGGAGAGAAGATAGGAGGAAAGGATATGAGGAGAGAGAAGAAGAGGAAAGAGGAAAGGAGAAGAGAGGAGAGGAGGATAGGAGGAGAGGAGTAGAGAGGAGGAGAGGAGAGAGGAGGAGAGAGAAGAGAAGGAGAGAAGAGAGGAGGAAAGGAGAGGAGGAGAGAGGAGAAGAGGAAAGAGGAGAGGAGAAGAGAGGATAGGAGGAGAGGAGTAGAGAGGAGGAGAGGAGAGAGGAGAAGAGAGGAGGCGGTATGCTCATCTGTAGCAGGGGAGCTGGCTGCAGGGCATCAGGGACAAATACGTCATGTGGACAATCAAATGTGCACAAAGCAAGATGGAACACACACAAACACACACACACACACACGATCACACACACATACACACACACACACACACACACACACACACACACATATATCCACACACACACATGCTCACACACACACACACATATATCCACACACACACATGCTCACACACACACACACACACACACACACACACACACGCTCACACACACATAAGATACCAGATGAACTCTATGCACTCACAGCCAATACTTTCTCCAAGAAGTGTTCTTCAAGGCCACTAGAGACGAATTTAAGGTTCGTAGGATTTAGAAGATGCTTTTATGCTTTTATAGAATAGCACATTTCAGTATTTAACCAGGGCCAGTTTCATATATACTCTCCACACACACACACACACACACACACACACACACACACAAATGAAGAGAAAGGAACATCTCAGTGATGGTACTTTGTACAATATGCAGCCTCCATCAATACTACATCAAATATTTACTTTTATCCTTTTTCCTTTTAGTGAATAAAATAATCATTACATTGGAAACAGAAACAGAGAAAGAGAAACCTCGTTTTGCCAAGGGCAGTTATTGTGAGTGTA
>CM050217.1:17680000-17685000 GCA_027475355.1 Coilia nasus
TGCTGAGGTCAAGAAGATCCAAAGTGTTTTTAAATGATATCTTTGGCACCTCACAAAGAACATCACACCTCACACTGCAGCCACTCTGGTCCTGATAAGGTATTTGCCAAGTCAATCAGATGAACATCTGTTGAAATATGCAGAACACACACACACACACACACACACACACACACACACACACACACGCCACACACACACACACACACACACAGGCAGGGATTGTTCATATTTATATCGGCAGAACTCCAATGGTACTGCCGCTGTTTCCTACTGGCAGTCCAAAGTACGAACACCCCTATTGCTGTTGTGACTGTACTCACCACCATTCTCTGCTGCAGTAACCTCCGCAGCTGCAGTATTTCAGTTCAATTCAGTTCAGTTCGGTTCAGGTCAGTTCAGTGCAGTTTAGTTTAGTTTAGTTCAGTTTAATTTAAACGGCAGTGGTGCCACATCTGGTGCCCTGAATTGGGATTTAGCGGTTGGCTAGTCACACATACTTTCAATCAGGCTGGTCCCACACACACACACACACACACAGACACACACACACACACACACACACACACACACACACAAACACACTTAATTACTGGTGGTTGACCCCAAGAGACCCTGTTAATGATGAATCTCGATAACACAGATGGGGAAAGTCACACCACAGCGCTCTCAAAGACTAAGTTTTGAAAGCCCCAAAACCTACTAACAAACACACACAGAAAACACACACACACACACACACACACACACACACACACACACACACACACACACACATACATACACACACACACACACTGAGCTTAAAGTCATTCTAGACCAATTGTGAATTAAGATATGTCTTTACAGACTGATGGCCACTCCACAAAATGATGACACATGTATAACATCAGTGTGTGTGGAGAGCATTCCATCGACTCTCTCATAGTCAATATACACTCTTCACTGTAGCCTTCAGCATTCCCTTCAGCCGGAGGACAAGAGCGGTAGTGTGCTGAGATAGAATATCCCCATGGCAGCCATTCAGCCACAGGCACAGGGCTGTGCGTTATAGCAGGATAGCTGCACTGACACAAAGCCTCTTACCCAATCAGAACTTACTAAATTATTCAAGTGGATGAAATGTTTGTGTACGCCTCATTATATGTCTCCTTGGTGTAATACTCATCTTCTGCCTTAATGCACCCCTACACACCATTCAGTGTGTGTGTGTGTGTGTGTGTGTGTGTGTGTGTGTGTGTGTGTGTGTGTGTGTGTGTGTGTGTGTGTGTGTGTTACATCCTCTTAACACACTCCTACTGCCTCTTTAGTGTGTGTTTGTCTTTAAAATTGTGATATTTTTTACACTGCTTGTCATTCTTCTATAAACTCACGTCTTTCGCACATAATGCCCTTCACTTCCCCTTGCTTATAGTTTAGCCTAATGGGCAACACTTCTGTCAACAAACACACGCACACACACACACGCGCACACACACACACACACACACACACACACACACGTGTCATCTTTAGAGCACATAGCAAGCTAATGAGCTGTCATATCATCAAACATCATAGGAGCTGTCAAAGTTATTACCAGAGGGAAGATAGCATAATAGTCATGCATCATTTCAGTAATTGGTGCTTGAAGGAGATTTCATGGCTGATGTCATGAGTAAGGATATTTTTAGTGAGGATGATGGTGTTCTATCATGAGAAAATGGGTTTTCATATTGTCTAACCTGTGATATGATTGCCAGTCTTATGACATTGCTAAATCAGTTTTCTGACATAGATAAGTTAGTCTTATGACACTGTTAAGTCAGTCTTAGGGCATGGTTAAGTCGGTCTTATGATATGGTTAATTCATTGTTGAGTGGTTCTGTCTATCTCAGAAGTTTTCGGTGAGAATGTGTGTGATCTCACCTCTCCTTGCTTACTCTTCTGCTAGCACCATGCAGTGCTGGCTTGAGTAGTAGCTACAGGTGGGAAGCAACACACTTCACCTGTGTGTTTGTGTGTGTGTGCGAGTGTGTGTGTGTGTGTGTGTGTGTGTGTGTGTGTGTGTGTATGTATGTATGTGTGTGTGTGTGTGCTCTATAGACTAGGGTTAGTCTATAACCCGACACAAACAGGTCATGACTTAAGACAGCTGCACTACTTCAGAGAGCATTGCGTGTGTGTGTATGTGTGTGTGTGTGTGTGTGTGTGTGTGTGTGTGTGTGTGTGTGTGTGTGTGTGTGTGTACGTGTACGTGTACGCGCGCGCCCGTGTGTGTGTGTTTTTATTTGTGGCAAGAAAGTAGAGGAGGGGATGTGTCGGAGTAGGGCAGAGAGAGTACAGAAAGAAGACTAGATCAAAGAAAAAAAGGTAGGAAGGAAAAAAAGTGAGAGTGAGTGAGGAAAACAAAGACAGTAAGAGGAAAAAAACAGAGACAGGAAGATACTGCACAGAAAGAAGGATTTCACTCTCAGGATTTCCCTCTCTGAGAGTACAAACACAGGGGTACTAGAGAAAAGCTATTTCTCAGGAAGAGAGGATATTTGCCCCGGATTCACATAAACAAACAGAGAAAGAAATGCCCCATTCCTCCTGGGCGAGATAGAGGAATGAAAGCGCCTGTGCTGCCAGCATCCACACTTACTGACACATACCGTACTGAGGGAGAATAACTGTCAAAATAATACATGAACACCTCTCTCCCCCCTCTGCCATTGCTTTTCCTCTTTGTTTACTTGCATACTCTTTACTGCTATGGCATTTTAGTTTAGCATTGTCATTGTTTGTATATATATCTATCGGTCATCTGTCATCTGTCTGTCTGTCATCTGTCTGTCTGTCTGTCTGTCTGTCTGCAAGTTTGTCGGTCTGTCTGTTGGTCTGTCTAGAAACTGGGTATGACTTAGTTATTTTTTCATTTCCATTTCCACACTAACAACCGACTGCTCCTAAATGAACTTTCCTCGTCTAGTGCCACTGGCCTGCAAAGACTGCCGACCTATGTTCACATAAGAGCCCACATTAACAGGGCGTTGCATAGCTCTAGCGCCACTGGACTACAAAGATTGCTGACTAGGGCCTACAAGGACTGCCTACCTGTGTTCATGCAAGAGTCAGTCTGCTTCTGTATTTATCTGCTCTGACATCACTGAACCGCAAGAAATGTTGTCTTGCAACAACCCTGCCAAACTGTAAAGCACTTTGAGTTGCATATTGCATGTATGAACTGTGCTATACAAGTAAAGTTGTATTATTATTATTATTATTATTATTATTATTATTATTTCAATTGAAAGACAGAAAGAGAAAGATAAAGAAACAGAGCAGGAGAGAGTGACAGCGAGTAAGAAAGAAAGAAAGCAAGAAATAAATAAATAAAGAAAGAAAGAAAGTAAGAAATAAAGAAAGAAAGAAAGAGAGAGAGAGGTGAGGAGAAAGAGGGAGCAGTGGCAGCTGTGTTGTCCTGACCTTGTCTTGGATCTCTCCAGTATGAGTCCCATATTTAATCTCCCAGCTGTGGCAAATGGGGGAGCCCAGGGGGAGACTGGAGCACACTGCCCTGCACCTGTGGTGTTTGTGTGTGTGTGTGTGTGTGTGTGAGCATGTGTGTCTGTGAGTTTACGTGTGAGTGAGCGTGTGTGTGTGTGTGTGTGTGTGTGTGTGTGTGTGTGTGTGTGTGAGCATGTATGTGTGTGAGTTTACGTGTGAGTGAGCGTATGTGTGTGTGTGTGTGTGTGTGTGTGTGAGCATGTGTGTGTGTGAGTTTACGTGTGAGTGAGCGTATGTGTGTGTGTGTGTGTGTGCGCTTAAGGTGTGTGTGTGGAATCTGTAATCTTTGCACAGCTGTGCTCCAGATGTTTACACACCTGATTATGGCAACTGATACAAATGATACCCCTACTGAACACAATATACGAGAGAGAGAGAGAGAGAGAGAGAGAAGAGAGAGAGAGAGAGAGAGAGAGAGAGAGAGAGAGAGAGAGAGAGAGAGAGAGAGAGAGAGAGAGAGATAGAGAGTGGCAGACGGACAGAGAGAGAGACAGACAGAGAGAGAGACAGACAGAGAGAACGGAAGAAATGGCATTAACTATATTTTCTGAATTCCCTCTTGTGAACAAACAGTATACACACTTTTGCTGTTTTCATATATTTGTATTTTTCTCTCCACTCTCTACTGTTACTGGGGCTATGGGTTTTTCTATGGTGCTCAACCGATGTCTCATGTTGCTGGTACAATCCACAAAAAAAGAAGTCTGTGCTACTGTGGGGAAGGCTGTTTCACGGAATTAAATAGAATCAAAATGAAAAGAAAGCGTGAGCACAAACATGAAGGACAGCAAGAGAGTGAAGGACAGAGGAGGAGAGGAGAGGAGAGAAGAAGAAAGGAAAGGAGAGGGGGGGGGGGATAGGAGAGGAGATGAAAGGAAGACAGAAGAAGAGTGGTCAGGAGAGGAGAGGAGAGGAGAGGAGAGGAGAGGAGAGGAGACAGGCAATAATGAGAGAGCCACAGGAGGAGAAGTAGCCGGCCATGCTGCTGTTCGCCAATAAAGCGCCTTAGAATGTTTTAGACTGAGTCAGTGTGAGACAGCTAGAGAGAATGACAGACAAAGAAAGAGAGAGAGACTGTGAGAGAGAAAGAGAGAGAGAGGCTGGGAGAGAAAGAGAGAGAGAGGCTGAGAGAGAGACAGAGAAAGAGAGAGAGAAAGAGAGAGAGAGAGAAAGAGAGAGAGAGAGAGAGAGAGAGAGAGAGAGAGAGAACTCAGAAAGGACTACTGAGGAGATGTACTTCTGAAAGAAAAAGCAGGTTGAAAAAGAAAGAAAGACACAGCTCAGGGCCTTGGTGCAGGCACACAGTTGGGTCTGAGTAAGTGTGTTCATGTGAATGTGACAGCAAAGACCCTGCCTGTCTGAACAGCAGAGGGGCTGCCTGCTCCTCTCCAGGGCCACTGCAGAGCTCAGGGCCAAAATGGAGTCGCAGCAGAACCACGCCCTTCCATGACCCTATACGCCAGAGCCAC
>CM050217.1:17690000-17695000 GCA_027475355.1 Coilia nasus
AGCATGTCAGAATTTTGTCAGGAGTTGGATGAAGTGTCCATTCTTAATATTGGGAGTCCTGTCACCATCGGTTAATGGAAACCATACAATAACGAGTGGTCCTGTAACATGTCCAGCTAATGGTCTCCTGACCAAGAAGGCTAGAGGATTCGTGGTTCTAAGTTCTTATAGTGTGACAAGGTCAATCGTAAATGACAATCGCAAAAGACAAAAAAAATCGTATAATCTGACCCTGCCAGTAGAGACTTAGTTATCACGGCACATCTTGGTGGTCATTTACACTTCTCCTTAGCTCTGTTCCTCCTGTACCATTAGCAGGCTGCTGTTGTAGTGTTTGTACAGGTGTATCACAGATGTAATGATGTTTTGAAGTGGTACTGTTCCTTTGCTAGGAACGTAACATTTATGTGTCGGTACTGTATCGACAGAACCCTCTGTCTTAGTGTCACGTTGATGGAGGGGCATCGCTAAGAGGGGGTTAGGGGGCCCAGAGTTTCACAGGGGCACACAGAGGACTATGATATGGTTAGGGTGGGGGCCCAAAATACTTTTCTTTCAGGGGGCCCACAATTTCCAGCAGCACCCCTGTGTTAATTTGTCAGTGTGTTGTATTGTTGTAATGATGTGTTGTGTGTTGTATTGTTGTAATGATATGTTGTGTGTTGTATTGTTGTTGTTGTTGTTGCTCTTTACCCTCTCCGTTGGCGCAGCCTTTGGGTCGTGGGATGCGTATGGGGGCTCTCTGCAGGTCGGCCTTGAGGCGGCTCTTGATGCTGCCCGTCTCCTTCTGCATGGAGTTGAGCGCATCGCTCACCGAGTTCACCACCTTCACCATGTTCACCTGGCTCTCCGACAGCAGCTGCAGAGCACACACATCAACAATCGTCAGAGACTGTTGTGTGTTTGTGTGTGTGTGTGTGTGTGTATGTGTGTATGTGTGTGTGTGCGTGCGGTCCACCATGTTCACTTGTCCACTTGGCTCTGCGACAGCAGCTGCAGAGCACACAAATCAGTCATCAGAGACTGTGCCCTCTGTGTGTGTGTGTGTGTGTGTGTGTGTGTGTGTGTGTGTGTGTGTCTGTGTGTGTGTGTGTGTGTGTGTATGTGAGAGTGTCGTCCACCATGTTCACCTGGCTATTTGACAGCAGCTGCATAGCAAACAAATCAGCATTCGTCAGAGACTGTGCCCTCTGTGTGTGTGTGTGTGTGTGTGTGTGTGCGGTCCACCATGTTCACCTGGCTATCTCACAGCAGCTGCAAGGCAAACAAATCAGCAATCGTCAGAGACTGTGCCCTTTGTGTGTGTGTGTTTGTGTGTGTGTGTGTGTGTGTGTGTGTGTGTGTGTGTGTGTTTGTGTGTGTGTGTGTGTGTGTGTGTGTGCATGAATGTGCATGTGTGTGTCATGCACCATGTTCACCTGGCACTCCGACAGCAGCTACAGCAGCAAAGAGCACACAAATCAGATAACATCAGACACTGTCTACAGTATGTTTTGTGTGTGTGTGTGTGTGTGTGTGTTTATGTATCACTCAGTGAGTTTACCACCTTTACCATGTCCACCTGGCCCTCACACAGGAGCTGCATCAGCAGAGAGCACACACATCAGAAACCGCTGGAACTTTATGTGCATGTGTGTGTCTGTTTGTGTGTGTGTGTGTGTGTGTGTTAACCTGGCTCTTTGTCCGACGCTAGAACAGCCAAAAGGACAAACTGACACCAATGTCAAGGCTCTCTGCTGTTTCTGAATGTGTGTGTGTGTGTGTGAGTGAGATAGACATGTGAAATTCACTGTCAATGCTCATCTTGTTTCTGTAACCAAGGAACAGCTGATGTGTGAACACTTGACATTAAATGTGTTTGTGTGTAGTTGTGTGTGTGGTTATGTGTGTGTGTGTGTGTGTGTGTGTGTGTGTGTGTGTGTGTGCGTGCACGCGAAGTGTGAGTGTGGGTGATGGTGTAAGAGCATCTTGTTTCCACAGCTCACTGTCAGCTCACACAAGTTTTTCACACATAAAAGTAAACATCTGAGCCGACAAAAAATGACAATAAGAACAAAACGTTTTATTTTTGCAAACTTGTTTTCACCCTCAAAAAGTTGCTTGAAAATGAGATGTAAATGGAAAACAAAAGAGAAATGACATGAAACACAAAACACAGAAAAGCAAACAGAATAAATATCAGCGGAAGAAAGAAGAAAAGGAGGACATGCATAGCATTACACATGGGCATCATCGCAAAGACACAGATTAGAGAGAAGAAGAGGACGACACAGACAGATTGTGCCCTCTGAAAGGCCATTTTGTAAGCTGTGATACTAACTCAGACATGGATCAGATGGTACAGAGACTTTGGAAGTGTCTCAGACCCACCACTTTGCAGCAGGGGTGCAGTGGTAAAATCAGAGGTGGGTAAAGTATGAATTTGGTGATCACAATGAGATGGAATTTTTTCTGAAATTTGAGAAGTGGGTAAACTCTGTTTACTTGCATTTATCCTCCACCTCATTCCTTGCATGTAAGTCGTGGTGAAGAGTTTTTAATGAGGACAAGTGATTTCTAACCTTGGGTCCAGGACCTCACACACATGGGGTCACCTGACCTCACACACATGGGGTCACCTGACCTCACGCACATGGGGTCACCTGACCTCACGCACATGGGGTCACCTGACCTCACACACATGGGGTCACCTGACCTCACACACATGGGGTCACCTGACCTCACACACATGGGGTCACCTGAAATTCAAATGGGAGACCCTTGACTGGAGGAGGTGGCTAAGCGGCCGCCAGTAGCCTTGATGTTATGCAGCTTGTCTGTTTAGATTGGAGCTATAACAATGCCCAGAGAATTGGAAGTGTATGACGATAAACTCAGCTTTTGGTCAAGGAAGCAAATCTACATTCAGGTATAGATTCAGCCCACCTTGCTAAGACTGAACAATCAGGCTAATGTCCTGACCTGATGTCATCAATCAAAAATATAATCTCTTTGCAATGTCATGTACTCAAACCACGTAGTGTAGGACTGAGTAGGAGTTGAAAATCAATAAACTTGAAACAGATTGACAAAATCAATGGAAAACTACAATGTTACTATTGTATGGTCAATTTGAATATACAACCCCAATTCCTTAAAGGTGTACTTCCACGAGAAACCGTTTAGTACTTGCTCTTTTGAAATATGATAGGTCACCCCGAGTTGCATATGCATGTTGCATATCAAAATGTTTTTCTATCCCCGTTTTCTATATCAGTCAAAAGAAGACAATAGGCGAAAAAACGACCCAATGCGAAAAGGGCCTTCGGCGTGACGTAGACGTGGAAATACATATAAGAGAAACTGACCGAATGGGCTTTAAATAATGTTAGCCTGTTTGACTGACTCGCATAAGATTAGCAGGCTAGTTGAATGACTGAACTGCATTTAGCCGGGCACTTGCACTGTTTTGTCATGCAAATATTACCATTCTGAAACTTTCATTGACAAACGGTCAGGAAGCGACTGTGCTTGTGCCATCTCTGCTTCCTCTTCGGATTCAGGATCAAACACATAAGGCTGTATCTCCGTAGACATTCTGTGTGCAGTTTTAGCGCTGTCAAGTTGACTTTTCCCCTTTACCTTACTCTGCTATCAAGTTGACTGTGGGGCAAAGGAAGCTGCAGGGAGCGTGCCTCTGGTGAAATCGTGTCGTTCTCCCGGCCCCACCCCCTCTACCAAACTAAAACAGCCTGAAACAGAAGCACTAGAACATTTTTTTCATTAAAACCAGCGCACAGGGCAATTATTAATACTAGAGAACACCGCAAAATTAATGAAAACACGATGGAAGTACACCTTTAAGAGTTGTGACGTTGTGTTCAATGTAAATAAAATGTAAATGCTATAATTCTCAAATCATACAAGCAATAGCCCACATTTTTTTGTAAATAGTGCAAGAACAATATATATGTATAGGCAAGGACAATATATATGGATTTTTTTATTGTTGTATGGGATATTTGTGGTCATTTCAAATTTGATGGCCAGCAACATGTCTCCAAAAAGTTGAGATGGTGCCAATGAAAGGCAGGAAACGTTGAGTAAGACTAAAAAAAAAACAACAGAGGACACTTCACAGTTAATTATGTTAACTGAAAAAATGATTTTGTATGAAAAAGTTTTTTTTTTTTTGTCCTTGACATGATTTCAGCAGCCCAACTGGTAAAGATATCTTCTTCATCATGTTTTCCTCTAGGACACAGGTACTGTACGCCTGTAGAGCGTAGCCACAAGTCATAAAATGGGTGGGCCCGGCCATGATGAATGTAGCAACAGAAGACATACAGCTGATAAATACTGTATCATTGTAACATGGGGAATATCAGGCAATATCCCATGTGGGCTACAATGAGCCCTGGGCCAAGAATTGATTCCTGAGGAGTCCCTTCAGTAAAAGCCTCAGTAGGTCTGACAATAGAGCTGACATTTCCTTAGCTATAGCTAAGAGGCAAGGAATACCTAAATTACTGCTAAATTACTGCTCAGTGGCTGTCAAACTGGGGTATCTGGATCGATTCAAGGGGGGACACTAAAGGAATCTGTGAATAAATCTCTAGCTCTCACCAGCATAAAGATAAAAGTTCAGGAACAGACAATTCTGTGGAGAAAGGTCTTAACAAAAGTTGCTACTATCATAAAATATGTATTACAACAATTGTGCAAAAATGTCCATACCAGGCTATCTGGATTGCAGGGCAGTTAAAAGTTTGGCAAACACTGAGATGGCTAAAGTTCCTGGAAATTAGTGCATGCCTTCATGCAAGGCAACAGGGACTTGGGGCATTGAATAATCTAACCTACACTAAGTATGTATGGGACAGCAATGCTATACTCATTCCACCATGCTGTCTGCAATATATAATGAGAGCGCTGAAACGAGAAAGAGAGAGAGAGGGAGAGAGGAGGGGGGGAGAGAGAGAGAGAAATGAAGGGAATAAGCAAGATCCTGATGAAAGGGA
>CM050217.1:17700000-17702500 GCA_027475355.1 Coilia nasus
CATATGTTGCTTGTTTAATTCAAGGATTATGGCATTTCATTTTTATTTACATTTAACACAATGTCCCAACTTCATCGGAATTGGGGTTGTTCATGCACACACACACACGCACTTGCATGCATGCACACAAAATACACACTTACATGCATGCACATACACACACACACATGTGCTCTCCCCCACACACAAACACACACACACACACACACATAGATATTAAGTGTTAATGCAGTGTGGGGTGTGCGTCAGCATTCTGCCCCTTGTCAGAGAGCAGATGCCAGAGCACACTCACTTCCAGGTCTTGGGGCATGGCAGGGTGCTGGGTGCCAGTCTGTGTTAACATCAGTGCCAGGACACTGTGTGTGTGTCTGTGTTTGTATTATGTATGTATGTGTGTGTGTGTGTGTGTGTGTGTGTGTGTGTGTGTGTGTGTATTATGTAAATGTGTGTGTGTGTGTGTGTGTGTGTATGTAAGTGTGTGTTTGTGTACGTTTGTGTGTGTGTGTGTGGGGGGGGGGGCACTGTGTAGCTGGCACTGTTTTAATATCACTGCAAGCTACAAAGAGATGACACGACTAGATTATGGCTAAAGAGAGTCAAGGATAGCGAGATACAGAGGAGAGTGTCTGTGTGTGTGTGTGTGTGTTAATGTCTGTGTATTAATGTGTGTGTGTTTGCATATCCATATGCTTGGGTGGAGGGGTGCTGCCTCGGCCAATGCCAAAGGTTTATCACTTAGCCACACAAACACACACACACGCATACACACCACACACACAAACACACGCACACGCACACACACACACACACACACACACACACACACACACACACACACACGCACACACACACACACATACACACACACAGATGCACTTGACCTCTGTGCCCACTCTCCACTCCCCCCGAGGCTCTGGGACTAATGAGGCTGCGCGGCTAATTAACTGCGGGAGACATTATGGTGGCCGTCAAGTAGCTCTGCAATAGTGGCACAGGCAGCAACCGCAACCGGCACATACACACACACACAAACACATATACACACACACACACACATACACAGACAAACACACACACACACACACACACACACACACACACACATACTCTGCAATAGCAGGGCAGGCAGCTTTGGCCCCTTCACATTGTCTAATCTGGTCATCCAGCAAAGCGAGAGGTGACTTTGCTGCTTTGCTGCAGTGGTTAGTCACTGGAGTGTGTACGTGTGTGTGTGCGTGTGTGTGTGTGTGTGTGTGTGTGTGTGTGTGTGTGTGTGTGTGTGTGTGTGTGTGTGTATGCTAGGCTCAAAGCAACTCCTGGCCCCAGAGGAGTACCCCATCAATGTCACTTTCCCCACAACCTGGTCACATGTCAGCCAACTGGACCAGTCACAGTAACACACTCGGACATTTTGTGGCTTCTGGGGACCAAAGTACTTTAGATAGTAATTTGATGAGCAGCTGGTAAAGACACCACGTTGGCACCCTCGTGGTACATATGCCTTGTGTACCACTGGCCAGTTTGCTGACAAGCTGATCGCCAACTTAGAGCATCCACTTTAGTCCTGGCCTACAGTTCGGCAGTAACAACATCTTCACTTACTCTTGGCTTACAGTCAACCTATCACAGCATCTCCAAAGAAGCCATAACAGGAGACATCTGGTGACTGCATGGAGGTAGTTTGCTAGACAAAATAAATTGTAACTACACGAACGCTGGAACTGACAAAAACGCCTTTAAAAGTTGTCTCTGGGCAGCTGTGGCCTAATGGTTAGGAAGTTGGTCTTGGTCTTGGAGGATCGCAGGTTCAAATCCCGTACCAGGAGGAAGAATGTGGGTGGAGGAGCAAATAACTAATGCTGGGTAAACGTGTTCTTGAAGTTGGTGAAGTTGGTGAAGGGCGTTAGTTTGACCCCAGGGGGCTGCTATAATGGAGCCCCCGAGCGAGGCAATTAACCCAGGGCTGCTCCTGGGGAGACTGTCCCTGCAGTTAGCGTACTGTAAATCTCGCTGGATTAGACTGTCAGCTCAATGATAAATAATGTAGAGCAAATGCACATCGGTGGGTTACTGTAAGGTGGGGATCACACTGTATTCAAGTAAAAGCAGTAGATTTTCTATGGTATGCTCTGGTTCTGCCATGGAACACCACCTTAAGGCGACTACTTGGTTCAGCCTCTAGAACGTAATGTGAAGCTCATGAATGTCAGCTTATTGCATCCTCACAGCTAGGGCTATAGTGGTAAAATCAAGAGAGTAAACCATGAATTTGGTGATCACAGTGAGGTGGATGCACAGTGCAACACAAGATTTAAAAAAAAAAAAAAAAAAAAAGACATGTAAAACAGTCCGAGTGCGTTTTAATGGTCTCTAGTGCACATACAGATGACAGTGTGATTTTAGAATGTAAAAAATTGTGTTTGGTACATACATTTTACTACAGAGTGAGAAAACGAATGAAAAAAAAAAAACAAATGAAAAAACAGAAGAGGCCGCACTC
>CM050217.1:17707500-17710000 GCA_027475355.1 Coilia nasus
AAAGTGAGAGAAAGAGGGATATAAAGACAGTAAGGGGAAGATTGAGTAAGAGGAAAAGAGAAAGAGAGAGAGAGAGCGAGAGAGAGAGAGAGAAAGAGGGAGGGGGGAGACAGCTGGAATGCCAGTGTGAGATTGAGTGTGCATGTAAGTAAGTGTGTGTTTGTGAGTGTGTAGGAAAATTCGAAACGTGTGTATATGAGAGCATCATAGTGTATAATGTGTGTGAGAGACAAAAGGTAGGAGGAATACAGGGTGTTTATGTGTGCGTGCGTGCGTGCGTGCGTGCGCGTGTGTGTGTGTGTGTGTGTGTGTGTGTGTGTGTGTATGTGTAAAACACAAAGGGAGAGTGAGAGACAGAGAAACAGCTGGAGTGTGTGTTTGTGTATGTGAGACAGAGTACATGTGTGTATGTGTGTATGAGAGGTGCATGTCAATGTGTATAATATGTGTGGATGTGTGTGTGTGCATATGTGTGTGTGTATGTGTGTTTATGTATGTGTGTACATGTGTGTGTGCGTGTGTGTGCGCGTGTGGATGTGTGTTTGCATATGTAAAAGAGCATGTGTGTGTGTGTGAGTGAGAGAGAAAGAGCGCATGGGTGTTTGGAAGTGTGTGCATGTACTGTATGTATGTGGATGTGTGTATGTGTGCATGTATGTATGCATACTGTGCACGTTTGTGCATGCGTGTGTGCGTGTGTGTACCTGTGAGTAATGTGTGTGTATGGGTGTGTGTGTGTGTGTACATGTGTGTGCGTGCACGCGTGTATGTGTGTATGTGTGTGTGTGTGTGCAGGTGTGTACCTGTGAGTACTGTGTGTTTGTGAGTGTGCGTGCATGTGTGTACCTGTGAGTACTGTGTGTGTGGGTGTGTGCATGTGTGTATGCGTGCATGTGTATATGTGTGTATGTGTGTGTGTGTGTGCATGTGTGTACCTGTGAGTACTGTGTGTGTGTGGGTGCATGTGTGTATGCGTGCATGTGTGTACCTGTGAGTACTGTGTGTGTGGGTGTGTGTATGTGTGCATGTGTGTATGCGTGCATGTGTATATGTGTGTATGTGTATGTGTGTGTGCATGTGTGTACCTGTGAGTACTGTGTGTGTGTGTGTGTGTGTGTGTGTGTGCATGTGTGTACCTGTGAGTGCTGTCTGTGTGTGTGTGTGCATGTGTGTACCTGTGAGTACTGTGTGTGTGTGTGTGTGTGTGTGTGTGTACCTGTGAGTACTGTGTGTGTGTGTGTGTGTGTGTGTGTGTGCATGTGTGTACCTGTGAGTACTGTGTCTGTGTGTGTGTGTGCATGTGTGTACCTGTGAGTACTGTGTCTGTGTGTGTGTGTGTGCGTGGTAAGGTGCAGGCAGGTGGTAAGCAGCTAATGAGAGAGGAAGCTGGGTGTCGGCCAGGCTCATTAATGACCGCCTGATTCTGCAGCGTCAGATCCTCACAGGCTCCCCCTCCTTCCCCCCTCCCTTTCCCTTACTCAAACCGCCCTCCCCCCTCCCTTTCCTTTCGCCTACTTTACACCACCCCCCCACCCCCCCGCCCCCGTCAAGGAGCGAGGGAGTGAACAGATGAACGAGAGAGAACAAGCACACTAGTACTCGTCCCATAGCGCCTGTCTGCCAAAGGCGCCCAGAGGACGAATCCTTCCAACACACACACACACACACACACACACACACACGCACACACACACACACACATCAGCAGTTTTTTTTTTTACAGTGCCGGCTACTGAGCACGGCAGGCTGCTATTGATTACCATAAGACAGAGAAAATAGTCTGTTTGTCACCCCGGTGCCCGGGCGCTAATTGAGAGCGCTTAGGCGCGCCGCTCACGGCCTCTCTGCATTGATCCGGGGCCTGCTACAGCCAGGATGCTGGCTGACATGATGACTCATCACTCCTACTACACTGATGCCTGCTGCCGCTGCTGCGGGTGTCAAGAGCATGTCAATGTCACACCGACTCTGTGACACAGACCCTGAGGAAGAGGAACAGGGAGAGGAAGAACGGTGTCAAAACAGGAGCAGACTGGGGCCAAATTGGGGCCAAAACCACACACCAATGTCAGCTTCAATCAGCGGCAGTGACTCACTCGCTCACTGAGCCCCAGGCTACTTGCCTTAGCACCTGTGAAGCACTTTCTGCTGTATTTAAATGTTTTATGCCAATAAACTGACTTGACTTGATTCACTCTTACTGAAGGAGGCTAACTGCAGCAGGCAGATGCTGGCTGGCATGGGCACAAGGAGACTCTGGCTGGCGTAGGAACAAGAAGAGACTGGCTGACCTGTGTCTACTAAAACACTGGCTAGCTGAGGAACAGGGAGACACTGGCTGGCCTGTGTATACTAAAACACTTGCTGCCCTGGGTACAGGGAGAGTCTGGCTAGCTGAGAAACAGGGCGACACCGACTGACCTGGGCACAGGGAGAGACTAGCTGGCTGGCTGGCTGGCCGGCTGGCTGACTTCTTGCCTATTCTGGTCCGGACACTGAG
>CM050217.1:17715000-17722500 GCA_027475355.1 Coilia nasus
ACACTGGAAAGGAAAGGCTGTCATCCATGTAGAGATGCTGATTTTAGAAAAAATTGCAGTGGTCTCTTAATTTTTTCCAGAGTGTAAGTATGTGTATGTGTGCAGCCGTGCACGTATGTGTGTGTGTATATGTGTGTGTGTACACGTACCACTATGAGCCTCTGCTAGTCAGTCTGCAGGGAGCTGAGCTCCTGTCCGATATTGCTCTGCCCCCTCTGTGTGTGTGTGTGTGCGCGCGTGTGTGTGTGGTTGTGTGTGATTGTGTGTCTGCGTGTGTACACATACCACTATGAGCCTCTGTTGGTCGGTCTGCAGGAAGCTGAGCTCCTGTCCGATGTTGCTCTGCCCCCTGTGTGTGTGTGTGTGTGTGTGTGTGTGTGTGTGTGTGTGCGTGCATATATATGTGTGTGTGTGTGTGTGTGTGTGTGTGTGTGTGTGTGTGTGTGTGTGTGCGTGCATATATGTGTGTGTGTGTGCGTGCATATATATGTGTGTGTGTGTGTGTGCATATATATGTGTGTGTGTGTGTGTGTGTGTGTGTGTGTGTGTGTGTGTGTGCGCGTGCATATATGTGTGTGTGTGTGTGTGTGTGTGTGTGTATGTGCGTGCATATATGTGTGTGTGTGTGTGTGTGTGTGTGTGTGTGTGTGTGTGTGTGCGTGCATATATGTGTGCGTGTGTACACATACCACTATGAGCCTCTGCTGGTCGGTCTGCAGGGAGCTGAGCTCCTGTCCGATGTTGCTCTGCCCCCTCCGCAGCCCCTCGTACTCCATCTTGAGCTGGGTGGCGTGGGACGACAGCTTGGCCACCTCCTCTGCCAGCTTGACCAATAGCGCGCGGTCCTGGCCCTTGACGGACTTGAGGTCGGAGTCGTGGTCAGTGAGCGAGTGCAGCAGGGACGTCTGCACGCCCTCCAGACGCAGAAAGTTGCTGTTGTAGTCGGGGCAGTTGGGATCGATGAAGACGTTGATGCGCGAGCCGTCGCCGCGCTCGATGGTGACCAGGGCGTTGCCCTCGTCCTGGTTGGTGCTGATGTGGGGCGGGGCGTCGGAGCCCGGGGGCGGGGCCTGGTAGTGGTTCATCAGCAGGATGGTGCCGGTTACCGTGACGGCCAGCAGCACGGCCACAAACAGCAGGATGGTGCAGAGCAGGTAGCTGCAGCTCATCCTCTGCAGGAGTCAACAAGTCACACACAAATAGACACACACACACACACACACATACACACACACATCATACACACAAATCATACGCACACACACATACAAATCATATGCATCATACACACACACACACACACATCATACACATTCACACAAACAAACGCAGACACATCATACACACAAATCAGATGCACACACACAGACACACACACACAAATCATACACATGCACACACATGCACACACGCACGCACACACACACACACACACACACACACACACACACACACACACACAGACAAACACATACAGAGAGAAAGAGAAAGACACATTATAGTAACGGCATCCCAAGCCTTTCACACACCCACACAGAGCAGTAGGGAGAGGGGGCACTACAGTATGTGAGTGCTGCCTGCCCCCAGTCATTCATAAAACACGCAATGTAATTACAGGGCTACCAGCGCTCAAACTCAATATGGGCTCAAATTACACTCAGCTTGGAATTTTCCCCAGCTGTGCACAAGTGTGTATACATGCAAGACTTTTAGGGTGTGTGTGTGTGTGTGAGAGAGAGAGAGAGTAAGAGAGAGAGAGAGAGAGAAAGAAAGAGAGAGAGAGAGAGAGAGAGAGAGAGAGAGACAGAGAGAGAGACAACAGTGAAACATGCATGTGGCAGTTTTCTCATCAAAAGATGGCTGTAGCTGAAAGGCACATCTCTCCCTGTACTTCGATACACACACACACACACACACACACACACACACACACACACACACACACACACACACACACATACATGCAAGTCTACTGAATATGGCTTTCCATAACAACCCTAGGGTTGGTGGCAATTTGTCTTCCTTCCCAGCACGACTCTGTTGCTGTACAATTGCACTCTCATCCACACACACACACACACACACACACACACAGCTATGACACACAACTACGAAAAATATCTCATAACCACACACACAATCAAAAATACATAAAAAGGGAACATCGGACAGTCAGACACCAGAGACCAATAACACACATAGACACACACACACACCAGTGGTCTCACCATCCTTATTCATTTTTGGGTCCTACAAAACAGTGTGTTGTTTGTGTTAGTAATGTCTCCACACACACAAACAGACAGACAGACAGACAGACAGACACACACACACACACACACACACACACACACGTTCTCTCTCTCTTTAAGCGAGAGATGTCTCTCTACAATACTGCTTCTCTGACATATTTCATATTTTCTTTGAAGGATATCATTTCCTGGTAGCCATTAGGAGGAAACTGTGAGCGAAAAACAATCTGCAAATTTTCACTAACTCACGAACACACACACAAATACAGGTGTAAACACAGAAACTCCTGATAGAGCCCATCAGTGTCCACTTAAGAGATACATGTAAATGGATGCAGCCATCATGAGAAAGGAATATCAATGGACCAGTAATGTCCTGGTCCATCTCTGCCTTAAGCTCTTCATGCCATGCAGACTGACTTCACCCGTGCAGCTCACCTGTGTACTGTAGCTCATTGAGGTCAGTCTACCTGATGTTTGTCTCCATGAGGTCTGCCTCCATGACGTCTGTCTCTATGGTGACCGTCTCCATGCAGTCTGCCTAGCTCTTGTGTGGCACGGAGAGTGTGGGGACAACACTTAATAGTCTCTGTACGGCGCACAACAGTCTCAATGATGTCTGTCTCTATGGCACCTGTCTACCTCACATTTGTCTACCTGACCTCTGTCTCCATTAGATCTGTCGTCATGACATGTGTCTCCATGTCTGTGTCCATGCTTTTTTGTCTCCATGAGATCTGTCTCAATGATGTCTGTCTCTATGGCACCTGTCTCCATGTCTGTGTCCATGCTTTTTTGTCTCCATGAGATCTGTCTCAATGATGTCTGTCTCTATGGCACCTGCCTACCTCACGTTTGTCTACCTGACCTCTGTCTCCATAAGATCTGTCTCCATGAGGTCTGTTGTCATGACATGTGTCCCTATAATGTCTGTGTCCATGCCTTTTGTCTCCATGCCACCTGTCCACCTGACGTTTGTCTCTGTGACTTTTGTCTCCATGATATCTCTCTTCATGATGCCTGTCTTCATGAGGTCTGTCTCCATGAGGTCTGTCTCCATGAGGTCTGTCTCCATGATGCCTGTCTTCATGAGGTCTGTCTCCATGAGGTCTGTATCCATGATGCCTGTCTCCATGAGGTCTGTCTTCATGAGGTCTGTCTCCATGAGGTCTGTCTCCATGATGCCTGTCTCCATGAGGTCTGTCTCCATGAGGTCTGTCTCCATGATGCCTGTCTTCATGAGGTCTGTCTCCATGAGGTCTGTCTCCATGATGTCTGTCTTCATGAGGTCTGTCTCCATGAGGTCTGTCTCCACGCCATCTCTCTCCACGTGCTCTTTCCACCTGAAACCAGTCTACCTGATGCCTGTGTACCTGATGTGTGGATGTGTATCTATCTCATGCTTGTCTACTTGACACCTGCCAATCTAACACCTGTCTCCATGACTTCTGTCTCCATGACACAAGGTCTGTCGACCTGAGGTCTGTATAGCTGATGTATGTCCCCCCTCATGCCTCATTTGTGTCTCCATTAAGGTCTACCTCTGTTTACCTCATGCATGCCCACGTAGTCTGTCAACCTGCCACTTAATGCATTTCCCTGTAAGTGTCTATCTGACATCTGCCTACCCCATGCCTGTCAACCTCGCAGCAGAAATGCACTGCATTCTGTCCTGAACAGGGGATAAAAGAGTTCAACCCTTCTCTGAGTCAGGATGAATATATATGCACCAGTACGTACACACACACACACATACACACATACGTACACACACACAGACACACACACGCAGTATACACACAGTACACACACCTTGCACCATGCTGCTGTACTGCTGTGTCTTTGATAAGCCCTTTGCTGAGGAGCATCTGTGACACTGCACATCAGAGCAAAACCAGGTGAGGCATGGCTACACTCCAAGTGTGTGTGTGCATCAGAGTGTGTATGTGTGTGTGTGTGTGCATGTAAGTGTGTTTGTAAGTGCATATGGGTGAGTGTGTGCGTGTGTGTGAGACATAGTGAGAGAGCCAAAGAGAGAGACAGCGAGCGAGAGAGAGACTAAGAGAGAACGATAGATAGAAAGCAAGAGAGAGTGCGCGCGAGAGAGAAAGAGAAAGTGTGGTTGAGTGTGTATGTGTGTGTTTGTATGTGTGTGTGTGTGTGAACACATGTAGCAGTCAGATGTGTGTGTGTGTGTGTGCATGCACACACACACAGATGCATACACACACACACACACACACACACACACACACACACACACACACACACACACACACAGCCTCTCCCCCCTGAGACCCAGGCCTCTGCTGCAGGCCTGTCATATTTATTTAAAGATAATTAATGTGCAGAAAGATGGCAGACTGCTGCCCTACACACACACACACACACACACACACACAAAGCCAGGCGCCTCAAATCAATTTGTTCCAATAAGGCAACAATGCCTCCTGTCCTCCAGTATTAGCAGCCTGTACATCAGACACCAGTGAAACGCTCATTACACCCACACACACATACGCACACACACAAACACACACACACGCGCGCACACAAACACACACACACACACACACAAGGGACAGGGGAGCCTGTGAGCCTTCACAGAACAACACAGCAAACAACACAACACATGACACAACACACACACACACACACACACACACACAATACGCACTTAGCTCAACACACAACGCTGGCTATCCCACCGTCTCTGAAGCAGACGGCCAGATCGTTAGAGGGGAAAGAGAGGAGGAGAAGGAGAGAGATAAAGAGGGAGAAAAAGAGAGGGAAGAGAGTTGGAGTGATAAAGACAGAGAGAGGGAGAGGGGGGGTGGTGAGAGAGAGAGGCAGAGAGAGGAGAAAAATAGAGACAGAAAAAGAGCAAAGGAGAAAGAGAGAGGGAGGAAGAGAATGGGGGGAGAAAAGAGAGAGACAGAGAGACAGAGAGAGGGATGGGTGAGAAAGAGGCAGAGAGAGGAGAAAAATAGAGACGGAAAAAAAGCAAAGGAGAAAGAAGAGGGAGAGAGAAAGTGGGAAAGAATGGGATAGAAACACAGAGAGAGAGAGAGGGGGGGGGGATGGGTGAGAAAGAGGCAGAGGGGAAAAAATAGAGACAGAAAAAGAGCAAGAGAGAAAGAAAGAGGGAGAAAGAGAGTGGGAAAGAATGGGATAGAAACAGAGAGAGAGAGAGAGAGAGAGAGAGAGAGAGAGAGAGAGAGAGAGGGAGGCAAAGAGCGAAAAAAAGAGGCAGAAAATGAGCAAAGGAGAGGAGCAGAAGATGTGTTAAAAAACGTCTGCTTATAAGAGTTGACTTTTAAGTTTCTTTTTTGTCAGCAGCACAAAGGGAGGACAGAGACAGTGACAAAGTGGCGGTCGCGGCAGAGCAGAAAAAGAAACAGAGAGCGACGGAGAGGAAAGAAAAGGCGTCGAGAGTTGACTTAAAAGTTTCTTTTTATTATCGAGGAAGAAGGGAGAGAGGAGGCAAAAAAGAGAAAGAGAGGAGTGAGGTAGAAGAAAGAAACAGAGACAATAAAAAAAGATGTAAGGTGGATGATAAGGATAGAGGGATGAAGAGAAAGAGAGAAAGAAAGAGACAAAGAATGAGAGACAGAAAGGCTGTTAACCTTCCTGCTTTAGAGAAACCAGCTCATCATTTCTGCCCCTGGTGTTTATATTACACACACACACACACACACACACACACACACACACACACATATATAAACACATATATACACACACATATATACACACACACAAACACACACAGACATATATAGATATATATACACACACACACACACACACACACACACACACACACACACACACACACACATATATAAACACATATATACACACACACAAACACACACAGACATATATAGATATATATACACACACACACACACACACACACATATATAAACACATATATACACACACACAAACACACACAGACATATATAGATATATACACACACACACACACACACACACACACACACACACACACACACACACACACACACACACACATATATAAACACATATATACACACACATATATACACACACACAAACACACACAGACATATATAGATATATATACACACACACACACACACACACACACACACACACAGGTAAGGGAAGATGGAGTCTCTCTCCCTGCCCTCTCTGCCCCCTCTGAGCCACTGATCAAATGGATGCCCTGCATGGCCACACTCTCTTACTCTATACTCTTTTAGCACACACACACACACACACACACACACACACACACACACACACACACACACACACACACAACACACGTGCATATCTACACACAGAGACACACACTGTCACAGTGGCAAGCTGCGACCCTCACCCCCTCAGTGTGGTCATCATGGAGAGAGCCCTCATCACACATGGCCTCTCCTGTCCTCCTCTCTCCCCCTCTCCTGCCCTCTCCTGTCCTCCTCTCTCCCCCTCTCCTGCCCTCTCCTGTCCTCCTCTCTCCTCCTCTCCTGCCCTCTCCTGTCCTCCTTTCTCCTCCTCTCCTGCCCTCTCCTGTCCTCCTCTCTCCTCCTCTCCTGCCCTCTCCTGTCCTCCTCTCCCCTCACCCCTCCTTCTCTCCTCCTCTCCCCTTCTGCCATGCCCCTACTCCTCTCCCCCCCTCTCTCCTCCTCTCCTGTCCTCCTCTCCCCTCACCCCTCCTTCTCTCCTCCTCTCTCCTTCGGCCATGCCCCTACTCCTCTCTTCTCCTCTCCCCTCCTCTCCTGTACTCTCCACCACTCCCCTCCGCCTCCTCCCTATTCCTCTCTCCTGCTCTCCTTTACTCTCCTCCTCTCTCCTCCTCTCCTTT
The DNA here is from genome assembly GCA_027475355.1 of Coilia nasus. Classification (NCBI taxonomy): domain Eukaryota; kingdom Metazoa; phylum Chordata; class Actinopteri; order Clupeiformes; family Engraulidae; genus Coilia; species Coilia nasus. The sequence continues at coordinate 17,722,105 of CM050217.1, forward strand.
ACTCTCCTGCTCTCCACCATCAACCTCTATACTCCTCTCTCCTCCTCTCCTGCCCTCTCCTCCTCTCTCCTCCTCTCCTGTACTCTCAACCACTCCCCTCTGCCTCCTCCCTATTCCTCTCTCCTGCTCTCCTTTAAGCTAGGTGTATACTCGCCGCATGCAGAAGTGCGCGCGCAAAAGTGACGTCACAGCGCCGCACGCCCATATATACTTCATTAGACACACACGGCAATCTTCTCCTCGTCAGAGGTGTCAAATGCCACAGTAGTTCGGGAACCTTGCGTGTCAGAGGAGTGAAACATGACTGAATTGCAGGTTTACATCATGATTTGGGAATTAAACTGGATAAATCCTGGATGTGGGTAAAACTGAACAAAATCCTAAAAGTTTTAAGTC
>CM050217.1:17737500-17740000 GCA_027475355.1 Coilia nasus
GACACCAATCACAGCCACCCCCATACACACACACCCACACACATGCACACAGGCAGGCTGACACACACACACACACACATACAGACACAGAGATGGGCAGACACACACACACAAGCAGACACACACACATATACACACACAATGCACACAGACGGCCAGACACACACACACACATACACACACACACACACACACACACACATACTCACACACAAACAGACGGGCAGACACACACACACATGCAAATTCACCCAAACTAGCCTGGTTAAATGCACTGTGTGTTATATTATCCCATGGGCCAACAAGCTTTGAATAAATGTGTGCCAATACTCACAGACACACACACAAACACACATGCACTCACATACAGCCTGCACACACACACACACACACCTTCTTCACTCATGGGAAGAATACAATGTGTCCTCTGCCACCCTTAGAGCCACAGAACCACAAAGCTGGAACACACACACACACACACACACACACACACAGCTATGAAACCTCATTACTCTCTACAGCATGGGGCCCTAGGGGAGCAGAGCACAGCGTTTTAGTCACAGCAACTCCCTATAACACCCGCAGGCACACACACACACACACACACACACACACACACACACACACACACAAGTTTTCTCAAGGCGAAGAAACTCAAAGTGACTCAATGACTGCACTCGCTGACTTTAAACAGGGCTACAGAAACCTTCACAGATGACCTTAGCCCAGGTCTAGCCCATTATTGGCCCACTTCTGTCCTGCGCCTGGCCCAGTATAATTCCAGGCCCTGCAGCTTTGTGCGATGCTACCTAAAGCCTACCAATGGTAAAGACCTCTGTGCCTGTCACAGACTGGTTGTTATTATCTCTAGGTTAAAAGCCACCGATGACAGACACTCAAAATTACTTAGTGTGGTTATAGCCCATGGAGGGTGCCAAAGCAAATTCAGAAGTGCCTTTCACCCTGTTACAAGATAATGAACCACTGAAACAATTTTGGAAACTTGTTTTAAGATTGAAAAAACTACTTTGTGTTGCTTTAAAGTTTAGAAGGTAAAGGCGTCAAACATCGGCTTTGACAAAGTGTGATTCGACACGTAGTGCTTCTGACATGCTGTTAGTTTAAATTACGTTGTTTTCAATACAACCCCACACACCAGCATCAAACTGCTGCTGACAGCATGCCGATTACGATTTGAGACATTTTTCTGTCTGCACTGCTCACTGAAATCCACTGTTTACCATAGGGGCTGTAGATGGCAAATTATGAAGTTTGCTGTGCACATTGTCGAAAGTCAAAAGTGTGCCACACTTTGTTGAAGCCGGTGTGCAGAGGCCTTAACAGTCCAACCACATATTTCTTCTAGACTGGTGTGATGGAGTGACCATCACTAGAGTTGTGGGTGTGCTCTGACTGCCATCCCAAGGAGCCTGGCTCTTTGGCGTTGCGGTCAGAGCCCCTGTTTGGTACCCCGGAGACCCGGGTTTGAAGCCAGGTGGGGTGACTTCTCCTCCCCTTCCCTACAACAGGCAAAACTAAACACACATTTATCTATATGTACACAAGGTAGTTCAGTGTGCTTTATAAAATAAAAGCAAAGACGGTACATGTACAAAAACAGTACATGAACAAAAGCATAAACAGTCATAAAGGGAAAAACTGCATGAATGACAGTAGATAAAATTATAAAATTGAATCAAATGACACATTTAATGATTATATTAAAGTGATTTTAAACAATTAAAACTAATTTTAATTCATCAGCCAGGTAGATCAGCTGATTATTCAAACCATCAGTTCTATGGCGGCGTTAAGAGCCAAGACATGGTAGAAGATGATATTTTCTTACGTCTGCGTTTCCCAGCTGTGTTGTCTACCCCTAGTCACAGGACTATAGAAGGAGGCTTGTGGCAAAGTGATAAGCTGACATTTATTTTGGTAATTCACAGCAAGTCTCCCGAAGCAAGCCAGACAGGCTGGAAATAGACGAGTCGTCTACGTTGTCAGCGACACGACGCAGGGACTACCATTAATAGTGAGGGCTTCAAAAGCGTTCAGATCACCTTCTGAGATACAGTATGAACACCCAGACAGCGACACACGCAGCAAGGTCTGTGTCAATCCCTCTGTCCTCTGTGTGACTACCACGGGAAGGATGTGTATGGGCAGACCAGGTGTCTCTAGCTCTCCTCTGTCCCTGGTGACTATGAGGTGCCACGATGGCTATGGGCAGCCCGGGTGTCTCTAGCTCTCCTCTGTCCCTGGTGACTACCATGGGAAGGATGTGTATGGGCAGACCAGGTGTCTCTAGCTCTCCTCTGTCCCTGGTGACTATGAGGTGCCACGATGGCTATGGGCAGCCCGGGTGTCTCTAGCTCTCCTCTGTCCCTGGTGACTATGAGGTGCCACGATGGCTATGGGCAGCCCAGGTGTCTCTAGCTCTCCTCTGTCCCTGGTGACTACCATGGGAAGGATGTGTATGGGCAGACCAGGTGTCTCT
>CM050217.1:17745000-17747500 GCA_027475355.1 Coilia nasus
GCACGATTGGAGCAAATACAGAGCGTGGTATGATTCATACTGATGATTCATATTCCTACTGAGGCTGGATTACCCACCACCATAGGCGTAGGCACGGGTGGGCTGGGGTGGGCCTGGGCCCACCCACTTGTCAATCAGGCCCACCCAATCAAAAGGCTCTTTTTGTTTGATTGACTGCTTAAGTAATAAGAGTAATCTATGTGTTTTGGGCTAGGCCCACCTGATTTTTTTCTGGGCCCACCCATTTTATGATTTCTGGCTACGCCCCTGCCCACCACTGCACCTAAGCGACGTACTGTAAAGTGGTACATTTGCTACTGCACAGGAATAAATAAGTAGCCCTATTTTTAATGCACTTTTGAGACAGGAAATGCTGCCCATGGTGGTGGTCAGCCAAGCATACAAAATGGTGGATAAACAAACATGCAAATTAAGCAAATGCCCAAACATCATGAGAACATACACAGTCATAATGGGAACATAGGTAAACAAATACATACACGCATAAATAAACACCCATTTGCATTTTGGGTAACTTTATCAGTTAATTGCGCTCTTTTGGAATGTCCAACAGCAAACATAATCAGACGTCCACCTTTACTTCCTATTAAAGGGATTATCAGAGACTGCAGCTCGGCAACGTACAGGAATATACTTCCTGCTAATTTTACACTTCACTAGGACTTATTCATGCCTCACATCTATGGGACAGGCATGCATTAAGGGACTGCTACGCTCTCCAAACAGCAGCTTTGCTTGTGGCTAACCACAGAAGAGCAGATTAACAGCCACTTCGGGATTAGTACGAAGAGGGAAAAAGCTAGATATAGCTTCGCTTAGCCTATAGCTTTATACTCATGCTCAAGACTGCGTCTGACAAGACACCACATGCTTCTTCTGAAATGGCCTCTTTTTTAAGCTCTCTGCAGTACGGAGTTATTCCGACATGATGACAACCACATCACAAACTCTCTAGTCTTCACCTAGGCCTGAGCTTCTGACCCTGTATTAAACCACACTGAACACTAAATCGCTTCTTAAAGCAGGCCTCTGAATATATTCAGAGGCATTAACACCATCCCAAATACCTCTGTCAAAAATAACGTGGGTTCCATTGACAGTAAGGCATTTATAATCCACCTTCCAAGTACATAAAACAGAAGTGAACTTTATTTTTTTTTTCTCATTTTCATCTTCTTAAACTGCAGTTCTTTCCGATTGTCATGATCATTTGGAGGACTTGTGGAGCATCTTAATAAGTGCAGCCGTGCAGCAAATGTAAGCTGGCAGCGAAGCAGGGGAAAGCTAGCGCGGGCTAGCGGTGTGTGCTAATGAGCTCTGTCGCTGAGAGAGTTGGCGGAGGTGCTTTAAGGGGAAGCGACTGGACCCTCATTGTGAAGCAGACTCTTACGCATCGGAATAAGCTGCAATATAACATATTTTGATTTTTACAGTCTTCTGCTTGAGACGCACACACGGACACACACACATACACACAAATGCACGCGCACATACACACACACACACACACACGCATAAACACACAGTAAGACAGCATACCTATATGCATGTTCAGTACACACAATGGTCTAACCCTCTGTACACACACTCTCACTCTCTCTCTCTCTCTCTCTCTCTCTCTCTCTCTCTCTCTCTCTCTCTCTCTCTCTCTCTCTCTCTCTAACAAATGCATCTTCAGAACGACTCCATTCTCCAAACTGCCAGAATGTAACTCTAAATTACTTATTCTCAAACAAGAGAAAGCAGCACAGGTGACCTGAACAGAACTTTATAGGAATAGACATCATCACATTCTCCTCACAACTACATAGTTTCTTTGCTGCCAATGACTTTGTGTGTGTGTCTGTGTATGAGTGTGCGTGTGTGTTTGTGCACATGAAGCAAGGGGATTGTAAAATAAAAATATGCTACATAGCATCTTATTTTGGTGGCATAGGCCCTGCGGTGTGTGTGTGTGTGTGTTCTTGTGCATGTGCGTATGTGTGTGTGTGTGTGTGTGTGTGTGTGTGTGTGTTCTTATGCATGTGCGTATGTGGGTGTGTGTGTGTGCACTGACCAGCATTCAGTGTGTACGGGCCAGAGCAGAGCAGAGAGATAAATGTGAGATGGGAGTGTGTGCACACTCAGGCGCTCAGTCACAGTGTGGCTACCAATGCCAGATAGCACACACACACACACACACAAACACACACACAAACACAAACACACACACACACGCGCGCGCACATACGCACACACGCACACACACACACACACACACACACACACACACACATACACAGGCATTATTGGATGGATAAGGCTGAAGCTGTGGAATGGATTTCAATGCAGATGCTGGACTGGACAGAATCACAATGAGGGTGTGTAGATCTGTGTGTGTGTGTGTGTGTGTGTGTGTGTGTGTGTGCTTGGGTGTTGTGTGTGTGTTGGGGGTGTGTGAAGGGGATGGATAGTTATGCATGGTAGGATATCTCACACA
>CM050217.1:17752500-17785000 GCA_027475355.1 Coilia nasus
GTGAATGAGAGATGAAGAGAGAGAGAGCAAGAGTGAGAGAGGCATAGAGAGGCAGAGAGAGAGAGAGAGTGAGAGTGAATGAGAGATGAAGAGAAAGAGAGCAAGAGTGACAGAAGGATGGAGAGAGTCAGATAGAGAGTGAGAGTGAATGAGAGATGGTGAGAAAGAGCAAGAGTGAGAGAGGGATGGAGTCAGAGAGGAAGTGAGTGGGAGAGGGACAGAGAGAGTGAGAAAGGAGGTGAGAGAAAGAGAGAGTCATGTCTAGGACATGATGGTGAGCTACACTGCCCTACAAAGGCAAAGTGCAGTAACTACATGAACACTGGAACTGACAAAAACACCTTTGAAGTTGTCGTACTGCCCAGTCAAACATGTTGCAGCTATAATGGTGGCAATGCTTTTATGTACTTCCTTATTAGCAAGAAGCAAGAGATTTTGTCACAAGACAAAAGAGATCTTGTAAAGTCAATTTCCAGTCCACAGTTTTAACAAAATGTGTAGTTACTGCCTTTTGGCTTGGTAGGGCAGAATAAACAGCTGTTATGCCTCTCAGATGATTCCCCTCAACAACAACCGACAGTGGAGCTGGACGCCACCCAGGCAGAGAACGGCTGCCGCACCACCGAGGATCAAGGTCAGAATCATGCCAGAGCCGACTGGAGCGTGGATCCCGTCTGCCTGAAACACCCCTCACACACACACACACACACACACACACACACACGTGCACACATACACACAGCCAAACCCGTAGGAGCAGGGGAACAGCACATAAACCTCAACAACAGCAAGATGCTGGCTGCTGTTTATTCATTTATCATGGTTTTATATGCCACCTATAAAGGGAAACGAGTATCATCCAACAGCCACTGTCACAATCATAAATTTAACAAACCTCGGTCTCCTCCCCCTTCCTCTCACACACTTTTTCTCTCACGCTCCTAATCCCCCACCCCCCTCCCCTAGTCTTTACCTCTCTCCCTCTCTCGCTCTCTCTCTCTCTCTCTACCTCTCTTGCTCCCTCTCTCTCTCCCTCTCTACCTCTCTCGCTCCCTCTCTCTCTCTCTTGCTCCTTCTCTCTATGCTCTGTCTATCTCTAGTGGCACACAGCTCCAGTGTTGCTGTGTGGATTCTTTCCCAGCAGGAGAGGAGTCTCACAATTTTAGTGAGAGTGAAATAGTTTGACACACACACAGTGAGAGAGGCTCAGACACACAGACACACACACACACACACACACACACACACACACACACACACACACACACACAAACACAGAGGCACACACATACACACACGGAGGCTCTCACACACACATGCACACGCACACACAGAAACACACACAGTGAGAAAGGCTCACACACACACAGAGGTTCTCACACACACCCACACACACATACACACACAGAGGCCCTCACACACACACAGACACACACACACAGGCTCATATACATACGCATGCACACGCACACGCACACACACACACACTGCCACTCTGCCCTAACACTTGGCTCTGCAGTCAGTGTCAGATTGCTCCTGGTGTTTAAGGCAGAGGCGGGCTAGAGTATTTACGCCTGGCCACAGGCATCACCACGACAACCACGTCCATCATCATCATGGCTGTCATCATCATCATCATCATGACCAAAGCTTTCATCGTTATCTTAACCATTATTTTGATCAACACCAGTATCTGTATTTTATTCATTTAAAAGTGCTGTTAAGATCAGTAAATCTCAACACTACAAAGGCAAGTGCAAACAAAGGAATTTCAACCACCCATTGACACCGACATGAACCTGTCTAGTCCGGTGTCAGAAGCTGGTCCGGAATTTAATAGCATTGTAGTAAAACATGACTGAATGTATCGCCTTCTTTAAGTTACAAAGGACTTACAAAAATAACAGCTTCTATTTAGGCTGCAATTAATAATGGACGTTAGTTATTCTACGTCTGGTATATAATAATTAGAATTACTCAACTGAATATTAATGAAACACGGGTTTTCACTTGCGTATTTCAAAATCTTGAGATGAGATTCATTGTGTAACAGTCGCATGCAGTCGGCAAAGTGTACCTAACACACTAATATAAAAAATCTGTTTCTTGCTTTTGACCGCTTATTTATTAATTATATATATTAATCATACTGAAATCTCCTTCGAATTTCTATCAAATTCTTCTGCCTGTAAACAGCCGCAGCCTGCACCCTACTCTGTCACACACACACACACACACACGATGCCTACCTGCGCTTTATGTTGCTGTCCATCTTCGAGTTCTGAAACGCTGTTCATGATTTTCCATCGATCATTTACCATTCTCCGGAAATCTTAAAATCCAGAAGTTGGTGTCATGGGCGAGAGGAGACAGGGTCTATCAGCAGTCTTTCAAATTGCTTGCTCCATTAACATAAAACGGCAAAGAATCACTAAAAACAAAACAAAACTAAAAAGACTAGTTCTCTATATCTAGTTCTCTACTTCAGACCCGGTGGCGAATCTACTCAGAGCAGAACACATTTTGTACATATACATACTTGTGGGACCCTTATCCGAAAGACAGAAAAAAACAGTTTCAACTGGAATTTCCGTTGTTGAGAGAATGCCACACCACAAACGGTTCAGTGATTAGTCCTTACTCCTCAGAAAGACACTGTACTTCCGACGTACTGCAAGTGAGAAATAGAACGATCCCTGCCTGTTTACATATTAGATTAAGGATTTGTGGACTAAGAATCTCACTTGCACGCACAGCCGTTGCTTGTGCCACTCCTGGCGCGCTTTAGGTACTCGAGACGCGCGTGCCCTCGTTGAAGCCGAAGAGCTCTGGCGCCTCGCGGAAAGATAAACCCTAGTCTCTATGGCTTGAGCGAGATGCGCGAAGCGGCTGACTGCTCAGATTTTGATGCTCGGGGCTATGTCCCAACCCTTGCGCCGGTACAGTAAGAGCAGCGGGGAGAAGGTGGGAATGTCTGTGCCTCGTGCTAATATAAGCGCGTCTACTCCCACCTGCTCTCTCACGGCGCCGCATCCCCAACCCCGCGCTTCTATTGGACGGTAACACAGGAACAGCCTGGAGAGAATATGTTGATACAGTGATTTTTTGGGGGGGTAGAGGGGTGGTGTTGGCTGCAGTATACATCAACTTCAGACCGCTCAGCATGGGCGTCAGTTAGAAATTAAGAATTATATGAAAAAAAAAAAACATTAATATGCATTTCAATGTTCTTGATATAGCTAAATTATATATAAACAGTTGCGATCAATATGGCCTTTCTACCTACCACATGTTTATTCGTGCTTATTATTGCCTGTGTCTTCCAATGTAGCTAAATTTTTGATTAGTTGGGGGAAAATAAAATCATTTTACCTGGCACAAATTCATACCAAGCTTCACAACTAAGCCAAGCCCATATAAAATGAATAGAGCTGCGTGAAAACAGATCACATACAAAAAGCTGAACAAGCTTTTTACTGACCCAGTATCCAGCTATTCTTCTTCCTTAATTTCTTTTGCTGACAGTCAGTAGCACCCCCCTATCTCTTACTATTATGTGGAACCATCTCTGTGCTGCTCAAAACAGATAAAAGAAAGGATTGCCAACAGTTACTGGTATTCTCTATTTCACGGGCTGACATTTTTGGCGAGTCATATTACTACTCGGTCTAAATGGATGAAGTACTGAGTTAGAATTAAACAGTGTGCACAGCCGGGGGTTTGTTCTCTGTGTGGAAGGCTGATGGTGAACTGTTCTGTCAAACCACCACGAAATACACACACACACTCTTTCTCTCACTTTTTTTTCGCACACCCACGCTAGCTTACTGACACACACACACAAACACACACACACACACACACAGTCTGGGAAGTGAGGGTGATTTTCAGCGCTGAAGGGGGCTTCTTCACACCCACACACTTGTGTTACATGGGCCATCTAATGACGCCAAACTTCTGCTACGTCGTTAAGTCCTGGCTGTGTGTGTGTGTGTGTGTGTGTGTGTGTGTGTGTGTGTGTGTGTGTGTGTGAGTGACACACCAGATTTAGAGTGTATCTGGTATGACAGCAACTCTATCTGATGTGACAGCAACCAAGCATGCACACACACACACACACACGTACACACACATGCACACACACACCTTGCTGAGATAGTGCAGGACAGGAAAGTGGTGTGGTGGTCCTTCTCTCTAGACCAGGGGTCGGCAACCTATGGCTCGTAAGTCAGATGTGGTGACTCTTTTGGTGACTGCATTTGGCTCACAGATAAATCTTAGCTGACATTTCTTAGCACAATGAGTAAAGAATAATTCCACTCAAATTTCAAAGTAAAAATGACAGAAATCACAGTGTTACACATATAAAACATTCTCATGCTTTTTAAAATATTCATCCATTTTGTACCACTGCTGTTCAGGGTGGCAGGTAGCTTAAGCCAATCCCAGCTGTCCTTTGGGGTTCAGGAGAGTCTGACACCAAAGCTCTATTTTTATTGGATAATGCAGTAGCCTCGGGGTCGTTGTGAGGTCAAGAAGTAAACTTCCCTCCACTTAATTGAAACACTCAGCTAGATATTTTATGCACAGCAAACCCATTTGATGAAGAAAATGGCGAAAAGAAAAAAAGATGACAAGTACCTTACATTTCAGCATGAATGAGCAGGGGTCATTCCGTGTCAAATCGAACGATGGCCGACAGTCACCCTCTCCAAAAAATCTGAAAAAAATCACAGCTGTTTGTACATCCAACCTATGTATAAATCTTAAATATTAAGTCTGTATCACTAATAGCTCCAAAACTACAGCCCTTTGAAATTTCAGGTCATTTTGGGAATTCTGGTGAACAAGCCTTTTGCTCAACTTCCGACATTGCTGGCTCTTTTAGTATTCCACACACATTAGTGTAACTATGTGAAAAGAAATGCATTTTCCTGTAGAATTCAAAAATCAAATCAGATCAGATGTACCTTGTGTAATTCTTCCTCTCCAAAGCTGTGAAAATGGCTATAGATTCAATATGTGAAATGACACCACCACTTTTGAGGGCTTCTCGTTCAAAAAGTATGGCACACAAATTTCTCAGATTATTTTTCCCAGTCATATACGGATTATAATGTCATGCCTATGCATTAACCTTTGTTGATATTGTTTTCATATGGTCAGTGTATTTTCTTGAAGTTAGGCTTGATTTTCAAAAAGGCTGTTTTCATCTTGTCATTTCACCATGTGGACAGTTCACAGGATTTTTTAAACATTTTTCCACAATCATCCTGTAGGTGAGGATCATTTGTCCAAAATTTGGATTTGTTGCTGAGCCTCTTTATTGAGATATGATGTTTGAGAAAAAAATGTCAGTAATTCCATGGAGTTGGATTGATCAGCAGTACCTCTTTCCACCACATGTTGCGCTCTTTAAATACAATGGAAGTCAATGATAGGGTAGCATGTCATTTACAGGAAAAGCTGCCAAACAAACTTTGTGTTACAATTAAACCAATTGCACTGTCAAGGTCATTTTTGAGCAGGGTTTTGTTGTACAGCACACAAAAAGCAAGGCAAAACTGAAAAAAATGGCATTATAATACAAACACAAAAGGACCATAAACAGGAATGCTATCAATTTAAAGATCATAAACAGTAACAATATGCTATGCAAACATCAAGAATGTGAAAACTAGGATCTCATATTTTTCAATGTTTAAATTTAAGATGTGCATAATATTTTGTGATCATGAGTGTGAATGTCTGTGTCTTGCGTTTCATTACTTTAAAAATATGAGTTTTTACATTCTTGATATTTGCATAGCATATTGTTACTGTTTATGATCTTTAAATTGATAGCATTCCTGTTTATGGTCCTTTTGTGTTTGTATTATAATGCCAGTTTTTCAGTTTTGCCTTGCTTTTTGTGTGCTGTACAACAAAACCCTGCTCAAAAATGACCTTGACAGTGCAATTGGTTTAATTGTAACACAAAGTTTGTTTGGCAGCTTTTCCTGTAAATGACATGCTACCCTATCATTGACTTCCATTGTATTAAAAGAGCACAACATGTGGTGGAAAGAGGTACTGCTGATCAATCCAACTCCATGGAATTACTGACTTTTTTTCTCAAACATCATATCACAATAAAGAGGCTCAGCAACAAATCCAAATTTTGGACAAATGATCCTCACCTACAGGAGAGTGGAAAAATGTTTAAAAAATCCTGTGAACTGTCCACATGGTGAAATGACAAGATGAAAACAGCCTTTTTGAAAATCAAGCCTAACTTCAAGAAAATACACTGACCATATGAAAACAATATCAACAACGGTTAATGCATAGGCATGACATTATAATCCGTATATGACTGGGAAAAATAATCTGAGAAATTTGTGTGCCATACTTTTTAAACGAGAAGCCCTCAAAAGTGGTGGTGTCATTTCACATATTGAATCTATAGCCATTTTCACAGCTTTGGAGAGGAAGAATTATACAAGGTACATCTGATCTGATTTTTGAATTCAACAGGAAAATGCATTTCTTTTCACATAGTTACACTAATGTGTGTGGAATACTAAAAGAGCCAGCAATGTCGGAAGTTGAGCAAAAGGCTTGTTCACCAGAATTCCCAAAATGACCTGAAATTTCAAAGGGCTGTAGTTTTGGAGCTATTAGTGATACAGACTTAATATTTAAGATTTATACATAGGTTGGATGTACAAACAGCTGTGATTTTTTTCAGATTTTTTGGAGAGGGTGACTGTCGGCCATCGTTCGATTTGACACAGAATGACCCGCAGGAGAATTTGCCTTTGTGGAGAGAGCAGGTTCGGCGGATGATAAAATTTCATCGATGAAATGGTCAAATTTAAAGCGGCACTTTGACACATGCCATGCTACATTTGCATTGAAATATCCAGTGAAGGACAGCAGGAATAAGGTATGCCAAGAATTACTGAGCAGACTGCAAGCTAGTCAGCAGCAACTCCCTGTACGCACTACACAAGGTGATTGGAATTTGGCTAGCTTTGCTAGTTCTTTAGCAATAGTGAGGAACGGAAAGCCATTCACAGATGGGGAGTATGCCAAAACATTCATGCTTCATGTGGCCAATTAACTTTTTGACAACTTTTCAGATAAAGACAAGATAATCAAACAAATAAAAGACATGCCTCTGTCAGCAAAAACAGCTCATGATCGCACCATAAAGATGGCAAACCAAGTGAAGGAAACAAAAGTACTTTTCCCTTGCTTTGGATGAGTCAACAGACGTTAGGCCTTTATCACAGTTCAGTGTAATTGCAAGGTATGTTGCCGGTGGCACAGTGCGTTAGGAGTGTTGTGCTGTTTAGCCATTGAAAGGTTCATCACGAGGTGAGGATTTATTCAAGGCTTTCATTGAGTTCGCTAAAGAAAAAAAACTATCGATGGATAAACTTATTTCCGTGTGTACTGATGGTGCTCCGTGTATGGTTGGGAAACAGAGGATTTGAAGTGCTTCTTCGTCAACATGAAAATAGACCGATCTTAAGTCTTCACCGCATTCTCCAACAGGCGAGGCGCTTTGTGCTCAAATGTGTGTTGAGCAGCTTGATGAGGTGATGTCACTGGTCATTCGGGTGGTCAACTTTATTGTTACACAAGCTTTAAATGATCGTCAGTTTCAAACACTGCTGGATGAGATTGGGAATAATTATCTTGGTCTGCTTTTGCACACTGATGTGCGTTGGCTATCGAGAGGGAAGGTGCTCAGCCATTTTGCGGCTTGCCTAAGCGAAATCCGGACTTTTCTTGAAATGAAAGATGTCGAGCATCCTGAGCTGGCTAACACTGAGTGGTTCCTGAAGTTTTATTGTCCGGTGGACATGACTGAACATCTAAACCAGCTAAATATGAAAATGCAAGGCATTGGAAATACTGTCTTATCCCTTCAACAAGCAGTGTTTGCATTTGAAAACAAGCTGGAACTCTTTATCGTGGATATCGAAACAGGCCGTTTACTACACTTTGAAAAGCTGAGAGAATTTAAAAGATGCGTGCACAGCAGGTGACCCCCGTTCAACATTTTGACCTTTTTTTTTGAGGTGCTAACCTGAAGGCCTCAGAAATGTGGGTGAATATGTTCGAGTCACTGAAGGAAGATTTGGAAAGACTTGCACAACAGCAAGCATTGCTGGCGAGCAATGAAAAAACTTGAACCCGTAGACCAGATGATTGTCAAAACTTGGAACTCGCTTCCAGTCACATACCACACACAGCCTGTGAGTATTGCTGTATTGACCGTGTTTGGCTCCACGAATACGTGTGAGCAGTCGTTCTCGCATCTAAAAAACATCAAGACCAAACTATGATCATGTTTAAAGGATGAAAGCCTCAACGCTTCAATGAAGGTTAACCTCACCACATATCAACCAGACTACAAAGCCATAAGCGAAACCATGCAGCACCAGATGTCTCATTAATGGTGAGAAGTATTTTGATCTATTATTGGTTAGCTTCAATATAACAATGTTATTAAAAAGAATTCAAAGACTTATTATACTCTTAAATCTTAAAAATACTTACTTAAAAATACATACCTTTAGTTATATTGAATGTTAAAAAATATATGGCTCTCACAGAAATTAATTTTATAATGTGTGGCTTTCATGGCTCTCTCAGCTAAAAAGGTTCCCGACCCCTGCTCTACACCTTGGCTATCCATCAGTAGTCTGGCCCATAACAGCAGGCTTGAGCATCATTTACATTCACACTAATACCAGAGCTAGTGCTGGTACCTGCAACTCAAAACCACTACTTTAGACTCTGTGTATTAACTAAAATGAACTTTTAGTTGATCAACGTTGGTGACTCCAAACTTCTCAATGTCAACATTTCATTATTTCTTAAGAACATTTGAACACAATGGAATTCTAGTTACTGCCTCTCTTCTTTCAAAAACTGCCAAGGTGTAGAGAGAGAGAGGGAGAGAGAGCGCTTTACTGCTTTTTCTTCATGCTTGGCTGCTTTTATCCCTGTTTGTGCACCTCAGGTCAAGAATTTTGGCACCAAGTGATTTAGCACCTGCTGATGCTCAGTGATACAGACATTTTTCAATACCTTATTTTAAGTACTCAATGCAGTTCCCAAAACCAATGGTGTAATGGAGGGAAGCCACAAGTAAACACAGATGACATACATTTCAATGTAGGAAACAACATTTAACACCTTCATTTTCACAAATTAAAAAGTATATATATATATATATATATATATATATATATATATATATATATATATATATATATATATATATATATATACATACATACATACATACATACATACATACATACATACATACAGGTACTACTCGGAAAATTAGAATATCATGTAAAAGTTGTTTTATTCAACCAATTAAACCAATACATTTTATAGATTCATTACATACAAAGTGAGATATCTCAAGCTTTTTGTTGTTGTAATTTTGCTGATTATGATTTACAGCTTATTAAAACCTAAAACCTAAAAACTCAGAAAATGAGAATACTCTGAAAATCTTCAGTATTGTAGGCTCAAAGTGTCATACATTAATCAGGTAAGTAATGCAAAACACTTGCAAAAGGGTCCTGAGCCTTTAAACATTTCATATTTAAAGTTGAGGTACAACTGAAATGCATGCACTTTTTCAGGATATTCTAATTTTCCGAGTAGCACCTGTATATATTGCATTTTCGTGTATCATGTTACACAGTATGCACTAATACGTAAATGTTCATACAGAAGAATAACATGACTGTAAGACTACAAAATAGGTAACTTGTGGAAAAGTTTTAAGGTTGAAAGACGTTGAAGAGATGGTTAGGGTTAGGGTTAGGGTTAGGTTTTTGGGCTAGCGATAGGGTTATTGGCTTAGAATGTTAACATATCACACAGGTTAACAAAGTTATCCATTATGCGAAAAGACTTAAGGAATTTGGCATGACATTCTACACCATTTGATAAGACCAGGCTGTACAGGCGGTACAGGCAGCCTCTGTCCCTGGTGGTCCTGCACCTCACCTGCACTGGTCCTCTGTCACCTGAACCAGCATATCACCCACCACTGGTCTTTCGCTTTTTAGACCAAAACCTCACCTGCTGCTGGTCCTCTGCCATCTAGAGAACAAGCAGCATGTTCCCCATAGCAGCCAAGGAGCCCTGTTAGCATATCAGCACTAAGACACAGAGTGGGGTGCTTATGAACTTGTCACCGGCTGCCTTTGAAATGCGACGCCTGTGATTGTGTAGCTTTCGCGCTCTGCAGGGCCGCAGTGCGTTTTTTATTTATTTTATTTTTTTCACATGACTGCCAAACAGAACGGTGCAGCCTTTCATCAAAGCTGTGTCTTCTCGCGCATGAAGGATGGCTGGGGAGGGGGACACAACAAGACAATACTACAGCACAAAACTAGCACATGAATCACACATAACTGACTGCACAGTCCCTACACTTCATCCATGTCACTCTGTTAATCTGTTATGGATAAGACCCAGCACACTGGTGGATATGGAAATTGGAACGGAAATTTATTCCGAATAACTTCTTTCTAAATGTAATCAAATATTTGTTATCAATATTGAGTTTTAAAATAATGTGTGTATTATAGAATATCATATATATTAATGCACTGGTCTGTGGTGTGATGTGCCATAAAAGTGTAATGGGTGACACTTTTTTACTTTTTTTTAGTTTAACTTTTTTTTTTAACTTATTTTACAGTTCCTTTTTGAGTGTCCCTTTCGCCCTGTGCTTCATGGTTTGTATTTATGCGGTAAAAAAAAAACATAGCCGTCTACATACTGCACGTTTCTTGCTGCCCATGCATGCAGCTACAAGGCAAAGTTACAAATTGGCCAGATAAGACAAGATAGAGGACCAAATACAGTAAGCTTCTCATTGCCCATGTAACTACAAGATCAGGCCAGATACATGCCAGATATGGACAGGATAAAGGGTGAGATATACCTCTTTTCTACAAAGGCCGGTGCTAATGTTGAGCTAGTTCTGGTCAAGCACTGGCACCAGCCTCGGCACACATTTCCACAGGTTTCAGAACCGAGCACTGTGACACTGTGTGGTTCTGATTTTGGGACCAGTAACTTCAGGAAGCATTTTGGCACCAGCTCTGTCACTTTTCAATCAAAACAAGCAGAACCAGTTCCAGATTGGGCACCGGCACTAGCACCGGTGCTTTGAAGTTTTAATCCAAGGTGTGGATGCTGTATAGTTATTACGCGCTTATCTTTAAACACTGTCTCTGGCTGTTGCACATACCTGTGTTCATAGATGTGTACGTGTGTGTGTGTGTGTGTGTGTGTGTGTGTGTGTGTGTGTGTGTGTGTGTGTGTGTGTGTGTGTTTGTGTGTTTGTTTCCGGCTGTTGCACATACCTGTGTTCATAGATGTGTACGTGTGTGTGTGAGTGTCCAGCTGTTGCTCATACCTGTGTTCATAGATGTGTACGTGTGCATGTGTGTGTGTGTGTGTGTGTGTGTGTGTCTGTATGTGTGCGTGTGCATGTGTGTGTTTGTGTGTGTGTGTGTGTGTGTGTGTGTGTGTGTGTGTGTGTGTGTCTGGCTGTTGCTCATACCTGTGTTCATAGATGATGGAAGAGGCAGGCGTGTAGGGAGAGGGCACATGGTCAGGCAAGCAGGAGAAAGACAGGCAGCAGGTAGCAGGCAGTCAAGCAGGTAGCAAGCAGGCATGGATGGATGGTGAGAAGCAGGCAGGCAGGGTGGGAGGGAGAGGCAAATGGCAGGAAGGCAAGCAGGTGGCACACAGTGGAGCAAGCCCAATTTTGCAATTGTTCACAAAAGTTCACAGAAAGGTTAATCCAAACCTTCCAAAAGGTCCAATGAAGGGTCCAAAGAGGTGAAACCAAAGTACTCTGCATTCCAAATCAGTTTAATCAGCTTAAAGTGGTAAAAAATATTGAACTACAGCATCTTCCATTATCTAACTGAGACTGATCACCACATGGAAGACGCCATCTTTTTCTACACAGGTGAACTATGACCGTCAAAATAAAAGTTCCTGGCTGAAGGCCTGGCAAATCTCAAGCAAAGAAAGAGTTTAAACCGAAAGCAAATTCTAACTAAATTCAACTCTAATCGCTACTGTGGCAATGACACGAGCTCAAAAAGGCCACATAAGGGCCGGAAGTGGACCAGAGCAGAACCAGAACTGTGCCTGTACAGGCACAGAAGTGGGCCAGTATTGGACCAGCACTGGGCTCCATTCAACTCCTCTCTCTGCTAAAGACGGCAGCTTCACTGCGTGCCCTGCGGGCTGACCACAGGCCACAGAGAAAAGTGTTCATTTCCATGTTCCAATTAAAGATATTTTGCTTTGGGTTTTTTTTTTTTTTTGCCATTTCTGCAAATGAGCACCGCATGACTATTTCATACATCATGTCATGAATATAACATCTTAATAAATTCTCAAGCCCTAGATGAGATGATTTTTTTTTTCTCCCAAAAGCACAGCGAGCTCTCTTCATCTTCATCTTCTTCATCTTCTGTTCAGGATAGTATCTCCAAGCCCTCATCTAATGATCTGACAACTCAGAGCAGCTCACAGCCCTCTTCACTGACCTCGGAGACGGGTGCTGTATGCCCGTTGACCCCATTTCCAGAGAAATGACAGGTCAGCGATATACAGCGACATGCCCAGTGCAGTGTGTCAGAGGAGACTCGATAAGACTACATTACGCTTATTGCTGTAAAGCCGAATAACTAAACAAACACACAGAGATATATATGAAGGGAGGGGGGGGGAGAGAGAGAGAGAGAGAGAGAGAGAGAGAGAGAGAGAGAGAGAGAGAGAGAGACAGAGAAGGCTTGTTAAAACTATCATTTTTTTCAAACTACACAAATACACACAGAGCGAGAGAGAAAGCTTGTTAAAACCCCATTACTGTTATTACAGTAATTCCATATAGCTAAGCAGACATAAAGGAATGAAATGAGGAAGAGAGGGTGGGAGGGAGAGAGAGAGAGGGGATGATAGAAAAGGATAGAGAGCAGGAAAGAGGGAGGGAGAGAAAGAATGAGTGAAAAAAGAGAGCAAAAAAAAAGAGGGTGAGAGAGGTGGTGGGGGGGGAGAGGGGGGAGAGATAGAATGAGAGCAAACGAGAGAGGGGAGAGAGAAAGGGGGAGAGAGAGAGAGAGAATAAGAGGAAAAGAGAGAAGGTGAGAGGGAGATAAAGAGGAGCTAGATAGGGAGGAGAGAAAGGGGGGAAAGGGAGAGAAAGAGAGAGAGAGAGAGGGAGCAGATGAGAGAGAGGGAGAGAGGTAGAGGGGGGATAGAGATAGAATGAGAACAAAAGAGAGAGGGAGAGAGGTAAGGGGAGAGATAGAATGAGAGAAAAAGAGAGAAGGAGAGAGATAGAAGTGGAGAGGGATAGAATGAGAGGGAAAGAGAGAGGTAGATAAGGAGAGAGATAGAATGAGAGGGAAAGAGAGAGGGAGAGAGGTAAGGGGAGAGAGATAGAATGAGTTGGAAAGAGAGAGGGAGAGAGGTAGAAGAGGAGAGGGATAGAATGAGAGGGAAAGAGAGAGGTAGAGAGGTAGAAGAGGAGAGGGATAGAATGAGAGGGAAAGAGAGAGGGAGAGAGGTAGAAGAGGAGAGAGATAGAATGAGAGGGAAAGAGAGAGGTAGAGAGGTAGAAGAGGAGAGGGATAGAATGAGAGGGAAAGAGAGAGGGAGAGAGGTAGAAGAGGAGAGAGATAGAATGAGAGGGAAAGAGAGGGTGCATTAGTAGCCATGCTGGTGTGCTGGATGTCAGGGTTAATCCGCACTAGTCCTCTTTCCTCCCTCCCCATCTCTGGCAGAGCCGGGTGTGTGCAGTGTGTGAGAGCTTTTATACATTGCGTCTGTACATATGTGGGTCTGCTTATTTGTAGTGTGTATGTGTGTGTGTGTCTGTGACTGTGTGTGTGTGTGTGTGTGTGTGTGTGTGTGTGTGTGTGTGTGTGTGTAAGCATGTTCGTGCCTGCATTTGTTTATTTATGCATATCCTTGATTATATGTGCTTACGTGTGTGTGTGTACATATACATGTATTTATGTGTTTGTGTGTGCGTGTGTGTGTGTGTAAATGTGTGTGTTTGGGTGGGTGTTTGTGCATGTTTGTGTGTGTGTGGGAGATCTTTACTCAGATAGATTCTAGTGCTAATACTTAGCGCGGGGCAAAGTGTAACACCCCCCTGGTGCCCATCCCCCCCCCCCCCCCCCCCCCACACACACACACATTGCCTCAGTTTGACTAAACACAGACACCCCATAGAGACAGAGAGAGAAGGAGAGCACCCCATATGTCTGACATACAGTATGCCTACTGCCCCTACCGCTACCACCCAAGCACCCCCACTATCCCCCCTTCCCGAACCCCCCCGGCATAATCTCACAGCAACAGTACAGCAACATGAGCTCCTCAGATTGTCATTTCCTGGGCGAACGAACGAGCATTGAGGAAGAGCTGGTCCGACCGCCCACCCATTATGACTTTATGAAGTGACAGAGACGAGAGCACTTTGCGTCCTTTTGTGTGGCTGGGCAGGCAGAGGGGCCGATTGCGTGCTTTCACGCCCGCTCGCAGATAAACTTAGTGCAGCTGTCAGCGCGTGAGCTCCAGGCGTCAGAGAGAAGGAATAATTGGCTATTTACGAACGCACTGGAGTGTTTCCACACAAATAGGGTGTAAAATGAGAGTCCAATCAGGCAGCTGTGTCAGCTGTCAGTCTCGGACGAAAGGAGAAGAGGAGGAGGAGAGGAGGAGGAGAGAGGAAGGGAGGAGGAGAAGGTGAGGAGAGGCTGCGTTAGAGCTGTCAGTGCAGAGTGGAAGAGAGGAGAGAAGAGGAGGAGAAGGAGGAGAAGGGGGAGAAGGTGAGGAGAGGCTACGTTAGAGCTGTCAATCCAGGATGGAAGAGAGGAGAGAAGAGGAGAGAGAAAGATAGGATGCGGAGGAGGAAAGTGAAGTAAAGGAGGAGGAGAGAAGAGGAAGGGAGGAGGAGGAGAGATGAAAGGAGGAAGGGAGGATGAGGAGGAGTGGAAGAAGAAAGTAGGAGGAGGACAAGGAGGAGAAGAGAGGAGGACAGGAAGAGGAGGAGAAGAGAGGAGGAGGCTAGGAGAAGGAGGAGGACAAGAGCAAAGTAGAGAAGGAGAAGAGAGAGGAGGAGAGGATGCAGAGGAGGAGAGTGAAAGAGAGAAGGAGAAGAAAGGAGGAGAGGATGTGGAGGAGGAGAGGAGAAAGGGGACGAGAAGAGAGGAGGAGAGGGGGAGAGAGAAGAGAGGAGGAGAGTGAAAGAGAGGAGGAGAGGAGGAGGAGGAGGAGAAGAGAAGGAAGACAGATAGAGGAGAAAGAGGATGAGAAGAGAGGAGGAGGGGGGAGAGAGAAGAGAAGAGAGGGGGAGAGAAGGAGAGAGAAGAGAGGAGGATAAAGAGGAGGAGAGTGAAAGAGAGGAGGAGGAGAGGAGGAGGAGAAGAGGAGGAGGAGAAGAGAAGGAAGACAGATAGAGGAGAGTAAAGGAGAGAAGGAAGAGGAGGAGAGGTGAGGAGAGAGGAGGAGAGGATACAGAGGAGGAGGAGGAGGAAGAGAGATAGAGGAGACTAAAGAGAGAAGGAGGAGGAGAGAGGAGAAGAGGATGCAGAGGAGGGAGAGTGAAAAAGGGGAGGAGGAGAGGAGGAGGAGGAGAAATGAGGTGAGGCCGCATTTTCTTCAGCCTTGAAGGGAGCCCGACACTCTTTAGATGCATGTCTCTACCATCTACTCAATTCTAATATGTATTATGATTCATAAAAATACTAATAATATTAACATTTTATGACAATTAGAGTTCATTTGACTCTTTACATTACTGTTACATCACAGTATAACCCACAACAGGCAAGTTAACACCAAGACTCTTTGAGTGACATTTAGATTTTTTATTTTTAACTCAAACTGAATAGTCAGTTATAGAACGTGTTGGTGATTAATTGTTGGTGCCTGTCTGTCTCCCTGTCTGCTGTTGTTGTTTGGCGGTAATAATTGGCACACCTGTGAATTAAACAGGCTCCAAACATTCACAGCATGTCGACCTCTTTCGACAGGGTGATGGGTGCATGTCACACTGTCACTGCGTGTTAAGTGCCTCAGTCAGAGATCTAAGTTATTTGCAGAGCTGGTTTTGCTTCTAATAAAAATGGTCTCACCCTCTGTATACACACACACACACACACACAATCATTCAAAGCTCATTCGGTCATAGCGAACCAAATAGAAGATTTAAGCACACATATTCACTTATAAGTGAATGTGTGCTGCAACGAGACAACGTGACTATTTCTATCTGGCTATTTTCTTTCATTTACTAATGGAGGCAACATTTTCACGTGCAGCATGCATATGCAACTCGGAGTGACCTGTCGTATTTCATAAAAGAGCAAGTACTAAACGGTTTCTCGCCACTTGTCTAGCCCTTTTTACTCCCTTAAGGCACGTGGAGAGTGATTCATTCAAACGTCTAAATTTGTGCGAGTGTGTGTTTTTCCCTCCTCTGTCTAAATGTATTCTTTGCCAGGCTCTCCGGTGTCAAGCTGCCTGTCACTTTGTTCTATTAGCTCTATCTTCGAAAGAGATTTACTCTATTATTTATCTCCCAAAAATGATCTGAAGGGACAAACTTGGGAGGATTTACTGCCTCCGCTAACTGGCTCATTTTTCTGCAGCAAATGGCTTGATGGCTTGTTAATGGTTCATCATCCCACCCCGTGGGGGTGTTTTGGAGAGAGCGCTGTGACCGAGAGAGAAAGGCACCCGCTGTGTGCCGTGTGACGTCTCCCTTGCTCCATCACCTCCTCTTCCTCCTCTCCTCCTCTCCTTCTCCTCACCCTCTTCTCTTCACCCTCTCTTCCTTCACCTTTTTCCTTCCTCCTCCTCTCCCTCTCTTTCTCCCTCTCTCCTCACCCTGTCTCCTTCTCCCCCTCCTCCTCTCGTTCTCTCTCCTCCCCCTCTCCTCTTCCACCTCCTTCCTTCCTCCTCCTCCTCTCCCTCTGTTTTTTTCCCTCTCCTGCTCTCCCTATTCTCTCTCCTCCTCCCTCTCTTCTCTCTCCTCCTCTCCCCTCCCCATCTTCCTCTCTTCCTCTCCTCCTCCACCTTCCCTGTGGATTGTCTTGCCTTGATCATTCCCATCATGCTCATGCAGTACACAGCATTTCTCCGGCCTGTTTGCTGCATACACAAGCATCTTAGCATAGGCACGAAGAAGGGCCATGTTTGGGGTTTTTCCCCTAATATGGTGTCTCACTGATTGATATAACCCAGCAGTATCAAGGGCAAAGGCTGTTCACATTCTTTTACAGTTTTTCTCTATCGCTTTGGTAAATTTTTCAAATCTTTCTTGCAATTTGCAGAAGATCGAGTGCATTTCTCAAAACAGTTTGGACAAATAGCAAAACACCATGGATCACCTGCAAAAGCCAGTCTCTTGCTCAAAATCCTTAGTTCATCCCTCAAAAGCAAGTTTTTGTGTCAATATACGTGTCAGTCCCATCAGAATGTTTAGTCATTGTGTACGGATAAGACAGTCAAATCCATTAGTCATGTTGGCAATTGAATAGTGCACTTCGAAGGGACATTTTGATGTAAAATGTGGTTTAAGTGTGATGACAAGTGTTGTACATTTGACCTCATATAATGTATATGTGAGAGATTGATTGCAAAAGACAAGATTCACATTTACAGAATGACTTCTTTATTGGCAGACATTGACATTGACAAAAACATGAACATCTCCCCAAATTCTAAATCCTAATCCTGATCTTCAGCTTCTTCAGCTTCTTCACGTTCCCGTCTGTAAGGCCACAAATTTTCATCCACGTCACGCTGTTGTCCAATTTCTTGGCCTTCCATTGTCAGACATTGTAACTTTGTATTGTGCTCTGGTTATACAATTTCCAGTAGATTGTTCATTAGATGCTCCCTTGAGCTCATTCAGAAAACTGTTGATCATTGGTTGATCAACTCTCTTCGTTAGAGATTCAAGCTATTTACCAATTTAGATCATATTTACAAATGTCTTATGGAAATGTATAGAAATGTGCTTGACATGTTATGATAGCTTGGTAAATCATTTTGCATGTGAAGACTTATGATGAACTATAGCCTAAATGTTTTGGGGAGTGAGACTATTTGATAGATTCCCATAACAAAGCATTTTGATTAGCATGACAAAAGCAATTGATAATGTACGAAAAAACTGAGAATTGTACAAAATCATTTGCATGGATGGGCAAAAGCATTTGCAATTTGTTTAATGCAATGAGAAACTGCCTTTTTCATCTGCACAAATGGCATGATGATATGACAATTGAACAAGAACTTTTGAGAATTTCAATTCTGATGTGAGAAATGTACCAAACCAATTGAGAAAAACTGTAATGCTTTGGAAAGCTACCTTAATGCTTCCATTCAAATCACTCAGCATAGTTCACTTGACCATCTTTTAAATAGGAGGTAAAAATCCTCATGAATCCTTATAGCAGCAGCAACAACAACCAGTTAAACACGTGTGGTACAACCCTTATGGGACTGAACATGAAAAAGAAACAACACCAAAAGAAAGCTTCAAAATATATATTTTCTGTAGTAAAAATGTCTGGAAGTTATGGACAGCTGGTTATTGATGGCATGAATGCCAACAGAAACAAGGAAAACTGTAAAATATGAATGAGGTGAAAGTATCTTCTCCCATGCATCTCTCTCTCTCTCTCTCTCTCTCTCTCTCTCTCTCTCTCTCTCTCTCTCTCTCTCTCTCTCTCTCTGTTCACTCCTCCCCCTGTCTCTCTCACTTCTCTGTCAGAGGAAAAGAGCTCTCATATAAATAGCCCACACCCACTCCCACCATGGGGTTGAGTGTAATTACAATGAATTACTCTGCATCCTCCCCTGAGTCAATGTAGGGCCACTAAACAGACTGCAGGGAGTGCACAGACTTTTAACAGCATGCATAAATGTGTGATGTTTAATAACTATGAGGCCAAGTGTAAGTGTAAGCGTGTAAGGATTCTTTTTCTTAGTCCTGCTGAATTCCTCACCTTTCCTCATAGCGCAGTCACAGCGAGTCACAACACCTCATCAGCTGCAGAGAATTGTAACAACACATCATCACTGCCATTTAAAGCATAGATAGATAGATAGATAGATAGATAGATAGATAGATAGATAGATAGATAGATAGATAGATAGATAGATAGATAGATAGATAGATAGATAGATAGATAGATAGATAGATAGATAGATAGATAGATAGATAGATAGATAGATAGATAGATAGTTTGTCTTGTTAAGGTAGCTGAGTAAAAGAAGAAATCAAAATTATAAATAAATAAATAACAAGTAGATCATTCAGATCAGTTTAGCGGTGTTCAGGAGTCTGATAGCTGAAGGGAAGAGGCTGGGTCTGAAACGTGCTTTCTCTGTGCGGATGGACCTAAAACATCTTTCAGATTCCACATTTGGTGTACAATGAACTTTGGGTATTAAAACATGAGAGCGAATTGGCACGTTTGCTAAGTAACAAAACTACGCTATTCTGTTGCATTCCAAACTTTATTATTTTTTATCATTTTTATCAAAAAGGCTTTCCATGCTAGTGATCAGGGCACAGGGGAAGCTTAAAGACATTGCTATTCTTAAAACATTAAAAAAGCTTAAAGTAGCTCCACACTTCCTTGGTAGTACAACAAGGGCACTGACATTTAAAACAAGGCATTGAAAACTTTGTAAGTGTACAGGTCATTTATTAAAAACAGTTTTTAGAGGTAGTAGTTTGCAAGAGTTTCCGGTCGTAATTTCAAAGCCCAAGACAAAGGGCAGATTGACTCTTTTCCTAAGTCAAAATGACAAACTCCTCACCTTTCCTTGTTCTTATAATTCTGATGATGTATTATGTTTATGGTGATGTTTATATATGATGATATGATGTACCATGTTTATAAACATGGTCAGGGTCAAAGATGATGATGGGAATAGTTGACAGGGTGCAGTATCTAACTGCGCCCAAGCAACAGCAAAGAGAGGCCACAACAAATGTAAGTGAGTTGAGGTTGAGATCTGCAGAGGGACCATCTCCTGCCTGGCCCTGTTATCTCTCCGTGTGAGTAGGAAAGAGGCAGTGGGGGCATGAGCAGCTAATGTGTAATCCCTGACATCCCAATCTGCAGAAACTCATTTCAGGGAGGTCAACAACACATATACTACCCAGGACCGTCACTGTCACTCTCCCTCACTGCCCACGTCTCCCTGTCACTTGTCCTAATTACTTACAGTTTTTGCACACTGCTTGAACGCAGTAGACATATGCTTAAACCAAAGAGACATAACTTGAAGTTGTGTTACCATGCCTTAAACACAGTGTAACCATACCTTAAACAAAAGCGCTGCTTTACACTTCAGTTGCAATTCTGCAACACACTTGCTCCTTTTTGCAAAACACTTGCTCCTGCACACTACACACTATTTCATACATAAGACACTTCGTTCAAAAATGAAATACCGATGTATCATTGGCAAAACACATCTATTTAAAATACAAAAAACAGTGTTTTATATAAAGTACACTAGTGTGTTGGTGCTGATGTGACAGTGTTTTCATAAGATACAAGTGTGTGCAATTTTGTCATGAGAGTGACATTTTGGCGAAGGATTGTTAGGTTTTGATTGCAGAGTTTCAATTTGACATAGATGTCAATGGTTTATTTCCAAGTGTTGTGTCCTATGTGCTTGGGTGTAGAGTTTTGGCACAGCGAGCCAAATTTTGCAAAATGTGTTTAAGCAATGGGCAAAAACTGGATTTTGTTTACTTACTTTACTTGCTGGGCATCCGGCAGTCGCTTTTCAAATGCGGCAGACTGCCGGAGGTCGCAGAAGATTTGGGGTGTCTGTAAGCCTGCATGCGCTCAGGTGGTGGAGGTGTAAATTTTGGGTGTGTAATGGTGGCAGAGGTGTAATTTTGGATGTTTAATGGAGGCAGACGTGTCATTTTGGATGTGTGATGGTGTTATGGAGTTATTTCATAGGCACTCAGGAGGACGTGCTAAAGTTCCGTCACCCACCCACCCACCGACTCCTAACCGCACCCTCCTTCGACCTTCTCACTGCGGGTTTACTCTCACCTAAACACTCACATCACTCACACAGGTTCATTGTGTCTGACTGCTGCCGCTGTGTGGTATGTGTGTGGGTGTATGCTGTGTGTGTGTGTGTGTGTGCTGGGCTATGATGTTTGTGTGTGTTTGTTTATGTGTGTGTGTGTGTGTGTGTGTGTGTTCTGTGTGGTATGTGTGTGGGTGTATGCTGTGTGTGTGTGTGCTGGGCTATGATGTTTGTGTGTGTTTATTTATGTGTGTGTGTGTGTGTGTGTGTGTGTGTGTGTGTGTGTGTGTGTTCTGTGTGGTATGTGTGTGGGTGTATGCTGTGTGTGTGTGCTGGGCTATGATGTTTGTGTGTGTTTGTTTATGTGTGTGGGTGTGTGTGTGTGTATGTGTGTGTGCATCTGTGTGGTATGTGTGTGGGTGTGTGTGTGCTGGGCTATGATGTTTGTGAGTGTGTGTGTGTGTGTGTGTGTGCTGGGCTATGATGTTTGTGAGTGTTTGTTTATGTGTGTGCGTGTGTGTGTTCTCAAAGAGTCATTCACTGGCTATTACATGGTGGCAAACAAGCCCAAGGTCTCTAGCACAGCGAGAGGATGGCGTTCAACTCCTCCTGAATGACACCGGGCAGCAATGAGCTCATTTGTCAAAGGGATTACCAGCCTTGCCTTGCAGGCCGACCTGTGGTCTTATTCATGAGACTGTCTAGGCTGAAGCGCTGCTTCACCTCCGCCTTTGGTTAATGGAGGGCCAGTAGGCAGCAGGGGCACCACAGACGCCTCTCATCAGAGTCCACAACAGGGACGCAGACCTGCCACACAGCAGGCCCCAGCATACCAGTCCTGACCATATGTTGACATGAATATCCTGATACATATTATTATTATTATTATTATTAGTAGTAGTAGTAGTAGTAGTACTGGTAATAGTAGTAGTAGTCGTAGTAGTAGTAGTGTTTTTATCATTATTAATATTATCGTTATTATTATTGTTGTTGTTATTATTATTTTACAGTTTTTCTCAGTGGCTTTTTGATTTCTCGAATCATTCTCTGCATTTGCAAAACAGTAAGTGCATCTCTCAGAACAATTCGTACAAATAGCAAAACACCATGGATTACCTGCAAAAACCAGTCTCCTGCTCAAAATCCTGGAAAAGTTCATTTCTCAAAATGTAATATTTGTGTCAGTGAAGATGTCAGTGCCATCAGAATGACAAGTCAAATTGGTTAGTCATGTTGTCAATATAACAGTGTGCTCTGGAGGAATGTTTTGATGTAAACTATGGCTAAACTAAAGTTTTGATGACAGTTATTGCAAATTGTAAGTTACACCTTAGTGTATGTGAGAGGCTGATTGCCAGACACTGATTTACATAATTTACATTTACACTAATTACTGTTTGTACTGTACCTTGTTGACAACCCATGTTTCCTTCAGAAAGGAAGCACTGCATAGCACAAAGAAAAAAAAAATCAAAAGTAGAAATGTGAACATTCTCCTTAGGGAAAACTGTACATTCAGTGCTGTACGTCAAGATTCACCTGGGAGCAATTTACCAATTCAGTACGAATTTAGAAAAAAAGTCTAATGGAAATGTTTAGAAATATGCTTGACATATTATGACAACTTGTTCAACCATTTTGCATGTAAAGACTTATACAATGAATTAATGCCTACATAGGGAGACTATTCAACAGAGACCCATTGTAATACATTTTGATCAACATGATACAAGCAACTGATGATGCAGAAAACAGCAGAGAATTGTACATAATCATTTGCATGGATGTAGTATTTGCAGAAGCATTTGCAACTTGTGCACAAGTGACACAATGATGAGACTGAACAAGTTTTGAGAATTTCAATTTGAGAAAAACTGTAAATAGCACTTTCCATACAATGAATGCATCTTAAAATGTTTTTTTTTATCACAAAACATAATATAAAGATAATACAAAATAGTATTATTTATTATTATCAATTATTATTTGTAATTAAGTTTTTAGCTAAAGCACAGTCAGCTGAATGTCCTGGAGCATTAGACTGTACAAGTTTGCTCATCCTCTCCATATTGACTCAGTGGGAAGACCCAGTGCAGCCAAACGGCCAAAGGCTTATTTCACATAGACCGATGCGATCTCAGCATTACCATAGAAGGACTATAAGTCACCCAGATACAAACACAGTGATGTGTGATATGGATCAGGATCCGACACATACACATTTAGCGTGCATCTATCATGCGGTAGAGTCCACAGGGATAGTCACAATTAGTTTAGCAGAAAGGCTATTCATCATGCCAGCTATACAAAGAAGCTTTAATAAAAAAATACATTCCAGCAAATTAAGTAATACGACAATTATAATATATAAAGTTGAAATAATAAAACAACATTTAAAAACATTTAAAAATAAAACCATTATTTTTTCATTATCATCACCAGTTATATTACTGTTGTATACTCAGCATTGATTTTGATCGGTTTGTAAGTATGTTTAAGAGTGTGCATGTGTGTGTGTGTGTTTATGTGTGTGTGTGTGTCTGTGTGTGTGTGTATGTGTGTGTGTGTGTGTGTGTGTGTGTGTGTGTGTGTATGTGTGTCTGACTGTGGAGCCCGTCTATAATGAAAGGAATAATTTTGAGATGAATCTCATCTGACGCACGTGTAGTTACAGAGCGCTCTTAACTGCATAAATACGACTCACTGAGAGGTGGCAAATTCAGCTTCAGGTAGTCTGGTGGTAATTGCCAATTCTAATTGGCTAATTGCCAACGCCAGTACAGGGTCTGCAAAGCAATACTTTCAGACCTAAGCAGGTGTTAGAGTAAGTGTTTGTGTGTGTTTGTGTGTGTGTGTGTGTGTGTGTGAGGGAGAGCGAGAGAGAGAGAGAGAGCGAGAGAGTGAGAGAGAGGAAAAGAGAGAGAGAGAGAGAATGTGTTTGTGTGTGTGTGTGTGTGTTGTGTTGTGTATGCAAAAAACAAAAAAAACAAAAACGTTTGAACCCATTTTATTCCTAAATTTGTGTGTTGTCTTTAGGCAGCATTTTTGTTTATTTCTATTTTTGTTTTTCCTGTAGTATTACTGTGTAAAAAAGTTGGAGAGGCTAAAAACACAGAAAGATCAATAGCACTATATTGGAGGGAAAAGTTTAGTTGAAGCATTTGAGTTGGCTGATAACAGAGGCAGCTGTGTTGCTGCGGTTTCAGCATTTGAATAGAATAGAAATCACCAGTGGAATGTGTGTGTGTGTGTGTGTGTGTGTGTGTGTGTGTGTGTGTGTGTTTGTGTGTGTGTGTGTTAGTGTTGCTTTCGTAAACGAAAATAATGACTTAATATTGGCGTCAACAAACCTTTATCATGTGATAAAAACGAGGCGAGACGTAAATGCTGGTCTTGTGACGATAACTATAGTTAAATATACAATGCAATATAGATGACGAATAAAAACGAGACTAAATGTGGCTTACAAAATAAAAACTATGCTAAAATATCTCTTCATTTTTGTTGACCAAAACTCGTTTAGGCAGCTTATTTATTATTATTATTATTTTTTTAAGTAAGCCTATTTGCGTTCCTTGTATCTCAGTTCCGGACTGCAGACACAGGTGACTGATCCCCTTTCGCGGCATTATTTAAAAGTATTGCACAGAGATAAGGACTATGGCCAGCCAGAGGGGGGTCCTCTTTGGACGAAAGAGAAGAAACAACATTTGGACAACATTGGATGAATAAAGTATGTCTGCTCTAAATGTTAACGTAAGGTATAGAAGTTAACGCACTGTTTGTTTGCTACTCGTCTAAGGCAGACTGTAGCTTGCTAAAATGCCTCTATACCTCGATACCCCTTTATCCACTATGACCATCTTATCAGACAGGATTTCTTGTAAAGATTCCCGAGTGTCCATGCGTATATTATTATCATGCGAATATTATTTCGCCAAAACGAAATATCTCTAGCCCCACGACGTAATGTATCACAGGCAATGTGTTAACATCTAGCTAATGTCTTCCAGACATTCATGTTACTTCGTGGGGCTAGACACCTGGGGCGTTTTGGAGAAATAACATTGCTTAAGCATGGATACTAGCGATCTTTACAAAAAATCCTGTCTGATAAGATGACATTGGTGGATGTATTCATGGATGTATGAAGGCAGTTTAGCAAACTATAACCTGCTTTAGATGGGTAGCAAACCGAGTACAACAGGTAGCCTCATTATTATGCTTGTTAGCTATATCAGTCAATCAGACAGTCAATAAGAAGCCTGAAAAGGAACAGTCAAGAAAAAAATCTTTTTTATAGCTCCATGTGTATCCTGTTTCACTTTTAAGAGTAAAATTGAAACAGATCTGTACTATTACCCTATTCAGGTTCGTATGGTCAATAGGGAGTTATTACAGTTTTTCTCGATTGGTTTGGTACATTTCTCACATCAGAATTGAAATTCTCAAAAGTTCTTGTTCAATTGTCACATCATCATGGCATTTGTGCAAATGAAAAAGGCAGTTTCTCATTGCATTAAACAAATTGCAAATGCTTTTGTCAATCCATGCAAATGATTGTGTACAATTCTCAGTTTTTTCGTACATTATCAATAGCTTTTGTCATGCTAATCAAAATGCTTTGTTATGGGAACCTATCAAATAGTCTCACTCCCCAAAACATTTAGGCTATAGTTCATCATATAAGTCTTCACATGCAAAATGATTTACCAAGCTATCATAACATGTCAAGCACATTTCTATACATTTCCATAAGACATTTGTAAATATGATCTAAATTGGTATATTGCTCCCAGGTGAATCTAGACTTACTCTAATGAAGAGAGTTGATCAACCAATGATCAACAGTTTTCTGAATGAGCTCAAGGGAGCATCTCATGAGCAATCTAATGGAAAGTATATAACCAGAGCACAATACAGAGTTACAATGTCTGACAATGGAAGGACAAGAAATTGGACAACAGCGAGGGAGAAGGAGAGGAAGAGGGGTGAGGCTGCGTGGTGGAGGATTTGGAAGAGGAAAAGGCAGAAGAGGCCGACACATTCGTGTTCCTGATGAGATCAGACCGACACTCGTAGACCACGTTTTGAATCATGGGCTGACAATGGCTGAAGCGGGGAGAAGGGTACAACCAAATGTTGGCAGAACAACTGTGTCCTCAATCATTCAAACTTTCCGCAGAGAGAACAGGTGTGTAATCTAACAGTATGTGCTGTATTACATGGAGTTTACTGTATTTACATATCAGCAATGGCCCATACAAAATTACAGTAGGCTATTTCACTGATGCTCTATACAATGCCATTATGTCTTCCTCAAATTGGTTTTGGTTTACATTTCTATATATTTTCCCACATAGGACTGCAAGACAAGTGCACAGGGGTGGTAGAGGGCGGATTTTCACACCACAACAGGAGATGGCTATCTGCAATATTGTTGTGGAAAACAACGCCATTACACTAAGAGAGATACAGACTACTATTTTAGAGGACAACGACACGTTTGCAAATGTACAGACAGTCAGTATCTCTACCATTGACAGAGTGCTAAAAAAACAGCACATGCGCATGAAACAGCTATACACTGTCCCATTTGAAAGAAATGGTGAGAGGGTGAAGGAGCTGCGCTACCAGTTTATCCAGGTATAACTTGTATTCCAAAACCATATATATAGATATGTCCTCGTTTGTAAGTCGCTTTGGGTTTACAGTAAAAAGCACCTGCCAAATGCAATGTAATGTAATGTAATGTAATGTAATGTAAAGATGTACACTATACTGTAAGTGTGGCGTTTGCACATATGCTATGGCTGTAGAAAAGAAGATGCAATATGTCATATACGTTTGATCTAACGTCCTTTGCAAATGCATGTAATGCAGTAATTCCAAAAATAACATTTTGTGTCTTCTGGATTTAGCGCATGATGGAACTGGAAGCTAGTGAGCCACCCTATAACTTCATTTACATGGACGAGGCTGGCTTCAATCTTACAAAGCGCAGAAGACGGGGTCGAAACATCATTGGACACCGAGCCACTATTGATGTGCCAGGCCAAAGGGGTGGCAACATAACTATGTGTGCTGCAATATCAGATAATGGTGTGCTGACACACATTCCACTGATGGGTCCATACAATACAGAACGTTTAGTAACATTCCTAGACACCTTGTACAGGGATCATATTCTAGGTGGCCCAGCCGAAAATATGGCCCAGCCGAAATATGCCATAATATCGGACAATGTAAGCTTCCACAAGTCCAACCAAATAAGGCAGTGGTTTGCAAACCATAACAGAATGGTGATGGAGCTTTTACCACCATACTCCCCATTCCTCAACCCCATTGAGGAATTTTTCTCAGCCTGGAGGTGGAAGGTATATGACCGTGAGCCACACACACAACTAACCCTTCTGGCTGCAATGGATGCAGCATGCCAGGATATAACAGCAGATTCCTGCAGAGCATGGATAAGGCACACCAGAAGATACTATCCACGCTGCCTTGCACGGGAGGACATCCGGTGTGATGTGGATGAAAATTTATGGCCTGACAGACGGGAACGCGAAGAAGCTGAAGATCAGGATTAGGATTTAGATTTTGGGGAGATGTTCATATTTTTTGTTTACTTACTGTATGACCTATGTTTATATTTTTGACCTATGTTTACTTACTGTATTTTACCTTTGTTCTGTGCAGTGCTGTCTTATTTTTCTTTACGCAATGCAATGTCAATGTCTCCCAATAAAGGAGTCATTCTGTAAATGTGAATCTTGTCTTTTGCAATCAATCTCACATATACATTACATGAGGTCAAATGTATAACACTTGTCATCACACCTAAACCACATTTTACATCAAAATGTCCCTTCGAAGTGCACTATTCAATTGCCAACATGACTAATGGATTTGACTGTCTTATCCGTACACAATGAAACAATGACTAAACATTCTGATGGGACTGACACGTATATTGACACAAAAACTTGCTTTTGAGGGATGAACTAAGGATTTTGAGCAAGAGACTGGCTTTTGCAGGTGATCCATGGTGTTTTGCTATTTGTCCAAACTGTTTTGAGAAATGCACTCGATCTTCTGCAAATTGCAAGAAAGATTTGAAAAATGTACCAAACCAATTGAGAAAAACTGTAAATGTGAAATACGTGGTTGAAAGGATGTTAGTGAATGACTCAGAGCACGTTGCATTTTGAATGCCATCACTTATGGTCTTGTGATGCCTATTTTGTTTCTAAAACAATTGCATGTTATACATTCAAACCAGAGCATCTTCTGTGTCTGGAATGAATGTAGTCTACAGTATTTTTGAGTCTATTAGGTAACAATAATGTAATAATAACAACCTTTTTTACATGGTTTCTTTGACTAAAAGAAAATGTTGGTTTTCTCTGTACTATTAGCTACTTGTATTATATTGTACTATATGTACTGGGTTAAATAGAATTGCATTACTAAAAAGTGACAAAAAATAAAATGTCCACTGACTAAAACTAGATTAAAATGTAATCAGTTTTTGTCAACTAAAACTAGACGAAAATACTCATGGATAACTCTGATAAAAATAAGACTAAAATGCTCAGACTTTTAGTCAACTAAAACTTGACTAGACTAAAAAGGGTATGGACGTGACTAAAACTAATAAAAACTAAAATGACATCTTCATGCAAAGGCTAGACTAAAACAAAAATTAAAACAGGCCGCCAAAAACAACACTAGTGTGTGTGTGTGTGTGTTGCATTTTCAGGTGTGAATGCAACCTTTTCTGTTCTCTGAACCAGCCCCAGATGGAAGGGTGGAAATGTTTGTGTGTGCATGTTTGTGTGTGTATGTGCATGTGCATGTTTGTGTGTGTATGTGCATGTTTGTGTGGGAATGTGCATGTTGTGTGTATGTGCATGTTTGTGTGTGTGTGTGCATGTTTGTGTGTGTGTGCATGTTTGTGTGCGTGTGCATGTTTGTGTGTGTATGTGCATGTTTGTGTGTGTGTGTGCATGTTTGTGTGTGTGCGTATGTGCATGTTTGTGTGTGTATGTGCATGTGCATGTTTGTGTGTGTGTGTGTGCATGTTTGTGTGTGTGTGTGTGTGTGCATGTTTGTGTGTGTGTGCGTATGTGCATGTTTGTGTGTGTGTGCATGTTTGTGTGTGTATGTGCATGTTTGTGTGTGTATGTGCATGTTTGGGTGTGTGTGTGCATGTTTGGGTGTGTGTGCATGTTTGGGTGTGTATGTGCATGTTTGTGTGTGTGTGTGTGTGTATGTGCATGTTTGTGTGCGTACGTGCATGTTTGTGTGGGAATGTGCATGTTTGTGTGTATGTGCATGTTTGTGTGTGTGTGCATGTTTGTGTGCGTATGTGCATGTTTGTGTGTGTGTGTACGTGCATGTTTGTGTGTGTATGTGCATGTTTGGGTGTGTATGTGCATGTTTGTGTGGGAATGTGGGAATGTGCATGTTTGTGTGTGTGTGCATGTTTGTGTGTATGTGCATGTTTGTGTGTGTAAGTGCATGTTTGTGTGTGTGTGTGCATGTTTGGGTGTGTATGTGCATGTTTGTGTGTGTGTGCATGTTTGTGTGTATGTGCATGTTTGTGTGTGTAAGTGCATGTTTGTGTGTGTGTGTGCATGTTTGTGTGTGTGTGCATGTTTGTGTGTGTGTGTGTGTGTATGTGCATGTTTGTGTATGTGCATGTTTGTGTGCGTACGTGCATGTTTGTGTGGGAATGTGCATGTTTGTGTGGGAATGTGCATGTTTGTGTGTATGTGCATGTTTGTGTGTGTGTGTACGTGCATGTTTGTGTGTGTATGTGCATGTTTGGGTGTGTATGTGCATGTTTGTGTGGGAATGTGGGAATGTGCATGTTTTTGTATGTGTGCATGTTTGTGTGTATGTGCATGTTTGTGTGTGTAAGTGCATGTTTGTGTGTGTGTGTGCATGTTTGTGTGTGTGTGCATGTTTGTGTGTGTCTGTATGTGCTTGTGTTTAGCAGTATGATCACAGGAGGTATGTGTTTCTAAGCAACCAACATGTAAGCAGAACGTGATGAACAGAGATGTCAAACACGAACAGGAGCACAAAGCTTACATTTAGTGTTGACCCATCTCATATCTCAAGAGTCTGCAGGTTAAAAGCATTGTATTGGCAGGTGTGTGTGTGTGTATGTGTGTGCATGTCTGCTTGCCTGTGTGTGTGTGTGCGTGTGTGTGTGTGCTCGTGTGCGTGTGTGTATGTGTGTGTGTGCGCGTGCATGTCTGCTTGCCTGTGTGTGTGTGCGTGTGTGTGTGCATGTGTGTGTGTGTGTGTGTGCGTATCTGCTTGCCTGTGTGTCTGTGTGTGTGTGTGTGTGTGTGCATGCATTCATGCCTGTGTGTGTGTGTGTGTGTGTGTGTGTGTGTGTGTGTGTGTGTGCACACCACATGTGTATGTGGGTACTGTATGTGTACATGCGGACATGTGAATACATGTGTGTGTGTGTGTGTGTGTGTGTGTGTATGGATGTGTTCATGCATGTATATCTGTGGAAGCAGAGTATGTATCTTTATGTGTGTAAAGCGCGTCTGTCTGAATTTCCTTCTCCAGACTAACAGGGTGCCATTGTGCTATTGTTATGCTGTCAGACTACGACAACAAGAAAATGAGAGCAGGCTCCAGTGTGTGTGTGTGTTGGTGTGTGTGTGCGTGTGTGTGTGTGTGTGTGTGTGTGTGTGCTATTGTTGTGCTGTCAGGTTATGGTGACACGAAAATGAGAGTGGACCCCAGTGTGTCTGTGTGTGTGTATGTGTGTCTGTTTATGTGTTTATGTGTGTGTGTGAGTGTTTGTTTGTGTGTGTGTGTGTGCATCTGAGTGTGTTATTGTTGCGCTATGGCAACATGAACATGAGAGCAGACCCCAGACACTAGTACCTGCCCAGTGGAGCAGAACCCTTTTAGCTCAGAGCAGACGTGTGTGTGTGAGGTCTCGCTGTGTAACACTATGTGTGTGTGTGTGTGTGTGTGTGCACGTCCCTGTGTGTGTGTGTGTGTGTGTGTGTATGTTTGTGTGTCTGCGTGTGTGTGTATGTGTCAGAGTGGCAGTGTGTAACTCCTGGCTGTGTAAGACCACAATGAGCAGAGACAATCCATTAGCGCTGCGCGTGTCACTGATGTAAAGGCTGACCTTTGACCTCTGCACTGGGTGTGTGTGTGTGTGTTTGGGGGGGGGGGGGGTGTAGGAGCGGGGGCTGCTAGAGGTGTGTAGTGCGCTGTGGTGTCTAGGGAAGTTAAGGCTTCTCTTTGGCTTATCTTGCCATTTATTTCCACGTAGGCCAACTGACAGGAAAGGCTTCGTCAGCAGGAATGCTGCACACACAAGCACAAACAGCTACACTAACACAGAAGGGAAATACGCCAGGCAACATATTCACTCTCAATTCCATTTATTTCAATTTTATTCAATTTAATTAATTTCAGTTCAGTTCTTTTCATTACCACCGCCAGGGTTTGGTTGGTTGGTTAGCAGGATAACTCAAAAAGTTATGGACGGATTTTGATGAAATCTGAAGATCAAAAATCGGCTAACATAAAAATGATTCATAAAAGTGATTTTGGTGGTGATCTGAGCTGCCCTGGTGGAGGTCGAGGTCTGCACTCTCTGAGTGCTTTTCTAGTTTTCATTTTTTTTTTCATTAATTTGAAGTTCAGATATATATTCTTTCGCAGCATGCAACATTTTCTTAACATTGGCCCAAACTGACTGTTATCCAAAAACACACACTGGCATTAAGGATACACCTGGTATTGCTTCAGTATTAAATAAGAAAGTAGGAGTTCAGCTACATGTGTGAAGTGCCTGAGAAGCCCCCTCATACAGCTTTGAAAGAGCTGCATTGGAAGTTTTAGGGGTCTCTAAATCAAATGTTCAATTACACCCACATATTGCCAAACACATCATTTGACATAATAGTCATGAGGCTTAAATACTTTGTCACATGCTAACGAGCTGTCATCAAAATAAACACCATAAAAACAGCTCTACTGACAATTAAAATAATAACACTGACATGACACTGTTGTGTTCATGTGTCACATTATGAAAACAGTCTCTCACAAAATAGTCTCTCTCAATAATACAATACGTCTGCGCATCTTATGACTTATGCGCATCTTATAAGGCATGGCGTAATGCAAGGAAATGCAGGGTGTTTAACCATTCACAGCATGATCAAAAGACTAATTAAACGTGGCACAGAAGTAAAACTGAAATATTCATCTTAATCGTCGCCTCGTCGCGCGCGCCATCCAGATAAAAGTGAATAAATGGCACAGCGCTCCCGGGAGAGAGGTGCACGGGGGGGTTACGTAA
>CM050217.1:17792500-17795000 GCA_027475355.1 Coilia nasus
AAACTGTTTTCAGATGCTTTCTGTTAATGATTTCTACTAATTTTATACATATTTTGTGTGTGTTTTTTTATGCTTTTATATCTTTTATCTACCACATACTGATTTTATGTTTATGCTTTTACACTTATTTTACCTTTTATGCTTCTACACTTACTTGATCTTTTATGCTTTTACATATTGTCCTTTGCTTTTATTTTTGTGAAGCACATTGAATTGCCGCT
Organism: Coilia nasus; assembly: GCA_027475355.1. Taxonomy (NCBI): domain Eukaryota; kingdom Metazoa; phylum Chordata; class Actinopteri; order Clupeiformes; family Engraulidae; genus Coilia; species Coilia nasus. The sequence goes on from CM050217.1 coordinate 17,792,722, forward strand.
GTGTATGAAATGCGCTATACAAATAAACATGCTCTGCCTTGCCTTGCCTTCAAAGTCTCCACATGTGACCTATGGACAAAAAAGTTCCACTTTAATGTCAATACTAGATGTTGATTTGGAATATAGCACATTACATGTATGTGCACAGCGTATGTACAGCTGCATGTGTGTATTTCTGTGAAAGATACTCTCATTCTTACATTGGCCTCTTTTCAACTGACTCATCCTCATTCGTGCCCGCTAAAACCACACAGACCTTGACTTCTCTTTCCTCTTCTCGTTTATCTCATTTCCCTCTCTGTCCCTCTCTATTTCTCTGTCTTATAAGTGTCTCCATCCCTCTCGTTCTCAATCTACTGCCTATTTTTCGGTCTGTTGTTCCGAATCTCTTTTCCTGTCCTCTTCCTATGTTTCTCTTTCCATTTCTCTGTCACTCTCTTTGCACCCCCCACCCCCTCGCATGTCTCACTCCATTTCTCACTCCATTTCTCTCCTTCCTTCCTCACCCCCCCCTCCTCTCTCTTGCTCTCTTTAATGCTCACTCACTTTCTCTCTGTCACACACTCAACTGTCACCTCCTCTTCTGCTCTTCCTCTCCCTCTCTCTCTTTTTTTCTCTCTCTCTTTCTCTCTCTCTCTCTCTCTCTCTCTCTCTCTCTCTCTCTCTCCTCGCTACTCTCTATCTCTGTCTGTTGGCCTCTCATCTCTCTTTAACTTCTGTCTTCCTTTGTAAATCTGTGCACAGCACAGATGCTAATATTTCCTATAAATTACTGTTGGGGTTTCCACTGCACTGTTGCACTGGGGCAAGTCCACTACACTGTTTGGCAGCCCAGCTAGCTGGCGAGGCCACACCTATGACATTCTACATGAATACTGTAGAGAACTGTACATCCATGCCTTCGTAACAAACAGGTGTCATATCATTACCTCATTTCAAATGATGTACGCTTCATATTCTCATGAAATAAATACAGTTTTTCTCAAATGCTAAAACACAATTTCCGAAACCATGCACGATTTTCTCCAAACTGTAAACACAAACTCCAGTTGTCCAGAACCATTTCCCAAAACTTTGGATTCTTGTTGCAATGCACACTGTCATTCAAAATTCTAAAGTCAATTGCCCTCCTATGTACACTGACTCACATCATGAATCATATGGGCAAACACCTGTCTCACAGTTTTACAATTAGCAATCAGAGCTATGGAAGATGCATGTGGAGATATAGCAACTGATGCTTTTCATGGATGGATTTGCCATGCTAGACACAATTTCACCCACTACTTGCCAGAAAACATTGGATGTGATGGTGTGGCCAGACCAAAACAAATGAGAGGTTCTTTTGGATCTTATATCTATTCATATGATGGTTTGTGTGTTTCATTTGACAACAAAATAGCATTTTGAGAATAAATAACATTGTTATTGAAGGACTTTGCCTATTGTGTGTGCCTATTGTAAGTCATCACACAAGCCACCTTTGTGCAGTGATGTGCTTTTCCTTGACAGGTGATGTGCGTAAAGGTGATCAGGTGAAACAGGTGATCTCACTCAGTAATGAAGTTAAATTAAGGTATAAAAGGCTCAATATGGGTCACTGAGCTGACAGTTGAGAAAACAACATTCCGAAAACAAAGGAAATCAGTTGGGACTTGAGACAAAGAATTATTGATGCACATAAAACAGGAGAAGGATATACAAAGCTATCCAAGCGTTTCCGAGTCTCAAGAACTGGAGTTACAGGCGTAATCCAGAAATTCAAAGACAGCCACACAGTGCAGAACAAGCCTGGCAGTGGTAGGACGCGAAAGATTTCAAAGACACTGGAAAGAAAACTATTGAGAGATGTGTCTAAAGACCCCAGAACAACTGCCAAGACACTGGCGAATGATTTGGCCACATCAGGAATCATAGTCTCTAAGAAGACCATCACTAGAGCTCTGCGCAGGAATGGACTGCGATGTTGCAGACCAAGAAAAACTCCACTTTTGAAGAAAGGACACCTTCAAGCCAGACTTAAGTATGCTCAGGACAAGCTAGAGAAAGGTTTTTCATACTGGAAGTGTGTCTTATGGTCTGATGAGACTAAACTAGAGCTGTTTGGCCACAGAGACACTGCTTACATTTGGAGAAAAAGAGAGGGAGAGGTATTCAACCCAAAGAACACTGTCCCCACAGTGAAACACGGTGGTGGGAGTATTATGCTGTGGGGATGCTTCAGTGCATCTGGAACTGGAAACCTTGTCAATCACGAATCACGAATAAAGAAAAATATG
>CM050217.1:17802500-17807500 GCA_027475355.1 Coilia nasus
GTGTGGCAGTGACATCTGTAGAATTCACGTGTGTGTGTGTGTGTGTGTGTGTGTGTGTGTGTATGTGTGTGTGTGTGTGTGTGTGTGTGTGTGTGTGTGTGTGTGTGTGTGTGTGTGTGTGTGTGTGTGTGTCTGGGTGGCAGTGACGTCTGTGGCATTCATCTTCTCCATGCCCCCCTGAGGAGCGGAAGCAATCAGGGGCTCTTGAGACACGGCTGGACGCCCAGTTGATCTGCCAGCCCCCCCTCCAGCAGCAGCTTTGATTAACGCCCAGTAATCCGCAGCCCCGGATGGACCAGTAGCAGCAGCAGCCAAGCATCAGGGGGGGTTGGGTTCTGCAGGCTGTCTCCCAAGTAGGCACCCATTTGAATCTGCGGGTGTCTCCTAAGTAGGAGCCCATTTGAATCTGGAGGTGTCTCTTACTGTAAGTAGGCGCCCATTTGAATCTGGGGGTGTTTCCTACTGTAAGTAGGCGCCCATTTGAATCTGGAGGTGTGGGGTGTCTGCAGGCTGTCTCCTAAGTAGGTGCCCCTTTGAATCCTTGGGGGGGGCACCCAATGTGCATCTAGGGGGGGTTGTAGCCAGTCTCCCAAGTAGGCACCCATGTCCATCTGCATCCTCTTTCCTAAAGGGCCTTCACACACTGGCTTTGACACTTTTCTTTCAAATTCAACACTATTCCACAATATTCTTTCACTTTCAAATTCGAGAAATTTTGTTTGCCCCTGCATATCCGCTGCACATTGAACATCATAGTTTTACATCTAACACCATTACAAACAATAATGACAAACAATGGATTTTAATTACATCATGTAACGCCACACCTGTGTGCGTCTGAGGGGGAATCTGCCTCCTGTAACTAAAAGGGCTGCATACCAGCTTCGACACTAATTTGTGAGCCCTTTCAAATTCGATCATTTTGTTTGTCCTGCATACCGGCTGCACAATGAACATTATAAATTTACATGTAACGCCATTACGAACAATAATGATAAACAATGGATTTTAATGACCGACACTGATCTGTGTCCCGTTTCCTAAATAGGCACCCATGTGCATTTTGGGGGGAATTTGCACTCTGTCTCCTAAGTCCACACCCGTGTGCATCTGGGTTGTATTTGCATCCTTTAGGTATGTGCCCACATGCATTTGGAGGGGATTCTGCATCCTGTCTCCTAAGTAGGCATCCATGTGCATCTGGGGGGGGGGGGGGGGGGGGTTCTGTGTCCTGTCTCCTAAGTAGGCATCCATGTCCATCTGGGGGGGGGGGGGGGGGGGGGGGGGGGGTGTGTTCTGTGTCCTGTCTCCTCAGTAGGCACCCATGTGCATCTGGGGGGGTTTCTGCATCTGGTCTCCTAAGTAGGCATCCATCCATGCATCTGCCTGGTAAGGGCCCACTGAGGCAACACAGTCCCAACAGAGACTAAGATCTGCACGTGTCAAGCAGTTCACATGTCTCTAATGCAATGTGATCACTGCTTAGCGATCTCACTACACCGCTCTAAAAATGAATCCATGATTATATGTTAAGATATGTATGTATGTATATATATATATATACATCCTTTTTTATGTGACTATCAATCATCATGTTTGTTCAGCAGTTAATGCGCGCTGCTTTGCTACGTTGTGAGCGGGTATTAGTGGGGTTGACGCCACTAATCGGCGGATGTTTGTGCAAATGACACATGCGACTGAGTGTGTTTCAGGATTGTGAGGGGCAGACAATCAAAGGGGCAGACGTCAGTCCCCAGGAAAACAGCAGGCAGAATCAGCCTCCGTCCACGCCTGCACAGCTGGCTCCGGTCGCCATGGCGATGAGGGAGAGCGGGAAAGCACGCGGCTCGGGGTGCTGACCACAGCTATGTCCCGTGTCCTCTGCCGCCGTGCAGCCAAGCTCAGCGGCCACCCCGCCAATTGCAACGGCTGACAGAACCACAAGCAATTTAACGGCTGAGTGACACCGATTAATTGAGCAATATGCGCACACCCTCAGCTGGACTGCTTAAGCAGTTTAAGGTGAGATTGAACCGTATGTCAACTGCCGGATTCGGCGGTGGGAAAAGCTTGTCATGAATGGGAAAAGCTGTCATCATTAATCACAGGTAATGCTAATCAGGTAATCCTACAGGTTAGGATTATGGGATAAAGAATATTTCATGTCTGACAGTTTCATGTGTCATTTAGAGTGCATGGATATCACAGCACTATATATAGGGTTGTAAGTGTTTTTTAAGGTTGTTGTTTTTCTATAATTATCCACACTACATAAATGTCAACACCTCACCCCTAAAGAGCACAATAAAATGACCAAACACAGGAATATAAATGATTCAGAGAAAGCAAACAACCATTTGAATACACATAGAAGCATTATCATACACGTAGAAGAGCTAAGAAATGAAAGCCTGCGAAAGTTCTGCCAGGAAGACGACATTGGCTGGAACGTGCGCTGTCTCCGACCAATCAGCGGCAGCCACCTGCTTTATAATGACCTGTCTAATTTACCTTTTTTGCTGCTTCAGGTGCCGACGTTTTGACGCATCCTCCTCCCTCCCCACCACCACCAGGTTGGTCCCTGTCCATCCGCCTGGGGGGAAAATTCTGGGTTCTGCTAAACGGCAACGGCTGGTTCTGCCGGATCCCAACGATGCAAGACCCAGGCTGATGACCGGACCTACGGCAAAGAATATCTACTTTCTAATTAATGTTCAGTTGTTTATTCTGACCATATTAAAATGCTTTAATTGGAATTCTTATTCTCTGAGTCTTTCTGGCCGAACTGTAAATCAGGCTGCCAAGCCGTCCCTAGCATACATTAAAAAGATAATGTACTCTTAGTTTTGTCAAATAATTAGTGTGATGCTGACATTTAGAACGTATGCACTTAATTATTTTTATTACTAACTTAACAAATTAATTTATGAATTGAAATGCAATTAAAGTGTGTGTATCATGGTGCCCATATGGTAGATAGCATATACTTAGTATTACTAGATACTATAGATAAGTACAGTATATCCTCTATATTTCTGCGTCTGATGCAGATCATCAGAGACAGAGAGTAGCCTGTGTACTTAATCCTGTATTTGACTAAATGTGATAGGGACATAGTGTGGCCTTGCTTTTGCACCTATATAAGTGAGTTTGATGCTGGCCATTATGCAGAGTACATACTTATTTCTGCGCAGGGAAGACTGAGATTGTGGCCTCTGGCCCCTTCATGATTGTCAGATGAATATGAAGGTTTTCTTATTTCTTATGCAAGGCCAAGGGTGTTTGCCATTCTGGCATTATGCTTTGTGACCTAATATGCTCTGTTGGTATTTAATCAGGTGTGTTGACATGCTGATATGAAGCTTCTAATCTGTCTAACATGTTGGTTAGTATCATCTGAGTGTGTGGCTGTTCTAAGATGCACTGAATGCGTTTTAAAAGAAGAGTGTTTTACTAATTTTGTTCACTAACACTGTTTTTGTGTGTAAAACCCATTCATTGTGAGGTTAATAATACTAGCTGTATCTGTGTGTGTGTGTGTGTGTGTGTGTGTGTGTGTGTGTGTGTGTGTGTGTGTGTGTGTGTGTGTGTGTGTGTGTGTGTGTGTGTATGTGTGTGTGTGCGTGTGTGTGTGTATGCATGTGTGTGTATCAGTAAAGTTAAGTTAAGCAGTCTTTAAATGTGTGCATCTGACTGTCTGTCATGCTGGTAAAATATTCCAACATTCTTTCTGAGTGTGTGTCATGGTGGCGAAGTGTGCCAGCAGTCTTTGTGAGCGCATGACACACTAGTTAAGCATGCAGGGGCTGAGTGTGTGCTTCCATCTTGTCTCAGCAGCTAACAGCCTGGCTAAGCAGCGCTGTGAGGGCAGGCACAGCTACGCTACTCTACGGCATTGCTACGCTAAGCTACGCCACACCACGCCGCGCCGCGCTGCGCCACGCTACGGTACATGACGCTAAGCGCTTGAGAGGATTACGCGCAGGCCAATCTCCCGCGACACAAAATCAAAGCAACAGAATTAACACCAAGTGACAGATGCTGGCCACCACATGTCTTGGCGGATTGACGGAGGAGGAGAGAAAGAAGAAGGAGAAGAAGAAGGAGAATAAGAAGAAGAAGAAGAAGAAGAAGAAGAAGAAGAAGAAGGAGAAGAAGAAGAAGAAGAAGAAGAAGAAGAAGGGATAAGCAATGAGGCATGAGGAGGAGGAAGAGGAGGAGGAGGAGGAGGGGGAGGAGGTTACTGTAATAGAAGTAATCCCACTGCACTGCTGCAGTGGGTAGCTGGAGTTATGACCTCACTCACTCCAGAGCACTCGCTCAGTGAATCTGATCACCCTGGCCCTCACCCTGGCCCTGGCATTGTTGACCTCCCTGAAATGAGTTTCTGCTGGTTGGGATGTCTGTCATGGAGGCATCTGCCTCACGACAAGGCCCAAGAGTCGCCACACGGATCAAGGTGGACAGCACAGTGGTCCGTGATTCAAAATTCTTTAATAAATATAAAATAAATATTATAAATAAAAATATAAAATATTTTTTTTAGCATCAAACTTAGTAGCCGTTGTTTGGGATTTGTTTCAGTGTGTTTAGGACAAAGTCAGCTACAAAAAAAAAAAAAAAAAAAACACTGACACATGCCACAAATCTGCTTGACACTGACACATGCCACACAGCAGTACCGTGCCGAACAGAAAAAGCCCAAAAGGGCGTAACATTATATGAAAGAACATAACATGATAACAATAACATACCCAGTGTGTGGTCTAACCATAAATGTTTTTTTTTTATCATGACTATGAGGAGTGTTTAAAGACTTTGGACCGTTTGCGAAAATGAGAAAGTTAAAGGTCAAGCAAAAAAGGGTAATAGTGTTCAATAATGTTCACCAAGAGTAGTTCATCAATTATTTACCCGCCATGGATGGAAAACAAAAATAGCAAATCTAAGACTGTGGGCAGTGCCACTGGGAGTGAAAGTGGCAATATAAAAAGTTATTT
>CM050217.1:17812500-17822500 GCA_027475355.1 Coilia nasus
TTTGTTATTTAGTTGGGCGCAGGTTTGAATCTCTGTGTTGTGCATATTAAAAAACTGTTGCCTGGATTTTCACAGGGTAGTTTTTTGTGGATTTACATTGCTCCATTTTTTACTTAGGTTGGGAGAGAAGTGATGAACCTAAACGAGTAGTCATACAGATGAAAGTCTATCAGGATGGGGACTGAATGGAACAATATTCAAAACATCCGTCTCACTCATCTTTCTCACTGAGCCACTGACAAGCCGCATTACTCTGTGGCTTTAATTCCTGGAGCACACGTTAGCTGTATCTTAACACAATGGTTTAGCCTAGACAGGTGTTTTACTGCCTGAAAATGTTGCCAGAGTCAAAGTCAAAGTCAAAGTGTACTTTATTGTCAATTCCCTATGTAACAGGAATTACACAGAGGACTGAAATTGCGTTTCACCAGACACCAAATGTGCAATTTGAACTAGAAACACGCACGCACGCACGCACGCACGCACGCACACACACACACACACACGCACACACACAGACACACACCCACACATGAAGTGTGCACAGACATCCACAATAAATAGACATAAGACATTCAGATAAACATATAAGCTTCCAACAAGAAGGAAAGTTCGAGGTAGCTCTCTTGGAACAGTGTGATGTGTACAGAGACAATCTCCATATGGACAATCTCCATTTTTGTGTGTTTTTTAAATAAAAACATCAGATTTGTTTTGTTTTGTTTGTTTAATTTAATTGCTTTAAACTTCAAAGCTATGAGCAACAGTTGTTAACTCACGTTATATTTGATGACATTTTGACGTGCGTAGGTTCATTTTTTGTTGATAAGGATTACATGTGCTGTTATGCAAAACCCCACACATAAATGATGCCAATTGATGTCAGAAAAGTAGCTTAGAGGACTCCCAAAATATGGTTTGGAAACCACTAGGAAAGTAAACCATTTTTGGTAAGGTTTCTTAACATCTTATCTTAAGAGTCTGTCTTAGCGTGCTGAGAGAGACTTTGTCAGGAAACTGGGTCAACTGGGACACTTGTCTGGTATTCGCGGTTGAATTTTTATTCATCTTTATTCCTATAAAGATGATATATCTAAATAGATATATATATCTATATCTATTTTACAGGACAAACTACATAATAACCAGTTATTAAAATAACACTGCAGTCTCACCACAAACAGACTAAGTGTCTGTATTTTAAATTCTTGTATTTATTACTTATTTAAAAAGAAATCTCTTTGCTGCCACACATGCTAAGGCTCTTAATTGTTTGACTAATGAGGGTTTTTTTTGCTTCAAGGAAGTTCATGAGAATTGGCTTTTATTTCCTGCACCTCATTGGCTGGCTGTGGCTGCTGTATCACAGGCTGGTTGGTGGTGTAATCATTGTCAGCAAAAACTGTCTCTGAAGCTCAAGTGTAGTATATTATTAACTTCAAGAAATACTGCAGCGCAGTTAATTACATCTAAAACTGGAAATTATATAGCTTTTATGTGGAAAATGGAATTTCAAAATCAGGCACAATTAATTAATGTAGTTTTGAGATAGTTAAAAACTGTGAAAGGGTCATTACGGGCATTGTTAAAATGTTATTTCTCCAATTAAGCTCAGAGCAGAGCAGATATGACAGTGGCCATTGGGCTGATTAAAGGCAAGCAGCCACTTTGCAGGAGAGAGTCAGCCATGTCTGATGAATCTCTAGTCATTTACCACAAGGGCACTTTCACAGACCCAGGCACATACAGTCCCTAATTCTGGAGGGGAAACCAGGCTCGGGTGTGGACTAAGTCTGACGGAACCAGTGTGTATGTTTGTGTGTGTGTGTGTTTACCATCTTTACCGCAAGGCACTTCCATAGGGAAAGGCAGGTACCCAATTCTGGAGAGGAAATTGGACCTGGGTGTAGATTGAGCCTGGTGAAACGGGTGCTTGTGTGTGTTTGTGTGTCTGTGTGTGTGTTTGTGTGGCGGGGGGTGGGGGGTGGTGCACTGCAGCTCATCAAACTAACCACTCCTGCCTGGTGAAACCGGTGCTGATAATGGCCCGGGTCTGCTCTGGTCTCTGTGCTCCTGACCTGGTGCCATTCCTCTACTGTGACAGTCGTCTGATTGGCTAATGATTGGCTAATGATTGGATAATTCCACTGGAGAGAAAACCGGCCTTTATTTGAGATTGCCGTTTATTGCCCAAATGTGTTGCTGACCATGCCATCTACTTGGGACAGGAGTCTATTCAGGACAGGTGTCTTTGTCCAAGACAGGGGATAGTCTTTGTCCAGATCGTAGATAAAAATAATTTAGCAGACTAAAATGCGCATCCAGTTCTTTCACTAAATCAGTTAACAGGTTAACACAGAACAAGGGAAAATTTTGGCACTTGGTGGGCGGTTCCTTCTCCTGCGCGAAGTCGTCTGCCTTCACATGCCTATTCCCTATTCGGGACTCGGCTGTTATTTACTTTACAGTAATTAGGAAAGAATGAAAGAGAAGTGAAAGTCAGAGAGGAAAAGAAGAGGAAGAGGGAGGCAGGGAGAAAAGAACGAAGGAGAAAAGCATATAGGGAAAATAAAAGGGAGGAGAAGAGACAGGTTGTAAAGCCAGAAGACAAAAGGGCAGGAGTAGAGCAAAGAGTAAAGAGGAGAGACACAAAGAGAGGGGCGAAAGAAAAAAGAAGATGATAAATTAGGTGAGAAGAGAAGTGGAAGGAACAGAAGAAGGGCGGATGTTAAGAGAGAGGAGGGGGAAAAGGAAAGAGTGAAAGAGAGAAGGAGAGAGAGAGATGTTTCCGAGGGGAGAGCAGGAAGGAACACGATGAGATGAGAGGATGTGAGGATGCATGAGAAGAAAAAAGACAGAGGGAAGAAGACAGGACAAAGAAAAAGAGGATGGTCAGATGAAGAAAGACAGGACAAAGAAAAAGAGGATGGTCAGCTGAAGAAAGACAGGACAAAGAAAAAGAGGATGGTCAGCTGAAGAAAGACAGGACAAAGAAAAAGAGGATGGTCAGCTGAAGAAAGACAGGACAAAGAAAAAGAGGATGGTCAGCTGAAGAAAGACAGGACAAAGAAAAAGAGGATGGTCAGCTGAAGAAGGAGGATGAAAGCAAGCAAGGCAGAGGACGAGGTAAGAAGAGAAAGACAGAATATGAATATAAGAAAACAAGACACGAGGACAGAAAATATATTAGAAGAAAAGAAAAACGAAGGTAAGGGACAGAAAAAAGAAAAGAAAATAAGAAAGAATAACTAAAGGACTGAAGAAAGAAAAGAAAAAATGGAACAGAAGGAAAGGAAAAAGTAAAGGACAGAGCAAAGAACCAAGGTAGGGGATAGAAGAGAGGAAGGTAAAGAACATAAGAAGAAAGAAAGAAAGAAAGAAAGAAAGAAAGAAAGAAAGAAAGAAAGAAAGAAAGAAAGAAAGAAAGAAAGAAAGAAAGAAAGAAAGAAAGAAAGGAGAGAGGAAATAAAAGAGCATGAGACAAAAGAAGAGGACAGTAGAAAGAAAAGAAGAACAGAATGGAAGAAGAAAAAAGGAAAGAAAAGAAGCAGAGACAGACAGTGGAGCAGGAAGGCGAGGAGCCTCCATAGTGGAGCAGGAAGGTGAGGAGCCTCCATAGTGAAGCAGGAAGGTGAGGAGCCTCCATAGCGGAGACAGACAGTGGAGCAAGAAGGCGAGGAGCCTCCATAGTGGAGCAGTAAGGCGAGGAGCCTCCATAGTGGAGCAGGAAGGTGAGGAGCCTCCATAGTGAAGCAGGAAGGTGAGGAGCCTCCATAGCGGAGACAGACAGTGGAGCAAGAAGGCGAGGAGCCTCCATAGTGGAGCAGGAAGGCGAGGAGCCTCCATAGTGGAGCAGTAAGGCGAGGAGCCTCCATAGTGGAGCAGGAAGGCGAGGAGCCTCCATAGTGGAGCAGGAAGGCGAGGAGCCTCCATAGTGGAGCAGGAAGGCGAGGTGCCTCCATAGCAGAGGCAGACAGTGGAGCAGGAAGGCGAGGTGCCTCCATAGTGGAGCAGGAAGGCGTGGAGCCTCCATAGCAGAGGAGCAGGAAGGTGAGGAGCCTCCATAGTGGAGCAGGAAGGCGAGGAGCCTCCATAGCAGAGGCAGACAGTGGAGCAGGAAGGCGTGGAGCCTCCATAGCAGAGACCTCTGATGGAGAGACTACAGTCTGGAGCTACAGTAGCTGACACACTGCTCCACCTATTAGAGGCTTTACCTTCTGTTAGCCACACAACTGCTCTGATCCTGCCAGCAGGAGAGCCACTGACGTGTGTGTGTGTGTGTCTGTGTGAGGCAGCACTGTCAGGTACGCTGCATAATGGCTATGGACGAGCAGACAGTGTGTGTGTGTGTGTGTGTATGTGTGTGTGTGTGTGTGTGTGTGTGTGTGTGTGTTTGGTGGCACTGTCACCAGGGATGTGTAACAGTAAAGGTAAGCAGACAGTATGTGTGTGTGTGTGTGTGTGTGTGTGTGTGTGTGTGTGTGTGTGTGTGTGGCAGTGCTGTCAGGTATGCTTCATAATGGGTATAGACGAGCAGACAGTGTGTGTGTGTGTGTATGTGTGTGTGTCTGCGTATAGTGGCACTGTCATCAGGTATGTGTTATGGTAAAGGTAAGCAGACAGAGTATGCGTGTGTGTGTGTGTGTGTGTGTGTGTGTGTGTGTGTGTGTGTGCGTCAGCGCTGTCAGGTATGCTGCATTAATGGGTTTAGAGGAGCAGACATTGTGTGTGTGTGTGTGTGTGTGTGTGTGTGTGTGTGTGTGTGTGTGTGTGTGTGTGTGTGTGCGTGCGTGCGTGTGTGTTTGTGTGTGTCTGTGTTTGACTGCGCTGTCGTTGGGTGCGCTGCAATAATGGGTATGGACAAGCGGACAGATTGGTGCAAATCTTCCTCTGTGAAGGCATCTCGCCCACACCTCCATCTCTCCATCTCTCCACCTCTCCATCTCTCCATCTCTCCATCTCCGTCACACTCGGCCCTGTGAAGCAGGGGAGAAAATCGCCTCGCCGGCGAGTAACTGCGGAGAAGGTGTTAAACTCATATTATTTCATAGGGCTGTGTGTGTGTGTCTGACCAGCACAAGCTGCCGCTGTGTCTGCAGAGGCATGAGTCATTAAATCATGTTGTGTTTTTTAATCTCGCCTCCTCCTGATCAATGCTGTATTGAATTGGGGAAAAGGGGGTGATCGATAGAGAGATGTGAAATAATTAAAATAAACCGCAAAACTGGCTGATGTAACTCTGTGCGTGTGTGTGTGTGTGTGGGTCTGTGAGTGTGTGTGTGTGTGGGTCTGTGTGTGAGGACGGCCACATGGCTGCTGGAACAGACTGCCACAGAGAGGAGATTAAACAGAAAAACGACTCACATGTGTAAATAAATAAAGATACCAGACACACACACATGCACGCGTGCACACACACACACACAAATTCACACACACATTTCAGACACACACCCATTTCAGACACACACACACACACACACACACACACACACACACACACACACACACACATTTCACACACAGACACAGACACACAGACACAGAGACACACACACACACACACACACACACACACACACACACATTTCACACACAGACACAGACACAGAGACACACACACACACACACACACACACACACACACACACACACACACACGTATGTGCCAGGATGGAGGATAAATAGAAAAAAACACCTGTATCCAACATATGGAATTGTGTTATTACAATGGAATTCTGTCCACCATATTATTCACTTTCAGCTGTAAGATTTACAATCCAGTTTTCGCATGGCTGCATACTGCACATGATATATTCTGTACATTATGGAGAGGCTACTTTATACCATATGTGTAATATTTATTGGGATATATTGTAAACGTACGTACATGTAATCATGCCGCAGCAGTCAATTTTTTACTTGCTGCAGCGAGATGCGACCCTGCAGCCCCATCGCATATGAAACTCATAAATCCGATCAAACATACAGGACGTTTAAATGAGGATTTAGAAGCTCAATGTTGCAGGTTATAGCGGCTGCTGGAGATATTATTGAGCCTCTGCTGATCCTCTGCATTTTTGCATTGAGCCTCACCTCGATTAGTTATTACAATGATTATTTATTTTTAACCTGGCCGGGATCGATGCCCTTCCTGCTTTTAATCTTCTTGCCGTCTCTATTTAGTCTCACAGCAGGACAGCATCACCCTATCCATTCCCCAAGCAGAGTGATATTTTACCAACCCTAATATATGCCTGTGATGTGCCCTGTCTTTGAACCCTGCGCAGGTGAATTAAGAGGCCATGTATGGCAGAGGTGCATTGTGGGTCTTTGTGCTCTGGTTAACCCTTGGAGAGCCTTGTATATGTCTTGTGGAGAGCCAGTATGGTGAACACAATGCTGTGGTGGTGTAGATTAGGTTCATTATTCCATTTTAATTAGAGCGCTATGAAAGAAACAAGAAGTCTGAAAGTAATCAGCCTTATATGTGAGCACACATATGGTGCATTGGTTATAGGCACACTAGAGATGCACTCACTCTCTCTCAATACCCCCCCCCCCCCTCTCTTTCTCTTATTCTCTCTCTTTCTCTCTCTCTCACACACACACATACACACACACACACACACATTCCCGCTCTCTTTCTCTGTCTCCTTCTCTTTCTCTCTCACTTTCGCTTTCTCTCATGCAGACACACGCACCCTTCTCTCTCTCTCTCTCCCTCTCTCTCTCTCTCACACACACACACACACACACACACACACACACACAAACACATTCTCTCTCTGTCTCCCTCTCTTTCACTCTCTCTCTTTTGGTTTCTCTCATGCACACACACACCCTTTCTCTCTCTCTCTCTCTCGCTCTCTCTCTCTCACACACACACACACACACACACACACACAAAAATACTCACACACACTGACCTGCAGGCTATTGAAAAAAACATACAATTTTCCGCATGCTGTGAGCCTGCTGCTGCTGGCACATTACAGATCCCAACCTTTGTGAGTTTCTGGTGCGAAATAAGCGCATGTTAAATTATAAAGAGATGTTGGGACTTGGGTGCTTTCTCATCTGCTCATTTAGAGCGAGCTGATGAGTGTGAAAGAAAGGATGCATCCCCGAAACAACTGTGGTGCTTTGTAGTGGATATGAATAATGCATCCTACTGTAAACACCTCGCCTATTCACCACACCGATACTGCACACAACACAGCTGCATCCTCTCCTGTTGCTCCAAACCTTTTTTGCTCCCGACTCACTCTGTCCCCTGTCATTCACGCCACATGGATAGAATGTTTTTTTTTTGTTCATTTATTTATTATGTTTTTGTATCTTTGGGGGTGGGTGGGGGGAGTTGGATTATACTCATGTAACGTAAGAGAGAGACCCCAGGGTGGTACTTTTGGTGTAATGTTGGTGAGAGATAATGGGTTGTGGCACATGATGTTAGCGAGAGACTGGCACGGGCAGGAAAGCGCTAATGTAGCACTGGGACAAGGAGGGCTGAACACTGCAGACACACACTGGCAACCCAGGACCTCCGAGGTACTTGGACCTGCGTTAGATATGGTACCCTATTTACAACCATTGTACTAATTGGCATAAGAGTAGCCACTGGTGGGCCTGTGGCCTCCCACTTGTCAATCAGGCCCACCCAATCAAAAGGCTCCCTTTGTTTGATTGATTGTTTTATTAATGATGTTAACCTATGATTTTTGGGCTAGGCTAAAAACCTATATTTTTAGGGCTAGTATGTTTTTGCTGGGCCCACAAAGGTTATGATTTCTGGCTACACCTTTGCTACTTGGATTTCAGTTAGATATGGCAGTTGATTGCCAACACAGTGTTTTGTTCTTCTGCATTACATATGGTACCCTGTAATCACGTTGCTTGATTAACCTGCATGAAGTATGGTACATCTGTGCAACCACAGTGCCCCAGCTCTTCAAGCCAGTGGGTGGTTCTAGCATTTATTGAGGCAGAATCGTATTCATGTAGTCTTCGAGAGAGAGTCTGGGATGGGGGGGATGAGAGTTCTGGAGAGAAAATGTTGAACGAGACAGGAGACCTCAGACTAAGGTCCTCAGGGCCAAACCCAGGCTCTTAGCGAGGGTGGAGGCCATTGGGATAGTGTAGCATTCCAGTGGCTTCCTTATTCTTTGAGGGTGCAACCTGGTCCAAATGGCTGCGATTCCAGCCCGGTTGCATCTAGGCACGACTCTGTATTTTCATCAGCTGGCCACTCTGTGGCACTAGCTTCCAACCCATTACCTGCCATATTCTCTTGCATCCGGCTCAAAGGACCATCAGGCTTACCTGAGATATGGTTTACTACTACAACCACCTGGGCTTACCTGAGATATGGTACGCTATTACAACCACCTGGGCTTACCTGAGATATGGTACGCTATTACAACCACCTGGGCTTACCTGAGATATGGTACGCTATTACAACCACCTGGGCTTACCTGAGATATGGTACACTATTACACACAGCAGAAAAAGGAAAAGAGGCAGATGATTGAGAGAGGAATTCCTGCATTTTTGTAAAGCCAAGTAAGGACATACACACAGGAGCAAATGGCAGGATTCCTACTGGGAAATTAGTGCTAATGAATCAGGAATCAACAGTGCGTACACAACACCAGAAATATCCACTGACAACACAAACAGGCAGATTTGCTCTGGCGGAAAACCTGTGGTGCCATGCAAAACAACATGCAAAAGTAAGAACCACAGGATGCTTAAGTACTCATCACAACACTGTCTATCTCTCAGTCTCCCCCTCTCTTTCTCCCTCTCTGTCTGTCTTTTTCTCTCCACATCTCCCTGTGTGTGTGTGTGTGTGTGTGTGTGTGTGTGTGTGTGTGTGTGTGTGTGTGTGTGTGTGTGTGTGTGTGTGTGTGTGTGTCTAAGAATCAATAGACATCACGATCAGAGAGGATGGATTCTCCCTGGAGAGATCAAGGGTCATATGTGAGTCACCTGGGACTTTGGATAATGGCAAAACACAATATGTCTTTTATCAATATGCTAATCCTTACTCACACTCTCAAATACACACTTAATTTACTCTGTATTATGTAATTTAAGGTGTGTTGGCCACATGCTTGAACCAGCCACTAATGGGTTGAGGGAGGAGACGGGCTACAGTGAGCTGGAAGCTAGAGCTAGCATGAAGGTAGCACAACCCCTTGATGTGTTTAAGAGATGGTAGTTTAAAGTGCACCAGAGAGGATGGATTCTCCCTGGAGAGATCAAGGGTCATGGAGTACAGGATGTGAATCACCTGGGACCTGGGATGATGGCAAAACACAGTATGTCTACAATCAATATGCAAATCCTTACTCACACACACACACACACACACACACACACACACACACACACACACACACAC
Organism: Coilia nasus; assembly: GCA_027475355.1. Classification (NCBI taxonomy): domain Eukaryota; kingdom Metazoa; phylum Chordata; class Actinopteri; order Clupeiformes; family Engraulidae; genus Coilia; species Coilia nasus. The sequence continues at coordinate 17,821,910 of CM050217.1, forward strand.
ACACACACACACACACACAGATTTGTGTGACACATAGTGTTTGAAACGTAGGGAGCACATATTCAGAAGGAAATGTACTTCTCTGTTCTGCCGCAAGTCAGTTTGGATAAAGATGTCTGCTAAATAAATAGAATGCAAATTTCTATTATTGTTCCAAGCTGTGCACCTGCAGGTTGAACCCACCTGGGGGGCTAAGCCCTCCAGCGACAGCAGCACAGAGTAACTACCCCCCCCCCCCCCCCCCACCACCCCCACCCCATGATCAACCCCTGGAGGTAGGAACCCGGAGCTGAACCCTTTTTGTGTGTGACTATGTGTGTGTGTGTGTTTGTGTGTGTGTGTGACTGTGTGTGTGACTGTGTGTGTGTGTGTGTGAGTGAGTGTGTGTCTGCCCGAGGCTGATCTCCAGGCATCAGGGAAAATGTCTGGAGACAATGTGTTTAAATTTCACCGGGGAACTAACGAAAGGAACAGATGCCAGTGAAAATCCACACAACACACGTCTCTGCCCCCGGGCTATCTGTTACGCACCCTCCTCACGTCACACAGACACACAGGAGAGACACACTACACACATGTCGCAGTCAGGCC
>CM050217.1:17827500-17830000 GCA_027475355.1 Coilia nasus
GAGTCCACACCTCCAACAAATCATTTCTGACGGTGTCTGGTCCAGACCCTCTGTACAAAATGAAATGAAGTACAAGGGGCTGGTTTACCAGGCTACCGAAGAGTAGTATCTCAGGTTGAAAAAAAAAAATCTTTTCTTGTTTATTCATACAACCCCTCCATCTAATAGCACGAGAACCTCCAGTTTTTAGTGCATGTATGAAAGTAGCTATGTTAGACGAAAAGACATTTTTGACATGCACATTGTAATACACACACACACACACACACACACACACACACACACACACACACACACACTTATAAATGCAGCCAGACCCACGCACACACACACACACACACATACACACATAATGAGTCCAAGTTGAAAGAACTGTCTGAGAAAATTCATTGGAGTTGGGCCCAGACTGCTGACCCCACAGACAGGTTTTTCCCTGAGTTTCCTCTTCTGCTTCGGAGAAATTCCCAAGATGTATTATATGTGTAAAAAGTCATTCGTAAGGTGACAGAACTGGCTGCAAAAAAAGTTTTTAAATGGATGAAGTAATTCATGAATTACACTTTCCTGGCTTGTGTGTGTGTGTGTGTGTGTGTGTGTGTGTGCGGGTGTCTGTATGTGTGTGTGCCTTTCCATTACTTGTCATCTGTGGGTGTGTGTGTCTGTGTGTGTGTGTGTGTGTGTGTGTGTGTGTGTGTATACACTTAAGTGGAGTCAGTGTGAGTGCTGGCTTTGCAGATTAAAGGCTCTTGTATGTGACGTTGATAAATGCACAATAGAAATCAAACTCAATCACGACGACCATAAAGAACACCCCCATTTGTGCCTGCGTTGCCTGCTGACTATGAGGAAATGGATCCATGGAACAATGACACAGTCTTATGTACAGGATTTCCAATTCCATCAGTATTTTTTTTCACCATGACATCACAAACAGTTCTAGAACATCAGGCTTCTGGCCTCTTAGGGCCTGTTTACACAAGAGCGCTTACGGGTAAAAACGATAAAATATTTTATCAGAAGTGCCTTTCGTTTAGATGTTGACGGCTATCTTAAAATCTTAAAATCTTAAACCACCCTCCAGAGTGAAAAAGTTGAATACGCTCTGCCATAGCGTTTCCGTTTACACGGCCCAAGACGGCCCAAAACTCTGGTCAGATCAGCTCACGTTGCGTACGCGTTTACGTCACATACATGAGGCAGTACAGGGAAACAAACAGATCCATACGATTTCCATGCGTTGGACCTTCAAGCTGCTCTGGCAGCTCTAATAAACTTACAAGAGACATTCCAGCAAATGTACAGAATTTGTATATATACTATTACTGAACAGAGAAGGATCTGCAACCACCTCTGTCAAATTCTGGATGCACCGGTTCGTCGCAGGCGAGCCAAACTGCTATGGACAAAACCTGGGAGAATGTCTACCTAGCTGCCTGGCATGCATACCCCAATCGAATTGCACACACTTCAGCGTCACCGTATGCACGCAGATTTTCTCCCGAAAATGCTCATCTAAACGCGGAATAAAAATTGAAGACGCAACGCCACTTTTGCGTCTTCTGTTCAGACCGTCATCATGTAAACGTAGCCTTAAGATGATGATACACTGGGCAACTTTTTGAGCAATGTTGCCAGGCAACGATACGTACAGATATAATTGGGCAGCTTATCCCTCATATCAGGCAACAGGTTTTTATCAGGTGAACTTAGATCAGCAGCAGGCAACTTCTGGTGATCATCCCATCTGAAAAGTAGGAGCAAATCATGTCGATGCCCAGCAACATTGCTGAAAAAAGTTGCATCGTGTATCATAGCCTTTAGTGTACCCTAGACCCAGCACTGACCCATTCCAACACACCCTTTATCTATATGGTTCCCATCTTTACACACACACACACACACACACACATGCACACACACACATGCATGCACGCACACAGACACACACACGCACACACATGCATGCTAGCACTGAAACACATACACACATTCGCGCGCACACACACACACACATGCACACACACACACAGAGGCTCTTTGAGTGTGTCACACTCACATAAGTCACTCACAGAGTTATCACTATCACCACAGAGCAGAAAGCCTCTGTTTCCCTAGAGTGTTAGTGTATGCGCCTGCGTTTTGGGAAAAATATGTATATCAAATCCCTTTCCTCATTCCTGCGCCTTGAGACAGGGAATTTGGATGCTAAATGGATAGGGGCTGTTTTGTATTCTGCGGGGTAAGACTGTGTGTGTGTGTGTGTGTGTGTGTGTGTGTGTGTGTAAGCGTAGGGTTTTACAGATGCTGTGTGATCCTGATGACTTTGAGCTTGTTACCATTCGAAACATGGATGCCCGTCTGAGAGCTGCATGCAAGTTCACACAGGTCAGCAGAGGTAAGCACATATACACGTAGACACAAGCACACACACACACACACACACACACACACACATTTACACACACATGCACACACACAAACACCTACAAATTTCACACAG
>CM050217.1:17835000-17840000 GCA_027475355.1 Coilia nasus
AATTTGCACATTTTCTGACCACATCTGCAGCCCTCTGATAACTTTCTCATGCACATGGCCTAATCACCTTCAACAGTTAGCTTTAGTTGGCAGTTAGAGTGCTTAGAGTGAGAGGCAGATGCTTAGATGCATTGATAGATGCTTAGAGTGCTTTAGATAAGATATTGCAGTTATAGTGTTTGAACAGAGTTATTGTTTATTGGAAGTTAGAGTACCTACATGGAAATAATGTTGCTTTAGAGCTAAAATAGTTTTGTGTATGTCACTGGATCTTGGATAGGGTTGGTGTTTTGAGTGTGAGTAAACAGAAAGTTAGAGAACTTGAACAGAGTTAGTGTTGGGTTGAGAGTTAAAGTAGTTTGGAGTGTGTTAGGGAGTTTTGGATGTGGTTGGTGCTGGAGTGAGTGTGTCAGATGGCAGTGTGAGAGTCTTGGCTGGTAGCTGGGTCACACTTATCTTTTCCGGCACATTTTCTGTCATGCCCTCTCAAATATGATGATGAGTCAGAAGTGCAATTTGTGCAGGTGTGTGTGTGTGTGTGTGTGTGTGTGTGCAGGTACACATGTGCATTTAAGCTTATGTGTATGTGTGTGTTTGTGTGTGTACAGTAGGTGTATGTGTGTATGTATATATGAGTGGGTATGTGAGTGTGTATGCATGTGAGTGCCTGTGTGTGTGTGTGTGTGTGTGTGTGTGTGTGTGTGTGTGTGTGTGTGTGTGTGTGTGTGTGTGTGTGTGTGTGTGAGTGCTTGTGTGTGTGTGAGTGTGTGTATGTGTGTATGCACATCTGTGCCTGTCTGTCTGTGTGAGCAAGAAAATGAGTCGTGACTCATTGCCAGTTCAATCTTTCTGCAGTCACACTGCTTGCCCTTTTGCTAAAGAGCTGGCCAGACCCAAGTGGTTCTGAGCAGACTAACAGAGTGCAGCAGTGCAAGAGTGAGGAGTGAAAAAGACGGTCGGTCTCATTTCGATCAGAACCACTAAATAAGTCTCTGGGATAAAGGTGGACCTTAATAGCCTTTTGTCCAGCCTGGTCCTGTAACAAGAGGAAGACGTACTCTAGGTTGGCTTCTCATTTTGATTCTTCAGTTGTCCTTCTTCTATTCGCCATTCTGGTGCCGTACAATATCGGTAGTTGCTGTTGAACTGCCATACACCATAGTTGCTGTTGAACTGCCTTACACCATCAACAGTTTCTATTACCCTCTCACAGATCATCAGTGGTGTTTATACCACGGATTTGTTCAATTTCCCATAGTGTTGCATTCTTTAGAATAGCAATTCATTTTCTACAGTATATAGGCACACCTATGAAGTAGTCCATGTTTTGTGACGCTTCTAATCATGCTTATGTATCAATGCACCAACTTCCTGGTGAACTGTAAATAAATGGTAAAGATGTGACAGTTTTAACGTGGAAATTATTACCTGAAATTAATAGCGTGGTATAGGTGGGACTTCACAGTGTTTGTATATCACAACGTTAACCCTCTGGAGTCGAAGTCACTCAGGAGGGACTTTTTTAAGTTTGTAAGGTTGTGTTCACAGAATTAAAAAAAAAAAAAGAATTTCTTTACATTCGCTTTACTTTCATATTATTATTGCTAAGGTCTTCCAGAATATAACCATATGTGTCACTTTTGGATAAATGCTTTTAGTTAGCGGAAAAATGTAAAAATGTTGTGGCTAACAGATTGCCTCAGAGAGGTCCAGACCCCAGAGGGTTAATGCACTTCAAGGTGTAACGCATTACCACCTCGAATGTGCATTAACGTCCTGATATACAAACACTGTGTTGTCCATTATCCCTTTCCTGTTGAATGGTTATACACAACAAGAGTTCTTGTTGCCCTCTCATACACTTGTTGCCCTCTCATGCACTAGCCTGGTTAACCAGCCTACTTCATTTCATTTTGTGCAGAGGGTCTGGCTGTGGTTTGGTAAAGGCAGATCCAATCATTTGAAACTTTAGCAGAGTCTACACCTCCAGGAAGAAAACATTTCTCAATACACATCACAGCCAGACTCTCTGTACGAAATGAAGTGTCCTGGTTTACTAAGCTACTCATACACAATCAAAGGTTTTACTACCCTCTCACAGAGTCTCCAGTTGAACTACACTATCAATAGTTCTTCTTGCCTTCTTATACGCCATCATGAGTTCCTGTTACCTTCTTATAAACCATCAAGAGTTCCTGTTGCTTTTTAAAAGTGCCACTACGGGTTTCTGTTTCCCTGTGGCCTCTGCCAAGGCATCCTTCTCTTATTTACAGTTTAAAAATAGCAGATGACACCTCTGGGTGTGATGGCAGTGAAACAGGTCTAATGTGAGAAGGAGCACAGTTTCTCTGCATACAAAATGGATGCCTCCTTTTCACTGTTCATTAGATGAACACTGTGCATTTTAGGGAGACTGTGATTTTGTTTTATGCTTGTTCATACAATATTAAAGTTCTTATATAATGTCAGTTTTCATCTTTTGTGAAATATTTGCCGCTAATTTGAGCTCCTAAAACTATATAAAGTATAGTAATTATGTGGGATCATTACTGTCTTTTCATCCTGCTGTGGTGCGTGGGGTGTTCTTTCAAAACTATATACTGATATTTCACAGCACTTCGGTAAGTGTTCAGTTCTATCAATTTAATCACTTTAATTAGTCACAAAACACAATGAGGTATTTTTATTGAGACAGATGGCTGGTAGCCCTATTCGTCGAAGCATATTCACGAGTGTGTCAAGTGCTCTTGGATGTTGGGGATCAATACATTTAAAGCAAAAAGGTTTATCCAGGCACTCCAAAACGTGACACAGAGGAAGGATTAAAAAGCCCTTATTTTAAACTTGGCTAGTAGTCCTACATGTTCAAAAAGCCAACATGTTTTAACCCAACCATAGGTCTTCATCAGGGATTAGTATAGTAGTCTTTAGTAGACTAGGCCCTGATGAAGACATTCCCTCTCAACACACGCATACACACACACTCGACCCATAGGCCTACATGTTAAATAATATGGAAACCATAGCAATCAATTGTACTGTGGTGAGCTGAGAAGTGCTTTGCTTTTCATGAGTTTAAAAGCACATAATTGATCATTTCACAATGATAATTCAACAGATTCAACTTAAATATTTTTATAGCATGCTGCTAGATTGCAACCACAGTAATGATAAATGGTGCTTCATCACAGCTCTAGCCACAGTCCCTGTTGTTATGATTTGATTTTAAGAAACAGTATGTAATATGCCAGCTCACCTGTTAATATAATTAGCTGGAGAGACAGAAATTATTTTGCTTTTCACCTGTGCCCCAAAGCCTTGTCGCCACTAAGGTGTGCTGTGGGTGTATAGAGTGGTCCCTCGTTATTCGCGGGAGTTACGTTCTAAAAATAACCTGCGATAGGTGAAATCCGCAAAGTAGTCAGCTTTCTTTTTCACAATTATTATAGATGTTTTAAGGCTGTAAAACCCCTCACTACACACTTTATACACTTTTCTCAGACAGGCATTGACATTTTCTGACATTTCTCTCTCTTCTACTCTCAAAGTTCAAACTTGCAAACATACAGCACTTCAGAGTCACACAGATTTATGTAAATTTAACAAGCTGAGTGCATTCTGTACTGTACAGGAGATTGATTGACAATGTTCTACAGTCCCTTAGCCAATCAGGGCGCAGAACGCAATGCGATGTAAAAAAAGCATGCACTAAAAAAAAATCTGCGAAAGAGCGAGGCCGCGAAAGATGAACCGCGTTATAGCGGGGGACCACTGTACGTGTAAATAACACTCCTTTTTCAGTGGTGAAGTGGCTAGAAGAAAGGTTGGCAAAAGATACATGCATTACAGGCAGCACAACTTCAGCATGCCTGTGAAGGTGTTAATAAGGAGCCGTACCTGTCCCTCGGCGTATCCTGGTTGTCACGGTGACAATAGAGAGGTGATTAAAGAAAGAGAGAAAAGCAGGTTGCCTATCAAGGCACAGTGAGCTGACCTATGCATTTGTGAGAAAATCTGGCAAAATGAGTCACAGTGACTCAGTAAAAATTTAAGTTTTGGTACCAGTAAAAATACGACACAGACGATACACTTTAAAATAATTGCTTGGTCAAAGACCAACTTGTCAAGATAGTTGTTTCAAAAGGCCTCTCTCAGACTGAAAGCAGTCATTTTAAAGCAACTTCCCAAGCATTACACACTTTGTAGACGCACAGACCATGACCGGGTAAGCTAAAGGTTTTACTGCTTGCACTTGGTCTGGAAGATAAATTTCCACTGTATAAATACATCTTCCAAACCAACAAGGTAACATTGTTTGTTAATAAATAAAACTTGCCTGGAAATAGGCCTACTATACGTGCTTGTTGTCTGTAGCATGCCAGAGTTTTAGCTAGATGCTTTAAAGCTCACAAGCAATGTTACCTTGTTGGTGTGCGCACTCACCAAACAACGGAGTTAAAATGCATGTGGTGCTGTTAAGAGCAGATGTTAAGCAGCTTGATGTCTTGGCACATTTCCCCAATTGTTACTGCATTGTTAAAAACAGTTGTCTGTCATTATACAAGTAGTTTGTCACTGACAAATATCGTTCAAACATATTCAAATAAACACCATGGCAGTGATAGTGTCGCGTGGTGCGGTGATGCTGAATCGCAGCATCACAAGAACAAACATTTTAAAAATGTTATTTTTAAGGTTTCCTGACTAAATTGGCTTGTACCTTAAAATTTGAATTTGTGACCACAGACTCGTTTTGTCAGATCAGGTCAAATGTAGCAAAAAGCCTTTAATTCCGTAATTACAGCAGCGGCCCACAGCAAGGCCTCAGGTCAGCGTGTAGGCTTCCGTACTGGGTAGAGTTGTGTTCCTCAAAGTCAACTTGTACATCAAGGGTACAGAACACCTGTAATGGGTGTATATGGAACCCGTGCAGCACACACACACACACACACACACACACACACACACACACACACACACACACACACACACAAAAACAA
>CM050217.1:17845000-17852500 GCA_027475355.1 Coilia nasus
CTGGCGGCTGCTGGTGACAGGCACAGTTCAACAGGGCAGATGAAGAGCTGTCAGACTCGTCAAATCACATCATATTATCTCTCCATGGATGGATGACATGTCACCTTAGCAGGACACAAGGCCTGCTGGCAGCCCACGCCCCCCATGAAAGAGCAATGAAGAAGTACAGTACAAGACCAGAAGAGCTTTTATATCATCCAAATGTGTCATACAACATTGCACATTTCATACATACACGTCATAAGCACATTTAATGAACGTCACACAAATATAAGCAAGACAAACAGTGAAATTGAGATAAAAGTATAAATACAGTTTTGAACATTATTTAAAAAGTAACAAACACAGAAAAGAATGTAAAAAGAAAAAAAAACACTTGAAAGGGGAGAATTCTAATAGAAATTCTGTTAAAAAATCTCTTAATAAGCAGCACTAAAACCATGAGGGAAAGTGTTTAATCACATTAAAAACAAAATACATAAAAGTAGTGCTTTAGGATCCTATCATTATCACTAGGAGTTCAACTATTTCATTTGTAGTCATTATTAGTTCAACTGAGTATATCTGGCTAGCAAATTTCCCTCGTAAATTTCTACCATGTCACATTAAATCTCCATAAGTGGCTGATGTGTCACTTTGGCCCTGAGCTTGACGAGTAGCACTGAGCTAATTACCTGTCAGGCAGTAGCTTCCTACTGGCTCTCACTGTTATTCATAGCTCTCTGATTCCTTCCTTCAGTTCATCTATTCCTCGCTGTCCACTCTCTCTCTCTCTCCCTCCCTCTCTCTCTCTCTCTCCCTATCTCTCTTTCTATCCACTCTTGATATCTTTCAATCTTTCCCTTTGGTCCATTTGACCTTTGACAGATGTAGTTACTTTTGCATTATTCCACCTAAGTCATATTGTGTAGCGTAGAACATGATTTGTTTTTGTTTTTTTACTCTCTCTCTCTCTCTTCCTCCCTTCCTCTCCATCTCTCTCCCTGTTTTTGTCATGCTGTGTTTTGTCCTATTCTTCTACTCTCTTTCTCCTGTGCAATGTAAATAAAGTATACTTGATTTACCACAGTGTAGGGTTAAGGTTATTATTATTAATAATAATAATAATAATAATAATAATAATAATAATAATAATAATAATAATAATAATAATAATAATAATAGATGGGATCAACAGGATAAGGTCACCATGTATCTCTGATCATAGGTTGTATTGCTGCTGATCTCTTTCAGCTTTGTACACTGGGTAAGAGCTGCCATTACATTTGCATTAAATCGGCCATCTGCCAGCACACAGAGTACTCTGAGAAGAGTGTTGATTTGAGTGGCTGTGTAGTTCATTTCAATATTTTTTTCTCTCTCTGTCTCTCTGTCTCTCTTCTCTGTCTTTTTCTCCTTTCGTTCTCACAACAACACTTTCTTTGCGCTGATCTGTTACAGCTATTCGCTGCGTTCCCATTTCAGCCCTGAGTCAGACGGCGCAGGTATGGATTTCATCTCCGGCGAGATATCTGGCCAGCGTCCAGAGACGCCTCGGAGGAATAGAGGCAGAAACCTCTGCAGACCCGAGGCTCCCCTGCAGCAATGCTAACAGGGAATAAATGATTAGGTGAGGGCCCAGGGAACGTGTGGGATACTGATTTTTCCATCCAGCACATGAGCCAGTGGGACTGGAAGCGCCCCTTGTGAGCAGCTAGCTAGGGCATCTCAGAGAGGTTTCTGCCGCTCCCGGGCGGTAGAGAGAGGAGGCAACATGGCAGCATTCTGAGGCGATGTGGAGGGGTTTGCATCAGCCCCATGCACTTATACCTGAATATAGCTGCAACTCAATAAACTTGTACGACTGTTTATTAAAATGCAGTGTTAGCGTTTCAATAGGATAATAACTTGCCGGCTAACATGAGGGCAGTAAGAAGTGATGCTTGAAACGCAGCTATATGTGTTTCTGACTGTAGTTGGTTGCCAACTCATTAAAGTAGCCAAGGGAATTGTTAAAATGCGATGTCTGTGTTTCAGTGACATAAGTTGCCTGCTAACATGAGTGTTGTCAGAAAAAAGTGATACTTGAAACGCAACTGTCTGGATTTAACTGCAGTTGGTTGCCAACTCAGTGAAGTATCCAGGGGGATTTTTTAAAAATGCAATGTCAGTGTTTCAATGACATAAGTTGCCAGCTAACATGAATGTTGTCAGAAGTGATGCTCGCAACCCATCAAATTTAGGCTACTTGCAAGTTGCAAACAAGTCTAACTGAATGCAGTCCCTTGAGTATGTAACTCTTCCATGTTCCCAGGTTTCTGGCTATGAAGCTGTCTACATTGGAGACTTAGGAATAACATGTTTTAGTGGGCTAGATAGCTGTTTGTTAAATGTCAGGCTGTTCAGCTTTAGAGTACTGGAACACTAAAAAGCACACCCTGACAAAGAGCATTTCCAGCAGTTCTTTCACACTCCACAAAAGTAACACAGCACCTCCGTAATTGCCAATGGATACAGCTTGAATTAATTCATTACTAAATGTATTCCCATCGCAATAGCAGTGTAATTATTACTTTATGCTTATGTATTAGTCATATGTTTTGATGCAGCATACTTGAAAATGTAGCATTTTTGTTTGTTATTCCTGTCTTGAGTAATTGGTGTTATTGTTATTCTGGTCTTACCAATTTTGCTCAAATGTTAGAGCCTTATGTTTTTTTTATGTTTTATGTTACGTGTTCTTTTTGTTGTGTTCTCATCCTGCAGGCCCATCAACCTTTGTCTGTGTCTCCTTCTAATGGATGCCTGTGGTATTTCACTTTGAGTTTCTGCTCTGATCGTCATTCTGTTATTGTGGATTGCTTATCTTTCTGTCTGTCTGTCTGTCTTTATTTCTTTATTTATTTATTCCTTTTTCTCTATTCTGTCTTGTCCGCGCTAGTTTGCTGGATCCTTGCGTCAGAATGGTTGTTTGTATTATGTCAGTGCTTATTGAAACTGCCTTTTGAAATTGTTATCAGAGCATAAACACGTCACTGTGTATCAAATGTACTGTCACTGCTGTATCACATGAATACAAACAAAGGACCATCCTCAGCATGTACTTACAGCCATTTGGGACAGGACATGCTTTGTGGGATGTGACATATTTTGGATGAGACACATTTTGGGATGTGGCATGTGGCATGTTTTCTGTAAGGTCTGTAAGTAAGTGCTGGCATGTAGCAAATGTGAAAAACAATACAGTGCTCTATTTAAAAAAAAAAAAAAACAAAAAAAAAAAAAACAGGAAATGCTAAAACATTTTAACTTCAGATAATTGTCAACTTGAAATGTTTTTCAGGTTATGTAAATGTGAAACTAATTGCACAGTTGCACTGATAAACTACATGTAGGATAATGTAGGAGTATTATATGCATTTGGTACATGTCGCTGAATTGCAGTGGTAGGATTTCACTGTATGAATACACTATATCAGGGTTGTAATATTCTGTATGTGTGTTGCAGTACTGTTTTACGTCTTTGATGTTTTGACTTTATAATGTGTAGTAAATGTGTTATGACATATGCACTTGATATGTAGGTTTGGTTGCCATGCAGACAGGCAGGAGGTGAGAAGGATGTGTGTGTGTGTGTGTGTGTGTGTGTGTGTGTGTGTGTGTGTGTGTGTGTGTGTGTGTGTGTGTGTGTGTGTGTGTGTGTGTGTGTGTGTGTGTGCACGCTGACAGGATGGAGAGGTTCATGCCTTTCATGTGAGTCTGAGGAGCACAAGGACACAAGGAAGGATGAGAGCGGTGTGTGTGTGTGTGTGTGTGGTGTGTGGGTGTGTGTGTGTGTGTGGTGTGTGTGTGTGTGTGTGTGTGTGAGAGAGAGAGAGAGAGAGAGAGAGAGGCATTTATTAGGCTTGTGGCATGTGGTGTGTGCTAACAGAGCTCTGCTCTCTCTGAGTGTTTTTTGACTGGGGAAGGATGGGAAGGAAAGGATGAAAGTGTTGCGTTTTGACTCTGCCTTTAAAGTTCATGTCATGCGTGCATCTTTCATGTGCCTCTAATGTGGACGAGCGTCCATAGTTAATATTCCTCTCTGAGGCTGCGCTACAGCCCCTGAACTTCAGCACCGGATCAGTGGGCTGATGACATGGGCTTGTATGAAGTGGAGGAGGTATTTCATGCTCTGCACTGCACATCAGCACTAGTGGTGTTCACACTCCCTCCATGCCACCATCACACAACACACACATACACACATACACACAGACACACAACACACACACACACACACAAACACAGATGCATGAAAGCCGACGCGCGAGTATGCACACAAATACACACATTTCACACACACATACAGACGTACACACACACACACACACACACACACACACACACACACACACACACACACACACACCACACAGGCATTCACACAGACAGGCACACACACACACACACACACACACACATACACACATACATACATATTTCACACATTGCACATAGCCTTAGCTAAAATTCCTCCCCCAGCAACAGCTCTGTTGGGTCATGATGGAAAGTACTTGATGAAATGTTTATTGATCGCATTAGAGGATTAATCATTCGGTCATAACTCAGGTTCAAATTACATGTGTCAAGTAACCAAGTAATGAATTAATATGACAGAGGATGATACAATGAGACGAATGAGAGAGCTGCATCTAGTTCTTCTTTGATTATGGTCTGACTCATCACAAGAGCTTCATTGCTATATATCTGGTTATTACTATCAGTGTGACACAATTACAAACAGAAATATGCTCTTATGTGTGGACAGCCTGGGCTAATAAACATGTTAAAATATTATTCCAGCATATTATGAAATTAATGGTATACTTTTCTACAGTTCAGTGTTTTTTTGCACCATGGCTTCAATGGTTTGGAGCAGAGCCAAGGCTGGTACATAGCACCTCTAGTGGTCACTTAATGCAACAACAGCCCTAATGGTCCAGACCAGCAAGGCAGGTCCAAATGGCCCTCATCCAGGTGGGGGTGTGTTGAGGCCTGAGCCATTCGTCTGTGACAGGTGGTGTTGAGAGCAAATGATTAATACACGCCAAAATGGCTGAAGCATTTACCCAAAACACTGCTCCGTCCAGTGCCCTGTGTGTTTATGTTTGTGTGTGTGTGCGTTGTGTGTGTGTGTGTGTGTGTGTGTGTGTGTGTGTGAGAGAGAGAGAGAGAGACAGGGGGGGGGAGAAAGAGAGAGAAAAAACAGTGCATCTGAGTCGGTGTGTGCGTGCGTGTGTGTGTGAGAGAGAGAGAGATGGGGGGGGGGGGGGGGGGGGGGGTATACAGTGGATGTGCCTGTGTGTGTTTGTGTGTGTGTGTGTGTGTGTGTGTATGTGTGTGTATGTGTCTCTCCTGTCCCAGGGCCCTGTCAGGTGTCCAGCAGCACGTGCTGGGAGTGTGTCACGGCGCAGTGGCGTCAGAATGTGCTAACAGACTGTGCCTGAACATATGCTAATAATCAGCTATCATAGAGGCTTCCCCGCCCACAGAGAGTCCCCTTCACAATACTCCCTTAAATTCTGTTCACACTCACACACACACAGACAGACGCACTTCACCCAAACACATATACTCTACTTACACACACACCGTCTGCTAACACACACATCACTTCACTTACACACACTTACAAGTGAGCTAGCCTGAACCTTATGCACACACACACACACACACTCCACACACCACTCCACACACACTTCACTTACCACACATTCATGCTCCACTCACAACAGACAACACAGACACACACACAGACACACACACACACACACACCACACACACAGACACACACACACACTTTCCACACTGTTACTTGCCATCATCTGAAAACCAGACATCAAGAACAACCCTTTCATGCTCTCACTGTACACTCCCATCTCTCTCTCTCTCTCTCTCTCCTCTCTCCATTTCCCCTCTCCCTGTGTCTCCCTTGCAGTCCTCCATCTCTTTCTCTATCCTCTCCTTTCCCTCTCACTTTCTTTCTCTCCTTTTCTTTCTCTCACTCTCTCCTTCCTCTTACTTTCTTCCCTCTCCTCCCTCTCCCTTTCTCTTTTCTCCACCCCTACTTCTCTCCCTTTTTCACTGTCTCTCAAGCTCCCTCCCTTTCTTATTCTTTCCACACAACCCCTTCTTTTATCCTTTTCTCTCTCCCTCCCTTTCCCTCTTTCTCTCTCTCTCTCTCTGTCGCTCTCTCTTTTCTCTCTGTCTTTCACATCCTCTTTCTTACCCTCTCTCCCCACCCACTCAGTGTCTCACTTCCTCTCTCTCTCTCACTCTATCTCTATTTTCCATACTCCTTTCTCTTCCTCTCTCCCTGTCCCCTCCTCTCTCTCTCTCTCTCTTTCTCTCTACATCCCTCTCGTCCCACACGCTCTCGCACAGCTGTGGAGGCTGTTTGTTTGTTCCTCACACTCCTGCCTCTTCTAAATGTTAATTGTATAACAGTTTAAGCCATATTAAACTAGTACAGTTGCTCCTCCCTAATGTGCTCTCACCTTCAATTTCAAGCCTGGAAGAACAGTAAAAAAAAAAAAAAATCGCCTGCCCGAAAAATGGAGTTCCATCAGACAGTCCTAGGCAGGGGGGTAATGAAATAAAGCTGAATTATAGAGCTTGTGTCTGGGAAGGAACATTTCTTCCCACTCAGCAGTTGCCAAATGCATGAAGATGCTGACGGGCAGAAAAAAAAAGAAAAAACAAAAAAAAAAAAGAAAAGAAAAGCAGAGGACCTCACGTGGACCTGTGGTTCATCACGTCTGTATCTAGGCAACCAGGGTCGTACCTCACTGAGTAATAATTGGATGAATTAAGACTGAGGACAGTGTGTGTATCCATGTGTATCTGTGCTCATGTGTGTTGGTGCAGGTGTGTGTGTGTGTGTGTGTGTGTGTTTGTGTGTGTGTGTGTGTGTGTGTGTGTCTGGTGTGTGTGAGTGTCTGTGTGTGTGTGTGTGTGTGTGTGTGTGTGTGTGTGTGTGTGTGTGTGTGTGTGTGTGTTTGTGTGTGTGTGTGTGTGTGTACATACATTTGTTATCAGACAAAGCAGTTAAAAACTTTATGGCATGATTATGTGGTAGCTAAATGCGTAAGTGTCATGTAATGAGTTTTCATGACCCCCAGTCTATAATAACCATCATCCACCAAGCACATGAACAATATAACACTGCAGTTTGCCAAGCAGGATATCTCTCAACACTACTGCTGTGTATGAGAGACCTGGATAGTGTCCTTTATGGGGTTCAGAAAGCTGGATAGTCTCCTTACAGTAATATAGTTAAAAAACCTGGAGAGTCTCCTGCATATGGTTAAAACACCTAGATAGTGTCCTTTATGGGGTTTAGAAGTGCTAACAGATGTGTAATGTGTAACGTAAGTGTAAGTGTAAGTGTAATGTAATAATAATAATAATAGAAAGCTGAAAAGTCTCTTTAATACACTCTCAGAAAAGAAGGTAAGGAATTGTACTTTTAGGGGTAC
>CM050217.1:17857500-17875000 GCA_027475355.1 Coilia nasus
TGTGTGTGTGTGTGTGTGTGTGTGTGTGAGAGAGAGAGAGAGAGAGAGAGAGAGAGAGAGAGAGAGAGAGAGAACATTCCTGCTCCCTACCCGATATCCAGAGGAGAGGCATCCAAAGAGAGAGAGAGAGAGAGAGAGAGAGAGAGAAGAGAGAGAGAGAGAGAGAGAGAGAGAGAGAGAGAGAGAGAGAGATGGACACAGATAGTGTCACTGTGTGTAAGTGTGAAAAACATACCAAGAAGACACAGCGGGAGAAAGACATTTTGTGTGTGTGTGTGTGTGTGTGTGTGAGAGAGAGAGAGAGAGAGAGAGAGAGAGAGAGAGAGAGAGAGAGAGAGAGAGAGAGAGAGAGAGAGAGAGAGAGAGAGAGAGAGAGAGAGAGAGAGAGAGAGAGAGAGAGAGAGAGAGAGAAAGAGACAGCATCCCTGCTCTCTACCCCATATCCCCATGGAGGAGAGGCATCCAAATGCAGTGAAATCAGAGATGTATCTCTCCTCTCTCCTCTCCTCTCCTCTCCATCTCCCCTCCTCCCCTCCCCTCCTCCCCTCCCTATTTCTGAAATCTTCTTCTCTCTCTTGTGCACTCATAGTGTCAGTGCTGTTCTGTGTGTTTTGTCTGGGCTCCTTAATTCTGCTGTTCCTTGGCTTCTTTGTTTCTGCTGTTCCCTGCATAGCTATTTATTCTGTGTTCCTGCTCTTTCCTTTTTTAGTGTATCTACATGTAACAACATGTAATACAATGTATGGACTTACAATGTATATACCTAACACTAACCCTATGGCAAAGTGTAAGTATATGATGTTACATATTGTTACATAACTTTGTACTTTGTACTTTATTGATTTAACAGAAACAGTAAAATAAAGTATTGCCGGTTTGTTCTCATGACAACCACTTTGTTGTCTGTATTGTTCTCCCTGCTGTTCTTTGTACTGCTGCCCTCAGGAAGAGGCCACAGATCCCTGAGATGTGAAACAATGCGCCTTAACAACAGCTTATTCCCCTCTGCAGTCAGACTGCTGAACTCCAACTAATATGTACGAACATATTATTTATTTTATATTTGATTATTATACTTTTTACTTTGCAGATTGACCTATGACAAAAAATTACCCCCAACTATGTTGTGTGGCAATAAACTTATCTTGTATCTTGTATTTTGTACTATCTCTCCACGGTATTCCCTGTGTTGTCTCTGTTGTTTCCCCTGCACTGATATGTACATTTTTCATTGTGTTGTCTCTGCTTTTTCCGTGCACTGATACCTACAGTATTGCCTGTGTTGTGTCTGTTGTTTATCCTGCACTGATATCTGCAGTATTCCCTGTGTTGTCTCTATTGGTGCCCCTCTACTGATAGATATCTTCAGTATTCCCTGTTTCCTCTGCTGTTCCCTTGCCACCCTTCCCTACAGTATTCCCTGTGAAGTTGTCTGAACCCTGTGGTGAATCCCTTTGATGTCTGAGTGTGTGTGTGTGTGTGTGTGTGTGTGTGTGTGTGTGTGTGTGTGTGTGTGTGTGTGTGTGTGTGTGTGTGTGTGTGTGTGTGTGTGTGTGTGTGTGTGTGTGTGTGTGTGTGTGTGCGTGCGTGTGTGTGTGTGGTGTGTCAGGTGCAGGCTAACTCACTTAGCACAGGCAGTCGCCAGCTATCCTGACACACCACACATGACCTTGAGGAAAGACACGCCCTTGAGGAGGCATTACATTTCTGGTGTTACTTCTGTACCATACCACCCCCCCACACACACACACACACACACAGACACACACCACCCTCCTCCCTCCCTTCAGTTTACATCTGGGCTACACACACACACACACACACACACACACACACACACACACACACACACACACCTCATTCCATGAAACAGTGTTCACCTGGGGCTTTGCTGGAGCCAGATCACCCTCCCTGCATCATACATAATACATATCCCACCATATGTTCGTCCCTGCCAAGGCCAAGGGGGCTCAGACACACACACACACACACACACACACACACACACACACACACACACACACACACACACACACACACACACACACACACACACACACACACACACGTTATGTAAGCAGGTTTGAACTGGACTTTGATGCCAACACAACACTTTTTTGTGCCCTGTGGGGTATTTCAGGTACATGTTTTAGTGACTGAGTAAGCCCAGATGAGTTCTCTCAAAATAAACCGTAACACTCCTAATAGTAGAGCCCTATCTTTATGTTTTCTAGCAAAAAAAAGTTATTGGACACCTCTTTTGGAAGGTTTGCCTCTTACACTGACAACTTATAAATAAAAATATCAGAAATATATTTACATTGTGAGTATATTGTATATGTGTACAAAGCAATATACATCTCTTTTAGGGGCCTCTTCTCCCTAAACAGCACCCTCTGGATCTTGATCACATACTGATAGATCTACTATAGGGGTACTGGATCACATACTGATAGATCTACTATAGTGGTACTTGATCACATACTGATAGATCTACTATAGGGCTACTGGATGGCATACTGATAGATCTACTATGGGGCACTGGGGTACATACTGATAGATCTACTATAGGGGTACTAGATCACATACTGATAGATCTACTATAGGGGTACTAGATCACATACTGATAGATCTACTATAGGGGTACTAGATCACATACTGATAGATCTACTATAGGGGTACTGGGGTACATACTGATAGATCTACTATGGGGCACTGGGGTACATACTGATAGATCTACTATGGGGCACTGGGGTACATGCTGCTACATCCCCTTTCAGTGGGGTTCATACTGCTTGATCCACTACCACCATCCTGCAGCCTGAGGAGTGTTTCTCCTCACTTGAAAGTCAATGGAACATACTGGATGTAATACAGAAATATACACACATTTATAAATAGTGCTGTTTTCTATAAGCTGGACCTATGCCAATATAGCCACTGCTGGCATTCCCCCTTGTGCGAGTGTGTGTGTGTGTGTGTGTGTGTCTTTGTGTGTGTGTGAGTGTGTGTGTGTGTGTGTGTGTGTGTGTGTGTGTGTGTGTGTGTGTGTGTGTGTGTATTTGTGTGTCTTTGTGTGTGTGTGAGTGTGTGTATGTCTTTGTGTGTGTGTGAGTGTGTGTATGTCTTTGTGTGTGTGTACGTTTCTGTGTATGCATGCGTGTGTGTGTGTGTATGTGTGCGTGTCTTTGTGTGTGTGGTGTGTGTGTGTGTGTGTGCTGGCCTTCCCCTCTCCCGCACATCCACGTCATCCCTTTCAGATGTGGGTCACGCTGTACCGGGCTTCAGCTGACTCCAGAACAGGCCGGGGCCAGATGAGGGTCACGGGCCTCTCAGGGTCATGGGCTAACAAGGTGGTAATGGACCCCGCCTCCCTCGGAGGCCTGTGCTGGGATGTGCAGCCATGTTGTGTTTTATGTTCCTGACAGGGACGACATGAGAGGCGGTGGGGGAATGCCTGGAGTCCCTGTAGTCCTTCAGCTGGCTAAGTGTTTAGCCGCTGGGTGCTCCGAATAGACCCCTCTTTTTGTCTTTTACTGTGTTGTCATAGGGGCCCCGGGCGAGGACGAGAAGACTGTCAAAAAATAATCTAGCCACTCTCTGAAGGACCACTAAGGTCAGCACACAATCATTCTTTCCCCATCTGTCTTTTTCTCAAGAACACACACTATCTTTTTTTTGTTTTTTTTTCGAGAATAGAAGAAGCAAAATGCTTTGATTTCTAACATGTCATTCTACTACCGAACACACACTGCACACGTTAGCACTGACTGCAATCTGTGTGAGTTTGGCTCCTCCTATTGGTCAACCATCAGAACACGCCGTCAGCGTAACACTTGGTCCATGCAGAAACTCAAAGTATCAATGCATGAATGAGCCACCTTTTTAATGCATATGTGTAATTAAAAGATTTTAAATATTTTGATGATATGATCTTGCGAAGGGCTGTAAATACGTCTGTAATTCTAACTAGCTCCTCTGGTTACATCAATCCTAGGTTAGCAACCTGGAAATTGGATGAAAAGTCTTCACAGCAAGACATCGCTAACGATAATAGCTTTGCTGTCATCCTCATTTCTCTAGCCACCCCGAACGGATCACGCTGGCATCTCAACACAACAATTAATCAACTCATTTTTAATCAGCTCATTTGGTTTCATTTGTTCTCTTCCTGTCCACAGCGGGGATCCTGCTGCCTAAGCTGCGCTGCCCATAGCCTCCAATGTTAAATACAAAAACAAGCTTTTAATTTACATATAAACATTGAAAACAGTGAGACACTCCTGTTCTTAAACCGTGCGTGTATGCAGCCGGTGTTTCATAACGGCTTTTTAAAAAGAGGCCCTTTGTCTTGAGCACCCTGTTTTTACTGTTTTTTTTTTTTTTTTTTTACCACATTTGTTTGACCCAGGAAGGCATTGCCTGATTTTCTTTTGTGTTTGTATACATTTACATATAACTGGACAACCTGAAGCACAGTCTGAAGATATATCAACATATTAGGAGGACTTAACATTATGTGAAGGTTCCACTGCCAAAAGCCATGGATAGCCTACCTGGGAACGATAATACACTCCTCTGTTTATCCGCTAACGCACTCTGGAAAAAAGCATGTTCTAAATGAGTAATTGCGATGTATAAGCATGTACATCTGTGTCACCTGAGAGTAGCGCACACTCCCAGAGCCATTATTCTGATAGCATTTTAGTCACAGGGGAAATGTTTTGCAACTGCAAGCACAACATGCAGCAATTTGTCAAATGGCAAGACACATGACAAGTGGAGATTCCGTGGAAGACAATGACAGAGCACACAGCATTATGAAAAACTCTCTCTGTATTCTGTCTTCAAAAATGGAAGTGTTAAGGCGGCTTCAGACCAGCATCAATGCACACAAAGGGATACACAGAAAGTCAGGGATTTTGCAGGATTATAGTCAGGTGTATGGTCACCCAATTATACAAAATTGGTTGTATATGTCAAGGAAGCCTACATCCACAGAATATCTGTGGTTAGTTCTTCAAGATGTTTGGAGCAAGCTACCAGCGGAGTTCCTTCAAAAACTGTATGCAAGTATACCTAGAAGAACTGATGCTCTTTTGAATGCAAAGGGTGGTCACACCAAATATTGATTTCATTTAGATTTCTCTTTTGTTCATTCATTGCATTTTGTTGATTGATGAACATAAATGATTAACACTTCCATTTGTGAAGTTGACAGCTTTTTTCACACCTGCATAAAACTTTTGCACAGTACTGTATATGTATATGTATGTATACACAGACACAAACACAGATATTTTCTTAACAGTAGGCCTACAGTGGGAAAATTGCCTATTCCACTAATGTCAGTAAGTATGTGCTCTGACTGAGCCGGCATCCCAAATGCATTTCAAATGCAAAGTAATTTCAGAACAAGGCGGGTGTGAATATTGCGGAGATGACTGTAAATCTATTTAATAAGGCCATGAATATTTACCGTTACCGAATGACACGTTGGTGTGTCTATAGAGCTTTGGCGGCTCACCGTAGCTGTGGGCGACGACGAGGTAATGAGTGTTCAAGGAGAGATGAGCAGAGAAATCTGTGCCACACCATTCTGCGTTCGAGCGGACAAAAGCAACCGAGCGCCGAGGGTAGGTGAACGCGCACATTTCCGAGCACAGATATGACAAGTGCTGACGCGCAAGGAGGACTCATTACACTCCAGCTTGCAATGAATGACATGCAAAAGATGATGACAGATTGGTTGCGATGCACAAAAGAAGTGACTGAAGTCCACGACAGCTGGGTGTTTCTGAGGCAAATTGACAGTGTAATTGGGCTGTCAAACGCATTCGATTTACAGTCTAGTGAAGGCCTCAGAATGAGCTCCAGAAATTATGCATGAGTCAGAAGAATAAATGTCATCCTTTATTAATTACAACTTAAATAGCAATACTTTGACATGGCTCTTTCTCACAGTATCACCAACATGATAAATACAAAAGCTTTATACATATTTACAAAATGAGTGGTTGTAAACAGCCATTTTTGAGCACACCGTCAAAAACACCAACATAATACCCATGTGGTGGGGGTATATAGGCACACATTACACTATATTTGATTCTGACCCAGGACACACGTGACCCAGATTTAGAACAAGTATGACCCTTAGTCACTACGGATATGACTTTGAGTTAACACTGATCTAACCATGACTCGGCACTGACATCACCCTTTTCTAAGCTAAGCTATGACGCCAATTTGGCACTGGTGTGACACAAATATGGCACTCTAGCGATCCCAGTTGGTAAAGGGGCCTGAACATCAGATGTTACTGTAGCTGGGATCCTTCAGTTGCTGCAGGCTGCTTTGTGCCTTAGGATGTACAACACACCATGGCGTTAAACAATGTGCAACACATAGTAAAATATTAAAAACAAAGAAAAGGGGAGCACTTCTCTGGGTCAAACGATTGTAAGATCAAATAAAATTAAAAGAAAAACACAGGGTGTACATCAAAAAGGCCCTCAAGCTCAAACCACTTGTTCCTCAATTCTACTGTGTCATGACATCATGACTATCACAGAAGTCAAAAATGTCAAGCTTGTGTTACAATCTCACACACACACATTCGCACACGCACACACGCGCACACACACACACACACTTGAATGGACTAACCAGGAGAAAACACACATGACACACAGCACGCGCACATGTGAGCACAGGGTAAAGCTCCGATCTGCAGAGTGCTGTCTTTGAATGTGTGTGTGTGTGTGTGTGTAAAAACTCCAGCCTGGGCCCGCCCATGCTGCCTGTGACGGTTCAGAGAAGTTTAGCGTTCAAGTCAGGGAAGATGGCCCCTACTGCTCCCCCTGGGAGGGGGGCCGGTGCAGCGCGGGGACGGGCCTTCTGGTGCTCAGGTAGCCCAGGACAGAGTTCCCAGCCCAGAGCCCAGCACCCAGAACAGCAACCCAGACCCGGCCTGAGGTCCAGGAGGCTGTGATGAAGTGGGAGTGGAGCAGGTACGTCAGCAGCACCAAGGTACCCTGTGACGGAAACACACACACAATGCACACAATGTTAAATTTAGTTCAAAGGCAAAGTGACAAAAAGAATACTAAACTAAGATGGAGTGGTTACAAAGTACAAAGCAGTCAACCATCCATCCATTTATTTTAATTTATTCATCCGTCAATCCATAAATGCAGTCTCTCTCTCTTGCTCTCTTTCTTTCTCTTTCTCTCTCACTCTCTCTCTCTCCCACACACACACACACACATACCTACCCCTCTCTCTCTCACCCACTCACACACAAACACACCCCTACCTCAATATCAATCCATCCATTAACGCTTCCATAAATGCACAGATTGCACATGCATGCAAACATACACACACCTCCATCCACACAGCCATCCCTCCATCTTAAGAGGACCTAGTCTGGTGCATCTAGTCATGTCTGCCTTACCACAGCTCTGCTGCTGAAGAGGGACTTCCTGTCTTTGGTGGGGTGGGGCTTGGGGCAGGTAAGCGAGACAAAGCTGTCCCCCACCATCATGGCTCCGAAGGCTCGCGTGAGGTGCAGCTGCAGGTCATCATCCACCCCGCTCAGCACCTGCTCAGCAAGAACAGACAGGCACACCAATGTAAAGGCCTCCACACACTCTACTGTGGGTGTGTACTAGCCATATTTTGGCCACTAGATTTCGCCAAAGTAAAGACTTGTTTAATCTCTCGCCTTGTTTCCTGTCTCAGATCTTCTATTTGGTGTGCTATAACCGAATGGGCTTTGAATGATTATAGCCTCTGACTAGCATAGCCCAGAACCTGTCATTCTCCCCACTCCACCTCCTTCACCACACAAGAAGATCCTGAAACAGGAGCACTATAGTTTTTTTTTTTCACCAAAACCGGCTCATGGGGCAGTCATTAATACTAGAGACCACCGCAAAATGGATGAAAAAATGATACAATGACACCTTTAAGTTATTTGTCTTTTGGACTATACTTTTTGGAGTTGTCCACTGCCTTTCCCCTGCTCAGCTTCCAATTGTTTGACCCTGGACTAAATTCCTGCCTCTGTTTTATGGATTTCATTTTTTGGGATTTAGTTCTTGCATTTTTTTTCTGTCTGTGTTTACGCCAACTAAGACTTTAATCTTCTGTGCTTTGGACCTTTTGTTGTTGGAATAAACTCCTTTTTATTGAACTGCACATTGTGTTGCACTGCATTTGAGTTAAGTCCCAGTCTCCAGTACTCCAGCCATTTAAGTGACTTAAGTGCCTGTTTGCCACCCAGATGGCTCGAGTTCAAGACCTGACTGTGACATTGTGTTCATAACAATTGTATTACCTTTCAATTTTTTTTTCCCATTACATGTTAATACGTTAATATGTTCATACTGCCTGCATGTCTCAGGTCTGGCTGAGGCATGAAAAAATAGTATAACCTTTATTTAACCAGGTTAGTCCCACTGAGATATAGAATGTCTATTCCAAGAAAGACCTCGCTAAGATAGCAGACCAGGTGCAGGACAGCAGCAAAAAGCCATCTCTGCTTGATATCTCAAAATACTTTTTTTTCTTTTCTATTTTATTTCGATGCTCTATTCTTTTCTATTCCCTCAATCTATCATCATCTCTGCTTATTTCTCCAAATGTATTCCTCAGTGGAAACAGCTGAGTATCAATAAGAGCCTATGTACATGTATTTCTTATGAGGTAAAAACAATACATTTTTTAAAGAGAGGACAGAGAGTTTCTGTATGTATGGCATGATCAGACGTGGTCACGGACATACCTCGCTGCCGAGTGTCCAATCAGGGAAGGCCAGCCAGAGCAGGCCGAAGAGGAGGGTGGCGAAGAGGTCCATGTGGAGGAAGAAGCGCTGAGCGTCACTGAAGATCACGCGCATGTCCACCGTCCTCATGCTCTGCTTGTGGTCCAGCGCCATGAGGATGAAGCTGCTGATGAAGAAGCTGGAGAAGACCACCAGGTCCAGCACGGGCACCTACAGCAGCCACAACACAAGCCCCAGTCAATGACACAGGCACACTCACTTTGCTAATGAAGCACACCTAAATACAATGGCAGCTGACCAAAAGACCATAGCTTAGAAAACAAAAATGTAACAATAGAAATAAAGAAATAAAAATACAAAAAAATACCATAAAATGGTAATTGTAAGTTTTAAGTGGCAAGTTGACTACAGCTGCAAAAATTATTCAATTAATTGTTTATTTGTGTTATTATTTATTTATGTGTGTATTAAATGTATTGTCAAGTATTATGAAAAACTATTGTAAACTATAAACTATTATGACGACTGTCTGTTTATGTAACTTTTTCCTGGTTTCCCTTCGACATCATGACCTTACACAAAACCAAAAGTTGACAACTGAAGTCATGTTGGAGTTAGGGAAACAATGTTAGAAAGCAACTACAAGTAATCCACAGATAATTAACTACACTGACCGATGAAAATAAATTTAGCTTTTTACTGAAAAGTTCCACAGAAAATGCTTTTAAAGATTATTTTCTGGGGTAGACTATACAGTAAAAGTTCTTACGTAGTTTGTAGACACACCCCAGGTTCCAGTTCCCCAGCATGTGCCAACGAGCAGGGCCAATGATGCCTGTACATTGAGTGAAAATATTGCTGTAAATAACTCCACAGTATGCCTGCTTAAGCCCTTCTACTTACAGTAAAGCTCCTCACTGGCCTACATGAATCATGTAACCTCTGAAAAAGAGGTCTTTCACATGATCTACAGGAAGTCTTACGAACTGCTTGATTTTCCCCACACCTTATTCTTGGAAGGCAAGATTTGCACATCAGAGATTTATCAAGTCTACAGTACAGTGGCCTAATTCTAAAGCTCATGTTGACAGACTCCAACCATTACGAAAGCAAAATGGCAAAAAAAAAACCACTCGAAATTCTTTCACTGGGTGACAAGGCAATGCTTCATTGATCTTTTTTACATTTCTTTAACTTAACAATGCCATATTAAGTTAATTAGTATGTCTAAATTTTCTAGTTTATATTTATTTATAAAAACTAGAAGACTCAATGTAGTGGTGTTATTTCTATCAAAGACAACAACTCACAGAGCTCTAGATATTCTGGGTACTGGGAGTGCATCAATTGGAATGTGCTTCGATAACAGCCTACTCAGAGAAACTGCCCAGTAGCATTACTAAGACATTTGCCTTGGGTGTCATCAGTCATGAGCTTGTGAAAGGCTACATGAAGCAATTTTTTTTGAAAAATATTACTGGACAACCACGAAGTTCTGGCTGTGGAAGTTACGAGTCATGAAAGAAACAGTAGTCTAAATATATGACTAAAACGTATGGCATTGTTAATTTAACAAAAATGTTAAAAGAACAATAGGCAGTCCTTCAATTTTAAGTTGTTATATACTTTTAGACACTTTTTTACAGTGAACTACATGTTTTTTAATAGTTTCTTTGTTATAGATGCTTGCTGATAAGGCATCATGAAACAAATTATTGCAATATAGTTTATCAACAACAACAAAATGGCACATGAAACTTACTATGAGTCTGGACGAAGAGTGATCGGTCAAAGAAACCGTCGTGTTACTTTTGAAGAGCAGAAATTTCACGTTGCTGGCGAGCCAAACACAGACCAGAGACCGAGTCAGTTCAAATGGTTCTCCATCCATCCGAATTTGTCCCACAGGCAGAAAAAGTTCCTGTTGAGCATTGCATGGACATTAATAGTGATTTACTGCAACTAGTACAACGCAAGCTTCTTTTTTTTTACTAAAAGCCTATAAACTGCAAAACGGTGCACCTATGTTACAGTGCCGCTAGCTACGCAACTTAAATTCTTACCTGTGGGAAAATGTTCTTAGAAATTATTCGGTATACAACAGTTAGCAAAAGTCCAGAAACGATCTCCGCTGATACAATCTGACTTTCAGGCGCTGCTGTTCTTCTGCCGTTTGGATTCATTTTGCCGGGCTACTGAACTGCTTGGGCTATGCTTCGCCTTGTCAGGAATGTTGTGCTCTGTGCGGTGAGGCATATATGTAGGGCCTTAATTGCACAACCACCGCTACTTACGAAACTGCAGCTTCTGGGCTAGGATGCCAGGTTAGGTAACAGGCATGCTTTTTAAGTTCTCGCGTTTGTTATGAAGGGCGGCCAATCAAATCCACTTATTGGTCAAACGTCACCAGACGCTCACATTCTACAATCACGATTTCGTGGTAAGACAGAGAACAATGATATTTTAAATTCTGGTATGTTTCAGTCTAAGTTGGGGAACTGCATACAGGATTCCCATATGTATGGTTTGTTACATGAATTTTATTGTAATAAAACGCTTTTGTTGTAAGAGCTCCAGCTCTCATGAATTTCTTCAACTTGGCACGGATTGCTGCTAAGACATAATAACCAAACAACCGTAGATATAAGTCCCATAGCACAAGAACAATATTATTTTAATCACGGTGTAAAACCTAGGTTGGTTAAACAGAAGTCAATTTATTCATGTAACCAGCCACGCTAATTTAAACCCAGTGCAATTTCGCTGCGGGTAGGCCTGTAATGCGTTTTGTAATGGTACTGTACAGACTAGCAGAATGACTAACCAGCAGGTGGCAGCATAGACCACAATGGTTGATAAGTGTTGTGCATGAGACTCAAAAAAGCTATGATAAATAAATAAATAGCAAAGATCACTGATGATTCAATGATTCAATCAGAAGTCATGACACTGTATTGAAAAGATGCAATTCTGTGTTAGACTACAGTGAGCACATTATATAATTGTGTCATTCCCACTTTTGGTGGCTAACTTCAGAAGGTCCTACTCTCTCTCTCTCTCTCTCTCTCTCTCTCTCTCTCTCTCTCTCTCTCTCTCTCTCTCTCTCTCTCTCAGACAGAGAAAGAGACAGAGAGACAGAAAGATAGAATCTGGTAATGGTCTGTTCTGGATCTTTCAAGCCACATTGGTTTCAGGGAATCAGCTGTCTCCCAAACACATCACACATACCAAGATGTTAATCTCTACTCCTGTCACATGAATAGCAAGACCTTTTGCACTGAGCCTGTGAGTGGCGCAACTGTCTCTCTCTCTCTCAGGCATACACGCACACACACACACACACACTCATATATGAATAAGCATAACGTAACTGACTGAAATAGATTGAAATCTTATAATAACACTGTAGTAAGACTGTGTGTGTTACTGTAATAACTAAATCATTGTTCTGGAATTACTCATTTTACATACAGGTGGACTGTGTATGTCTGGCACATTTGAAGACATGTTTTTTTGAGTTATCTTGCTCTAGAATGTTAAAATATAACCAAACAATTGTCATTTTTCAAATGCAAAAGTTTAGAATAAAAAGTCAGTTTTAAAAAGCAGTGTAACAGTTTGATATTATTTATTCGTTTCAAGAGACCTCAAACAGGACCACAAAAAGAAACCCATTGACTTCAGTTTTTTTCTGCCTGAAATCACTGTTCTCTTACATAATACTTGGTCGTGCCTTGCTGACAAACTATCAAGGGGTGTGTTTATTTTATAAATAGGATGACTGTGACCTGTATAACTCTGGGGTAGGTTGTGTATAAGCTAATTTTAACAAATAGGTGGTTTATTCCTCTAAAATCAGTGACAATTCTTGACAACGACACAGCTGCAGGGGGGAATTATCCGTCCTGCTGGTCTGCTGTAGTCAGTGGTGTACTGCAC
Source organism: Coilia nasus (assembly GCA_027475355.1). Taxonomy (NCBI): domain Eukaryota; kingdom Metazoa; phylum Chordata; class Actinopteri; order Clupeiformes; family Engraulidae; genus Coilia; species Coilia nasus. The sequence goes on from CM050217.1 coordinate 17,870,231, forward strand.
ATTCCCTTGAAGCTTCCCCTTCATTCGTTCATTTGTTTGAGGCTGACACCTTTGGAATAAGACTGTGTGTGTTGCAGTAACAACAGCAAAGTCATCTTTCATAACTTACTCCATTAACGCAATATACAGCTGGTGCATAATAATATATCCCTTGCACACAAAAAAAAAACTGTGAAAACAGTTTTTGGTGTTATCCTGCCGTGGTATGTTGAAATATGACTAATCAATTAATATTTTTTCAAGTACTACACTTAGAAAAAAGTCAAACTTTAATAGAAGCAGTGTAACAGTACTTTGTTACTGAAAAGTAAATACATGCATGCAACACAGGAGTGTCCTGTCAAAACGTGCATTTCAAGCAAATGTGTATATGAAAATGAACCTTGTTTATTTAGTTTAAACTGAAGTTCTAGGGCCCTCCTTCACAAGGACATCCCCGCTGAAGCCGTGGCAAAATGAACGGCATGAAGAAAGCCTGTGCTTTCCCAGGGCACACCCTGTCTATGTGTCACTGGCCAAAGGCACACTTTCCGCCTACACCATCCCACCCCCACCCAGACAACCCTCCACCCCATTAACCACTGTTGCAATCAGGGACGGAGTGGGCAGGAGAGCAGACTAAGACGAGTGGTCAGCATCACAGATTACCGGGCTTTTTGGCTGATTGCGAAACAGTGGGAAGCAGGCGGTGACTAAAAGCGAAAGTGAAAGGTCATTATTGGTGACTACTGCATCTGCTGTCCTGACCACTGCATTTCCTCCTGATCACACCACACACACTGTTTCACACATGCAGCAAGCTTTAAAGCAGGTTTAATATTCAAATAAACATCAAGCCATAACACCATGCTCCCAGGTATTGTTAGTTGTTCTCAGCTCAGATAACAATAGTACCTAGACAACATAATCACAATGCCAGGGTTTTGGCCAAGACCCCACTTTATTTTGTCTTCTAGGACAACTTTGGGCATAAGTGTTTTTCACTTCAAAACTTTTTGTCAATGCATCATCAAAGTAATCAATCAATCAATTCATCACTGCCACACATCTGGTCAGTCTACGCTACGGATAGCTTACATATTACTGCATATCTGCTAATATCTCCCATGAAAACCATGGCAAAGTGTATAGCAAGGCAGACTTCTGTATATGGTATGAAACAGTAAATCTGACTTGGTGGAGGAATTATAAAAAGACTATGGATTAATTGTACAGAAAGTGTCATAATAATTTAAAGGAAAATGGTCAGAATTGCTGACACCATATAAAAACTGTATACTGATTACTATGATCTAGTAAAAACTGTATATCTATGTAACCAATGTCCTATGGAACTAGCCTTGCTCATGATGTGATAGAGATGCTGTCGGTGATAGTGAACGAGCGTCCCGTTTTGAAGTAGTTCTCGATCTCCTCCAGCGAGCGCCCTTTGGTCTCGGGGACACACACACCCGTAAAAATGATGTTCACCACACACACCACGCAGAAGAATAAGAAGGGTGCGAACAGCCCGATGGCCACCTGTGGAAAAACAAACAAACGTGTCACGTGTGCCTGTGTGAATGTGTGTTGACATGTCACGTGTGCCTGCTGTGTGAATGTGTCATTGTCATTTGTGCTTGTCTAAATATGTTTAACCATGTCATGGGTGCTTTTGTCAATATGGGAGTGTTGAGAGTACTGAGTTGCTAACATACCAAGTAATGCACCTAGGTCAAGAACTCTCACCTGTCTGTCTGTCTGTCTGTCTGTCTGTCTGTCTGTCTGTCTGTCTGTCTGTCTGTCTGTCTGTCTGTCTGTCTGTCTGCCTGTCTGTATTCCTGCTCTAGGCAAACTTGATTGACATTCATACCTACACTACAAAAGATATTTAGCACAATGAACTCAAGACAGTACAGTCATCCTTTGTCTTTGTCTGAGCTATGCCAGCATGTAGTATTTATGTCCCTTTAACAACATGTCTTTGTGGCCTTGAGTTCTTTGTGCTGTTTGTGTTTCCTGAGCAGGGTTTCCAGGTATCTTGTTTTAATGATAAATCTTAGTCCGGTTAGTTCATTCAGAGTAATTCATAAACCTCTTTATAGGATTAGAGTAGTGTTTCTCACTAATGTACGTACCTGGAATACCCCCAGGACTGTGTACAAAACTCTGAGAGCGTTTTAAAACTGTTGGCTAGAAAATCTTAGCTATTCCTCGAATTTGGCAAGAAGTTTGTGAGACAATTTTGTTAACAGAGGCCTTCATCTGAAGTGGCTTACAGTACAAATCTTTCGGCGAAACTCACAAAGAACAATAGCAGAACAACACTGATCCATTATGATGAAGTCAACAAACAGTATTAGAGTGGAGGGTGAAAAATACAAGTATTTGGCATAACAAATGGTGATAAACAAGAACAGCAGTTATGTCTGATGTGGCGACTGCACCTAGTTAGAATCAAGCAGTCTCTGACTCCAGCCTTCAAAGTGACTATGGGATCCACTGTTTCCCTCCTCACAAGCACTGTCTGGCCCTGCCATCTCCTCACACAAGGCTGTCTCAGACAAAACAGTTCTCGTTTGTGGTCCCCCAATGGTGAAACCAGCTACTAATTGTTACGAAAACAGGGTTATCCCTCTGTAGCTTCAAGAAGCTCTTAGCATTTCATACACAAAAGCAGTTCAATATGATTAACAAAAATAAAAGCAAAGACCAATATATAAAAGCATAAAAAATAAAATAAGTGTAAATGGTTACAAGAGTACAACCAAAATACGTATAAGTTAAATAAATGACATATTTAATTAAAAAAGAAAGAAAAAAAAAACATAGTAATTAAAGGTAAATCATTAGCAAAAAGCATCCAAAAACAATTTGGTCTTAAGTCTAGATTTGAACCTGCCAACAGTAGGAGCATTTTTATGTCTTCTGGAAGCTAAATCCAAAGCTGAACTACATAGCAGCTATCACTTACTTAAAGTAAGACCCATCTTTTTTGGGAATACAACCCTTCCTACCAGCAGCAGTAACCTCCTAGTCTCCACTTACGAACACTGTCCTGCATTCTGTCTACACTTTGTAATGTCCTGTGGTTACTCTGTGTCTCCTTTACATACCTGTAGTTTAATGTGTGTCCTTAATTTTAAGTTACTTCGACTAAAAGGGTCTGCTAAGTGTAATGTCACTAAAACTGACCAGTTCTTTCCTGTTACTCCCCTCTGATACCACCAATGCCCCCTGGTTCTGATGTGATGCTGTCCAACTGATACCACTAATGCCCCCTGGTTCTGATGTGATTCTGGCCAACTGATACCACCAATGCCCCCCGGTTCTGATGTGATGCTGGCCAACTGATACCACTAATGCCCCCTGGTTCTGATGTGATTCTGGCCAACTGATACCACTAATGCCCCCTGGTTCTGATGTGATGCTGGCCAACTGATACCACTAATGCCCCCTGGTTCTGATGTGATGCTGGCCAACTGATACCACCAATGCTCCCTGGTTCTGATGTGATGCTGTCCAACTGATACCACTAATGCCCCCTGGTTCTGATGTGATGCTGGGCCACAAGCAGAATGGAGAGTCACTGTTCTACTTTTCTAGACAGAACAAGGGTAGTCCAGGCAATGTGTTTCCACGAATGACCATGAAAGCAGGTCGCTTAAGGACACACGTACTGGCACTGATGTGCAGTACATACGTACAACATGTTTAAAACCTCATCCTGGCGAGAACACGGACTGATGACAGCCAAAATCTGTGCCTGACCCTGTCTTACTTGTTAGTGTGAGTGAGTGTGGCCTTTTCTAGGAAATGTTCTAGGGATTATAATGAAGGCTAATGCTGTTATTGACAATAGCACACAATAAGAACAAAACAGCAGGTGACGTAAGCTTCTCACCACAACATGCATGAAGACCTGTGTGAGTACGAAGGCAGTGAGCCAGCTGACCCCGACACACAGCCCCGACGCTATCCCACGAGCCCCTAGCGGCAGCACCTCAGACATCAGCAGCCAGGTGATTGGTCCCCAGCCCATGGCGTATCCTAGAGAGGACACATCATATGGGAGGACAGCATGGGTCATTAGACCGGAAAACAAGAGAACATGGTATAACCTCAAAAATCCTTGTCAAAAGGCAACACAGGCAACTGCGTGAGACCCTCCTTGAGGCCCCAACAGATTCTAGAATTGCCTCTGTTTAACCTGCGCAGGAGACCCCATGTAGAACACAAGAGAACATACGCAGGACACATCAGACAGACAACACAAAACAGCACCGTTAACTTCAATTTCTCTGACTGAAATCACATGACTTCAATGATACAATTATTTTAGAACTGGATGACTGTAATCTCCTGTATAGCTCTGACATAGACTGTGTATAACATCATTTCTGAAATCGTTGGTTTGTTCCTCTAAAATCAGAAACGAATCTTGACAATGACGCATCTTCAGGGGATCTGGATCATGTGTGAAACTATCTGACCAGCTGGTCAGCTGGAGTCAGGGGTGTGTACTTTCCCCTGGCCAAATAGCTGTGTTACTGGAAGCTAATGGAAAGAGCAGCTCCTCCAGAACCACATGTTATGGCAGAGTGATGTTCAGGAGACTTTATGACTAAATCTACTAAATCTGTGATGTGGTAATGAAAATTTTAATTCTAGGGCGAGGTAAAGAAAATGATTGAGCCATATGAGATTTAGATCTAAGTCAGTGCTCTACTGATCAGTGCTGTAGACCACTGCCACAACAAACCACCTTAAATATCAATGCAAATGTAGGTC
>CM050217.1:17880000-17885000 GCA_027475355.1 Coilia nasus
TTAAATTGGTCTGGAGCCCTCCAGAGCTCAGCTCCGCCTCCTCACCTTGGCAATACAGCCAGCCGGAGTTCAGCTACCTCTGCTACAGTATTTATAGTAATACAATACAGAGATATTGACCACTGTGAGTGAAGAAGGGGCACCTTTACAAAAGTCAATGTAACCACTGATCACCGGTACTGTACTTCATGACTTGTCAACTCTCTGGGGGTCCTGTAGTGTGGCTTGGGGCCTCCAAGCAGGTGCCTGTGTTATCTTTTTTGCCAAACTGTTAAAGCACTTTGAAGTAAATCCTTTTTATTAAATGTGCTATACAAATAAATACATAATAATAATAATAAGAAGAAGAAGAAGAAGAAGAAGAAGAAGAAGAAGAAGAAGAAAAAGAAGAAGAAGAACAATAGTATATTTATATAGCACATTTCATAAAAAGGATGCAGCTAAAAATGCTTCAACAGTTAGGTAATTTTATTCATAATTAATAATGTTATTGTTATTACTAAATAATAATAACAAAAAAAAAGAGTTGTGTATGATAACCAGTGTCCATGAGCACCAGCTGACCTACAGGTATGGAGGCGGCCGTCATGCCCGAGGAGATGCCGGTCAGGAACCTGCCCAGGTAGAGCATCCACACGGCCTGCGCTGCCGCCAACACCAGGTAGCCCACGGAGGCCGGCACGGCCGACAGCATGATGCTGGGCTTGCGGCCCAGTCTGTCATTCAGCAGCATGGCCCCCAGACCCCCCGCCACCGCCCCCAGGGAGAAGATGGACTGCAGGACAACAGAGAAGGGCTCATGTCCAATATTACTTTCAGTTCTTTTTACATAGTACATATGTGTATTTAGATGAGTGTGTGTGTGTGTGTGTGTCTTTTTGTGTGTACGCTCCATGTCAGTGTGGATCTATTCTGTTCTGTCTATGTGTGTGTGTGTGTGTGTTTGTGTGTGTGTGTGTGTGTGTGTGTGTGTGTGTGTGTGTGTGTGTGTGTGTGTGTGTGTTTAACAGAGAATAGCCCACATCATTCTCACATCCAATGTTACTTTCAGTTCCTTTTTCATAGCACGTGTGTATTTAAGTGTGTGTTTGTGTGTGTGTGTGTGTGTGTGTGTGTTAAAGTGTGTGTGTGTATGTGTGTGTTTAAGTGTGTGTGTATGTGTGTGTGTGTGTGTCTGTCTGTCTGTGTGTGTGTGTGTGTCTGTCTATGTGTGTGTGTGTGTGTGTGTGTGTGTGTGCAGACACACTGGGCCTCTTGATGTATTCATTGTAGCAATTTTTCATTGTAACATTTTGCAACTTACACAAGTATATTGTGAAATTTAGGAATATTATTTTCTTTTGAGTATCCTATTGAAATTAAGCTTAAAATGCTTTGGGATGTTTGCATGGACTTGTCCACGACCCTGAAAAAGGGTTCATTCTTACAATGTTGTTGCCACATGATAGCACTTCAAATATTTTTTTTCATAAATCACACCTTCAATGAGTAGGATCTAAAAGAGTAGCCCACCCAATTGAGAAACACACAGGGGTGCGTTTCCCAAAAGCACCACTTCGTTCATAATTTATTAACCATTATTCTCACATTATTTCGCATCAATAAATCATTTTTAAAACTTGCTGCCTTGTTTAAAAAAGAAAAAAATTCTGGAGCAAAAACCTCATACACACAAACACAAATGCACAGCAAAGAATCATCAGAGAAATGTTTGTTTGTTGGCTAAAAGCATGTGCTCACCCCAAACCATGAGATCTGATGGGTGTCCAGCTTCAGTCTGGGATCGTCTCCCCTCTGCAGTTGGGGGATGACCGGGGACGGGTACACCAGGGCAAACCCAAAGCTCAGGTTCCCCAGCACAGCTGAGAACGCAGCCAGGTAGAGCCTCCCATTACTGAGAGGGCAAAAACACTGGGTTTAACAGTAGGTCTACAAGAACCATGGGTGTGATAACACATAATGTGTAAAATAGGACAAGAGAATGCCTGATAAAGATTCAGGGGATCAAAACATGACATGTTTCCTATTAAATGAAGTTTATTTTTTGGAGCAAAACTGCAGTGTGCAGACCAACCTTCTTCCACTGTCTGACACTATTGTCTAGCACCTGTGAAAAATTACTTTGGATGTGTGCACCAACTCTCTAAAATAGGGCAAGAACCATGGTATGATAAGACACAGTGTGTTACACTAAAGGCCACCACACACCAGCTGCGATGCGACAGCGATTTTTGTCGTAATGGAATAGAATCTATTGAAGTGAATGAAGAAGCACACACCGCCAGTGGAACGACAGAGCGACCGTCGCAGTCATAGATTTACATAGAAGACTATGTAAATCTATGGTCGCAGTCACTTTCCTACCCTTGCGATTTTTCTGAGCGATTTTTCACACGTCATAATAGAAAACTGTCTGACATGGGCTGCTGAAGAAAAGCAGACTGTGTAATAAATGTAAAGTATTAATAAAATACAATAAAAGTATTAAACGTTGGCCATGTTATAAACTATTGCAGAAAGCTTTGTTATTATTGTTGTCCACCTAGCATCCGTTCTTCTCCCAAACGAACCAAGGCTAAATAATTGATATTGCATATTTTATACTGCTTGGGAAACGCATTTAAAAGAAATCACCATGTGTACAATTGACTATGTAGACCTTAAATATATTGTTTTTAAAAAGGTTACTGTGTTAGAATATTCTCACGAGATGGGTGCACGCTCGCTAAAGTAATATTCCAACATTTACCGTTTATTTTGTCTGATGTTGTGGAGGAGCAACTGATATCGGTCATTGAGGGGTTTCCTGAGCTTTATAATTTTCAAGACCCCAACTATAAAGACCTCTACAAGAAGGAGAAGGCATGGAGAGACGTGACTGAGGCTGTGAATTCAACTGGTATGTTAACTTAATTACTTAACCTATGACTAGCATGTCGACGCGACTTCACCGGAGAATTCCATCGTAGAACACGACGGTCGCATCGCAGCTAGTGTGTGGTGGCCTTTAATAGTGAAGGAACCAGATATAGAAAAAGTGTTATTCTAATCTGTGTGAAGTGAAATACTAAAGACATTTTCTAACACAAAAAGTTTTTTTTTTCTGAACCCACAGCATTTACAATCAACAAAACTCAATTTTGTTTCGCCCAAATGAGGCGTTTGAGAGCCTTTCAAGGTGTCAAACACAGCTCACCCTCTTTGTGGCTTCTGTCGTGGTATTAACGGGGTGCTCTCATCGGTGTCCATGTTGTCCACTGGTGATGGGGCCTGAGGTACTGCACTGTCTCTCCCTTAGACAGACTTTCCACTACTGTGAGAATATATATCATGAGAGAGAATATGAGTACAGCCCAGTGACACAGCATGTGTCATGTGACATGAAAAATACATTCACTGTCAGAGAGAAAAGGAGGGAAGGGGCTCTGCGGAACTTCCAAAAAAATGCAACCTAATAGGCTCAGGCACAAAAAAAAGCAGTGACTCAGTGGAGTGGTTTAAAAAAAGTCAGAAATGAGGCAAGAGTCTTATGAGAACATCTAAAAATATAGCCTACTACACTACTTCTAGGACCACAACCAAAAGCATGCCTTTTTGGCTATCTTTACTGCTACTACAACTACTTTATTATTATTTTTATTAGGCCTATTACATCGATAATAATAATAACAACGTTGTGGTGTCTCCGTTTAAGCAGTAGCCACAAAAGCCCGTGTCAAATATGACAGTAGCACTTGTCCAGTGTCAAATATGACAGGTGCGTGTGTGGATGCAAAGCGCATGCGCAGTTTGTTACACCGGCACGCGTGCTGGTCTCCAAGGACTTTTCGAATCACAACACTCTTCCCAGCGGAGCGCTTTGATTCCGCAAAGTCTTCTCTGCGGGGAAAGTGAAATATGGAGAATTACGTGGTAATTGCAATCAAAACATACACCGCAGAAACAGTATGATTTGTTGATGTCTACATTGTATCAAGTTTGTTACTGATTTATTTTTATAGGTCTAGGCAACTTACGAAATGGATAGGATAAGTGGCTAAAGCTTAAAACCGATCACTTTTTCACTTACAACGAACCCTTCTCTCAGATTGTAGACACTATGTGCCCGGGTTCCTTTGGAAGAACACTTCTTGTTAGCGACAGAAAAACTGGTGTGGAATTCACGTTGAAGAAGGTAGGAAATCGACTCATTCAAAATAATTCGGCGTCCATGTGTGTCTAGAGGCTAAACTTAAAAAAACAAAAAACAAAAAAAAAAAACAATAGGCGTACTAATCATATGTTTCTATTCATGATGTGTGCAGATTGAATGTTTAGATGAAAGCAGAGCCAACGACGCTCTTCAAGAGGTTTGTTACACCGCATACTCGGTCATATCTCACATGCAGGGCCTGGGCACAGAATTGCCTTGCGCCCCCTGCCACCCAAAATTCAGATGGCTAAGCCATTTGTAATGCAATTTCAGATGACATCTACATATCTACATATATATCTTTAGGAAGATCTGCTTTGGAATTGCATAATACATGGTGTGCTCACATTGGAACATTACATACACTGAGCTGGGCCTGGGCGCAGTCGGCCCGTTCGCTAAATCTCCCTGCTCACATGTGTAATTTATGCTTTACAGTACATCCTGACTTTCTGGTGTGCTGAAGTAGGCCTAGCTGAGACTAGTTGTCTGAAGGTGCTTGTCTCCGTTTAGGCACTATCGCTTCTGCAGATCAGGCACCCAAACATTGTCCGCTGCAGGGAAATGTTCATATGTTGGGATGAAGAGGTAAACAATTATTTGACCTGATTGTTTTAACACAAAGTCTACGATTTCATCATTTTGAGCCTTTGAGCAACCTTACTGTGGTGCGTAATGTATTTTTATTTACTGCATACCGTAAATTAAAATTGTAAAGTAGTATGGCACTTGCTTTGACATTAATAATAGGCAAGGCAAGGCAGTTCAATGTGCTTCACAAAAACAAAACCAAAGAACAAGATGTAAA
>CM050217.1:17887500-17912500 GCA_027475355.1 Coilia nasus
AAATTATAAGATATTCTCCCAGTGCTGTGTGCTGACGTGGAATGAGTTGACTATGAGCGTATGCGCTGATCTTCCACTGGTCTCTGATGGTACACTGTATTTTTCTAACTAAAAAAAACAGGCCTTGAAAAAACAGGCTAAAGTGGACTTGGATTTGAAAGTTGAGCTTACAAGTGACAACCTCAATTAGACACGTCCGATGAAGGGTACATGATTAACAACTTTTGTGACAGCACTTTGTAGTGGACTTTGTTTCTGTTCTTTGACTTTGCTGTTTGGGTGCAGCACCCAGACTGCTTGAGGCGGATGTGCGTGCTTTAGGCCTACAGATGGTTTATCAGCCTCCAACGTGTCCTCCACTGCAGGGACCTGATGAAGGAGCCGCTGGTCAAGAGATGTCTGGTTCTCTGCGGCTCCCCACTGCACGTCATGGCGACGCTTCCCTCCGGAGTTAGCGGACCTCCTTTCCACAAGGACTTCAGCAAAGTCCTAGGTAACGACAAGCAGAGTTTGAATTGGGCCGGAGCCCTCCGGAGCTCAGCTCAGCTCCCCCTCCTCACCTCGGCAATACAGCCAGGCGGACCTGAGCTCCCTCTGTTACAGTATTTATAGTAATACAATATAGTTAGATATTGACCACTGTGAGTAAATAAGGGCTCCCTCTACTTACAAAAGCCAATTTAACCACTGACAACAACCTCACTCGTGTGGAAACAGGAAACAGAAACAGGACAGTAGATTCAGACCCATAAGGGACACAGAGCTTGTGAATAATTATGCCATTTGAATGTAACAACATTGTAATAAATAAAGTGCTAAAGGGTTAAGTTCTAAACAGGTAAAGACTTGTAGTGAAGCAACCATTAAATTACATCAAAATTCACACCTTAACCATTCCATTACTGTATATTGTGACCAACCCCCTAAAAATGCTTTAAGTGTAAAATACCAGCAGCACCCTTTTAAACCTAAGAGGAAGCAGAGCACACAAACAAAACAAAACATTTTAAAATAGAATATTCTATACAAATGTAATAATTTAAAGTGCAAAAGTCTAAGGCACCTTGGTCCCAACACTTAGGCTCAGCTCAGACCCAGATAGATGTACTGCATGATCGGCCAAAGCCACAAAATTAAGTGCAGGAGGAGGATTAATAGAGTATACTGAGGCGTGGCTCACAAGATCTATTCGCAGCATTAAAAGGACTCTTGAGGCAAACATTAAAATAATTCCTCAACTGACTGGCTTTTCACCAGCCTTGATAGGTTCTGTGCAGCAAACTGTAAGTAAAAAAAAAAACACGAAATAAATATTTATTTAGCAAAGCCCAAGCACAGCAATGAAGTCACACTGGAAAAAGTCTAATAAAAAAGTATAATTTATACGTTTTCATTTTTATTCAAAAACACCATGCTGCCCAACAACTCCCGGAAACTGAGCAAAATGTCTTTAAAGTTGCCATACTGCCCAGTCAAACATGTTGTAGGTATAATAGTGGTGATGCTTTTAGGTACTTTCTTAATAGGAAGAAACGAGAGATTTAGTCGCAAGACTCTAAACTCAATTTGGCAAAATACGCAGTTATTGCCTTTTGGCTTTATAGGGTAGATTGCACCTTTTATGAACAGAAATTTAGCAAAACTATGATTTTGTATAATTTTGCATGCTAAACAGCATTATGTCATTTTAATATCAAATATACACTACATACAATATGAAGTAAAGTAAATGACAAGTATGATTGGCATGTTTTAGCCAATCTTTTTCACGTGGACCTTTATGCATGCCTATACCACTCACTGGATGTGTTGTGGGCATACCGTTTCAGACTTCATGCAGACATATAAGGACGTAGAGTCTGTTCAGCTGCAGATTCTGTCATATCTGACATCGGAGAAGAAAAAAGGTAAGACTGTAAGGTTCTCAAATAACACTGTAAATAGCAGATCCCAGTATAAATAATGTATTATGTAAGGTGTGAGTGATCGGAACATATGCTCGTATAAATGGGTGCTTTCTATGCTTTGTGCAGACACACTGTTTTTCACAGGGAAGAGATTGCCTGCTCAGTAGCCAATGATTTGTACCATGTCTTGTGTTCATGAGGAATGTAGGTGTTTGGGGATCTTTAAAAGTGATGTCTCATAAGTTCATTTAGGGTTGCCAGACAGTGTTGCTAGTTCTCAGTACTTCCTCGTTGACATTGGGCAATAGATTTTTATCTGGGGATTGGGAAACACCACAAAGTGCTCACGTGATTGCCCTGGCAACATTGTCCAAAAAACATTGCTATATGAGTCATAACCTTAGGTGTCCTGACCCTGGGTCAGCATGTTAATTAGTTAGTTTGTTTATTGTCCCATTGGGGAAATTTGTCTTCACAGTCCGTTTAGGAACTGTGTTGTTGCAGCAGAGCAAGCGCCAAGAGCCTACAGATCATATAAGATGACTTCCTGTTGTGGTTCCTCCCCAGTGATGGGTCACCAGGACGATGTGGTCGAGCTCACCTGCACAACCATGAGGGCCCATAAGGACTGCGTTGCTGTCCAGCTCAAAGCTTTGCAGGTTCTGCACATGTGTGCGGTTGCAGGTAGGAGTGGGCGTCCTTCACCCAAAAGCATTGAGTATCATTATCAAATTCATGAAATCATAAAGGAGCGTATATAAACTCCTATCTCCTATCCGATCTCTCGTTCTCCCTCAATGACTGTAGCATTCTGGTCATACTCAGAGGTGCCACAAACAGGTGGAAAGTCGTAGAATAATTATGAAACTATTGTTCATTTATTAGTGTCACAGTCTGAGAGCGTTCAGAGCATACTCCAGACACTCCAACTGAAAAGACATGATATGACAGATGATAACACATGCTAAAAGTTTGATTGTATTAGTCTCACAGTAGTATAATGGTATCATTTTTTGCGGTACAAAATACATTATGTTCATCACTGACATTAAGCTCAAAAGTGGGATGAGCAACATCTGAATTAAACACGAAAGCACACATTTACCTTAGGGGCTAATTTAGTTAGGTCCATTTATATAAACAAAACTGTTTGTTAATTCACAGGGAGATGGAATGCTCAGGCTTTTTTTGAACTACAGAGCGCAACTCCATTTTCAGAATGACAGACTGAATTTATAAATGCAGATATGGGCCTTATAGAACAATATCTGTCCCTCCCTGATAGTAGTGATGTCAGTTATCGTGTTCTGTGAGGGCTACCTGTCTGTGTAGTGCCCTTGAATGCGTCCTGCCTTTCCACTTATGGCACCTCTGGGTATCATCATAGTCATTAAAGGAGAGAGAGATAATACAAGTTTATATACTTTCATTTACAATTTCATTAAGTGAGTGATAATGCTCAGAGCTTTTGAGCATTGCAGCTGTGAATGGTGTTTATGTAGCAAAGGCCTAGGAGCATTACTGGTGAAAGGGATGCCGAATAAAAGTAGAGTGGAAATAAAATAAATAAATAAATAACAGGAGCTTGGGGACCACATGAATCCTGACTCTTTTCTGCCAGCAGTATTGATCAGAAGAAGGAAAAAAAGCACATCTGTAGCTAATGGGGTCACTGTTTCCCTGTTACATTTAAATTAGTTATCCCACTCTGTACCCCAGGGACATTTGTTGTTGTGTCTACAGTAATTAACCTTTTGCCTGCACAAGTCTGACCACCATGTCCTCTGTTGCCTGGGGGTATGGGGGGCTACAAGGGTGGTTAAATGACAAACCTGGTTTATGCAACTCAGAGATAGCCCTAAATCTGATAGAAGGAGAGGTCGTTGCCATTGAGTTAAGAGAATGAACCCCTGAACTCTTTTACTAACAGGTTTACAACTACCACCCGGTTAACGAAACCAGGTTTATCACTTAGTGGACATGATCCTATTATTGCCATTGTGCCTATTATCAGCCATTTCTGTTGCTGTTCCACGTAAAATGAGGGTTTGTCTGGTGCAAAAGTTATGCCTGTGAAAATGGACAAATTCAGCTCCTGTAAACCTTTGGTTTGATTAAGTGAATGTGTAATGTTTATTTTACACTGATTTCGCATTGGAATGTGTCTCACCACCCGGCAAATAATAGACTTGCATATGCCTACCACCTTTGATGTTTATCCCCCTGTTCTCTCTCTCTGGTGCAGGTGAGGAGACTGGAGCACAGAAGCAGAGTGTGCATGAGAGAGAGACCATCTCCTCTGTCCTAGCCGCAGTGGACGCACACACGACTAGCTCTGAGCTGCTGACCGAAGCCTTCATCCTCCTCTTCCTCCTCTCTGAAAACAGTAGGTTGTCCTGTCTGTTCTCTCTCTCTTTCGCTCTCCTTTTCTCTAGTTGTCTCTCCTTCCTTCTTTCTTTCTTCTCTTTCTTTCTTTTTTTGTTTCTGTCTCACTTCTCTCTTTCTCATTCCCTTTCTCTTAGACCAACTGCCCATGTTGTCTAAAATTTGTCTAAATTGAGTGCGGGTCTCTTTTACTATTTACTTTTTTATGCTAGCTTGGCAATTAACAGCAAGTGGCTCTGAGTACTACCTTTGTAGCTCTGAGTACTGTCTTTGTGATCCACTTAAAGAATTTTGTGTCTTTGGTTTTACTTGTACTCTCTGTAGTGTAAAGTTTTTGTTCACATCATGAAATTTAGCATGTCGTGCCAAGTTGCTGTACTGATTTGTGTGGCTTGTGTTTTTCCTCAGTCGGTGCAGTGCGGTGGTTTCTGGAGCTGAATGGGGTAGCTCAGGCATATAAAGCCCTGAAGGGTTTTCCCAAACATCGCGTCATTGCCAGCCACGCCTGTAGGTTCATCTGGAGGAGCCTGGAGGCACGTGAGTAACGCCCTAATCAGACGCTTGCATCCGTCATAATGCACCAATCGGATGCTTCCATCCATCATAATGCACAAATCTGCACTTGCATCAATTATAACGCAGCAATCAGGCGCTTCCATCCATCATAGGGCACCAATCACACGGTTGCATCCATCATAACACACCAATCAGGCGCTTCCATCCATCATAATGCACCAATCACATGCTTGCATCTGTCATAATGCACTAATCAGGTGCTTTCATCCATCATATTAGTATCATATTGGGTGTGTTTGATGGGGTTGTCATAGGGGCAACAGCCAAATGTGTCCCATGGATTGCTGTTTACTGGTACTAGCAAGCTGTAGTAATGAGCACCTCATCCTAAAAGATTCTCCTATTCAGGATGGTAAAATGTACCCTATGCATAAGGATTCTCCTTTGCTTGTAAAGGATGATCAGGTGTACCCTATGCTAAAGCATTCTCCTTTGCAGGATGCATTGTATTTGTAAAGGAAGGTCAGGTGTATGCTAATTACAGAATCTGAACAGCTTATCCTGATCACCAAGATACCTTTAAGTCATTACACTCAATTAGGAACCTGCAAAATAAGCAAAATAAAGGTATACACAGTTACAGATAGAGTCCTTTATTGTGGTCTGCCTGATAACTTGCCATGCGTTTTTACTGTCTTAAAGACGAGCTCCCAGCAGGGGTGTGTCTGTTTGGGTGTGTGGAGGCCGTGTGTGAGATCGCAGATGCCCACCCGCAGGACGGAGTGGTGATGGAGGACGTGTGCTCAGCCCTGCTGGGCGTCTCTTGCCATGGTAAGGACTTGGGTGTGTGTGCATGCATGCATATGCGTGTGAGTATGCGTGTGTGTGTATGTGTGTTTGTGTGTGTGTGCGTGTGTGTGTGTGTGTGTGTGTGTGTGTGTGTGTATAGCTGGTATAGCTACACATATGGGGCACAAATTTCCCCAGTAAGATACGGAAACCAGACAAGGGGTGATTTATGGGGAACAAATTGTGTTCCCCAGTGTTTTTCTTATTTTGTTGTTACTGATAAAACTAGTGTTAAAACATATCTTTACTGACAGATTAGGATTAGGGATGGGTATGGTCTGGGCACAATTTGGCATTCTTCAGTTGTATTATAATAGGAGTCAACGGGAGTACCTCATAAGGATAAAAATGCACATGTGTGTGTGTCTGTGTGTGTGTGTGTGCAAGGTTTGACCTCAGTATAAGCTCTTCACATCTATGATATGGGGATTAAGCATGTACTCATACTGTAAATTCAATAGAGGCATGTGTTTAAAGTCTATTTTATTTATTTTCTTCTTTAAAAACTAACCTCCCTTTCTACTGTTTTTGCATGTAGAGGAGCATAATGTACCCTTTAACAGTATAGGTCTGGCCTATCTGGTCTTCTGTAAGAATTGAAAGGACTTTTATTCTAAAACTGCTTGGTCGGTTCCTTGATTGTGATTGACTGAATCACATTCCAGGCCATTGTATGTCCCAGTATAACCATACTACGCAGCGAACCTCAATTAAAAACCGTTATAAAGTAACAGATAGTAGTAAAAATGTTGTAGGCTGACTTTGTTTTTAAACTTGTAAACTGAACTTTAATTCAGCACTTGTACAATTTATGGCATTATATTGATATAGATAGGTCTATTAAAAACAGCCCACTACTGTTTACTGATGTGTTTATGTATGCACCCTGTGTCATGTCAGCGTCGTTTGAGAGTAAGGACGTGGAGGACTCCACCCTGGTGCTGCTCCGTGCCCTGAAGGGTCACTCGTGCCGACCCACTCTAGTGCAGAGAGCCTTCACAGCACTGGCCAACCTCACACACATGTCCAGTAGGTAGAAGCACTAGAAAGACACTCTGGTCTTTCTGACCTTACAGCCACATTGTGTCATTTTTTTGTTATTAAGTTTTGTTATTAACCAATATTGCTAAAGTAATGCTACTTTTTGTGTTTGTCATTGTGATATACAGCCTCACCACTAGATGGGAGACAGCCTTACACAGGATAGTTAATGCTGCGTTGAGCATTTAGTACTGTGTGAGTTAGTGCAAACCTGCTTAAGCAGAAGGTGCAGTGTAAAAACAGACATATTTGGGTAGTTATCAACATTTTATTAGTTGTGTTCACTTTCCCGAACTCAAAATGTCTGACAGATTGGAAAGGCCCTTTCCAGTGATTTTTGCTGTCTGGCAATGTTAAGTTCGTAAATGTCACTGGAGACTTTGTGTTTTCAGTAGCGTTATATCGTGTAAAGTTGGTAAATATCATATTAAAGGCTTTGCGTTTTCAGGAATGTTACATAGTGTAAAGTTTGTAAACATCATGCTAAGGACTTTGTGCTGTGTCTTACTTGTGTTGCTGTCCTGTGACAGAGGTGGCATGTCTACGTCTCCTGGTTGCCCCTGGTGGCGGAAGCGGGGTCATTGTGATGAGGGAGGCAAGGCAAAAGTACCCCAGCAACCACAAGCTCAGCCTCAGCATGGTCAAGGTTCTTGCCGCCATGGCTAAACACGGTTTGTACGAACTCCACACTGACATACATATCATAACACCTTTACTACTACTACTACTACTAATACATTAGCTTGGTATAGCAGTAATTACAATGACCTCAACCCCAGGACCAACAATTATAGCTTCTCATTTAACTATCTGACCAACTGACTGACTGATATACAGACAGAAAATATTGACTTAGTATACATTTTTATCTGCACGTGTGGTGGAAAACACACGATTGTGTTTTAGCAGTGTAGCTACAATCACAATATTTGTAGTTCTTTTACTAGTGGTACTATTACTTATTAAAATACAATAAATACAACATATCTTTATGGTCTGACTCCTGTGTGCAGATGAGCTGCTGGAGGAGCTGATTTCTGTTAATGCTCAGGAGGATCTTAAGCAGAGTGAAGCTGACTGTATTTCAGATGAGGTGAGCCCCAGAATGTAGATTACCCCTTCACATTTAGGGCACAGTAGATTTTATAGGGGGTACTTATACATCTTTAAATTAATTACATTAAAGGGGAAATTTGGTGTAAAATGAACTTTAAACTTTTTTTAATGGTTTGAAAATAGCAATATCTTCAAGCTTTCTCTGTGCCCTGATCACCAGCATTTTGAGCCTTTTGGACAAACTCGTGTCTGAAGTTCATTTTACACCGAATTTCCCCTTTAATAAATTGGTACACAGTTGGTACTCCGCAACCCTGCTATTTTGTCTCTTTGGGGGGTACTGGGTGTTAATCGGGGGGTACCGTACCCCCCAGTGTCCCCTGTAATTTGATCTACACTGGGCCACTCTGCAAGCAATGTTTATCAGTGTATTTGCTCTCTGGGTTACACTCTCTGCTCTCCTCTCAGGGGAGTTGGTCTTTCAGATGGGATAAGTGGTGGATTACATTACAGTACATTTCAATGCATTACATGACAGGGAGAGTGTCTTCTTTTCTTTTTCATACTCCTTCCAGTAATTCACCTGTCTCTGCGGACAGTTTGCTCTCTGATAGGCTGAGCTGTCCATGTCAGATGGTACATGATGTCTAATGATGTCTAAATGGTTTAAGTTAAGGAAAGGCAAACATCCATCACTATAGTGACAGTATTAACTTGTCCTCCTCCCCTCACAGAAGATGAAGATGCTGCTCCAGGATATCCTCTCCAGACTGGCAGAGGTGAAGAAGACATCCTCATCATCACAGCACTGTACTGCGGATGGATGACAGGAGAGTAGCCTAGTCTTCAAAAGTAAACAAAAAAAGAAAGAAAAGAAAAAGACACAGAGCACTTTGAATTCAGATTCCTTTTTTTTGTCTTTCTATATATGTATTGATTATATCACCAGCATATGTGTGGGCTATGAAGTCTTTGCACATGTCCTGTGAATGTCATTTTACAGAAACACTGTTTAATAAAAAAAAAAAACTAATTTATATTGGTTATATTTTTACGGATGTTTCTTAAACACAATTATACGATACACTACGCATAGATGTTTTGTTATTGAAGTCAGCGTTTAAATGTGCATTGACATGTATGAACCGCCAGATGTCATCATTTTATTTCATGTTGTCATGATTGTATTTATTTTTCCAGACATTTTTTTTTCACATTTTCATTACATTTTAAATGCAAATTATGTCTTTAACCCTCTACTGCGATAGGTTTGCCACATACAAGCGCAGCCTTCTTGCACCTCAACCCTTTTTTGAGTCGTTGTTCACCTATATTGGTTGTCTGCATTTAGCTGGATGTGTGGATAAAGACCTGTGATCGCTTTTATTTGGTAAATGGCTCACTTTTTGCATGCCTGACAGCACTTTTTTCCACACATGACTTCTACAGGTCACTATTGTCAAATATTGAACAGAAGTTCTAGGTCCAGTATTAAATAATGATATTGTATTTTACACAAATAAAAGCAGTTCGCATTTAACTTGCTTACCAAACAGTACAGTGTGCGATTTTTGGCTTGCATCAATACAACGCCTTTATGTGCACATAAATAGATGGTGAAGCAAGAGATTCTCCTGCTTAGTCGTTTGCATCTGATCAGTTCACGCCGGGCGAGCAGAGTGCCCTCCCTTCTCCTCCTCCTCCTCCTCCTCCTCTGTCCCCTCGTCTCCTCTCTCTCCGCTTCTTTTGAGCGTGTGGCCGTGTTCTGTCAGAGAGAGTAGACTGCCAGTGCTGTGCTGAACCATTATTGTATTTCACGACGGCGGGCGATGAATCCATTTGGCACCGGTACAATGCGGAGATACATCTGACTTTCGGACCGCAGGGAAGAACATTCATGACGGTGGAGGTGTGAGAATATTCCCTTTTCAACATCAGCCACCAACCAATCTTTGACGCATGGATTCAAATCGTGGAATTCTGACGTTAAGGAGGAATGGTCGTGAGACCATGAATTGTAGCTGGGGGACAGAATTATGGGTATGTATACATTATGAATGCATTTCAGATGATTTAAGGAAAAATAGGACCCCGCTGAGATATTCATTGTTGGTCTGTGCAGGTGTCGATGCAGATCCAAGATTAACGTTAGTCTGCAAATCTCTAACATTAGCTTGCTAGCCAGTCTACCATTACTGCACACAGGCAGCTTGCTTATTCCAGGTACATCTGATATTATTTTATGAGCATTTGTCCTGGAATGGCAGATGCAGGTAGCATCTGCAAAAGCATGGGATTGCATAGTCAGATGTCAGTACAGTGCCTATCGGGAAGACATCGTTGATCCAAGTCTTTAGCAGCCCGTGGCAGGTGTCTGGCTAGCTACATAGCCCAGTTAGCAGTAGCAAAGCCCCCCAACACCCTACCTGCTAACAGTCGTTGGAAAGCCATTAGTCGCACAAGCCCGCCACCGCTAGCAGCATCCTTTGCGCCGCTGTGCCGCAAGGACCAACATATATAGGGCATGCGAGCTTGCTGTATTTCTAGCGGCGAGGAACGTGCACTGTTATTCCATCAATCATTTACGTGTTTTTGAAAAAGAACTTTGACATCTTTTAGTACTGTTAAATACAGGCTTGGAGAAATCACTCATTTTTTTAGAAGCACGTTCCTAGACGCACGTGCTGATGTCGTTGTTTATTTGGGTAATCTGGGATCTCGCGCAGGCTGGTCAGCTTGTTTACACCCTGAGCCACCTGTCAAAGGAGGCGCAAATCCAGCACGATTTATCCCAGAAAAGTCGCTTGGGCAGATATGTTTACATGAGACTTAGCGCTTTTGCAAACCCTAGACTGCACAAATAACTTTGGTATGATATGAAAAAAAAAATGCTGATGTGTTATTTATGTTATGAAGATTTTTTTTCCACGACTAAAGTATTCGGAAATATGTGTGGAGAATCTGCATTGATTGCATTGGCTATTGTGTTTTGAGGCAAGGCCGTGAGACGTGGGCCTAACTCGTCTTCTGAGTATTAACACTGCAAGCAGATGAACTCTATTGTGCTATTGTAATTAACATTTGATTTGAAGTGTATTTCAGGAACTCATTGGAGTTAAATTTAAATAGGTATTATGGTGATCATAATTGTGACCTAAAAGCCTGATTTCTTTGTTGCCCTGATGTCTGTGACATCAAACCCTCTCTGTTTCTGGACTTCGACAAAGTAGGGCAACAGGGTGTGGGAATGTCTGTGTGATTCTGAGAACCTGTGTCTGTGCTTGCATATTATGTGTGTGCATGTTAGGTGGGTATATGAATTCTAATTATAGAATATTGCTAGATAGACTAAATTGACTACACTGTTAGACTGGCATGTGGCATTGCACAGAAATCTCTCTCTCTCTCTCTCCCTCCCTCTCCCTGACACACACACACACACACACACACACACACACACACACACTAGTGATGTGATCTGACTATGTGGGAGGTTTGTGTGTGGTGTCATCTGTTACACGCATGGCCCGCTAGACGTGCTTGAGGATGGATCAGTGATCGAAAGAGCTGTTTGCATTTCTGCAAGGGAGCAATTTCACAATACTTCTTGTTGGAAAAGCACAACAGCACTTTAATCTCTGACTGGGGTGCTGTTTTGTCTTCTAGTAATGTAATATAATTTTAGTTGATGAATGGTTCAGTGTGCATGAATGAATTACTCTAATCCTTCTGCATCTCTGCTCTACCAGGACCAGTTTGATAACCTGGAGAAGCATACCCAGTGGGGTATCGAGTTCGTGGAGCGATACACCAAGTTTGTGAAGGAGCGCTCGGAAATCGAGCTCAACTATGCCAAACAGATCAGGTGAGGATGTCGCCAACTACCATGTCTACTGACACATCTATTGCATCAGCTTAGACGTTAGCGTTCTCCCTAAACGTTTAATGGCATCTTGGCATTTTGAGCGATTTGGTCTTTGTCATGAAGTTGTCGCACACATAGTTGTCATACCAGGAGGCCTGTTAGATTGCCTTGGCTGCCATGTTGAATAAACGGTATGTGTGCATTTGTGTGTTGTGTGTCTGTGTGTGTGTGTGTGTGTGTGTGCTGTGGCATTGTATAGGTGCCCGCCTGTGGTGCCTGTGGTACAGGGGAATTAAAAACATGCTCAGTGCTGCAGTAGGGAGTGTTGACACTGTCAGCATGGCATCGCCATGGTTACAGGGTTGCCACGGTGTTGACCCACATTTTAATATTCTATGATCGGTCGTGTTAGTGCCATCTCTGTGATTTCTGTGGTGCACATGTGTGTTTTTATTCAGCTTGGTCACCAGTGAAGTGTGTGTGTAAGAGGAGTGTGCTGCCTTAACTTTGATTTGGGCATATTTGGAGCAGTATGTTATATTCTGTCAGTGGTGTGTGTGTGTGTGTTGGGATACACTGTACTGTGTGTGTGTGTGTGTGTGTGTGTGTACTACTTGGTACTGTATTAGTTGCATGTGTGTGCTGAAGTGCAGTTTATTGGGTGCTCTGTCCCATCTTTAGTGTGTGCATGTGTGTGTCTGAAAAGTGAAAACTGTAGTGCACCTTAGCTGTGGCATCCTTACCGTAAATATACAGCAGACAGGGCTAGGATACTAGCTGCTCCCTGCGTTTAAAACAACCTACACATCCTTTATCTTTGGTAAGCAACCATACCAGCCACCCCCACACTCAAAACTAGCTACACATTCATATGGAGCAGCAAGCAGCAACGTTAGGACAGAAAAGCATACCTACACTCTTCATAAGAAACCTGTAACCCCCAAATGTCAGCGGATGAAGAGTCTTTCTAGTGCTTAGCCAAGACTCACATTAGCAGTGAGTGCTGTCGTTGGCAAGCAGTCTAATGGGAAAGCATACTTACAATAAAATCAGATCTTCCATAAAGCCTAGGCCTAGATACAGCGCCAACACACACACACACACACACACACACACACACACACACACACACACACACACACACACACACACACACACACACAAGGAACAGAATAGATCCACACTGACATACACACACGTACACACACAAAGACACTCACACAAACACACACAAGGAACAGTATAGCTGCCCATTGAAATAGACCCTCCAGCTAACACACACACACACACACACACACACACACACACACACACACACACACACACACACACACACACACACACACACACACACACACACACACACACACACACACACACACACACACACACACACAGGAACAGTGTAGCTCCAGACTGACATGGAGCCCACAGCTGCAGCCTGCATGGCATGGGGGGTGGTTTGTGGGGTGCTGTGCTGTGCTCCCTGTCTCGCATGCGTGCGCGCACACACACACACACACACACACACACACACACACACACACACACACACACACACACACACACACACACACACACACACACACATCCCTGATGCACCATTCAGTCTATTCATGCCTTTATCCAGATTGGTACAACAGCCTCTATTGCACCGGCTCTTCCTATTGGGCGAGCCAGATATTGTAATAGTATGCGTACATGTGTGTGTGTCTGCATGTGTCTGTGTGTGTGTGTGTGTGTGTGTGTGTGTGTGTGTGTGTGTGTGTATATAAAATGCTGCATTTAAGTGCTCTCCACATGGGGCCATGTACAATGCACTAAGCACTACTCATCTCGTAATTAGCATTGCCCCCGCTAGTCATGCTAAGCTAACGCGTGGCTTTTCTGAAGGCCAGGTGGGAGGGGCAGGTAGGTTAACTGTAATTATCTCTTTCCCCCGCACACCTTTCTCCCTGTTACCGTAGAAACTGGTTGTTACGGGACGGGCACGTCCTCTGCTGTAGGTCAGCTGTAAGATGCTGTGCGTTGCCGTAGCGATCAGACACGAGGCAGCACGCTGGTGATCTGCCTAGCAACACACGGCGCTCGGGGAGGAGGAGACTGGAGGGTGTGAACAGAGCAGGCTGTGGGGGAAGAGAAAGAAAGAGAGAGATTGGGTGAGAGGGAAAGAGAGAGAGAGGTATAAAGGAAGAGAGGGAGGGAGGGAGAGAGAGAAAAAGAGACAGAGAGAGTAAGAAAGAAAGAGGGAAAAGAGGGAAAGAGAGAGATAACTATCACAGGAGGGAGGGAGAGAGAAAAAAAGAGAGACAGAGAGAGTAAGAAAGAAAGAGGGAAAGAGAGAGAGAGCTATTATGGAAGAGAGGAGGAAGAGAGAGAAAAAGAGAGAGACAGAGAGAGAGAGAGAGAGTAAGAAAGAAAGAGAAGTACAGAGCAAGACAGAGACTATAGCAAGAGAGAAACGGATGGAGATAGACTATGTTGAGAGAAGGGGACAAAAAAGACCATGGTGAAAAAGAGATAGACAGAGAGAGAGAGAAACAGACTACAGGGAAAGCATGTCAGAGAGGGAGAAAAAGAGCGATACAGAGAGGACAGAGAAAGAATGCAGATGCAGATGTGACACAGTGAGAGTGCAGGTAGAAGAGAGGAGGGCTCTGAAGCTGCCACAGACACCAAAGCACTGGAGATGGGCACTGCAATGACACACAGACAAGCGCAGACAGACAGACAGACAGACACTGAGGGGACAGACAGACAGATAGACACAGAAGGTGACAGACAGACAGACAGACACAGAAGGGCACAGACAGCAGACTTTGGGGAAAGGGCACAGACATGGTCTATTGCATCACAGACAGACAGACAGACAGACAGACAGACAGACACTGAAGGGGCACAGACAGACAGACAGACAGAGACAGACAGACAGACAGACATACAGTAGAAGGGCACAGACAGAGACTGAGTGGGAACAGACAGACAGACACAGAAGGGGACAGACAGACAGACGGACACAGAACGGCACAGACAGCAGACTTTGGGAAAAGGGCACAGACATGGTGTATGGCATCACAGACAGACAGACAGACAGACAGACAGAGACAAGCAACATGATGTAGGACGTCACAGACAGACAGAGACAAGGAACATGACGTAGGACGTCACAGACAGACAGACACAGAAGGGCACAGAAGGGACAGCAGACAGACAAGGGCAGCAGGGGAAGATTAGAGAGTGCAGGTAGGACAAAGCTGACGTGGGCAGATCTATGCAAATAGCCAGAGGGTGGAAGCAGACAGTCAGTCAGAAAGCAGACAGACAGACTGACTGCCAGTCAGAAAGCAGACAGACAGACAGACTGTCAGAAAGCAGACAGACAGACTGACTGACTGTCAGAAAGCAGACAGAGGATCACAGACACCAGGCTGTTGGAGGGCATGACAGAAACGAGCAGACAGACAGATGGAGGAGAGCAGGCCATTGGAGGAGAGCACAGACCCTGGGGTAGGGGATCACAGACACGAGTCAGCAGGAAAAGGTAACAGACAGCAGGTAAAGAAGAGCTGAGGGGGCAGATACAGGCTGGGCAGCAAGCACGTGAGGTAGGGGGTGGGTTTGAATACCACACAATGAGGAGGCTGCCAGTACCTGATCTGCATCGACTGCTCGATCCTTTCTGTGAATGCCCGTAATTATGTTTTAGGAAAAGGACCAGTTTGTCTGCCCGATCTGTACCAGAGGTACGGTGCTACAATTCTTGTCGACTAAGCACAACATCTGGTGGTTTATTTATTTTACAGAGTCTGATTTAATATATTTTATTAACAGCTTAATTTTTTTGCTGTGCACGTGCAGAATGAAATCAGGCAGATGCTACGAATCAGGTACTGACAAAGAGCACACAAAGGCAGTAGAGACGACATGGCCAGGCAGAGTAGAAGGGCTTAAACCCCTGGCAGGCAGACAAGAAGGCTGCTGCAAACATCAGGATGGATGGAGTAGTAGAGGTGGGCTCTGAAGAGTTCAGGACCCAGCCAGGCAGATTAATAGATCCCAGATAATGCAGCGAGTGAAAGCATAGAGCGCAGTGTGAAGACAGTATAGACAGCGCTGGTGGCAGGGGCGTAGCCAGACATCATAAAATGGGTGGGTCGCAGAAAAGAATCAGGGTTATTTTTTGATGATTTTTATTACTAAAACAGTCAATCAAACTTATAGAGCCTTCTGATTGGGTGGCCCTGATATGCAAGTGGGTGGGCACAGGCCCACCCCAGCCCACCCCTGGCTCCGCCTATGGCTGGTGGATAGATGATCAAAAAATGCAGCATAATAGCATCAGAGACAAGAGAACGGAGACCAAAAGAGAAAACAACAGACATCACACAGTGGGAAAGAAAGGCAAATACAGACTAAGCACAGCTAGGACGATACGTGGAGGGAATGTCATTATTAACTCCGCAAGGAGGTTATGGTTAGGAAGTCTGTCTGTTTGTTTGTTAGCAAAATAACTCAAACACTAATGAACGTATCATTCTGAAATTTTAACAGTATGTCGGTATTGACACTGCCTTAAGGTGATTCTTTTTTGGTAAAAATTGGTTCATTGGTTACCTCACAAAAAATTGGAAAATTAACATTGCAAATCCCATTAACGAAATAAAAAAAGGGCTGGGGTATTAAACTGCTTGACGGGGGTCTGCGCTCTCCCAGTGCTAATTTTTAGTGTTATGATATCTGTAGTGTTATCTTCGTATTTCTGAGGAGTGTTATTATAATTATGTAAGTTGCTGGAGAGAAGTATCTGTTAAATACTATAACCATGACCAATGGCTGGTAATATGGGCACAACGCAGGTTGGCAGGTTGAGAAAACAACAGGTGCTAGATAGGCCCATTGTAAAGGGTCAATCAACCACATTTATATAGCACTTTCTAACACGCAGCAGAGTAACCAAACCATTCTATAATTAATGTCTTACATTCACCCATTCTCTCTCTCTCTTTATCTCTCTCTCTCTCTTTTTCCCTTTGTCTCTCTCTCTCACTGACTCCCGCTCTCTGTCACTCTCTCTCTCATACACACACACACACACACACACACACGCACACTAGAGATGTGCCGATGGGATATTTTTTCACCCGCTACCGCATCACAAAACTCATCATCCGTCCGCTGTCCATTTGCACCCACGGTTTTTCAACATTTTCAATTTTCAAAACCGCACCTGCCCACCATATTTAACAATGTAGGCTATATATATTGTTTTATTTGAGTAGTTAAACCGCCACTGCACTAATTCAATTAACATATTACTTTTCGTCACGTCATCCGCCCGACCCACGGTTTAGCCGCGGAGTCCGCGGCTGTAACCGCCATCCGCGCATCTCTAACGCAACACTCTCATAAACCAATGGCGCAAGGTGTTGGTCCACTCCTCTACCTCCTGAGCCACTGTTGCCACCCACCCAAAGCAGACAGACAGACAGGCTTTGAGGTGGAGAGCAGATAGGCAGCTTTATAGATGTGGAGGGCAGGGAGACAGCTTTAGAGGACAAGTGCAGTGAGACAGGCACAAAGGGCAAATGAGGAGGGAGATGGAATCAGAGGTAAAAAAGGGGGGATGAGCTCATACACTTGGCACTGGGAAAGAGCAGACAGAGATGGCACAGATAAGGCGCCAGGACACAAGCTAGACAGAGGAGGACACAAGCGCACACACTAGACAGACAAGAAGACACAGACACACACACATTAGACAGAGAGGACACAGACACAAGCACACACACTAGACAGAGAGGACACAGATACAAGCACGCACACTAGACAGACAAGAGGACACAGATACAAGCACACACACTAGACAGAGAGGACACAGACATAAGCACACACACTAGACAGAGAGGACACAGACATAAGCACACACACTAGACAGAGAGGAGGACACAGACATACAGTAAGCACACACACTAGACAGAGAGGACACAGACACAAGCACACACACTAGAGACAGCAGGACACAGACACAAACACACACACTAGAGACAGCAGGACACAGACATAAGCACACACACTAGACAGAGAGGAGGACACAGACATACAGTAAGCACACACTACTGGAGAGATAGCAGAGTACAAACAGAAGCACACACTAGACAGATAGGAGAGGACAGCAGCAGCACGCACACTAGAGAGAGGAGGACACAGCACAGACACTAGACTAAGAGGAAAGTACACACACAAGCACATACACTAGACAGACAAGAGGACACAGACACTAGACAGACAAGAGGACACAGACACAAGCACGCACACTAGACAGAGAGGAGGACACAGACATGAGCACACACACTAGACAGACAAGAGGACACAGACACTAGACAGACAAGAGGACACACACACTAGACAGACAAGAGGACACAGACACAAGCACAGACACTAGACAGAGAGGAGGACACAGACATGAGCACACACACTAGACAGACAAGAGGACACACACACAAGCACACACACTAGAGAGATAGGAGAGTACAGACACAAGCACACACACTAGACTAAGACAGGAAGACACAGACATGAGCACAGACACTAGACAGAGAGAGGGGGTACAGTACAGACACTAGACAGTGAAGAGAACAGACACCAGCACACTAGACAGAGAGGACAGACATAAGTACACACACTACAGAGAGTGAAGGGTACAGGCACACCAGCACACACAGTAGACAGAGAGGACACAGACATGAGCACACACACTAGAAAGAGGGGAGAGTACAGACTTAAGAACACACTACAGAGAGTGAAAGGGCACAGACACAAGTGCACACACTAGACTAAGACAGGAGACAGGACACAGACATAAGCACGCACTCTAGAGAGAGAGAGAGAGAGAGAGAGAGAGAGAGAGAGAGAGAGAGAGAGAGAGAGAGAGGTAGACAGCAGCAGCACAGACACTAGGGTAAGAGAAGAGAGTACAGACATAAGCACAGACACTAGGTGAAGAGAAGAGACAGGGCACAGACACAAGCACACACAATAGAGAGAGAGAGAGAGAGAGAGAGAGAGAGAGAGAGAGGTGGACAGCAGCAGCACAGACACTAGGGTAAGAGAAGAGAGTACAGACATAAGCACAGACACTAGGTGAAGAGAGGAGAGTACAGACATAAGCACAGACACTAGGTGAAGAGAGTAGGACACAGACACAAGCACACACAATAGAGAGGGAGAGAGAGAGAGAGAGAGAGAGGTGGACAGCAGCAGCACAGACACTAGGGTAAGAGAAGAGAGTACAGACGTAAGCACAGACACTAGGTGAAGAGAAGAGAGTACAGACATAAGCACAGACACTAGGGTAAGAGAGGAGAGTACAGACGTAAGCACAGACACTAGGTGAAGAGAGTAGGACACAGACACAAGCACAGACACTAGACCAGTGTTTCTCAATTATTTTGTGTTACGCCCCCCCTAGGAAGAATAAAACCTTTCGCCGCCCCAGACACTAGAAAGAGAGACAGGTGGACAGCAGCAGCACAGACACTAGAGAGAATGAGGAGACAGACACACTAGCACAGACATATACAGAGTAAAGGGGACAGTTGTTGTTAATGGTCATTTCCATGGAGAAATCAAGAGTTTTGTCTAATTTCATAAGGGAGGCTAATGATTTTGGTCTCAACTATAAGCACAGACAGTAGACTGAGAGAGGAGGACACAGACACCAGCACAGACACTGGAGAGAGAGAGAGAAGAGAGTACAGTCGCCAGAGCTAGTAAAGAGAGGAGGTAAGATGGCAGACAGGCACTCAGGCAGGCAATGCACTGAAAAGACACCAGCACTGAGACTAGAGACAGAGACAGGAGGGTAGGGACCTCAGCACAGACACAGACAGACAGGACAGAGACACAGACAGATGCCAGAACCGTTTAGAGGGCCACAGACAGCAGGAGGAGAGGACATTGCAGGTGCCAGACGTGCCATACGTTCACACCAAGGGCCAACAAGGAGTACAGGAAACGAATTCATTTTCTACTTAATTATTGGACAAAAGAGGTGTCAGATGCCAGACTCAGTGGAGGTCTACAGACGGCAGGAGAGGATAGTACGTTTGCCAGATTAGTACAGGACTGACAGCAGGCAGAGGATAGTACGTTTGCCAGATTAGTACAGGACTGACAGCAGGCAGAGGAGAGGGGAGACCGCAGGCAGCAGATGTAGTACAGGGGAGTACAGGTAGTGGCGAGAGCAAGCAAGCTCACAGGGCTAGCAGCAGATGCCAGATATGGTACAGTACAGATAGTGAAAAGGATTACGCCTGGCTCGTCACAGATGTTACATTAAAGAGACACAATAGACGGGTTCAAATTCAATCAAATTAGGGTTATTTGAAATACGGAAAAAAAGAACATGAAAATAAACATCTATGGGGAAATGTATGCATGCTTGTGGGTCGGATGTCAGTAGGCAGGAATGTTTGTTAAGTGTGATGTGTGCTCAAAAAAAGATATCAGTGAAAAGTGAGAGAGGAGCAAAAGCTAACAAAAAGGGGGATGAGGTGTCCTTATGTACCGACGCCGATCCAGGTGTAGGCAATCCTTCCAAATTACCCACCCCCCTAATGCAAACCAGGCACTCATCTGGCCATCATGAGAACTCGGGCAGCCTGCAGGTAGAACAGAGGGGCGTCACAAAAGGCAGGAGAAAGCAGGTGCCAAAGCCAGTGAAGGGGTGCAGAGAGTGGGCGGAGGAAGGCAGCAGAGAGAGGGATGGAGGGATGGAGGGCTGGAGGACTCCAGAGAGCGGGACAGGCAGACGAAAAAAGAGCAGGCGCTGGAGTCAGTGGAGGATCGTACAAAAGCGAAGAGAAAAAAGGCGGAGGGGGAAGGAGGGCGGAGATGAGAGGCGGGCGGAGGGAGGGAGAGAAGAGAGTGCCTCTAACAGGCAGAGAGGAGAGAAGGGAAAAGATGGCCGACAGGGAGTGGCGAAGGTGCCAGACCAACACGGCAGAGACGCTTATTCTTAAAACCCAAAAAAGCAGAGATGGTTTTACATTAAAAGCAAAAAGGTTTATCCAGGCACTACGAAATGTGACAAATAGCAAGGATTAAAAAGCCTTTATTTAAAACTTGGCTTGTTAAATATGTACTAGCCAGGTTTTAAATAAAGACTTTTTAATCCCTTCTCTTTGTCGCATTTTGGAATGCCAGGATAAACCTTTTTGCGTTACATGGGTTGATCCCCAACATCCAAGAGCAGCCGACACACTGGGGAATATACTTCGACGAATAGAGCTACCAGCCATCTGTCTCGATTTTAACAATGGTTTTACATGAATTTGTAAACAGTAAAAAAAATCTTTTAGTGAAAAATGAAAAAAGATAAAATATAGTTCTATGTTTATGTTTTTCAATTAGGCAGGCGGTCGAGCTAACAGAGAGAAACGAAACGGGGAAAGGATTACTCCCTAGGGGGTCGTTCTTTACAGCACCTTCACACAAACCCCTCTGTCAACATGGCACTTCTTTGAGCCATTAGTGTCTGTGTGTCTAGAGACACCCATCGACTACGAAGACACATTGGCCGCCAGTTGTAAATTTCCACAAAGTGTGTCGATTGGCCGTTTGTAAACGCGTGCTGTTGTGATGTTGCCTGTTACTGCGATTCTCTCTCATGTGGTGATTGATGTTTGTGTTCTTGCTCACACACACTCAAGTCATACCTACATGGTTGTGTGTGTGTGTGTGTGTGTGTGTGTGTGTGTGTGTGTGTGTGTGTGTCCATGTGTTACGACATGCACTCTGTCATCCTGACAGGAAGGGAATAAATAACGTTTCCTGCTGAAGCACGCAGGAAGTAAACATGGGTGCCTTTAGGTCCTGTGTGACTTCTGAACATAGCTCAATAATCGCTGTAGACAGGCCTGCAGAACATAAAAGTGTAGCAGTAGCACACACGCACACATACACACACACACACACACACACACACACACACACACACACACGCACACACACACACACACACACACACACACACACAAACACACACACACACACACACACACACGGTGCTCAGTCCTATAGACAAGAGTGATCATCCTTCTCGTCATCAGTCATCCTCCTTGAGATTTAGCACCTCTTTTAACATGCAGTAATCCCTGCTCCCTGTTTTTTGTTATAAATAACTATCATAATGACACCAAACTACCATTTGAAAGAATTATTCATTTGAAGTTTGTGGATACTGCTGGGGTTACATTTCTTATTTCACCTTAAAGTGTCATGTGCTCATGGTTGGTAGTGTAAGCAAGTCTCAGCAAATCAGTCGGGTGGAGAGACATTTGGATGCAAAATCAGTTTAAAATAAACATTACAAACCAAAGGTTTACGGGAGCTGAATTTGTCTATTTTTATGGGGATAACTTCTTTTTCACCAGGTAAAGCCTCATTTTAAGTGGAACATCAACAGAAATGGCTGATAATAGGCACTATGTCGATAATAGGGTCACTTCTGCTAAATCAGCCTTTCCAGCTGTGTGTGGCTTGCAGTCTCTCCACTTTTTAACAAGTAAAAGATGACCAGTTGAAGTCACTGCTGCCTGTTTCTGTAGCGCTTTTTTGCTGGTCAGCCTTGTGTCCAATCATAACACAGCCGGTCCGAGCGCAGGACATTCAGCTGCCTACTGGGCAGCCATCTTAGCTGTGTGTGTCTGCATAATTCACAAGAGCCTTCACAAGAGGAAATGACATCTTAAGTAACGTGTGTTTGTGCTGACAATCGTGTTGGTATATTTAGCAGGATATTTTCACTTTATCAAAACAACAAAAAGAAACATAATGCTGATTAGAAAGCTGTGGGGTCAACACAGGTTTATTTCTGTCATGTAATAAGATTGTAAAAAACTACAGTAAGCAGGAGAAAAACATTTCTGTTGCATTGAGACATGCTGCCATTGGCCTGTTGGGTATTAGGATGTCATCTGAAGTAAATGCTTTTGTGGCACGCCCCTTCAATATGGTGGATAAAACTATAATCTGTAATCTCTTTTCTAATCTCCTTGTCTTTCATGTTTTTCCCATCCTCTGCAGAAATCTGTCGAAGAAATATCAACCCAAGAAGAACTCCAGAGAGGAGGAAGAGTATAAGTATGCACTTGTTTGATTAGTATGAATGTTTACTTTGCATACTGCATACTAGGTCTAGTTATTATGCCTTTAATGTAGGAAGCATGTTTGAGCAAGCTCATTTTGCATGCATGTGCAGTTATGTTTATTTAAATATCCATGGCATCATAGCATAAAAAGGAAGTGCCTGCAGTTAATGACAGTCTAAGGGCTTATTCACACCGACTTCAGCGTTTACAGTACGTAACCGTGTACAATATGTTTTTTATAGGGACAGAATACGCGCAGATCACGCTTGCGGTGTGAATAGTGTAATTTGTTAACATGCATTCTAAACGAATACAGACAGTTAACGGGCACGCGCTGTATACGGACAGTGTGTGGTGTGAATGAGCCCTAATGTGTTCAGTTCAATTATTTTATGTACTGTATCGATCATTATGTTATATGGGGTTGAAAAGTGGCATATACATGTCAATTTTATGACTTAGATTATGGCTCTGTAGAGGAGAGACATATCTTTAGTGCGTTAATATGTTATAACATTGATGTGTGTTAATGTGTTGGGTTGGTGTGTATATGATATTAATTAACGAATGGTGTTAGCTTCTAAACATTTTTTTTTTAGCTTAGCATATTGTTGAACATTGTGTTGAATATGTGTTGATGTGACTGAACAGTAATGCTGATTGGTGTGTGGTATGATTTGGGTTTCTTGCCTGCAGGTACTCATCATGCAGGGCCTTTCTCATGACCCTGAACGAACTGAACGACTACGCGGGTCAGCACGAGATCGTGGCCGAGAACCTGAACACACAGATCCTCTCCGAGCTGTCGCGCTACATCCAGGAGCTCAAAGCCGAAAGGAAATCGGTAAATGTGGGAATAAAAACGGCCCTGCCGCCTGTGTGCCCATCACTTTCGAAGAAACACTCATGAGATTCAGTCAGAAAGAAATGACATCCTGCGATCAGACACCAGATAATCTTTTCAATGGGGTGTAATCCTAGCCTGTTAAACCAGCCACTCCTACTACATTTCTAGGGTTATTTTTTACGAGGGTCTGGTTGTGCTGCAGTGGTCGTGTATTCAGTTAGCCTGGCTATAAGCCTGCCTACGCACTACAATTCAAATGTAGCACACAAAGTCAACGTCAACGCTAATGAATATTCTCTATGTTCGCTGATAGGCCCTGTAAAGATTTTACCGAAGTCAACCATGTCAGTGGAAGCAAACCCAGACTACTACTGCAGGTAGAAAATATTTGAGTTAGACAGGCTTATAGCCAGACTAGTCTTATCCAGCCCTGGTAAAGAGACTCTGGCCCTTTTTCAGCAGTTTCACAGAAAGAAATCAGCCCCTCTTAAAAGGCGGAGCCAAAAAGAACGTATGTGTTTGTGCTTACTGAGTGCACTTGCATATTTGTGTGTGTGCATATGTATATATGTACAGTATGCATGTATGTGTGTTGATGTGTGTATGCCTGGGCGTGTGTGTGTTGTGTTATGAGTCGGTGTGTATTTGTGTGCTAATAATTCCCACAGACAAATGCTCAAATCTAGCCATGACTGCAACAACAACAAGAGTGGCTGAAGATCACACAAAGGGGGCAGGGAGGGGGTGGGGAATTTACGAAAGGCGAACGTGTCGTGTCGTTCCGTTCCGTTGTTTATGCATTTACACAAGTGCGTCCGCTCAGGCCCAGGGAGCTGAAGTGGGTCAAGAATCCAGGTCAGAGCAGTGGGAGCAGGTTGGCCCCTCTCCCCTCTCCCCCATCCCCCCTCAGGGGCCTCCGCGCTCGGGGAAGAGGGAGCGTGCAGTGGGCCTCTGTCTGGAGCTGGTGGCTGGAAGTAACGTGGGAGAGATAGACAGAGAGGAGAGGACCGAGGGAGAGGAGAAGAGAGATGGAGAGAGTCAGTGTGTAGAAGGGGAAAGGATGACACAGAAAGAAGAAAAGAAGATGGAGAGGAGGAAAGAGGGAGATGGAGATCTGGAGTGAGAGAAAGGGAGAGGAAGAGGAGGTGAGGAAAGGTAGATGGAGAGAGAGAAAGAAGGAAAGAAAGAAAGAAAGAAAGAAAGAAAGAAAGAAAGAAAGAAAGAAAGAGGAGAGAAAATGGAGAGAGGAGGAAAGAGGATGAGATGCTGAAAGGAAATTAAGAGGCAGATAGGCCAGGAGGTTGCACGTGAGGGTAAGGCACTAGAGTCTTAAAAGAAGAGAAGAGCATCTCTTCCTCTCTGTCTCTTTATTCCCACCCCGACT
>CM050217.1:17917500-17920000 GCA_027475355.1 Coilia nasus
CCTTTTTTGGGAAATTGGCTTTTTTGCTGCCTAGAGCTAGCCTGGTAAACCACCCCCTCGTACTTAATTTCATTTTGTACAGAGGGTCTGGACCAGACACTGTCAGAAACAATTTCTTCCTGGAGGTGTGGACTCTGCTGAAGTTTAAAAACAAGTGCCTCGCTTTTACCCAATCGATAACGCCTGGTCGTCACGTATGCAATTAGCCTACCTACGCACTACAATTCAAATGTAGCACACAAGGTCAACGTCACAGCTAACGAACACACCCTCTGTTTGCTGATTGGATTGGCCTTGCTGGGGCCGACTACATGACCCTCAAGAGATTCCGGTCCAGACCCTCTGTACAAAATGAAATGAAGTACGAGGGGCGAGTTTACCAGGCTAGCCTATAGCGGAGTAAGATAGAAGAAAGAAAAAACATGCCTTTGTCTTCTCTGTGTTCAGTAGTGCAGTCTGGCATAGCCTTGCTGTCAGCTTATTTTAATGGCAGTGTTTCACCAATGAGTTTACAAGCTATAGGCTACTACTGTAGCTGGTAAAGCCCACTTCCAGTAAATTATGCTGTTGGGGTGTCAGACTGGGAACTAATGCACACACAGAACTAGGAGAGGTGTGAATCTCATATTCTTATTATTCAGGATCTTATATTCAAGCATCATGTTCCCCATAAGAAGGAAATAAAGGCAGTAGGGGAGGGTAGGATGAGTCAGCCCCTGTTTTCCGTGTGCTCTGAAACTAACGCAGTGTTGTTCTTGTTCTCTGACATGTCTTCAAAGCGGTGTTCACTGAAGGTAGGTTTCCAGCGTGTACCTTTCTCTGTCTGCGGTTCTTGTTGTTGCAATCGGTGTTCACCCCCTTCCCCTAGACACACAGCAGGTCACAGACAAGCTCTAGCCACTCTGTGCCAGGTTCTGACCCAGTCTCAGTTTGGACTTGGGCCTGGAACAGTATCAGCTGCCTCCTGATTCTGCACCTACTGATATCATATCAGATCTCCATTTGTTTTGATCTTGATTAGGCTATTGGCAAACTCGCTTCCAAATTACAGTTATTCAGTGTGAGCTATGAGGGTTAAGGTGCATTATTCCCGAAGCAGCTAACACAGTAAGCCATCCCCACACCAGTGCCAATATAACTGTGTTGCACTCTTGAACCAGCCTTCCGTAAAAAACAGTTTTCCAGTTTTTGAAGCCGCATCCTCCCAAACCACATTGTACAATTCAAAGTCATTGAAAATGAATACAGGATATCTTGGGCTAATTGTATTCCAATAATATTAAGGAACTGCACAAGTTGCTATTAAAAGTAATCTAGTGAATCACACTCATTTAGACTGCTTTCTGATGACTGTTTGACATGTTTGGGGCTAAGGTGGTTCTTGCTACTGAGGTAGCTCATTTGGCAATATGGGAGAGATCTTGTAGTGAGTACACACAGGTGGCAGATCAGTTGTAGTCCCAGCACTTCTTATCACAAGAACCCAAATTGCCTATTGTGAGCACTGAAGTGTCTGTGATCTCCTCAGCAACTTCATCAGTGTGGTTAAAGTCTCATAACTTATGTTGGCACTGTTGTGTGGAGGGGTTAGCAGTTCGCATCACTGGGAACATTTAGGTAAAGGCCGCATGGCCAACACTGGTGTGATTAGTACAGAACTAAGCACTGTCTTTGTCAGGCAAGAATGACCCCTTCACACACACACACACACAGTCGTGTCTGTGCCCAAACCCCCTTCTATGTCCCTAGGGTGTGTGTGTGTGTCCGTTTCCCTTGGTTCGTTTGTCCGTCTGAGCATGTATGTGGATATCGAGGCGTTTATCGAGAATCGGAGTTCAGCACAGGCATCATTCTGGGCATCTGATTGGTTGCGTCTCCTCATTCGGTGGTGCTGGTTGCACTTCTGTGCTGTGCTGTGCTGTGCTGTGCTGTGTCGTGTTGTGCTGTATCTGTGTTGTGTGTGTTGTGCTGTGTTGTACTGGGCTGTGTTGCGTTTTCTTGAGCACTGGCTTCTGTCTATGTGCGTTTGTGTGTGTGTGTATGCGTGTGTGTTTGTGTCTGGGGTGCTGGTTTAGGTTTAGTATGTGTTATGCATACTATATATCTTAAGCTTTATGTGTATGTGTGTGTCAGCTGATTTTGAGGTCTGTGTATTATCCCATCTATAAATATATGTTTCGTATGCGTGTATGTGTTCTGTATGTTTGCGTGGTGTATGTTTGCGTGCTGTGTGTGTGCGTGTGTGTGTGTGTGTGTTGCCTTGCCTGTACCTAGTGACTGTGCACACTGCTGCGTTTGCATGTTATGTAACCGTACAGTAATATCTTTCCCCCATAGGAGTGCCTGCAGTAGACACAAAGGGATTAGTCTTTGATAAATGTTGCATATCTAATGTGGCTAGAGTTTCACACCTATAAATACACACACACACACACACGCGTGCACGCGCACACACAAACACAAGCACACATACGTGTGCGCGTGTGGATTAAGCTGTGGG
>CM050217.1:17925000-17935000 GCA_027475355.1 Coilia nasus
GCTAAGCTCCTGGTACAGGCTATGGTTATCTCTCGCCTCGACTACTGTAACTCCCTCCTGGTTGGCCTTCCTGCTTCTGCAATCAAACCATCGCAAATGGTCCAGAATGCAGCAGCACGACTGGTTTTCAATCAACCCAAAAGGGCACATCACTCCGCTCTTCATCAACCTGCGGTGGCTACCAGAATTCAACACAAAGCTTTGACTCTAGCCTACAAAGTCACTTCCTGATCTGCCCGTCTATCTCAATGTCACACTAAAGGCTTACATCCCATCCAGAGCATTGCAATCCTCTAATACGAATCGTCTAGCCATGCCCTCTCCTAAGACAAAGAGAGGTCACTCCAAACTTTTCTCTGCCCTTGTCCCTCAATGGTGGAACAACCTACCAGTCGCTACAAGAGCAGCAACATCCCTCTGGACCTCCAAAAAGCTTGTGAAAACCCTTCTTTTCCGAGACTGCTTCCCTTCCTAACAAAACTAATCTCTACTAACCATCTCTTTACATAGATGCCTTTAATGTTTTCTACACACCTTTTAGCTTGTTATGTCCTCCTTTTGTAAGTCTCTTTGGATAAAAGCATCTGCTAAATGTATTGTAATGTAATGTAAAAAAAAATTAATGATGTATGTAGTGACCTTGGCCCCATAGTTGGGGACCATAATGATGATGATGATGACAAATGTAATTATGAAAGTGGTGATGACAAAAGGTTAATGTGGTGTAGGTGGTGATGTTTACTGTATTAATGATGATGATGATGATGATGAATATGAATGTGATTATCACAGTGATTTTACACATGATGAGTAGAGAAGTAGTGAAGTTGGGAATGATGATAATAGTGATTTTTCGGATAATTGTAATGGTGGTGTAGGTGATTGTGGTCATGATTTTATCGACTGTTATGATGATGAATATGAAGTTGCTGATCGTAATGGTGTTGATGACGATGAAGCTGATGGTGAAGATGACAGTGATGATGATGGTGATATCGATGATAATAGTGAAGAAATGATGATTACCGTTATTAATGATAATGATAAATGATCTCATGATGTAATACTGAGTGTCTGCCCTGGTGGCCATGCTTCCCCCAGGACACGAAGCAGGTGGTGGAGACGTACAAGTCGGGCTTTGAGCCGCCGGGCGATGTGGAGTTCGAGGACTACAGCCTGTCCATGCGGCGCGCCGTGTCCGAGTCCAGCTTCCTCAACGCCCGAGGGGAGAGCCGCCGCCGCAGCCGGGGCAAGCTCTGGCCCTTCATCAAGAGAAACAAGGTAGGACACACACACACACACACACACACACACACACACACACACACACACACACACACACACTCTTTCTCAAACACACTCACTCTGGCCGTTCATCAAGAGGAACAAGGTAGGACACACACACACTCTCTCTCTCTCTCTCTCTCTCACGTACACACACACACAATCACTCACACACCCTCTCTCAAACACACTCACTCTGTCCCTTTATCAAGAAGAACAAGGTAGGACACACACACACTAGGGCTGTCAACGAATATTCAAAATTCGAATATATATTCGAATAGTTTTTAAAAAAAGGAATTCGAAGGTGAAAGTTAATATTCGAATGTGAAAAAAACGTGCACGTGCGCTTTGGAATGTCGAAGGCAAAAGAAATACTCGTCTTTTCCTCCGCTGGGAATATAGCAAATAAAAACAGATCGGCGCTGGCCCCTTCAAATGTGGACTATCTTGTGTTTTTGTCAAATAACCTGTAGGTCTTCAGGCCAATAAGACCCGACGGTGACAGATTTTCTTTTTTATACAAGTACCAAGAATGTTAGTAGCCTTTTCGTTTTTTATGCGCTTTATTTTTTATGAACCTCAGGGTAAAATTTCTTTGTTGTCACATTTGTCGGAATTGTGTGCCTCGTTTTATTTAACGTTACAGTTTCATGCACTTCAGGCTTGCACTGGTTTGTTTATTTAAAGTTTCATGTCAGGGAAAAGTGTCATGTTTAGGCCTAGGCTACCTCACTACAGCTCTCTCGGAGCATTCCAGGTTTTAAAAAAACGTGCGCAGAGAGCGTGAGGGTGCGGGCGAGAGAGAAAAAGCGTGTGAGAGTGAGCGTGCGGTCTTGGCAAATATTTTTTTGATTTACTTGTTTTGTGTAGGTAATGCATTCTTAAATATGCTTAAATAAACTACCTATACAAGTAGTTATGTCTCTTTGTATTAATTTGTCCTGTTATTGACGTAATGCGCGTCATTGACAAAATGTGCAACCTGTTGTTCGAAAATATTCGTGTTTTATTTGGAGCGAATATTCGAAAATCATTTTTGAGCAATGTTGACAGCCCTAACACACACACACTCTCACACACACTCACACACTCACTCTGGTCCTCCATCAAGAGGGACAAGGTTGGACACACA
Organism: Coilia nasus; assembly: GCA_027475355.1. Lineage (NCBI taxonomy): Eukaryota > Metazoa > Chordata > Actinopteri > Clupeiformes > Engraulidae > Coilia > Coilia nasus. The sequence goes on from CM050217.1 coordinate 17,927,420, forward strand.
CACACACACACATACTCACACACACACACACATTCACACACACTCACTCTGGTCCTTTATCAACAGGGACAAGGTAGGACACACACACACACATACTGAGACACACACACTCACACTCACTCACTCTGGCCCTTTATTAAGAGGGACAAGGTAGGACACACAGACACACACACACACACACACACACACACACACACACACACACACACACACACATTCACACTCACTCTCCCTGGCCCTTCATCAAGAAGAACAAGGTAGGACACACACTGTCTTCTCTCGTTAGAAGGGATAAGATGAAACACTCGCAGGCACACCCTGGACACACAGGCCATTTCACACACAGTGTCACCCTAACTCACAGGCACACATTGGACACACAGGTCATTTCACACACAGTGTCACCCTAACTCAGCTTGGAGCACCGTATTACACCCTTTAACCTGTGTCCCTCACCACCTCATGCACAGGTAGGCCATCATACACCAGAAATGCAGTGAAAGAGAGAGATGAATGTGAGTGTGAGTTGGCAGATAAAACCAAATAACTTATAATAACAATATATTGTATATAGAACCTCTTTGGATAAAACAGAGATCATCTCCAGCATTGTTCTTGCACAAAATATCAAGGGTGATCCAATCAATCCAAAAGCAGAGCAGAACCATGGCAGCAATAGAAACCCAGGAGCATCGAAACTTTCAGAGCCCAAGCCCAAAAACAAACTAAGCAGCACGTTTCACCAATAAGTGCTTGAAAATGCCAATCTTGTCTGTAACTCCAGTGCAAACTAGCCAGCACGTCTTTCACCATAGGCTGAATTATTAATAAGCTGAAACTAATATGTTTTTTGTATTATTTGTCGTGTTTTACCAGGGTAGTCACATTGAGACAGTAGCCTCTTTTGCTAACGGCAAACTAACAGCAAATTCGACACTAAAAGCAACAGAAAGACACTATAATCGACATGAAAATATAAAGCAACATGTGTGCCATGGACTTGTACTCTCTGAAGATGGGTCAGCCACCACATCAGTACACCAGGGTGTGTTTTGTTGCTAAATACCTTAAAAATGCCTAACTCCAGTGCAGCCAAGGCTGCACATATTATACTACTGAAGACTTTCAAATTCACACTCATTCAGCAACTCCATTATAAACTAGGCAGCACACGTTTCACCAGTGAAGGCTTAAAAAATGCCTGTCTCAAATGGTCCACTGAGAATGCATCGAAAATCTGTCTCCAATTTGTAGAGCATCGCTCTGCCTTTGATGTGGAGAGTGCAGCCAGTCACACGCTTGTCCTAATTACATCCCCGCAGAGGGCGTAATTGGCCTGGCTAGAGAGTATGTGTGTGTGTGTGTGGGTGGGTGTGTGTGTTTGTGTGTGTGGGTGTGTGTGGGTGTGTGTGTGCGACTGAAATGGCTCTCAGATCATTACTGGTGTATTATGGCACTAACACTGGTAACCTGTGATTGACTCAATCATAGTTTGACCCCTTTCTAGACTAATGGCTGATGTTAACTGCTGTGTATGTGTGTTTAACAGTTTTAACATCAGTGTTTCCCATGTTCTTCTTCCCCTGCTTCTCCTCACCTGACCTCACCTGAACATTACCTCACCACACCTGACCTCACCTGAACATTACCTCACCACACCTGACCTCACCACACCTGACCTCACCTGAACATTACCTCACCACACCTGACCTCACCTGAACATTACCTCACCACACCTGATCTCACCTGAACATTACCTCACCACACCTGACCTCACCACACCTGACCTCACCTGAACATTACTTCACCACACCTGACCTCACCTGAACATAACCTCACCACACCTGACCTCACCTGAACATAACCTCACCACACCTGACCTTACCTGAACATTACCTCATCTGTCATTCCCTCTCTCCCCCTCACCTGTCCTCACCTGGCCCATCCTCGGGCCCACCTGTAGCTCATGTCTCTGCTAGCGTCGCCCCGCCAGCCGCCCCCGCCCCCTCCCACCTCCCCCTCCCCGTCGTCGGCCGTGCCCAACGGGCCCCAGTCGCCCCCCCAGCAGCAGAAGGAGCCCTTCGCCCAGCGCATCAACGGCTTCATGTCCTCCAAACACCGCTCCCTGCGTAGCCTCAAGAGAGGGGTGAGTCCGTCACGCCGCTGCCGCCCTTCGTCGTCACGGATACAGCAGATTGCCACAGGCCTAGGATGGGTGATGGTGGGGGTGGTAGGGTGGGTAAAGGGGGTGGGGGTGGTAGGGTGGCAGTGGGGAGGGGGGTTGTTGGACCATACTGCCCTACAAAGCTAGAATGCAGTAACCAATTTTTTTTGTAAAATTGAGTTTAGACTGGAAATTAATGATTAAATGATTAATAATGACTTTATATCACCTCCTTTGTCTTGATTGTGTGACTACATCTCTTGCTTCTTGCTAGTAAGAAAGCACATAAATGCACATAAATGCATCACTACTGTTACACATACAACATGTTTGCCTGGGCAGTGTGACAGCGTTAAAGGCTTTTTTCTCATTTTTCTCCGTGTTCATGTAGTTACTGCACTCTGGCTTTGTGGGGGAGCATAGGGTGTCACAAGGACCAGAACTTGGTAATGGAGGGAGGGGGAAGTTAGCCTCAGCAGAGGGCTTACCGACACTGTGCCCAGGACTAGGTGTGTTAACTGGGGAAGCAGGGTCCCTTTTAGGGCAAGGATCAGAGTAGGCAGGAGGAGAGAGGAGAAGCTAATTGCGGTGAGTGCCGCTAGAAGAGATGACACCAGGGCTCGGATCAGACAGTGGTGGTGGTGGATTGTTATTATTATTACATTACACTTAGCTGACACTCTTATCCAGAGCGACTTACAGTTATTTACAGGGTTACAGTTACAGTCCCTGGAGCAGTGTGGGGTTAGATGCCTTTCTCAAGGGCATTTCTGTGATGGGTACGGTGGGATTCGAACCTGCGACTCTCTGATCCCAAGACCAACTCCCTAACCCCTAGACCACAGCTGCCTAAATGTCCCGCCAAAGAAGGATATCTGAGCTCCAGCAAGATGACAGAACTGAGTGATGCCACAGATGCTAATGCTACCAGGGCCTAGGTGAGAGTTCAGCATGCAGGCAGAGGGACAGGGTAGACGCATTAGCAAAGAAATAGTTTGCAGGATGTCAAATGCTGAGCCGGTGTATTTCTGCGATATTTGATAAAATTCGCCATAATCTTGTCGTACAAAATAACCATTTATAATACTGTAATACTTGTTAGGTAACAAGATAAAAATGGTGTTGTAGTCAGAGAGTGTATACATATGAGTCCGTTTTGTAGACAAGATGAAAGGTATGCAATCTCAGGTGTAGCAAGTATTTCACAAGAGGTGGTCTGCAAAGTTTCAATCACATCGGATCTTCATCAAGCCTTTTGTTTTAAATGAAACCCTTTTCTGGAGCAAAACAGTGTGTAATCCATCTTATATACAGTCACTGGGTGAAGTACATCAGAGACTAGATTCATTCTAAGTGATATGTACCTCCAGTAATTCAGTGTCAGTAGCGCCCTCTGTTGGCCAGTGTTGTGCCTTACATCACATAAGCAAAATAGCTGCAAGAGCTGCCTTAATGTAGCACTTTGTCACTGGTGCAGCATTCACTATTTATCAATGGTAGTGCTGGAGCGGAGGGAGGGGGCGTAGTACAGTGCTGTGCGTAGAGACAGTGAAGAGTGTGGTACACTAATAGATTAAGAGAAATGAAATGAAGTATAAATGCTGCAGGGAATGCTGTAGGCGGACAGAAGAAAGGCTTAGTGAAGGCAAAATCAGATAATGGTCTTTGATGGAGAAGGGGGAAGTAGGATCAGAGAAAGTGTATGGATTTCTTCATTAAAAGACTATTAGATAGATATATAGATTATTTAAACATGTAGTGAGGTTCAAATCGTCTTTTTTGAATAAAATAAATGCTTTTGAGTTTTTCTAATTTCTTTTGTATTTCTTTCGAGTATTTCTTTCTTTTGCTTTAGACTGAAATCAGGAACCTTTTGACTCTTACTTATCTGCTCTGTCTTTGAGCCACCGATGTAGGCAAGTGTTAAAGGTCTCATTCTGCGTGAAACCGTTTAGCGCTTGCTCTTTTTGAAATACGTCAGGTCACTCCGAGTTGCATATGCATGCGCACGTGAAAATGTTTTTGTACCCTAACTGCCTCCACTACTTAATAAAAGAAAATGGGCAGAAAAACAAGCGATTAAGGAAAAGCCAAAGTGACACAGTTGTCATTACCGGAGCAGTCTCGTTGTAGCACACATTCACTTAGCAAAATATAGGTAAGTATGTGTGTTTGTTTAGAACTTTTAAATCTTCTATTTGGTGGGCCTTGAATGACTGTAGCCTGTGACTAGCATAGCTAAGAAACCTGTCATTCTCCCCGCTCCATCTCTTCCACCAAACTAGGACAGCCTGTGACAGGAGCACTAAAGCATTTTTTTTTTTTACTAAAACCGTCTCACAGGGTATTCACTAATACTAGAGGCCATCGCAAAATGAATGAAGAAACAATGCAATGACACCTTTAAAAAAACAGAAAGAAAAAACATAACAGTGATAAATGTATATAGCACCTTTAAGGCACACTAGGCACTTTAGAGAGAGGGCAGTCACTAATCAACACGGCAAAATGACAAATCTTTCATCATCACCATAGACTGTATTTAAGAGAACTGGACAAACCCTCTGTGACATCTCACACAGACTTTCTGGGTGCTGCCATCTTTGCCAATTCATTCTATTAATATCAGTGTATATCATCTGTGCACTAAACTAATGGATTCTAAAAAAAATCACCCCCTCAGAGTTATCATGAACACCAAAACATACCAAAACCGTTTTATGAACCAGGCTGTTAATATGTTTATTTTCGCTGTGAAAATTGACTTTTTAACAAAGGAGTATATGAAGAGTTGCTAATGGATGTGTGAGGTATTGCAACATTTGAGCGTTCCGTTTTGGCTTCATTGTTTAGCCTGGAATGTTGCTGCTAGGTCATCACCTGTAGGTATGTGCGGTAGCATCCCTCCTAATGTTTTTACTCACATACTCTTTTATCCCATTTGCTCTCATCTCTTGGATAGCTTTCCCTCAAGCTGGTAAGTATTATTGGCAAGTCATCATTTTACTGATGACTGATGATTTTTACAAAAATGTATCAAATTTTAACTACACCCTGAGGCACAGTTCCACTTATAGTATTGGATTTTTCTGACGAGTCATGGTTTCACTGGTGAATCAGAGTTGCAGTGATGGTTTTTATCAGTTTAGTGGGCATTCATTTTTCTGACCCATGAATGCAGAACCATGGTGTAGCACTGGTGTGTGTGTGTGTATGTGTGTGTTTGTGTGTGCACTGCAGTAGGACTAGTGTGTGTGCGGCTGGTTCATGTCTATTTGCTGAAACTGTTTTGGGAAGGTGTGTGTGCTTGCATGCATGTGTCTGTACATGTGTATGTGGTGCAAATGGAGTTGTAAATGCATTCATTCATGTGTGTGTGTGTGTATGTGTGTCTATGTGTTTCATTGGTCCATCTTTTTCAGTTGGTCTTTGGTGATTTGGGTGTATGTGGTGCATATGGATTTGTAAATCATTCCATTGTGCATTCATTTCTGTGTGTGTGTGCGTGAGCTTGTGTGTGTGTGTGTGTGTGTGTGTGTGTGCGTGAGCTCGTGTGTGTGTGTGTGTGTGTGTGTGTGTGTGCGTGAGCTTGTGTGTGTGTGTGTGTGTGTGTGTGTGTGTGTGTGTGTGTGCGTGTGTGTGTGTGTGTGAGAGAGAGACATTGCTGACGGTGTGTGTGTGTGTCCCTCAGGGCACGAGCTCGGAGGACTACAGCCACCTGCCCCCAGAACAGCGCAGGAAGAAGCTGCAGGCCAAACTCAACGACATCACCAAGGACCTGCAGAAGGAGATGGACCAGAGGTACACATGCGCACACACACACACACACACACACACACACACACACACACACACACATACACGCACATACACATCACCAAGGACCTGCAGAAGAAGATGGACCAGAGGTACACACACACACATACATACACACACACACACACACACACACACACACACACACACACATACACGCACATACACATCAACAAAGACCTGCAGAAGGAGATGGACCAGAGGTGTACACACACACACACACATGTACACATCACCAAGGACCTGCAGAAGGAGATAGACCAGAGGTACACACACGCACACACATACACTCTCTCACACACACACACACACTCACACACATACACTCTCTGACATACACACATATATGCATCATCAAGGATCTTTAAAAGGAGATGGACCATACATACACACACGCACACACACACACACACATACACATACACAGGAACCTTGTAAATGCTCTTGTAGACTTGTAAAGGTGCCACCGCATACTTCTTTATTACATCAGGCAGTGCAAATGTTTTAAGAGTTCATTGTCGTTATTCTGTATTGTGTAGGGATGCCTTGGCCAAGATGAAGGACGTGTACATGAAGAACCCCCACATGGGCGACCCCAGTAGTGTGGACCCTCGTCTGGAGGAGATCGCTCACAACATCGACAAACTGCAGCTGGAGGCCCAGAAGTTTGAGGCAAGTGCGGTCTGACAGCTCATTGGCTGATGCATTTATTTCCCCAGAGCTGATTGGCTGTCATGCTCTCTGTGGCCTAAGAGTTGATTGGATGATGCTGCCTGATGAATCGTCAAAGTGCTGCTTTTCTGGTTTGTTGTGAAGGGTTGTGGTGTGATGTTCTGAAAGATGATTGGGCAGCTGTGGCCTAGTGGTTAGGGAGTTGGTCTTGCAATCGGAAGGTTGCCGGTTCGAATCCCACCCTACCCATGGTTGAGATGCCCTTGAGCAAGGCATCTAACCCCACACTGCTCCAGGGACTGTAGCTGAAACCCTGTAAATATCTGTAAGTCGCTCTGGATAAGAGCGTCAGCTAAGTGTAATGTAATGTAATGGTTGGCTTTTGATCAGTCATGTGTTTGGTTTCCTCAGTGTAAGTTAGCTGATGCTAAGTCGAAGATATGCAATGCTAACGCATGCTCTATAACATTGAGGTCTATGACAGAACCATAGAATTTCACAGAATATTAAAAAGACTTTCTGAACAATGGATGTATATTTCAGACACGGTATCATAATCTCCAAACCGTCCTGTCCATTTAGAGAGAATGTTGTGATAGTATGATAGTGTGACTCTCCACTTTGATTTTGATTATTAGCCTGTGGCTTACAGCTAATGAAAACCCATCGTTTGTAGCTTATCAGGCTGAAAACTCATTATTTGTATCCTATTAGAAAATCAGAATATAATGAACAAGGATTTTGTAGGCTCACCCCACTGCCCCAACATACATCATACTGCACGTCAACAACACGCCCCTGTATGCAGCCTGGAACTGATCACCATTTGCTCCCATAGACATGAACTACCCTGCTTCACCTATCTACAATCTTTGGCTAAGTTTTGATTTCAAGTGGACTAGCTGACAGCTTGTCATGTGTTCCTTTTA
>CM050217.1:17937500-17957500 GCA_027475355.1 Coilia nasus
GTGTAGAGGGTGGTTGCTTATTTTCCTATTTCTCCTCGAGCAGCCCGGATGGAAGCTACACAGAGGACCACGGCGTGGAGAACCAGTTCAAGTCGCGCAGCACAGAGTTCGACGACGAGTTTGATGACGAGGACCCGCTGCCCACCATAGGCACCTGCAAAGCACTCTACCCCTTTGAAGGTATGGACATGGTGCCAGAGCCATCTGCCAACTGTAATGTCATGTAATGTAAATCCAGAAAAAGCGCCGTGGCACACTCAGAACTTCAATAGTAAAAAAATGTTTCTTTGGCAGATTATAGGAAAAAGGCTATAGGGTCATTCCATGCCAAACCACTCAATTTTTTTCCGCCCCCCCTCCGATTTTGATTAAATTTGGCATACACGTGGGTATCCTTGAGAAATGGTAACATACCAATTTTTAGCTAATTCGGACCATTTTTCACGAATCTAGAGAGTTTTGCATCGATTAGTGACCATGCAACAGAAAAGTGGCTACATTTTGCAAACCCATCACTCGATTTTCATAAATTTGGTATCATTACAAAGGGGAGACATTCCCCTTTCAAATGATATATAACACGATGACCTTTCAAGGTCAGTTTCAGTTTGGAGAATCAAATGGTTTGGGAGATATTCAAGGAAGACTTTTTGATATACAGGGTGTTCCAGAAATAAATGCTGGCAAATAAGCAATGTCAAGTAGTAACATTTATATTTACATTTAGGCTACACAAATCTGCTGTAAACAGTGCTATGGAAGATATTCAAGGAAGTCTGTTTGATATACAGGGTGTTCCAGAAATAAATACAGGCAAAAATGCAATATCAAGTACCATTTTACACTCGCATACAAATTTATGGTAAACGGTGCCATAATGATCTTAAATACCTTGAACCTGCAGCTAAATGGCAAGGTTACTTGATTAGAGATGCTCAAGCCATACTAGATTCTGCACCAACTAGCAGCCAAGTACTATATGTAAAATACCAAAGGTCTGAATCTCAGTTATAGTCACTTTCCCCAAACTGGTCAACATTGCCACAAATGGCTGGATGCAAAACATGTCTGAAAGGCTGTTTAATGGAAATGAATGAATTTTTCTTCATGGAAGTTCACCAACAGAAATCCTGACAGTACTTACTACTCAGTACAGTACTAATTCACAGTCTGAAAAGAAGAAAATTGCAAATTCTGATGTATCTGATATGACGTTACAGAAACTGCTGAGAAAGTAGCAATTTGTAGTTTGTTGATTTTATGGTCAGAAGGTGAAAGTCCACAAGCCTAATTAAACAAAAATGTGTAAAACACAAAATTGGCCCAGCATGACCTCTGCAACTATATTGGGCCGTATCTTAGAACCACCACATGCCACTTAATACCTGTTTTGGTGTGATGGGTCACATATACACTTGGTGTTTTATCATGATAATATTTTAATTGTCTTTTTTTTTATCAAGAGCATGATCCAGTAGCACAAACAAATACTGACATGATTTCTATTGGTAAAATTCCATGAAGAAAGATTCATTCATTTCCATAAAACAGCCTTTCAGACATTGTTTTGCATCCAGCCATTTGTGGCAATGTTGACCAGTTTGGGGAAAGTGACTATAACAGAGATTAAGACCTGTGGTATTCTATAGTACTTGGCTGCTAGACAACTTTGTGCAGAATCTAGTATGGCTTGAGCATCTCTAATCAAGCAACCTTACCATTTAGCTGCAGGTTCAAGGTATTTAAGGTCATTATGACACCATTTACCATAAATTTGTATGTGAGTATAAAATGGTACTTGATATTGCATTTTTGCCTGTATTTATTTCTGGAACACCCTGTATATCAAATAGACTTCCTTGAATATCTACCATAGCACTGTTTACAGCAAATTTGTGTAGCCTAAACGTAAATTCAAATGTTACTACTCGACATTGTCTATTTACCAGCATTTATTTCTGGAACACCCTGTCTATCAAAAAGTCTTCCTTGAATATCTCCCAAACCATTTGATTCTCCAAACTGAAACTTTGCAGGCATAATGGATACTTCTTTGCCTAACAGATAATAAAATTTCGTCAAAATTGATCGATACTCATTGTCTGAAAAATTAGGTCAAAGGTCAAGCGCACATCAAATGACCTTGAAAATGCAATGACCTTGAAAGGTCATCGTGTTATATATCATTTGAAAGGGGAATGTCTCCCCTTTGTAATGATACCAAATTTATGGAAATCGAGTGATGGGTTTGCAAAATGTAGCCACTTTTCTGTTGCATGGTCACTAATCGATGCAAAAACGGTGAAATTTTCAAAACTCTCTAGATTCGTGAAAATGGTCCGAATTAGCTGAAAATTGGTATGTTGTCATTTCTCAAGGATGCCCATGAGCATGCCAAATGTCATCAAAATCGGAGGGGGGGCGGAAAAAAATTGAGTGGTTTGGCATGGAATGACCCTATAGGAAAAAGTGTGTTTCTAAACAGTTTAAGCAATGATTGGCCTGGGACATTCTCACAGACATTCTACCTGTAAACTGTAATGTGATACTGGTCAGATGAGGGGGGTTAGGCTGTTGGCTCAGGACAGACATTGCCCCAGTAAAGCTTGATTCCTAGTAAAGCCTCTGATCTGAGGACCTTTTGTTTGTGTTAGCTGTTACCAGGTCTGTCCTTTCCATTGAGTAGGGGAACTGGGCGAACCCTCTTTGGCATCATGCACAGACTTCCTCACAGACCGGATGAGGCTTAAATGGAAGGTTCCGGGCGCTTCCGTTGCTTATTCATTCTATTAATGTCACTGTAAATTATCTGGGGATTAAACTAATGGATTCTAAAAGAAAATCCACCCCCCTAACAATAATCACGGACCGGAAAACTACCAGAACAGACCACACCAAAACCATTTTTTGAACCTGTAAATACATTTATTTTTGCTGTGAAAAAGGACTTACTAACATAGGTGTCTATAGACGCTTTCACACTGCCAAAATTACCGATAATTTCAGCCAAAATTAGTGGGTTGTCTGTTGCGTTCACACTGCCGACACGGGGTGGCGTGTCCAAACGACACGCCAATTTGACACGAGCCGAGGCGAGACGGGGCACGTGGTGTGGTATGGTGACGTTTCACAACTGCCACCACCCACCGTCGGGACTTTTAAAACAGGGGAAACAGCTGAGCAGAACTACAAAAACACCAACAAGGAGTTCAGAGGCAAACTGCAAACTGTCTTTCGAAATATGCTGTTTATTTGGCCTAAATCATATATAACTCATCCAACGTGAGTTCGTAATTTGTTTTTAATTTAGATGCTGTACATGTTTGTTGGCCAACAGCTTTATCATGTAGCCTAAATGTGCAAGGAATAATATCCCCCATTTCGGTGTTGTTTCGAAGTGCATGATTTTGAATTAAAAAATTGCGAGTTCACTTCCTGTTACCCCGGTAGTCGTAGCGTAATTTTGAAACCCCGTGGTTGCGGGAAACTTATTTTTTTTGGAAACACAAAACAATGACATGACAATGGAAACGATAGGGTAAATGCTATATCGAACATTTTATGTTAAATAAACAGCATATTTTGAGAGACAAATCATTGTGTTGTGTGCATTTTAACCAGGAGAGTAAAATGTTTGAAAACTGTAGAGTAATGTTGATGTTAGATGATAGCGCTACTGTTTTGTTAAGGAAATATGTCCAGAGCACATCCATCAATATATCTCCATATATTGTGAATATCCCGAAATATGTCACTGCAAATATCCCCACAAAGACCACTATCGCCCAGTGCATCTTCACCCTAAGTGTTGTGGGCTTTTTTGACGTGGGTGAAAATGTGTGGATAGAGTAAATTATTTAATGATAGCGCTATAGTTCATCTGATGGTGCCGTGTACAAATAGCTACCGTAAATCGGCATCAAATGTATTCTTTGCATATATTTGCAATCCCATGTAAGCATCCAGGTGCAGTACAGTACCATGTCATTTGCCCTTGAATGGTTGTGCAAAGAGCCAGCAACAACTCTGTGTGTCTCGCCATGGTTGTTTTAAAAAACTGAATGAAAACTTTGCAGACAAGTGTATTTACTACAATGCACGGGTCATTCACGTCATTGTACACGCCCAGCAATATACGTGGCGTAATGTTACAGTGCCACTGGGCTACGCCTCCTCAACCCACCTTTTCAGAAGAGGGTTCAAAAACGCGCCGTGCATTCACACTGCCGTCCCGGGTTAAATTAGCGTGTCGTACCGTGTCGCCACCCCGTGTCGTGCAGTGTGAAAGCGCCTTATGAAGAGTTGCTTGCTTCTGCAGCCAGCCCCCAATGGACGTGTGGGGTATTGCAGCTTTAGAATGTGCAATGTGGGCTTCATTGTTTAGCCTGGAATGTTGCTGCTTCATCCGGTCTGGCCTACTGTGATCTGCTCTCTCAGGTCAGAATGAGGGCACGATCTCGATGGCAGAAGGCGAGATGCTGTACGTGATCGAGGAGGACAAAGGGGACGGCTGGACGCGCGTGCGGCGGAACGAGGACGAGGAGGGCTACGTGCCCACCTCCTACATCAAGCTCTACTTCGACACCAACGCCAAAGGTGCCATGACCTATATTTGAAACCGAACCGAACCACCCCGATCTGATCCCCATCCACTCAGAACCGCTCCGACCCGACCCAACCCTGGGACCCAACTGGTGCCTGTTCTGACCTGTTTGGGACCCACAACCAGCCTAGAGTCAGTTGCCAATAGGGTACACATACACACGCAAACACGCGCATACACACACACACACAGATATGCGGAGGGGTGGTGGCGCCCCCTAATGATCCACTATGGACTTTCAGCTCTTTGTCTGAGATATTTGTGAATGACTGCTATGTGTGTGTGTGTATGTGTGTGACTATATCTGTGTGTGTGGTCATCAGCTGGATCTTTGCCTCTCCTCTTCCATGTCATTTGATCTACTGAGATTAGTCTTTGTATACATGGAGGAGGAGAATGCAGTTCAATCGGAGCGATTTGGATGGAGGTCACTTGAGGTCACCATTAGCTGTTAAAGCATGCTTGTGTGCAGCCACCAGCCTTCATAGCCTAGCATAGGTCACATTTGTGCTCCCTCATGACGTGAGTTAAAAGTCCAAAAACAAACTAAAACATATCCATGGGGTTTCAGTGTAAACAAGAGGCTCGGATGTCATTTAATGTGGTTTATGGTTGTTTGAAGGCCTTGTTGTGTGGCCTCTCCTTTGTTTTTGAACAGGACCTCGTTAACCTCAACCATCCGACAGATCCAATCAGCTGCTTCTGGGGGTGGGGTGGTGGGGCACAAACCAAGCCGTGATTCGTTGCAGCTTCTGTCAGCTGTCTGGAGAGGCCTCAGGCAGGAGTGCTGCAGTAGATAGCCAGTAAATTTTATAACACACTCACCTTTCCAGTGAAGCGGCCATTTCGGACATGCGTCCATGGGATGTTTTTAACACTTACTTACAACAACTTAAACTCCTCATTTCAACGGGCGTCTTGGCGGAAGGTAGCTTAAATACGTTGTTTGTCCTCTGTGCCGAATCCCAGGCCTGTAGCTGACAGAGGTTTGTTTACTTGACGCTGTCTCTCACTCTCTTCTGGACGACCCAGAGGAAGTCATGCCTTCTGTTTGAAAGTTGTCTGACGTTATCTTTCAGACCCTTCAGAGGTGCTTGAGTAATGCTAGTCTTCCGGTGACTCCAATGTAATCCGCGTGCTGTATACACAATGTTAGTACACGTAATATCTAAACCAAGCCCATAATCTGGCCTCACCCCCCCTTCTCAAGAGTTCCACAGTGAAAGATGTGACTTTTTACTTTTTTGTATTTTATATAGAAAGATCTGATTTCCAGATTCGATTAAGAACGCATGAATGAGGTTTTTCACTCAGGTATATTTCTTTCCGCTTTTTTATTTCCTGTTTTAATTTGTCTCTTGCTCTTCTTTGTAAATATGAATATGCAATGCTTCCTGCCCTGCTTCCCCCTCCGGTAGTGAGAATGGCGTTAGTAGAGTGAGAATGGCTTTCGTAGAGCTTTGCACGTACATGAGAACCACCCTGCCCCCCTGGCCCCCCGTTGCACCAGTACTATAATGATCACGGTGTAAGAGCCCCTGGCACCTCTCCTCTGCTCTCTTCTCCCCTCCCCTTACCTCCTCTTCACTCCTCTCGTCTACCCTGTTCTGCCCTCACCACTCCTTACCTCCCCTCTGATCTTTTGCTCACCTCTTCTTTCCTCTCCTCTCCTCTCCTCTCCTCATCTACTCCTCTCCTTCCCTTTCCTCTGCTCTTCTCACGTCCTCTCCTCCTCTCCTCTCTTCTCCTCTCCTCTCCTCTCCTCTCCTCTCCTCTCCTCTCCTCTCCTCTCCTCTCCTCTCCTCATCTGCTCCTCTCCTCTCCTCCCCTTCCCTTTCCTCTGCTCTTCTCACGTCCTCTCCTCCTCTCCTCTCTTCTCCTCTCTCCTCTCCCCACTTCACCTCTCCTCTTCCTCCTTTCCTCACCTCCTGTCCTCTCTGTGGCCACTCAGAGGCTGGCACACCCTCCATGACATTGGGCTTCTTCCATACAGCAGAGGAATACCCACTGCTGTCGCTGCCAGCGCTGTTTTAAAGTAGCATGCAAACCTGCAGTGGTGCTGGGTGGACTTTAAACCCATCTAGAGGCATAAAAATGCAAAAAAAAAAAAAAAAAACCCTTTAAAAAAAAAAAAGGAAAAAAAAAATTCTCAAAGTAAAACATGACCTGCATGTTTGTTTTGGCCTCTGTAGCATGATCGAGGCCATCTGTATAGGATTTTCATTTTTTTAAGTCCATATAGTCAGTATATGTTCATTTTTATTTGTCAACGAAGGCCTTTAAGAATATAAAAACAATACCTTAACTGCTACACTTGCAAATGCAGGACACAAGCAAAGCACATTTTATTGTTGACGTTAATGCTTTTATGAAGAGCATTGATCTGTTTTCTCATTTGTCTCATCAGTTAGCGGTGTCTGTGTCTGTGTTTTGCGAGATCAGATCTCGCCACTCGTTTCGTTTCTGCGCTGCTTTGTAAGAAATGATACCCAGACCTGTTTTTTGTCCCCCACTCTAATGAATGTCTGCTTACTCCTTCCTCTCTATATGGTAATAACGATTTTGTTTTTATAACTAACTTGTTCACATACTCATGTACAAATATCCTCACAGTTATACCACTGGTCTCACATTGGATGCAGAAATATTGTCATATAATCTTGGAAAAACATCCATGCCTTTAAACATATTGCACTGCACTGTAACTCATAGCATCCGGTAACGACTGGAGTTTGTTCATTAACCTGTTGTATTCTTGTTAAACCAACAAACTACTAACTTACCCTGAGCATTATAGTTACACAATCAGGGTGTGTTTTCTACCTTGTCGCATCAGTGTTTGTAAGCCTGTATCAAACAGGTTGTGAATGTTTATTATTCCAAGCCTTCAAAAATGAATTATGAGGTGTGTTTACTGGCCCTCCCTCAGAACCAGCCACAGTGTGTAAAAACCAGAGTGTGTTGTTCAAAAACACTCAGAATAATTTCTTTGTAACATTTAAGGGTATGTTCAGTAACCCTCGAAGTCAGCCATTTTGTAACACTAAGTATGCAGTCACTAGTCCTGAGAGTCCATCATGGTGTAACAGGCGCAAGGTCTGTTAGATTCCCAATATCTGATGCAGGCTGTCGCCTTGTCTGCCGCCATAAATGTTATGAAGAATCGCTCATCTGTGATTTCCTCCGTTCCTCTAACATGTCTCTGCTGTCTGTTGTGTTGTTTTTTTGTTTGTTTCTTTCTTTTTTTTGTTTGTTTGTTTTTGCTTTTGTTTGTATTTTTATTGTTTCTTTCTTTGCAGATTCCTAGAACAGTTTGGCTGGCGCAACGAGGGGCAGGGCAAGCATCCTTGTGAGAGACATCGTCCAATTAAAACTCTAAGTCACTGAGAGACGACCCAATCGCCGAACCAATCCAAAGGCAAATCAGTCCCCCCACGCCACGCTCACATCCACTTGGCCCACTGACGGAGGAGAAACAGCACACACACACGCACACACACACACTATACACACACACACGCACACCCATACACACACAAACACACACAGACACACTATACACACATGCACACAGACTCACACACACACACACACACTGTACACACGCACACCCATGCACATACACGCATACACACACAAACAAACAGACAGACACCCACACACACACACACACACACACTATACACACGCACACCCATACACATACATGCATACACACACAAACAGACTCACACATGTGCACCCACACCATACACACACACACACACACACTTCTGCACTTCATATTGTTCCTCCTCTGTGATGCTTGCTTGTTGTGTTTCTGAGTGTGCACCTGGTGTTTGTGTTTGTACGTGTGTGAACGTGGGTGTGCGCAACAAATGAGTGTGTGGGTGTGTCTGGCTGTTTGCTGTCACCACCACAGCCGCTGGCAGAGCAAAGAATAGATCACCGTCTGTCACCCTTTAGTCTCAGTCTCACAAAGGCCAACACGTACTAATTTAGAGCCTGTTTAACACATACGCACACACACACACACACATTTACTAACCCAGAAGTCAAGTGGAGGAAAGGGATACGATTTGTGGAACTGGAAGCATCACGGTACTTCTGTCTGTTGACATGATGCCATCCTAACCCGCGCTTGTCATCTCAATGTGAGTTTCCATTGGTTAGCATCTGTCTTACCTTTTTGTCATTGGCCAGGGTCTCTCCCCTTTGTTATTGGTCAGTATCAGTCTGTCTTTTCTCCCATTGGTTAACATCAGTGTTTCTTTGATCTCATTATCAGTATCACTGCTTCAGAAACTCATGTCTTGGGGGGGTGACTTGCCAGGAGTGTTGTGGTGTAAAAATGTCCCCCTGTCCTGGTAACAACCACTTCCTGTTGGTCTTTCCCTCTCTCTTGCCTCTCTAGTCTCTCTCCATCTTCCTTCTATTTTTCACCTCGTCCGTACCTATAACATTGTTTTCTTGTTGTGTGCACAACATGGCAGCATCTCTCACTGCCCACCACCACACACACACACAGACAGACACATACACACATTTTCCCACCCCACCCCCCTGCCCAGGTGGTTGGCGTGGTGACTGGTTGCTGGGTGGACTGCGCTGGCTGGTGTGTGTGTGTGTGTGTGTGTGTGCCCTGTGGTAGCGTGTGGTTGGTGGTTGTGCTACTGTAGGTGTAGTAGTGGTGGTGCCAACGTGGCGTGGCTGTGGTGGCGTTTCTTTCGTTTTGGTTTTGTTCCGTTCGTTCGTTCGTTGGTGTTTCTCTCTCTCCGCATGCATGCTTGCCCTGTCTCTCACTGTGTCTCTCGGCCGGCCCTAGGAGTCACGTCACGTCACGTTGCATAATGTCACGGCGCTCCCTCCCCTCCCCCACACCCACACCCACACCACCCCACGAAGTTCACACATCCCCTCTGATGGATGAACTTAACTACTCTTCAGTGTGTTTGTGCCTGTGATTTTCTCATTTTTATTTGTACTATTTAAAGTTTTTTTTAAATATATATATTTTCAAAAAAAAAGAGCTTTTCTCTCTCTCTCGCTCTGTTTTGCATGGTCCCCCGCTTCGCCCCGTTTTGATCTGTACCTGATCACGCTATTTCTCACAGGTCGACCCCCCGCCTATCCCCCTCCCCCTGCCCCTGCCCCTGCCCCTGCCTACCCCACTCCCCACCCACACAGGCTCATGGGTCAGACCTGAGGGGCCCACCTCCGGTTCCGTCTCCGGTTCCGTTCATTGCTGTTCAGCTCTGTTCTAGCGCTCAGACGCAGAGCCCTTACCTCATTGTTACGTGGAGTTGGGCCGCTCTCGGAAACTGTTTCTTCGCCAGTTCTGACAAAAGGCCAGTGCCCATTACTTATGTCTTCAGTCAAGAGGAACTAACCAATCAACCAACATCATGGCAGAACTGGAATGTCTCTGTACTCTGTATGTTGTGCTTTTTTTCCACTTGACTACTTTTCCTGCAAAAGAGTTCTGCATTACATTTAACTGCCAAATTGGATGTGAAATGTTTGTGATTGTTTTTTAATTATTATTATTAATATTATTATTATTATTTTCTATGGGTAGTCTTAAAATTAGTCTGTAAAAATATGGCATCAATGGGAAAAGCAAGATTTTTGGAACGTATTAGCCCCCAGAAGAGGGCCAGTGTTAAGCTACGGTGAACCGTGGTTTCTGATTTCATGTGCTATCTATGCGAAGCCAATGCTTGTAAAATTATCTTGAAGAAAGGGCAGTATATTACTGCTGCTGTACCAGACTTAACATTTGGATTTTAAGCAAAGCGCTGAATTGTTGGGATATATTTCAAAGTAGTTATAAGTAATATGTGAATGAAGGGACAGCTAAGTGATGATGTTTGTCTTATTAACGATGCCTGAACAAACATTGCTCAATAAAATGTCGGTTGTAAATCTATCATCCTCATAAATTTTGGTGATATAAGGGAAAAAAATATCTAATAAATGTTCACAAAATATTAAACCTTTTGGTTAAAGGTCATGTGAGTTTTTTTTTTTTTTTCTTTTCTGAAAATTTGCTGTTTTTGTATGCACTTTGCAACGTTTGCCACTAGATGGAGCCAGGTCTCATGTTGGTTTGCCACGGGGAGTTAAAGCAGCAATGCAACCTTGTGTTCCGGTGTGCTTTTTCTCAACAGAGCTCCCCCCAGTGTCTCAGTAAATGGACACACTCATAAAAAATGTAGTGTTTTTCCTTCCCCTCACCATGTGCATGTGTTTTAAACTCAGCTGATCAGGCTACACAGCAAATACAAAAATAGTCATGTCCACTGAGGTAAGTAAAGTCAGAATTTCATCAGAATATAAGGGGATCCTGCTTCTCTTGATATCTGAGACTTTGTGAGACTGAGCTTGCTGGGACAGACACCCAGATATTGCAAGCGTAGTATTCTGTCCACAGACAGTGGGAGCGGTTGAGAAAGTCTTCATTCGTCTAGTAATGACTCATTTAAGCATCTACCGACTTGTGAAGATGATGAATTAACTCAAAAAAGTTGCATAGTGCTGTTTTAATTTGAGACAGAGAACGCATGTACGTCTCTTACCTGATTGGTCACAACACAACTCATAGAAGAGCTTCACAGAATCATAGAGGCTGACAACTGCATCTCATTCTTGTCTTTGAGACTGCACAACTGCTTTCATTGCTCAGCAGGAATTAGAATTATGAAAGCACCTCTAAGTATTTTGGCAGTGCCTTTGCTTTGATGCAGTTATTACATTGAAATATGGAAGACCCACAATTAAAACAAGTGCTAATAAGAGATAACAAAAGAAAACAAAACTGTCTGAGGCTTGGCATTTTCCTAAATGAATATTGGGTACTTCTACTTGCTACTTCTGGTGGATGATATCATTGAAATATTTTATGTTTTTAACAAAAATGGGACCAATCTCAGAGCGAAATGGGAACGTCTGGTGACCTTACTAACGTCCCTCATGTCCCTAGACCACAGAAGTGATACAAAAATGTGCCGTGTCAGTAAGAGGGCATTTTGTAAAACAGTGATAGATTGCAGGGCATTGACCTGCTGATGGGAATAGACTGAGGCTCTGGTGTGTGGGTGGATGTACTGCAGCAAGTTTTGTAGTAAGACACATCCCATCTGCCAGACAACATTACTGAAAGCACACACACACACACAGCATCCTCCTCAGCCCTTTCAGCTATCCGATTGTTTTGTGATTGCCACACCGCAGGATGGGTTTAATATGGAGTGTCTTGTGGTGTGTATGTCAACAGAGACACACACACACATACACATACACACTCATGCACAGCCCTGCCCACTTTTACTACATCTCACACACTAAACACACACACTGAACATGCACAGCAGGCTTTGAAGGACATTTTCCTCAGAGTGACTTAAGTCTTAGTGACTGGTGTTTTTTCTTGGGTTTTGGAGGCCCTGTAATTGGTTCAGCAGGTGAAGACTGCAATATCAAGATAAAGAGGAGCTCCTCTGACATCACTTCCTGCATTTGTTCGGGCGGGTTATTTGCAGCCCGTAGGAATGTAAGTTCTCTCAGGGAACACAGGAATTTCAAAACAACATGTTCATTAGGCCAAAAGAAAAATTCGGCCCCCTTTTGTTGTTTATAAGTGAGTTTTCATGCCCCACCTTCACATCCTGAGACCCCTACACACACACACACACACACACACATACACACACATGGTTTCTCAAGCAGCTGCTCTCAGGTGTGGTAGAGTCAGGAAATGACACAGGCAAGTATATTTGGCCACCATGTGCATATTCTTTACAAACCTTTGATTTGTTTGCCTAAATAATAGTAAGTTAAGGTACAGCAAGTCGGATAATGAATATGTTGATTCCAGCACAGCTAGTGCTCTCTTTCTCTCTCTTTTTTGTGTTTGTATGTCCCAAATGTCTGAGGTGGAGAATCTGCTGTGTGTGTGTGTGAGAGAGAGAGAGAGAGAGATTGAGCCATACATCCTGTGCTGTTTGTGTGTGCGGGACCTTCCTGTTTTGATGCTTATGCTGAAGTGGAGGTGTCCGTGCTATGCAGAGGAGTAAGAGCCTCCTCTCATGAATGATGGGAAGATTTACACACAAGTACATACACTCACAGATTCTCTCCCACACAAAAGATGTGCACACATGTCCACACACACGTACACACACCGGCAGATTATCTCCCACACAAAAGATGTACACACACTGACCTGCTCAATTAAGGGCAGTCTCCTCCCAGCAGGTAGGAAAGATCAAGAGAAAGACACACACACACACACACACACACACACAAATAGTCAAAGCAGCTGGGAGTTGTAAGCAACTGGACTTTTTTTGAAGATGTAGTAAAAGTGGGCATGATATGATAGCTTTTTTCAAGCTCCAAAAAGAAGTCCAGTTGCTTGCAACTTAGCTCATTTGACTACCATGACCTGGAATGAATGAGAATCTTCACAGACACACACACAAATAAAATCGTATAAGACCACATGCATGTCACGACACAACCCAATCATAAACACAAACATAATTAACATGCCCACAAACATTGTTATGCACTCTCGTGTTCATCTGTAAATAACACACATACATACACATTGAAACAGCTGGGAAACTTTTTTTTTTTTACTTTAGAACCAAAATCACTCTCTTCAGTTGGCCAGCATGACAACATGTGATGTGAACATGTGCTGCAGCTTGATAACTGTCGACAAACTCCAGAGCTTCAACACCTTTTCACCAAACAGACAAGACAAATGGCCTGAGATACAGCACTACTCATGTGCCTCTGGTTAACCATGAGAGAGAGAGAGATGTGGGGGGGATACAGGGAGAGAGTTGTTTGTGAGCCTCTTGGGGTATTGTATGCGAGATGTTTTGTGCAAAGCCTTCATCCTCCCCGTGCAGGCTCTATGGCGACGGCAGCCGCGACAGCACTCGCTGGCCTTTTCGGAGATCTGTCAGCCCCCACTGCTCTGCCTCTGACGCAGGTCCCCTTCCTCTGGGCCTGGCCTGCCCATTGTTCCGATGACCCCGCTGGCCCTATCTCGCTCCCCCAGCCACTTCCTGCTTCCTCCTGTGCAGGAAGTGCTGTGCCGCACCACGGCTCTGCTCTGCTCTGCTCCGCTCCCGCGCTGTCCCCCATCTCACACTCCAGACATAAATCACAACTTTGCTGCCCATGCTCATTTCTACGACAGAGATTTCCTTCTCTGGAATTAATTTATATATATAAAATTCACGTTAAACTAGATTTTGCCTTGCAGGCCAAATAGGCACTAACTTTGCATGCCCATTTAGATCTAATGGCCCTACAGACTCGAAAAGTAAAGTGTAAATCGAACAAAACAACCCCAAGTCAAAGGGCTTCATACAGTATGAGTCACTATGCCAGTATGTGAGCCAGAAATACAGCCTGACTCAAACCTGGCTAACAAGCTTAGCTCTTCTCCAGTCAGCTGCCTATGTGGTAGACATGGTCTCCATCATATCTGGCTAAAAAACACAATAACCAAGTATATCTCCCGGCACTGTTTAAAAGGATCAGTTACTAGTTATTTTAATTTAACCTCGATTCACTTATTTTGGTTGTGATTACAGAGTAACTGCTGATCATGCTTGACAGTGATTTGATGGCCACCAGTAGGCTATAGACCCCCCATACTCAAATAGTGGCCCGTGGGCCATTTTAGGCCCACGGGGGGTCTATTTTTGGCCCGCGAGCTGTTCTGATTTATTATTATTAATTGTTTTATTTTATTTTATTTAGTTATTTGTGCCCAAATGGAAAGTATGCTTTTATTTTATGTAAGCCCTTATACTGTTGTTTTCAATGAAAAGGAAATGTCAAAATAAATGCGTTACATTGTTATGGTATGCATCATACACATTCTCAATAAATGGCCCGTTGAGTCAATGGAAAAAAAAGTGGCCCATCATCATTTCTATTTGAGTACCCCTGCTATAGACTGCATAGCAGTTTCCAAGTTGAAGACTGCTGTGTTCACACTCTCAATTCCTCACTCTGCCATCAAACTTTTTTTCTGTATATAATATAGGCGGAACAAGACGTTTAATGTTCCCCTTTTTCCAACAGTATGCAAGAAATTAATGAACCCATGCACCCATGTTTGATATAGCAGGCGGGAATGCGAGGTGTCTCCAGACTTCCAGCATAAATCATCACATATAAATCCCAAATCGGCACTTGATTGTGGGTTATGAACAAAAACCACAAAACCACTTCAAAGACCGCAACGGCGGTTACCCTGGTTAGCTGTTTCTTGCAGCAGTTTGATCACGACGAGGCAGCTTTATCCTTCAGCACAGTTTTATCAGCACGAAACACACACAGGAATTCCGGTCTGGGAATGACCGTCCGATTCCCAACTTCCACAGGAAGATTGGCATAAAAAGCTCCCCTACAACCACAAATGCGTTCCATTCCTTTTCAGTCCGCCCGGGCAAATTTACACGAGCATTGGGATATATGTTAGAAGCAGCTTCCTTGAGGAAAAGAACGCATTTTCACACCTGCTCCCTTTCAGTTGATACTCGAAACCAGGCGCACGGGAACTGCGCAAGGCATAGATTCACGAAGGTATGTACTATTTCTTATAATTTACAATAATGACCTATAACGTAATATCAATAAATATTCGTTTGTTGTGGACGCCCCTAAGTCTGCATAGTTTTTATTATTTGTTGCTGTATATACAGGTGTATGTGCAATATGTACATTTTAAGAAAGAGTTTATTGTTTTTACATTATGATTTCGTGATAAACTTACCGATTGGTATATTCAGGGAACTCAGTAGGAACACTGAAGAGATATTACAATCTTGCTGCTGTGGTTCCCATGCTGGTTTAATAAACTTAATATGCCCACCGAAACTGTAGACAAAGTCTGGACTCTGGACTGCATTGTTCTTCACTTCCGCTCCATACTTAATTCCTTCATTAAAAAAAGGTTTACGTACCTCCTTTAAATTCAGTTTATGCATATCTGACACAATACATCTGGGGAAAAACTGCTTACTACTCTACTCTCTCACTTCACATCTGAACAGTAAAGTTTCAGAAATTGAAGGTACCCAATGTGCAGATAGATATGTCGACCCCTGTAGGCTGTTTTCAACATCTACCATCAAAATCTCTTACTCTTCATATTGATTGGCCAAATACTCTCACACAAGTAATGTTCTCTGAATTTCTAACATGTACATTGATCATGAATACAAACTATTTGTCTTGCAGCAACACCACAGAAAACATATTGCTGACAGTGCAGTACAGGACAGCACAATACACTGAAGAGATTGATGTGTGGTCTTGATGTGTGGATTTCAACAGTGTCAATAACCTGTATACGTACAAAGTGAGTGCTGATATATTGCTGTAAGATATATTGCAACCCCCTGCCTATATATCTGTGAAATATTTGGTAGTTATGTGTGTGTTTTTATTATTTTTTCAGAAGGAGAAATCAGTGTGCTTTTCTGCCTGCGCTGGCCCCTCCCTGTGAGGCTGCTTCACTGCGCATTATTACTTTTGGTACGCGCTAGGCCTGCCTCAAACTCGTACCGTGAGTAATAATGCATGGTGGCGGCTGCTCTCTGCCTCTCGCCTCCTGGACACGCTGAGGATTTCACCGCAGTGGATCCAGCTTCACAGCATGGGTTTATTGTATTGGCCATAACATTTACACACTTTCTTTGCATTTGGTTGTTTTACATATTTGTATGAATGATTAAAGTTTTACACTGTGGCTTGTTTTTACTGGAGGTATCCTAGTGAGGGTGAGGATTGATGTGTTTGTGTTAGCACATTTGGTGGTAGGCCGCTGTGATTTGTGGACTGTAAGCAGATTTGGTTCAAAGGGAGCAAGGGGAAGATCACACTTCACCACCACCCAGCTCCCTTAAGATCCTGAAACTAAAATAGCCTCCTGACTGGAGCAGACTATTACTAATCTGTTTATTCTCTTTCTTGATTGTTTGTTTATTGCTGATCAAGGAGATATGGCTTGTTAACTTATAATATGGTCCCCTGTGATTTGTATTCCCTTCCCTTGAGATTTATGTTAGTCAATCTTCTCACCCCTGCATGCTGTAGCCAGCCGCTGTCTTCATGTCCTGTTTCCATTTGAGTGGTTGATTAGCCTCTCTAAATGTTCAAATATGCCAGTGGGTGAAACTGGCTTGTTTATTGGCCCTTTAAACTATGAACTAAAGTTAGTAAACTAAAGAACTAAAGAATGGCAAACCACCAGCACTTGAATTAAAGAATGTAGTCAAATAAATACATTGCAGACCATGCATCAAATATTTGTACTGGGCGTGGTCCATTCATTTCTGAGTCCGTTTCTCTCTCTCTCTCTCTCTCTCTCTCTCTCTCTCTCTCTCTCTCTCACACACACACACACACACACACACACACACACACACACACACAAGTGTTTTTAGAACAATCTGCAATGAATAACGGATTTGTAATCGGATTCACACTATCCATTTCAGTTCCGGTTCCAGTTAGAATTTACACAACATGACGTCACATGGCAACGAATTGTTTGTAGCAACAAGAATTCCTCGTTCGGCTACCCTTACGGTGGCAAGTTCTTCAAAGTGTTTTAGCTGAGTTTTTACAAGGTAACAAATATTAGTGTTAGATGGACACGGAGGAAAGACAAGAAGTTGAAAATGCCCCACTTCAAACCAGTGATGTGTACAAAGTTGATAAGGATCTTCCTAAAAGGTTTAACAATCCTGACTGCTTCCGAGGCTACAGGTCAGTAAAAAGCGAAGATATCGGCTATCTGTAGCGTAAAAAAAATGTAGGTCATTTTCTCAGTGAAAATATCTGTGCTTTAGCCATAAATCTATAATGTATTCACAACGTCCGTTGTAACTTTTTCAGTAAGAGGGTGATCCATCCACTATACCAGACAACTAACCAAATATATGGAAGCAGAAAGCCTACAGTCCATGAAATGCCTGTAAGTAAAACATTCCCGGTCGCTCTCTCTCCAAGACAGGCTACACATGCACACAACCATTCAAACATTCATTCTCATACGTTCTCTGATATGCACACTCAGCCTACCAAAAGTTCAGCGTGTCAGCCAAATATTTTTAACGCCATTAAGCTGTTTAAACCCGTTTATATAGCTGCTGTTTATCAGTTGATAACACAGAATAACATCGTCTTCGCCTTCAGGTGATTTTCAACGGGAGTTATCGGAAATTCACTGAGCATCTGCTCAAGACTGGAATGTACCAAAATAACAGTTTCAACACGTCTCTGGATAAGAACATCGTTTCACGGCCAAGCACCATCGCAATGCTTCACGACCCTCCCCACACGTTCTGTTTCAGGGCGGACGGGAAGGAGTAGCCTAAGTGATAAGTCAGACTTCACAATGAGTGTATCCTCGCATCAGCGGTGTCCCTCACACACACACACACCGCCTGACCAACCCTGTTCCTTTGGACATAGCTCAATAAACACTCGATCACTGATTTCCCTCTGATGATTAGATATAGGCTATTTGGCTAGGTTTATAGATATTGACCCATGCACATATTTATTGGAGATATGATATTTGTACAACTGTGTGTCGAACTTAACCTCTTGCTGAGATGGTATACAGACTAAATACAATCCAGAAAAGTGTGAAGACTTGGCATATTTGTTATCTTACAGTATTACGCTACCTATTTCTGAACTGTCAATGAAGACTCTGAATTGGGTTATTGTTTATTAGTCTAAATTAAAATAAACATGGTGCAAAACCTGCTCCCACATCTGACATTTGTGTGTGTGTGTGTGTGTGTGTGTGTGTGTGTTTTTTAATTTATTTTTTTTACAGTTGCCATTCTTGATACAACCACCAGGTGGTGTTTATTGAATACGTTTGGGGTAGGAGGGAGGCTTTCCATTTTTTTTTTTTTTTTCATTTTTTCTATACTCTGCACTACAGTGCCCCCTAGGGTATTTGTCCTGTTTTTTTTTTTTTTGGTGATGTGCTGTTCTGACGTTCCATCACAGTGTATTTGCATTTCTGTGCGATATTTTGCGCAAAAGGCCTGTTTCTACATTTCCTCACAATAATTTTCTGTTCCGTTGCAATAATTCAATGATTTGTCACACAGTACATTTCTAATTACCCCACAGTACTTCGAAGACAGTCAGGAGATGGGAAGGGAAAAAATGTAAATAAATATTCCAAAGTAATGTAAAATGGTGAGAACAAAAAATAGCTGTGAAAACAAACAAACAAACAACAACAACAAAAACCCACCATGATCCTTCAAAGTGCTCTGCACTACATGTAGGTAGGCCAACCACACACCTGGTCTACCTGTTCACTGCCGGCGTTGTTGGCTCAGCCCTGTGAGTTAAAACACCATATGCTCCCCACACAGCTGTGGAGGAAGGAAGGCATTCAGCGCTCGCTGTCTCGCTTGGCACCAAAGTGATGAAGTCCCACTCTCACTCCTCCTCCCAAACGCACAGAGAAGAATCGCAAAACAGTCCTCCCAGATGTGACGAGAAACTGCAGGCCCGCATTAATATTTCATCTGATTCCTCTGCGGGGCTGCCCCGATTGTTCTATCCAATAGAACTAATGTGTTTAGAGAGAGCAGCGAACCAATACACGGCAGACCAAAAATGGGATGGGGGTTGGGTGAGAGTGTGAATGTGTGCGTGTGTGTGTGTGTGTGGGTGTGTGTCTCTGTAGTGGGGAGAGTGGGGTGGTACTGGTGGTGGTATTTTCACTGCATTCATTATCATGTAGATATGCGGTAGCCTATATGGAATGTGTTTGGGTGCAACAGAAAGGAGGTTGTCTGAAATTTCATGGAAAGCCGGTAGGTCAGCATGTAAGCGAATGTGTTATGGCTGTATAGCGCAAAGAGAAGAGTATAATATTTCATCTTAACAATGGGCTCCCACAACGACTGTCTGATGGTAGCAAAGGTATACTCCGGCCACTTCTCACATTTCACCTCTGTGAAGCCATTTCAGAAACTGCCACTGTTCCACCATATAACACAACACACTCACACACACTCTTACACACACTCTCATACATGCACACACACACACTGGGTCACAGAACAATATTTTGTTTCAATATGATTTGTTGTTGGGTGCTTTACTGTAAGTTCACTACTGTAAAAGGAAGGAATTTGGAATACGCAACACTAGAGTAACAGTAGATAGATAGATAGATAGATAGATAGATAGATAGATAGATAGATAGATAGATAGATAGATAGATAGATAGATAGATAGATAGATAGATAGATAGATAGATAGATAGATAGATAGAATACTTTATTCATCTCAAGGGGAAGATAGGGCTTTGAAACGTCCT
>CM050217.1:17972500-17987500 GCA_027475355.1 Coilia nasus
TTTTGGATGTACACACCTCTTTTCTTCTTTTATACTGACAAACAGCCAACAGAGAAGCAGACAGAATATAAATATGTTTATAACTGATTTATGGATGACAAATAATGTGGAAAATAATGGTTAAAAATGATGAACAAAGGGTTAATTAATTGTTTGCAAATATATTATACATGATTTATAGGGAGTAGTTATTATAAAGTGTTACCAAATAGGGTTGTATTTGAATTATAATTGAATAATTATAATAATGCCTAATCCACCTTTTTAATATTCCCATTTCAAATTATGTAATTTTTTAAACACCCTGTTTAAAATGCTCATTTTTATGAGTACCAATGGGCCTTTCTCATGTAAACTGTTGAGCCAACCAGCCCCAAAATTAGTGTGCCAACCAACCCCGCCTACACTGAGGTACAGATTTTTCCACAAACACCGTTAGCCTGCTACCATTAGTCACCTCAGGATCTCAAACTTTATTTTACATTATAGCTGAGTCCCTTGACAATCATTTAAAACAAGTTATTTTTTTAAATCCCTAACTATTACCTATAAGGTATAAAATCCAGGAATTGACCCCCCAAAACTAAAAAGTTTTACTCACCTAAAGGGTTAATGACCTTGAGACCTCTTACATAACTTGACTTACTCTGGTCCTAATGGGCGTCATTTTAGTGTTGGAATTGTGTCTCAGCACCCTATAGTGGCTTGGAAATTAACACCGATTCAACCTGCCCCTGATCTAACAAGCCCCGGTCTTCCCTACTGCCGTACAAAGCCAAAAGGCAGTAACTACATATTTTCAAAACAGAGTTTAGACTGGATATTAACTGTATAACACCTCCTTTGTTTTGTGACTTCATATCTTGCTTCTTCCTATTAAGAAACTACATGAAAACATCCCCACTATTATACCTACTTTACAACATGTTTGACTGGGCAGTACAGTATGACAACTTCAAATGCATTTTTCTCAGTTTCAGTGTTCGAGTAGTTACTGCGCTGGGCCTTTGTAGGGCAGGGTAGAGCTGTAGCGTCCACACGCTAATCCAATAGCTACAGGAGCTACACTGCCGTAAAAAGGTGCAGTGCAGTAACTACGTGAACACAGAATCTGACAAAAATGCCTGTAGCCTCTTAGCGGTCACCGTATCGCCGGCGCTACGACTCGCTGTGACTGAAAGAAATGTAACTACAACATTACAACATTACAGAAAGCCTTTAGTAACGCATTACAACTTGGTCATTGCTATTCTGGTAACAACAAAGTTATAATAGGGGGTGCGTCTTAAAGGGTTAAAGTTGTCACACTGCCCAGTCAAACATGTTGTACGTAGGTATAGTAATGGTTATGCTGTATGTACTTTCTTAATAGGAAGAAGCAAGAGATTTAATCACAAGACAAAAAAGGTGTTATAAAGTCCATTCCCAGTCTAAACTCAAGTTGGCAAATTATGCAGTTACTGCCTCTTGGCTTTGTAGGGCAGTACACCACCCAGCCACATAAGCTTGTGACAGGAGCGTGACTGATGATCCGCACCACAGCAGACTTTCTGGAACCGGTCTGAACCGCAGAGACCTCAGATACCCCCTCTATATCTCGCCATGTTCCTTGATCTTCTGCCACCTCCTCCATTTCCTCTGAGTGCATACACAAACCCACATAATTTATTCACATGTATTTCACTTTAAAACATTAACAGATTCAGTACTATAGAAAAGGATCCTGCATTGTTATGCTTCATAGGTTAACTGTATCCTAATGACTACCATGTATCAAAGAACTGCAGGAGCTCCTGGCCGGCAGGAAGCTATATATCAGCCGGTAATTGGCATTGACTGGGTCAGACTGGGTCACTGGCAGAGCCAGAACAGTTAACCACAGCGCAGGAAGGAGGTCAGTGGGTCAGAGATGAGGTCCAGAACAGGAAGGACTTCCTGTGTGTCAACACCTGGGTGTGGAGTCTTAAGCTTGACTGAGCTGACTGCAAATATACAGCAACACACTTAAAAAAATAACAAATGCATACCAGTGTAGCAGATGTTATTTCACTCATGTCTTGCTTTCTCTGTTCACAATGAATACAAAGCACAATGCAAAGCATCAATATTACTAACCCAGAGCTGTGTATATCTGCGCTGCATAATTAATCAATACACTGTGTGTGTGTGTGTGTGTGTGTGTGTGGTATATTCAGGTAGATTTTTTTCTTATTCGTAGAATATGATCTTCTGATGTGGATTTCCTACACTTCTACACTTAACTTTGATGTTTTCTTGCTGCCTAACTAGAGATCATAGCAGCACCAAGCCCTGATTAACAAACATGAAAAGAAATCTAATACCACTGCCTCCAGAAGTCAAATCTGGGCCAAATCAAAGGCACTTTTGTGTTAAAGTGCTGTGCTAACCTGCTCTAGTTCACCGTTAGCAAAAGACCCTCTTACCTGTGTCTTCATACCCACACTGCCCATGATGCTGTGCGTGTGTGTGTGTGTGTGTGTGTGTGTGTGTGTGTGTGTGTGTGTGTGTGTGTGTGTGTGTGTGTGTGTGTGTGTGTGTGAGAAGGCTATATGGACGTGATGATCAGCTGAGATGCCCCCTCTCTCTCCTGTGTCTTTCTGCTCACAATGCTGTGTGTGTGTGTGTGTGTGTGTGTGTGTGTGTGTGTGTGTGTGTGTGTGTGTGTATGTGTGTGTGTGTGCAACTGCATGCCTGTGATGTTCCACAAATGTCCTCTCTCTCTTTTGTGTCCTCTTGCCTGTAATGCTGTGTGTGTGTGTGCGCGCACGTGTGTGTGTGTGCGTGTGTGTGTGTGTGTGTGTGTGCACGCGTGTGTGTGTATGTGTGTGTGTGTTTGTCCTCCTGCCCATGATGCTGTGTGTGTGTGTGTGTGTGTGTGTGTGTGTGTGTGTGTGTGTGTGTGTGTGTGTTTGTCCTCCTGCCCATGATGCTGTGTGTGTGTGTGTGTGTGTGTGTGTGTGTGTGTGTGTGTGTGTGTGTGTTTGTGTGTTTGTCCTCCTGCCCATGATGCTGTGTGTGTGTGTGTGTGTGTGTGTGTGTGTGTGTGTGTGTGTGTGTGTGTGTGTTTGTCCTCCTGCCCATGATGCTGTGTGTGTGTGTGTGTGTGTGTGTGTGTGTGTGTGTGTGTGTGTGTGTGTTTGTCCTCCTGCCCATGATGCTGCGCTGAGCTGCCCTCTATTTATTAGCATCTTGGACAGTTTCACAGCCCCCGTCAGAGCGCAGAGGGCACATTCTTATTCACAGGCTCGAGGAGGAGAGCTGGAATAATTGTCTTTTTTTTCTAAAGTCGCTATGAATAATGAATGAACGCACAACATCAAAAGCACAGGAACGGAGAGTAGGTGTCACTTTTAAGACATAATGTCACCTCAAGAAGAGATTGAATTCAAATGAGGGAAGACGAGAATTGGCGCGGCGGGGAACCTCGTTAATCTGATGTACTGTATATACTGTATGTATTCCTCTCACGTTGAAACAAAACCACTCATACTCGTCTTGACTAAGCCTCTTGTTTTTGATATCTTATGAAGAACATACATTACTGTATTTGTAGTTGCATTGTAGTTAAACAGCTCATTTCATGGGAACATAATTTTACTGGCTTGCACTTTATTTGAAGGTGTCTAAATAAAGGTGACATGAGCCCTTTTTAAACATGACATAACACATATCATGAACATTAACAACACATCATTTATGTTTATGACGTTTTCCATTAAGTGTCATTCTTTTTTTTTTTGCAATGTCTGCATCCCAAAAAATATCAACTTAACATTGCAAAAACCGAATGACACTTTATGACAACAGTCATAAACATGAACATAAACGTGTCATTAATGGTTATAACATGTGTCATGTTATGTTTATAACATGATCATGTCACTCTTATGTAGACACCTTCAAATAAAGTGTTACCATTTATTGTTTAAAAAAGGAGTAGATCCACCATGCTTCTGTGTACATCTGGTGTATCAACGATGAGGCACAGTCTTGATAATAAAAATAACAATTCGGAGCAACGCAGGTGTAAACGTAACTTAAATTTTAATTCAGGTGAGTCTCTGATAAAGATGCTGTAGTATTGAAATGTTAGTCCCCTTTTCTGCTGTGCACCTTAATTAAAATTTCTGTTAAGCTTACATCTGTGTTGCTCCAAATAGTTATTTTTATAATTTCACTGCTGTTTCAATGCAAGCTAATAATTGTATGTAACACTAGTGATACATTCTTATACTCAATCTTTTATTTAAAACATGTATGAGTGTGTTTTCAGTCAAAGTATATATTTGCATAATTTATATATATTTTTTTAAAATGTCATAGTCCAATGCATTCTGTAGTGACATTGGAGCAATGGTGCTACAGTGTTACATATAAAATATTAAAGTGTCTGTTGGAGACTGTTATTAAATTATACACACATCATCTTATACAAGGGACCAGGTCACAAAGAGTTACAGCAAGTTACCTGTAACCTACACACACACACACACACACACACACACACACACACACAAACACACACACGTAAGCACACACACACAGACACACACAAACACACACACACACATGTAAACACACACACTCACACATAGAGATGTTTTAGTGGCTATTTCCAAGCAAACATTTCAAAAGCCATTTGAGGCCGATTGTGGAGTCTTCCCGACACACATTCCAAGCAGACAGACAGACAGAGAGAGAGAGAGACAGACAGACAGACAGACAAGGAGATGGGGAGAGAGTGGGAAAGGCAGAGAGAGAGGGTTGCTTTTGATGAATCCTCCCCCCATCTCTCTCCTCAGCTTTTTCCTCCTCTCTTATCGAGTCGATGCCCTTAGGAGTGATGGCCCATCCATCACTACCCCGCCGCCCTCAGCACACACACACACACACACACACACACACACACACACTAGTCACCCTTCCCTTTGGTGATTTCACTCTTAAGTCCCTCTGAACTCACTTACAGCAAAATCAATGGCCACGGTCCGCACCGGGACACAGCTGGGCTATTAATACACACACACACACACACACACACACACACACACACACACACACACACACACACACACACACACAGACACACACACACTGTAGCTGTGTGAGACTGTGTGAGACATACACATACACACTGAGGCTGTGTGAGATTGTGTTTGTGTAAGAGAGAGAGACTGTCTGTGTGTGTGTGTGTGTGTGTGTGTTGTGAAGTCTTTACTGATCTGATTTATAGAATGTAAATGGCGTCTGATCCAACATCAGAGGGCTAATCTAGGGCTTATCTTCAGAGCAAACAGTTAACACCCTGGCACAGGGGGATGCAATCTTCCAGAGGTTTCCCAAGTGTTAGCTGCCATCAATCTGTGTGTGTGTGTGTGTGTGTGTGTGTGTGTGTGTGTGTGTGTGTGTGTGTGTGTGTGTGTGTGTGTGTGTGTGTGTGTGTGTGCCCGCCTGAGTCAAACACCGCCACAGTAGGATATGCTATCGTCTGTATGTTTTCTCTGGTGTTAATTGCTGTTAATCTGCTTTTAGACGTGACTGTGGCATTGTGAAGAGTTCAACGCCTAGAAACAAGCTGCAGTACGGTGGACTAGAAACGTGTTGGGTTATACATATTTGGTTATTACATAATTTAAATAACTGTACTACTTGCATGGATTGTGATTAAGCATTCCAAAATAGCAAAATAGCATTCCAAACGGCATAATTCAATTCGCCATAAAAAGCATTTACAATCTTTCAGATTTGCAACTGATGTAAAATGAAACAGTATAGAAGCTTTTGCAGTGTGATGTTTACCATGAATAACTAAAAGAAGCAGATAATTCAATGCACTTTAAAATAATACAAAAAATCAGGAACCATTTTTTTCTTGTTATGGACAAGCAACGTTACAATTTGTCACTCAGCATATACTAACAGTTATAATAAGCATATGTTTTACTTTGATAGCCTGAAAACCTGTACTGAAGAAATCCCAAACTTTCTTTGGTATAGTGGAGTCAGATATTGCTTTGTTTTTACAATTAGAAAGAAATTGCAATATTTGCCAAATGATATTGAGGCTTTTCCAGAGTAAAGAAGCATCTCTGGAATTCTGAACCTCTGAAAAATGTTCTATCACTGCCGTACAGAAACATACGGTCAAAGGTAACCATTGATACTGTACAGTATGTAGAACATTTGTCTGTAGTATGCACAATCTTTCTCTCCCAACCAATGTTCCTAGTGTAGGTCATCTGTATGTAAGTTATCTCCATACAAGTTCCTAAGTAAAGTCCTTAATGACAAAACCAAAACCAATTGTATTGCTCATCCTTCAACATTATACATACATCTTTGTCTTTAGGTGCTATATTTCTCTATAATCAGTTAGTCAAAATGAATGCATTAGATTAAAGGTGTACTTGCATTGTGTTCTCTTTAATGTTACGGTGGTCTCTAGTATTACTGAATGCCCTGTGAGCCGGTTTTGGTGAAAAATATGCTTTAGTGCTTCTTTTTCAGGCTGGTCTAGTTTGGTGGAGGAGATGGAGCAGGGAGAATGACAGGTTCTCAGCTATGCTAGTCACAGGCTACAATCATTCAAAGCCCATTCGGTCATAGCGAACCAAATAGAAAATTAAAATGTTTTAAACAAACACAGATTTACCTATACTTCGCTAAGTGAATGTGTGCTGCAACGAGACTTCTCCGGTAATCACAACTGTGGTATGGCTTTTTCTAATTAACAAACTTACATCACTTTGTTGGCATTTTTCTTATCCACTCTTATCCTCTCTTATCCACTTATCCACCACCTACTTTCTTTCACTGACTACTAAAAGCAACCGGGGTAGAAGAACTTTTTCACGTGCAGCAGACATATGCAACTCGGGGTGACCTATCGTATTTCAAAAGAGCAAGTACTAAACAGTTTCTTGTGAAAGTGCTCATTTAAATGTCCTTAAATAATCCTACCCATACAACCTGTCATGACGTGTATAACATTTGTCATAACATGTTTATGACTGCCTGTTTTATTCTTAACAATTGAAGTTGAGGCAATGAGCTACCCAATATGCACCCAATACCATGAACAGGATGATAGCGCACACCCATACTGACAGTGCAAAGATTAAAATAAATTAAACATACAAATGTATTTGAGAAAACCTAAAGCTATCAGTGAAGAGGTAAAACTATTTCACAAACAGGACTTCTTCTGGGCATTGGGTTTATATGCATGCAAATTAATTCGAGTCTTTTTTTAAACAGAAAGTTTTGTGGACACTGTCACTGCAGGGAAGTTTGGATCCATGCTGAGGATATTTTGGTGTTTCCACTGATGAGCATGTGTTGGTGTTTTAAGTAGCACAGCGCGGTGGCCTTGTCTCCGTGTGTGCTGCATTCTTAGCAGTATGCGTAGACAGATGTGTGGAGAACCAGGCCACCAGCTAGGAGAAGATAAAGTCCAAATAAGCACACACAAGCCATGTGTCCTCCACCGGCTCCTTGGGGAATTGTTTGTCAGGAAAAAAATTAAGCAAATAGGTACACACATTGTGTGTGTGTGTGTGTCTGTGGGCATAGGCATACTGTATGTGTGTCTGTGTGAATGAGAAAGAAGAGGTGATTCAGAGTGAGATAAAAAGAGAGCGAGAGAAGGTATGTGTGTGTGTGTGGGGGGGGGGGGGGGGGGGGGGGGGGGGGGTTAAGGTCTTGCCAAGGAGGATTCCTGTGAAAAGACTCCAATGTTTCCATATGATGTCCTGTGGGAGCGGAGGGAGGGAGGGAGGGAGGGAGTGGAGGGGAGAGGCTGATCAGGAGATCAGACAGCGCCTCCATTGCCATAGTTAAAAGGGCTTTCATGGGGAAAAACAAGCCCAGGGAGGCCCATAATAAGCGGATATGGCAACACTGAAAGGGCCATTAATTCTGCTGAAGCGGCCACACCCATCTCCTCTACCAGCAGCCGGCTGATTGGCTGGGACCTGATGACATCATTAATCTCCTGAAATTCCGCTGTGTGTTTGTATCGGAGGGGATAGATGCCTGTAGGGAGCTGATGTAGTGCCACAGGAAATAAATGAAGATCAGATACAGGGAGAACTACTTTTACCAACAAATTCACACAGACAAACACACATGCACGTATACCGTACACAGACACGCACACACATACACACACACACACGCGCGTGCACACACACGCGCGCACACACACATAGATACACACACACACACTGTTTCTCTCTCTCTCCTTTTCTCTTACACACACACACACACACACACACACACACACACACACACACACACACACACACACACACACACACACACACACCATGCATGCATAGAAATGCAATGCAATAAAATAAATAAATAAAATAAATAAGAAATACAATAAAAAAATCCTCCACATTAGAATTTTGCGTCTCATGAATGCTTTGACCTCCTTACAAAATCTATGAGGATCCACTTTGTCTTCTGAATGAAATAGCGCCGGTTTTGTGCTCAGTTTCCCCTCTGGGTTTTTCTGGCACCGTCCTAAACGCAGGGGATTGTTGTTGCGTCAGACTGGCATCCAAATCTATCTTTATCCACCACAGAATGGAATATTGATTAAGATTGTTGCCAAATGGAAACACAGGCATCCAGGCGTCCCACCAGGCTATGAATCATCTGCTACAGAGGGGGTTTATAATGCTTTTATGGGTGTGTGTTCTCGTGAAGCCTCTGGGGTTATATAAAATGCCTGTGTTGGCTAAACATGATAGAAAATCAGACACCCTGCCACTCTGCTGCAACCAAGAAAAAGCATTACTATGTGTGTGCATTTCACAGCACTGCAGAGGAGGAGGAAAGCTTTTTGTTGTGCTGTTGGTGCTGAAATAAGTGTAACTAGAAAAGCACTGGGAGAGCACAGATCTCCACCAAACAGTTCAATCCCCCCCTCAACCTTTTTTTTATTTCATCAATGGGATTTCCCATGTTCATTTTCCGATTAATAATTGCAGGTCACCAACGTGGATTCTATTTGCCCAAATGCGATGAGCACAACCACATATGAGATGAGATGCATTCTGGGAAAAGCATAAGATGTTAATGCTGAGTGTGTTCTGTGGTTATACTGGTGGGAGTGCAGTATGAGGTTTGCTAAATTGGCAATATTATGATATATGATATATTGATAAAAGGGCAAGTCAGCAGAAATGTTGCACATTATCCCTATATTGAGACTTCGCTAATGTGTTTGAATTGAGTATATTGTGTCAATGACAAGGCGAGGTGCAGTGGAGGCCAGCTAAGCTAACATCCCATTAAGTGTTGGAGTAAACCCGACTCAGCTCTGAATCTGTAGGTTCAGTTTTGCTAATGCTGCAACTCAGGGCATTTAGCCTTGGCAAAGGACCTTGCCCCACAAAAGCCATTCCAGCTATGCTGGTGTTTAGAAAGACTGTTTATTTCAGTGGAGGTGTTTTGTGAAGACCGTCTTTGTTATCTGTCTAAAGTCTCATGCTGTGTATATTTAGTCTAAGGGGTGGGGGGAGGAAGGTCAGGATGATTCAGGGGGCCCTGAGCTTCATAGGGCCCGCAGAGGACTATGCAATGGTTGGGGTGCGGGCACAAATTTGTTTTCTTTCAAAGGACAATATTTAGGGGGTCCCTGTAATTAATTGGCATTTTGTTTGAGGTCTTTTCAGTGTTGTATTCATAATATGTGATTTTGGTGATGGTGTATTCACACACGCATACGCATACACACACAAACAAGCACACAAAGGCACCCACATAAAGTGTTGGTAAGTGTAGGTTTGTTTTCTAAGGAAGGAAAGCACTCTCGGAAAAGAAGACTCTGGTGTTTTTAATGCTTTGTATATGTGCGTATAGGTGCTGTTTTTCAATGCCGTATTCTTCATATGTGATTTTGGTGATGGTGTTTTAATAGTGTTTATTTTGGCCTGCAGTCTCATAAAGTCCCTACAGAGGAGGTATAGGCTTGGGGCTGCAGGACCTAGGGAGCTCCAGCTCATTAGCTAGACACAGATTCTTGCCTGCTGTTTCTCCTCAATTATTCATACACAAATCACCTTAAACTTGAGGGCACCCACATCCTAAACATAGAGTTTACTTCCCAATAACACCACAATCATTGCTGCGGCAACCCACAACGAGTGAATGGAAAGATGTTTCGCAGAGGTGGCTACATTTGCTACACTCCGGTGCTGATGTTCTCTGTCTTAGTGTGTCTCTTCCCATTCACCTCCATGCTGGCTTGTAAATACCAGCCTGTTTCCCACAATTGCCATTTCATTTGCCTGCAGGGAGCATTGCTGGACGAGGTTTAATGGCTGGTTGGTGCAGATGTGTTTGCCCACTGGCAGTGCATAAATTATGTAAGCCACACTCATTTTATATTCATATTTTCACATGCACATTATGAAATGCCATTGCGCTGAATGTGTCATGGTAGCTATGCAAATGTCAGCAGACTGTAACAGCACTACAGCAATCATTTGCATGCAATCATATCAAATGGAAATGAATCTTAAAAAACTATGAATGTGTTATTGGCTACTAAGCAGATCACACAGGGCATAATGGATTGTTTACATAAAAGAGCAGTTTTGTAAAAGTGCAGCATTAAAGCACAACTAAGGAGTTGTTTTTTCTTAATTGCTGTCGGGTTAGAAGGATGTTTGTCACTTGGCAATGGAGTTTTGCTTCCTAATTGATGTTCTGAGGGCAGAAACTGTTGTGATTGATGTAATGAAATAACCAATCAATGACAAGAGGCGGGAGGAGTGCCCAAACGGCTCATCATTGTTACTTCATCAGAGTCTAGCTAACAATGCCAGCAAAGTCTACTAATGTAGGCTATTGAGTTGCTTTTGAGTGAGGAAAACAATGGACGTGCACACACAAACTTAGTATCCCCTTTCCTATTAAATAAGCAATTCCACACTATTCAGTGAAACTTATGAAACTTACCTTCTCACACTGATGAAATCACACAGCCTTCAGTGAAAATATTCAAGAAATATTCAAGCCCTGCTTCAGTCCACAATGACGAGCCTCTTTACACATTGTTCAGTAAGCAAAACTCCCATCTGCACCCCTGCATTGTGCACATACAGTAGTATTAGTTTGTAATCTCATGGCTAACTGGCAAAACTAGATGCACTTGGGCTTTGGAAACAACTATATTCACAGACATGGTAGAGTGTCTTACATTCTTTGTATAAAAGTATGACCTATTAGTTATTGTAACGCATGCCATAAGTCAAGGATGATTTGTAGTATTCAGGGTTTGTGTGTGTGTATGTGTGTGTATGTGTGTGTGTTTGTGTGTGTGTGTCTCCAGGACATCAGGGTCATCTACAGCCAGGCTTCCTCATGGGCCCTTGGTGTCACCAAGGGGATGTGTGTGTGTTTGTATGTGTGTGGAAATGTTTACTTGTTTGTATCAAAGTAAAGCTTTAAAAGCCTTTTTTCTCACAGGTTATTTTGAACTTTGCAACACAGCAAGTTTGGTACAGCGGAGCATGATACTGCGACATGATTGGAACGCTGTTTGTGCAGTTCAGCAGATGATTGGCTCTTGGCAGTGGAAAAGGTGGGATATTTGCAGATACGCGCCATCTTGGCGTTACGAAGTGTCCCCATGCATTCCTATGGACGATTTCTCATTTCTCCTATATAAGAAAGTCTCTGCCATCACTCTGAGGAGCGTCCAGCCTGTGTAGCATGGAGACCAGAGCCAGTGAGCACAACCTCCATGACGGAGGAGAGACAAGCGCAAGCCTGCTCAGCCTGACTAGCAGAGGAGAGACGAGAGTGCCGCTACTGCTGCTTCTGTTATGCCTGAGGGAAGGGATGAAGTCTAAGACACAGAGGGAAAGTCATGGCCCATTCACACAGAGAACTTTAACTATATGTTCTTGTGACTGGGAGTGCTGGAGCACGACAATTAATAGAGCTTGACGTTCTGCTGTGCTTGAGGTAGGACACAGACACAGGGACACAGAGGAAGAAGGGGAAGGTGCGTGCACACACACACACACACACACACACACACACACACACACACACACACACACACACCACACACACACACACACACACACACACACACACACACACACACACACACACACCAGTGTTCACCTTAAGCACTCTAACTATAATGATTAATCATACTGTAACTACAACAGTATGAACATCTATACTGAACCATATTGTTCGGGAGCATGAAGTCTTACTGTGTGTAAGGGAAAGGACTGAGGTAAGGACATGATGAAAGAGTTACACTGTGAAAGTACAGTAAGGTCATATTAGGAACACTGACACATTACTGTAAGTTACACTGGAGGAGTGTACGCTCATGATATGAACACTGACACATGAAAGACTAGAGGAAATGTAAAATTATTATTACATACAGTACACTGAACCATGTGTAACACTAAAGGAATACTTAAAGAGACATGCAGAGAATAAAGAATGATGGCCTTAATCTGTATACAATTATGGAAAAGAAGACACTATGTAAGAAAGTAAGATTGCCAAGGTGCATGAAAAATAATGTTTTTAGTTGGAGTATTGCCATGGAGACCAAAAGAATATGAGAATAAAACAAGACTCTTCAGGAGAAGGTGAATACTTTGCATTAAAGAGTATTTTGCGGCGTATTTTCTATCCTTCAGGGCTGGTTCTGCTTGAGTTGTAGATATTGAAAAAAAAAAATCGAGACAGAATGAACTTTCAAGACAGAAAGAAGAAAATGAAGAATAATGCTGTTGAAGAGATGCACTGGCTTTTTTTTTCAGATGATAAATGTCTGCCATTCACAGTAAACATTTGCAGGCCCAGCTTGTATTCAGAGACACATGACATTTTGACATGGTATTCGGTGACACATGACTAGTATTCCTTATTCCTAAAAAAAGAAGAATAAACAAATGTGCAACTTTTTCGAAAATATATCAGCTATCAGCTAAATATTCTGTTTATAGATGGCTTACTCTCTTTCGCTGTCCTTCCTCTCTACTCCTGTCTTCATTTCTCTGTATTTCTCCCTCTCTCTCTCTCTCTCTCTCTCTCTCTTTCTGTCTCTCTGTCTCTCTAAGTATGCCTCACTGAAATGAAATGAGAATTCACACTTTCATCTTGTGGAGATACTGTAAGCTGCCTACTTTGCTGTCCATTTCAGCCTGTGAGTTCATCTTCCCCCAGACTCTCTCATATCTTCTCCCCTCTAATGTGCAGCCCAGGGCTTAGACAACCCTGCAGCTCCAGACCACGAGTTTGAGTTTGATCCCCCTCATCAGCCTGGCCTGTGCATTAATTACCACCAGGGGAGAAGCACCTCTACATCCTGTGGTGGTTAGCGCAGTGGGATCATCCAAATACACTTTGAAAGAAACATTGGTTCAGTTGGATTATTTGCCACAGAAGTTCATTTCCACATTTTATAACCCCTAACTGGGCTGCTCATCCCTATTATTTTATGATAATCTCTCCACATGATACAGCACTTGTCTCTCCACTCCTCCTCCTCTTATTTTCAGCACATGTCGTGTCCACATTAGGTATGGGAACTACTTTGAGCTATATTGCTGGAACTACTTTAACATTGTGTGCATTGATAATTAACCCTTTATGTGAAAGACATATGGATACAATGGCATATGGAGTAGTTAGTTGTCCAGAGTGAAATGACTATGATTTCTGAAGAGTACCCAGTGAAGAGTTAACTTTCTTGGTTGTCCATTTCATGTGTGTTGTGAGAATGACAAACGCAACACAACATGGTTGTGCATTTGGGCTACAATCCCTCAGAGAACATTTCCTCTGCAGCCCATCCAATGCCACTGTTCTCTTCCTCAGAGGCAATTCTAAAATCTGTTGGGGTCTCAAGCAAAAAAAAAAAAAAAAAAAAAAAAAACACACAACTTCTGTTGGAAACTGTATCACTGGCAGAGTTTAAATTGGGCCGGAGCCCTCCAGAGCTCAGCTCCACCTCCTCACCTCAGTAATACAGCCAGCCAGAGCTGAGTTCCCTCTGCTACAGTATTTATAGTAATACAATAGAGTGAGACATTGGCCACTGTGAGTACATAAAGGCTCCCCCTCCTTACAAAAGCCAATTTAACCACTCATCACTGGTACTGTAGTTTTGTCAACTCTCTAGCGGCCCTGTAGTGGCTTGGGGCCTCCAAGTGTTACCTTTTGACAAGTTATGCCTCTGCTAATCCTCCCCTGCCCTTGCTGAAGATCACATCAGACAGGCTAACGAGGTGTACAACTTTGTAGAGTTTTCTTTATCTGTGTCCATATTTATTGGCAGAATAATCTACCTGTCTATCATCAATACTGTGGCCAAACCATGTTCCTCATATGAATAAACCAAACACACACACACACACACACACACACACACACACACACACACACACACACACACACACACACACACACACACACACACACACACAAAAAGTTCCTCTCAGCTCGACAGAGGTCAAATTAAGAGTCCTATGCTTTGCATACATCAGTCCATAGGTACATCTACGTACTGATCACATATACCATGTAGTGTAAACATTGTACAATCACATATGAAATTAAATCAATAACAAAATAACACAAGTAATATTTATATGAGAACATAGCTCAACAGTCCTGAAGAACACTTCCTGAATGCAGTAGGGACAGGAACTGGAACATGTCACTGAGCTGCTTATAATTACTTTTCGATACGCCATTAAGTGGGTGCTATTAATCATTGCCAAGAACTAATTGCAGTCTTCAAAACAATTAATCTTGGTTCGTGTAAACCAATACCGTCAATGATACGGGTCCCCATGACAGCAGGATAGGACAGCTGAGCCTGCTAAAGATGCATGGCCGAACATGTTTGTCCGGAAGCAAGCCTAATGCCTGATAAAGCACTACAGTAGAAATTAGCGTACAAACACTCACTATGCTGTAATC
>CM050217.1:17992500-18022500 GCA_027475355.1 Coilia nasus
CTGTTTCCCCAACTCGCTGCACGCTTGTCTTTAGTGCCTTCTCACTCTCTCTCGTTCTCACTTTCTCTCTTTCTCTCACCTCATGCTTCTTTCCTTTCTTTTTTTCTCTCTTTCCACCATCTCACTATCTCTCCCTCCTCCTTTGGGTCCTCTGCTTCTTTCTCTCTTTCTCTTTATCTCTCTATGCCCCTCTCTCTGTCTTTCTCTCTCTCTCTGCATATTGAAACTGTATCTGTTGGCTTGATGCAGCCCTATGATGAAGCGATGGTCCATTCACTCAAGGCCTGGACTGTATTGATTGACCTGCTCCTAGATGATGGATGCTCTGTGAAATCAAATACTCGCACACACGCACGCACGCACGCACACACGCATGCACGCACGCATGCACGAACGCATGCACGCACAGTGTTCTAAAAGTCGCTGGCAGCCTGGTGCCCTTTTAAGATGTTTTTTTTTCTCTGTGTCAACACAACAAACAGCCTCACCCTCACTCAGGGGGGGCGAGTGTGTGTATTCATCTCAGTCAGCCCTTGACACACGCTGTGCTTGCACAGCTGCAGAGTAGTACACGCAACACTTAGGTTCCTCAAGAAGCCCCATTTCATATTCTCACATGTGTGCAACCCAGTCGACTCAAGTAAGGTGTTTCTGCAGCTGAAGAAGGACATTTTCGTAAATAACGCTTGTGTAGTGTTCATCACTAGCAGTCTTCTTCCCTGCCATCATCCGGCACTGCACAGCACATTACTGCCTGGATTGGTATATGCAATTTCATGACTTTTTCATAAATGTTTCAATTTTCCATAATGTACACGTTTCATTTTGTATATACAAGGGTGGGTATGCGAGAGGTTGAAATTTGATATAATTAAGAGCAATTTTTAAATAAATTGTATGGCAAATTGATATTGGGTATACGTATAACATTGGAATTTATGTAACATAGGAACAAGCCTGGTATTGCATGACAGAGACAAGGATCCACAGGCAGCAGAGCTCCTCAGGTTACACATCCTGTTAGGAGAAGAACAGCCTGAGAATCAGCCCTATCCCCTCCTCCCACCGCACCCCCACCCTGATGCCCAGTGACATTAAGACTTGCTGAGCGAGCACACCGCAATACGCCCTCAGGATTCCTGAGGAGAAAGCCTCTGTAATGACTCCTGGTCCTGCCAAGACCTCCTCCTGTGCTCAGACTGAGCTGATCACCTTGGGCCATGTCCTCGTTTCTGATGCCTGGTCAGGGATAGGGCGCCACTTCTACCGGGGTCCACTCTGGTCCACTCCAGTCTCCACCAGCTACAGCTGGTTCCCTGCTACCGAAAGGATGGCGTTGGAACGTTTCACTTCTGTTGTCATGGCGAGGGATTGTGAAGTCACAGTAATGTCGTCAGGGCAATAAACACACTGTGCTTAGCATGCCAGAGGAATAACAGCTTCTCTGCACCGGCAAAGTGACTACTATGACCTTAAATGACCTTTTGAATTTAACACATCATCAAAACATCTCTCTTTTATAGTGATGAAGAGGAGTGGGTGTAAGATCACAAAAAAGTGAAAATGTCAAAGAAACATCTGCATTGGTTAAATATTGCACTTCTAGGTGTGACGGAATTAATTAATACTACAGTCTTCTGAAGTGACCTAAAACAAATATCTTTTTATTGTTATGACATTTCAGATACAACAGCTAATCAAGCGCGACATTTCAAACCACCATTTATCTGGGCTAAGGATCACAAACAACAGACTCATGAAAGTGAATTTAAAATATGATCAATGTGTACATTACTTTTCTTATAAGTACATTATTGGATACATTCTCTCTTGTAATACGTACATGTTCTGCTACCCTGAAGTTCATGAAATAGACCAATCGCTGTTTGTATCCAACCTAACTCTAGTTCCACACATAGATACAAAAAGAAGCAACACCAGTGTAGACCAAATGTAGGCAAAAAGTAAAAAAGAGAGAAATGCTGAGCACATTTCCTAACTAGTCTCTTTTTATCTAACAGTGTAGTAACTCTGCAAAATACATCCATAGTAGTGAGCTATTGAAGTAGAAAAGGTCCATGCAGAAACCTTAGGAAAATTAGAGCGCTACCATAACAACACCGAATCCTACACTTGTATTTCCAACAGTCGTTGCCTTCATATCTTTAGTATTTCAGAGTGTTATTTGCATTCAATACAAAGGATGCTATTGGATTTGTTAATGTGGTGTACTCCTTTTTGCTTTTTCAATACGTTCTATGTGGTTTTTCATTTACAAACT
Source organism: Coilia nasus (assembly GCA_027475355.1). Classification (NCBI taxonomy): domain Eukaryota; kingdom Metazoa; phylum Chordata; class Actinopteri; order Clupeiformes; family Engraulidae; genus Coilia; species Coilia nasus. Next base: position 17,994,782 of record CM050217.1, read on the forward strand.
AGGCTGTACATGTTCGACAGGAGTTGAAAACAGAGCTAACAAACAAAACAAATAAAAATAAAAACAGGCCTGAGATGGATCCGATATTACTGTTGTTATCATCTCATAGCAGGGGTCTACAGTCAGCTTTTTGTGTTATTCCAACCTACCCAGATAATGGCTGACTGCAGGAAGAGGCTAGAATCTGGCCAAAATGTAGCACTGATTTGGAACTGATTTGGACCTTGGATGGCATTAATGTGGAGCTGTTTTGGAAAAATGAAGCAAGCACTCGGCAGTTTAATCCCCTCACAAACCTTTCAGGCTGACACCCTTCTTTAGTGTAAGAAATGTGTGATTCAAGTGCTTGCTTCATTTTTCTAAGTCTCTGCTTTAATTTTCAGAAAGTTTAAGCACCCAGTCATAGTAACACAGGATGTCGAGCGTGCCTCTTTGTTTTTTCATGTGGAGCTGATTTGGCCAGAATCTGGCCCCTTATTTAGCCCTAATGTGGCACTGATTCAGAACCGATCTGGCCCTGATCAGATCTGGTTCCTCAGTCAGCTGCTACCTCAGTGGAAGCGTGACCTGGTTTGGCAACTGTGTCGGCGTTTTCAGTGTGTGTTTTTTTCTGTCTATGCTGCTGTACCCTATTAAATATTAAATGGCAACTCCAGACACCACCCCTATCCCAACCCCTTCCCACCCCCCACCGCCTTACCATATCCCTCCCATCTCCGTCCCTCCTCTTGCCTCAATCCCCCACCCCCACCCCAGCATCCCCACCCCCCACCCCAGCACCCCTACAACCCCACGGCTCTCCCCAGGGAGGGCCTCTGCGTAGCCGCCTAGAGCTCCTCGGAGCGGATCACGTGGAACAAGGTGACATTGTAGAGCACCTGGTGTCCGTTGTTCCACGCGTAGAGCGCCCGGTCCCTGGGGTTGTAGTCCAGCATGGAGATGTGCGAGTACTTGTTTTGGAAGGGGATGTCGATGTACTCGTAGGTGGAGGAGTTGGTGTGGTAGGCGTAGTAGACCTTGGTGCCGCCCGAGTAGCCGTTGGTGACGTACAGCGTGCCGCAGATCATGAAGGCCTCGCCCGCGCTGCGCTTGGGATGGTTGGTGGTCCAGCTGCGGATCACCTGCAGCGTGTTGGGGTTCAGCTTGCTGATGACGATGTTCCCTGCGTTCTGATTGGTGGCGTAGATGGCCCACAGCCCCCCCTCGTCCACCATCAGGTCAATGTCCGAGTGACCTCCCCAGGAGTAGTGGTACCTGCAGGGGTGTTTATTTATTCAGTTAGTTAGACAGCTTGAAATCAATGTTAGTTTAAAACACAGGACATTCAAGCTAATAAGCAAACACACTAAATAAGGTTTTGTTACAGAAATCAATGGCAGTAATGCCACCTATTCCTCCCTCCCTGGACTCTCTCTGTCTCTATATTGACTTGACACTAAGGAGGCCTATGAACTGTATCTGACACAGTGGTAACACTTCACTGTGTCAAGTCTTTCACTATGAATTATGTATACAGCTAATAAATATACTCAATTATTGTAATAAGTATAAGATGTTTTTGTTTATAGCCTTGAGTCCCTGGGCACAGTAACATTATGGAAACAGTATTAGTTAAAATAAAATAATATAAAATAATACAATACAATAATACATAATTATATTTTTATTTTAATCACTTGAACAACTGCCATGTTCTAGGCATACACTACCTACATTTGTAGTTGTAAGTAGCCTCTTTTTTTCTATTTTAAGTAGTTTCTCTATTCAAAACAACTTACAATGCTGTGTAGATACTAAGTATTTCTCACTCATATGAAGTGTCACAAGTATCAAACCTTTAACCTTAGAGACACTCTACTGACTTAAGAGCACATATGTAGAAAGAGGCACAGGTACAGCAACAAACTGTACTTGTTGTTGAAAGATACAGGTGTGTCCGTACCTGTTATTGAAGCCCGCATAGTCAAGCTGGCTGGTCTTGCTAATGGAGGCAGTCTTGAAGTCGAACTTGATGATGGTGTGGCTCTGGAACTTGTTGAAGTAGATGGAGCCGTTGTAGACGACCTGCCCCGTGCCGGACCAGGGGTGGGGCAGACGGTGCGACGTGAAGTTGTCCGAGATCATGAAGTCCTCCATGGACTTGTACTCGCGCACAAAGCGGTTGTTGTGATACCCATCCATATACCACACCTATGAAGGGATCACCAGACACACAGAAAAAGTCATTATTATTATTATTATTATTGTTGTTGTTGTTGTTGTTGTTATTATTATTATTATTATTAAGGGCAGCTGTGGTCTAGTGGTTAGGAGTTGGTCGGTTGGTCGCTCGGAAGGTTGCCGGCTCGAATCCCGCCCTACCCATGGTTGAGATGCCCTTGAGCAAGGCATCTAACCCCACACTGCTCCGGGGACTGTAACTGAAACATCTGTAAGTTGCTCTGGATAAGAGCATCAGCTACAGTAAGTGTAATGTAATATCTTTATTGTAGTAGCTAATAATGTACCACATCTAAAGTAAGGCCTGACAAACCAAAACAGGCCTTTTATATATTCCTATCACTACAGAAATTACTTTACATTACTAAGTACATTACATCAATTCTAAGAGATAATATTTATCATTATATTCACCATAGATATGTATGCCGTATCTCTACAGAAATGAACATTATAAGTACACAAGTACACGGCATTCACAAGATGTAACGTACACAATGAATTTAAACCATCTCAGGTGTTTTTTGTAATCACAAGGAATAACCCCATAGTGCAGTGTGTATTTGGCCAGCATTGATTATTAAATAGACTTATTTCTTGCTGAAGAAGCAGGAGCTCTGTGTTCTGTTGCTCCTCGGGGTATTGCTTTGATCACATCAATCATTTCGACTGCAGATCTATAGACAAGATTCCCTCCCCTCTGGGGTCCCCCAACTCATCCTGGCCAGCTAGATTTCTCTCTGTCAATTTTTCTCTATCTCTGTTACACACACACACACACACACACACATGCACGCACACACACACACATGAACACACACACGCACACGCGCACACACACACACACACACACACACACTCACACACACACTCACACACACACTCACACACTCACTCACAAACACACCCATTCAGTTCTCTCTTTGGTCTCATATGCAGCACAACTAATTAGAAAACAGACGATATCTTCAAGGAAATTATTCTTGTATATTTATATTATATTTTTTCTGTCCTTTTATCAAAGTGTTTTTATGTGACTCAAAATAAAATCATGCAGTAGTTTTCGGAGACAACCTGACACTGGCATGGATCTAGCTCCAGCTAAGGACACACCAGGGCAAAATGCAGGGTCAGATGAGGCCAAATCTATTCCCAACCCAACTGCTAGCGGGGAGGTGGGGTGTGTGTGAGGAGAGTTGTGGGGGGGGGGGGGGGTGGGGGGGTTATTGTTGGCCCAGAGATCTATTTTTGGAGCCGGTGTCAAAATTCATTGAGAGTTTTGATGTTGCCAAGCCATCCGTCACCTCAGCGCATAAATGACTTTGTGGTGCCAGCAATCAGTTGTGGCAAGATGAAGTCCTGGAGCCTGAGGCCCCCATCCACTTTGGTAATCAAATACTGCAGCGAATTGAAATATTCTGAGAGGGCAAATGAGGACTGCTGGATGAGGGAAGGGAGGAAATGGATCTCCAAGTACACACACATACGCACACAGAAACACACACACACAAACACACACACACATGCATACACGGGCACACACACGGATGCATGCACAACACACACACACAAATGCATGCAAACACACATACACACGCACACACACAAATGCATGCACATACATGCACGCACACAGACACACACAGACACACACAGACACACACACACGCATACCCACACACCTAATAATTCTACACACATCCACACATCCGCACGTTAGAGGATCCACGTCCTCTAGTAATCCCACATGACCATAGAGGGATATAAACGCCTTTACGGTCAGAGGAACATTTTTATTCAAGACCCCGGAGACCTGTATAGAGCCTGCAAAAGGCCAACAGGAAGAGCTTTTGAAAATCCTGGCTTCTCTTGGTTTTCTGCTGTGTGTTCCATGTAGACTCACAGTTTAAATTGGGCTGGAGCCCTCCGGAGCTCAGCTCCACCTCCTCACCTCGGCAATACAGCCAGCCGGAGCTGAGCTCCCTCTGCTACAGTATTTATAGTAATACAATAGAGTGAGATATTGACCGCTGTGAATAAGGAAGGGCTCCCACTCCTTACAAAAGCCAGCTTAACCACTGTGTAGACCCACTGGCTTTCTGAAGATAAGACTGTGGAAACGTACCCGTGTGTCTCCGTCAGAGGCGACTGGGTCCGTCATCCATGACCCGTAGCGGGATCCGGATGTCTTTATGGTGATGGGGTCACTGATGCCCGTCAGCTTCCCGCACGCTGCAACAGACAGGCACAGAACACTATAGGAACCATCCCACAGAGCTACACAAATACCCCACAGGACTTCACATATACCCCATAGGACTACACAAATACCCCATACGACTACAAAAATACCCTATAGGACTACACAAATACCCCATAGGACTACACAAATACCCCATAGGACTACACAAATACCCTATAGGACTACACAAATACCCCATACCATTGTGTGACTACTACCATAATACAGTTAAAATACCCCATAGAACTATGCAAACACCCCATAGAACTACATGTACACAAATACCCCATAGAGCTACACAAATAGCCCACAGAACTGCATAAACACCCATAAGACTGCATGACTACTACCGTATTACAGTTCAAATACCCCAGTGCATAAGAAGTGCATAAATAGCCCATGGTAGTGCATATATGCCCCGTAGTACTGTGTAAATAAATACCCCATATGCCCCGTAGTACTGTGTAAATTAATACCCCATATGCCCCGTAGTACTGTGTAAATAAATACCCCATAGCATGGCATAAATGTTTTGCTTTGTACATGCTGTCTGGAACTGTATTAAATCTATGTGTAATGCAGTGGAAATGCAAAATGGAAGTCCAGAAATGTCCAATAAAGGTGCAGAAATGCCCTAAAATTGCATGTGCCATTAAAAACCCAAACTACCCACCACAGGACAAAGCAAGGTAAATGGGCTGATACACTGGCAAAGATTAGTACACTGCTGTGATTGTTATAAATCATTGTAATTAAGCAGCTTGAACAAGTGTCCCTATAAAAGCGTATAATTACTCCTCAGGGATGGAGACACACTTGTATTTAAACCTAATTCAAAATGGCTAAATGGTAGAAAGATATTACACAGAATATATGTATATTCTGGTTTGACTGGGCAAGGATAATTTGTACAAATATACAGTACCACAGTTATGCAAGCATTAAGTAACGGAAGGGGAGGTAAACCAGAAGCAGATGTGATACTAAGAAAAGATTGCATGAGTTTAAGACTTAAGGGAAATAGAAATTAAGGGAAAAATAATCGAGAAATATCTGGGAGGAAACAGAACTTGATTCAGGTATTTATTATGTTTATTGTGTTAAATGTTGTCAAGGCTTGTGAGTATATGTGGTGTGCATTTTGAAAGCCATGTAGTGCAACTGGTGTGTGTGTGTGTGTGAGTGAGTGAGTGTGTGTGTGAATCAGGCTTTGCTATCTTTTCTTCACAGCCCCCCCCACCCCCATCACCACTCCCCCAAACAAGGTCTTCAAGCTCCTGTACTTGTGACATTGCATCTCTAGATGTGGTCACTGGTGCAGAACTACACTGGATCACCCCCCCCCCCCACACACACACACAACCCCCCCTCACACACACAAACCCTCAGACAACCTGCTGTATGTCCATCACAGGACTGTTCTGCCCAGACTTCTCCCTCTCTTCTCCCTTTCTTTACCTCTCTTCTCCTCTCCTCTCATTTTCTCTTCCTCTACCCCTCTCTTCTCCTCTCCTCTCATTGTCCTCTGCCTCTCCCTCTATCTAACTTTCTTTTCTCTCTTCTCCCTCTCTTCTCCCTTTCTTTACCTCTCTTCTCCTCTCCTCTCATTTTCTCTCCCTCTCTCTTCTCCTCTCCTCTCACTGTCCTCTGCCTCTCCCTCTCTCTATCTAACTCTCTTTTCTCTCTTCTCCCTCTCCTCTCCCTTCCTTTTCTCCTCCTCCTCTCATGGAAGAGCAGGTATTGTATACTGGCAGCAGGCTCAGCTGACTTTGTGCTCAGTTTTAAGGGGATTGCAGGTCATACTGAAATTAAATATGCGTATTTTAAAAATGACTAATGACATTACGGGCCCTACTTTAAACATCAGGGAAAGTGCAAAGTCTACAGTCTAAGTAAAGCTAATTTAATAAGTAGGCAAGATCTATTTGTAATGTAAGGTAATACCATAAGCCAACAACAGCAGGTCAGCTCAAAGCTCTCATGCACTGTACAATAGCTTTGGATGACACACACGAGGCACTTACTTACTGTCCTCGCTGGCTGACTTTGCACTTTAAGCCAGGCTCACAGGCTCCCATGTCTTTGTTCTGCTGTCTGGGTGCACAGTGGGCTGTGGGCTGCAATGTGTGTGATATTGTTGGTGATGGGCAGATGGCTTTTAAAGTGTAACAGGAACGCCAGTTGTTTCCTAAGAGTAAGCCACACAGTTTTGTTGTACGTAGAATTGTAATGCTGTGTATGTTTCAAAGATGTTAACAGGGAAACAAAGCAGCAAATTCATGAGGAAGCACCAAACTCTCATCTCTCTCTTTCTCTAGTTCTCTCTCTCTCCCTCTCTCTCTCTCTCTCTCTCTTTCTTTCTTATCCCCTTTCCTCTCCCTTCCTCACTTTCTGTCCCTTCCTCTATCTCTCTCTCTCTCTCTCTCTTTCTCTCTTCTCTTTCTTTTCTCTCCCACTCCGTCTCTCCCTGTAGACGTCTTGTGTAAATCTGAGGGTGATGTAGTCTACAGGGACATACAGGTATGTGCTCTGGCGGTGGCACTACAGTATTCCATGCCTGATGGGTGACCTATTCTTCGTCAGAGAAAGAAAAATGGGTGTGACAAGTGAAAGTGGATGGCTGTGGCATTAATCTTATTCTCTACATCAGCTGCTGTTCATCTCCATAGGTTCCTCTCTTTTACTCAGATATGTGTAGTAATCCTTAACATGCTGTATGCCCAGTGTCTGTCAGTATAAATATGGCCAGTATTGAGTAAAAAATACAATTGTGTAATGTTCACATAAAGGCTATCATCATATAACATAATTGTTCATTCATTTTGCTGATTAAATGAAATGAATTGAACATTGTTTATTAAAGTGTACGGAATATGTCCAGAAGTTCACAACACTGTAATGAAACGAATATTCTAGTTCTGACTGAGTTGACTGTTGGTGTTTCTGAGGTGTTGTGATGCTGTACGTGTCAGTGTTGGTTTATATTGTTGTTTCAGCTGTGTAAAGATGATGGTGCACCAGGCAACTTTTTAAGCAATGTTGCTGGGCAACGTAACTAACAGGCACTTTATCATTGATACCGGGCAACACAATTTCATCAGGAGAACTTATTCCAGCAGCAGGCAACATTTTGCAATCATCCCGCCAACAATTAGGGGCCAGTCACGTTGTTGCCCGACAACATTGCTCAAAAAGTTGCCCTGTGTATCATCAGCTTAAGTCTCTGATACAGTGACTGTAAAGCCAAATACGAATGTCCCCTTGGGGACAATAAAGTATACTTTACTTTACTGGCTTTACTAATACATAAATAATAAACTGAATACATCGGTTTAGGGGCTGTAAATTAGCACAAAGTTTGTGCAGCACAGTGTGATAGAGGGCCCCATAGAGGGCTTAACTGTGTGTGTGTGTGTGTGTGTGTGTGTGTGTGTGGAGTGGACAGATTAGCACATACTGTAGCCTGTGCACAACACTATGGTTCTTCTCCTCTATTGTAAGTTGCTGCTAAGCGTAATTTAAGTAAAGGATAATGGCCGCTGAGGTGACCGGTTCCATGGAAATAATGACGAGGTAAAGGCAAAGACCTCCGCGACGCAGTCCTTTCCGCTGAGTCATTATTTCCACGAAACCGGTCACCTCGAAGGGCGTCATCCCGATTATCTCCCGTTGGCATCTAGAAAACATCTTAATCCACAATTCCCTCCGTATTTAAGATAAGCTGTGAATGAACCACAACCAATTGATTTGCTACTTTATAGCATCCGTTAGGAAAAAGTAGAATGTGGAGTAATCGTTGATTTGACTGCTAGAGTTTTTATGGTTACCATTCGTAAGTGCATTGATATGGAACAGTGATTAAAAATTTTGACATCTACTTCAAAGGTAGCCAGTTATAGAAAGCTAAGTCTTCTATCTAAGCTAAAGCTAAAGCTAAGTCTACCTCATCAGCCAATCAGAAAAGAGAATCCCATTGTTAAAGGAGATAATGTAAGGTAAAATACAACAGAGTGCGTCACTGTGTGCATGTTAGATGACTGTGTGTTTGTTAGATGACTGTGTGCGTGTTAGATGACTGTGTGCGTGTTAGATGAACATGGCGCCTGTGCAGCAGGAGCAAGTGGAGGTCTTCATTTTGCATGGATTGGATAGATTAACCCTCAGCCTGTGCTTCTCCAAAGAGATGTGTGTGTGTGTGTGTGTGTGTGTGTGTGTGTGTGTGTGGTTCTCCAAAGAGAGCTTGACTTTGTGCGAAGGGGACGAATGATTGTGTGTGGAGGCCTTTAGTCAACAGCGGGTCCGTCTGTCGCCTGTGCCCTCCTCACACTCCCTCCTGCATCAACATCTCCCACCACCTCACACACACACACACACACACACACACAGACATGCACACACTCCCACCTCCCACCAGACACCAGATGGGCTCGCTCAAAAAGGAGGTGAGAATGTCATCGATCACACCTAGCAAAAACAGCATTCTTCACCCCCACCCCCTAAACACACCACCGTACATTTAGCTATGCGCTCTTCGCACATGATTTTGCTAAATATGACAAATCACACCAATCTGAATTGATAATATATGATACGCACTGAGTCACACTGTCTGTTAGGCTTCGGGTTTACCATACATGGTGTCCAGTGGTCTAACTGTGATTTCTTTCAAGAGCTGTGCTTTTAAGATGTGCAGTAGTAACTGAATAGCCTGGATGTCTTAAAATAATCTTAGTTTTATTACAATAGTCTAAACACATTATCTAAATTCGATGCTGAAGTTCACCTTCACACTTTACTCTCATGATCTCACACTGACTATCTATGCTAAGATTATAAATAAGCTACCTGTTGAAACTTTTCTAAAACTGCAATGGTTAAGGTTGTTTTAGGGATCAACTCTGATGAGATGTTGTTTCAGTGCACCATTATAAAGCCTGAGGTTGCATCTCAACAAACTGCCTGTAAAATCTCTAAAGGTAGACTCTAAAGTAGACTGTGTAACCACTGCTCAGTATCAGCACACTAAACACACACAGTAGCCTGCAAACAGTATCTGCTGCTCCCTCTTGGTTTATCTGGACATGGTGAGTGAGGCAGTCATCTGATAGTAAAGCCATACTGTGTCTGGTCCAGCTGGAGGGAATATCAGCACAAGTAGTCTTTGGGCTCTCAAACTCTCCTCCTATTTTTATGGATTACTGTCATCACATTTTTTTTTTTTGCAAATATGACCATAATTCCATCAGTGGTTGCTCTTGTCACTGAATCTACACACACACACACACACACACACACACACACACGCACACACACACACACACACACACACACACACCCGAGCCCCCCCCACCCTCCCACCCCGGTGCTCAAACAGACTCCTGGCCCACCTCGTGGAGCAGATGGCCAGTCCACACCAAGAGGATTATTTTAGCAGGTGGAATAACTTTGCACAGCTGAGCAAACCAGACCTGATGATTCCTTCTCCTCCTCATCACCATCCTCATCCAGTGATTCAGCCATCCTTTCTACCGTTCATGGTGGCAGCTAAAAATACTGCGGCATGTGTCCCAACCTGCCTGCCTGCCTGTCTGCCTGCCTGATGTCTCAGCCGCGCAACCTTCTGTAATTATTTACAAGTTTTTCTTCTCTTCCCTTTCTCAGCCTCTTCTGCGTTGTGAGATTAAATTTAGATGAGATTCAACATTAATCATTTGCTCATCTCCAGCTTTCAGGGGAGGCTTGATGAAGCCACTAGAGCAGCAGAGCGGAGAGCCGATGCTGACACTATAGCACAGTCTGACTGTGTGTGCGTGTGTGTGTGTGTGTGTGTGTGTGTCTGTATCTTAACACTGTAATTTCACTCCTTTATCAAAGCCCTTTTATTTTTCACAGCATAGACACAGCAAACTGTAATCTGTAGTATTTGACTCTGACTCAATAAACTATCATCTGTGATTTTGCTTCTGTAGAGACGCGTTTCACGTAAGTAATTTCACTCCTAGGTTGGGATATATGATGAGTATACACAGTTATCTGTATTTTTAGTTCTGTGCTGGCTGGGTGTTGTCTGATTTTTAATTGGCTTGTTATGAACTCAAATTCAGAACTTCCTCTCTCATAAGCAGTGTCTTAATTGGATATCTGTGTAGGAGTTGCTTCGCTCCACTTAGCCTTCTGTTTTTCTCGGTAACCAAACCAGTTTTATTCTGCATCCTTTTCTTTTCGTTTCTCTATGAGTGCAACAGCAGAGCAAGCACATATAGTGCTGAAATGGCTAGCTTTGAGTAAACATTTAGTGTAAAAATAAAAGATGATTAAGTCACTAGTACACCCAGACACCCCTAACATCTCTAATAAATGTAATCTACTCTACTGGTGCTGGCAGTGTTATGTGCACAAGGTTCCCAACTGCAGTCTCGGCTGATGATCTTGTGCTCTCCTGCTAACCTAATGATGCTTGATTTTGGCGTAGCTCGGCATGTGTGTGTGTGTGTATGTGTGTGTGTGTGTGTGTGCACACACTCGCCTACTATCCTAATGATGCTTGAGTCTGGCGCCTGCACGTCCCACTCCCTCCTGGAAGGCCTCATCTTTGGCCTTACCGGCGGCCAACTAATGGAGGAAGGATGATTCATGCACTCACTCACAGCAGTGGGTGCTGGCAGGCATTGTCATTGTGTCTTTTTTTTTCCCTCTAACACCCCCAGACGCCCGCTCTGCAGACAGAGGGGCCTTATGGAGCGGATCCGGAAACGATCGTTTCCAGAAAGTCTACCATGGTGCGGATCATCGGTCACGATCCTGTCACAAGCCTACGTGGCTGGGCGGTGTAGCTTCCTGTAGCTGTGGGATTAGCGTGTGGACGATACAGCTCTACTGGTTCCTCTCCTCAGCCTCTCTGGCTGCACACAGCAGCTAGAACTTCTAGAACTAACCTGAGCAGCATGTTCCGGAATCACACTGAAGCGGAAAGTTCCGGAGCCAACCTGAAGATGGAACTGAGGCAGAACTGGGCCTGAACTGAGCCAGAGTTCCCACTTCTCTGAGGAAAGGAGTTCTATTGAAGGGGAAACAGACCTGAACTTTGTAAATACACCTCCTCTGGGAGTGTTTCTGGGTACTCCTCAAAAGGAAGTGACCTACAATGTCTACTAACCAAATCGTTGCCTTGCCTCTCCTCTCCTCAAGTCTCTTATTTTATTCTTAACTTTGTGATGTTTGCCCCATTTCTGAAGTCTTGTCAGGTACTTCCAAGCTGTGCTCCACTCCCACACCTGTGTTATCTTTTGGCTATCTCATTTGTTAAGTACTTTGGGTGATCTCCTGTTGTTTTTAAAGGTACAATATACAATATATGTATATAAAATGTCTTTCTTGTTTCTTCATGTATATAAAATGAATTTCTTGAAAAGAACAGGTGTACTACAGCACTGGCTAACCTGAGTCTGTTTCTCACCATGCCTCTAAAGAAAGTTTACTACCTGGGGAGTCCATCAAATGCCTTTGCATTGCAGACCTACAACCAATCAGACCACTGATTCCTGATACATATGCGTAGCATTTGTTTTCGATTGGTGCCGAGAATAGGCAGGTTGGCCAGACTGACTTGAACGCAAAATTCTATGCAGCGTCACAGGCAGTATGGCCGGGCCCAGGCTAAAACCACACTACTCAAAGGAGAGAAGAGACTGCTGGCAGTGAAAAGGGACTGCGCTCTGTCAGTTTTGAGTAATACGCTAGGCTGCCATGTTGGGCTTTCCAAGTATGCTTTGGCACTACCACTTTACCACTACCACTTGTAAATTGTTAGAGGCACCATTACAGCCATCATTTAGGCTTCCAGGGTGTGACACGCTCTGAATGTTTGAGTCTTACTACAGACACTTCTGCTGAAGAAACACAGCAGCAGAGCCTAGTGTCAGTCTAACTGGGAAAAATGGAAGGTGATGTTTGGGGAAGGTTTGCCAGCTGTGGAGGTTTGTGAATCACAGATGATAATTAGTCATCCTACTTAGTTGTGATTCAACATCCTCACTTACGTCAAGCTCCTGAATTAAAGTGGAACTCGATATTTACCACTGCTGCTTTGATGGACAAAAATACTGCATGCGTTAATCTGTAGGGAACTGTTGTGAACTGTTATTTTATTATTTATTTATAAATGCATACAATCTGGCACACCAGATCAAAATATGTACCAGTTCAAGGCAAGACTCCCATGATGACTTTTGCATTACATCACACACACTATTTGGTCTGTCTGTCTGTCTGTCTGTCTGTCTACCTACCTCTTAATGCTTCTCTTATTATCATCTGTGAATGCATTCTCTGTTTTCTTTTGGGAATCTGTTTCCTTTAGGGGAAATGTACTACAACATCAACTGACAAAGGACATGAAAGTAGAGTGTGTACCTTACGTATATGTATGAGGCCAGGAGAAAGAACAGCAATGGTTGACTCATACTACTCACAGAAAGAGTGTGTGTGTGTGGGTTGGGACAGCTGTAGGCTTCAGAAATAGGCTCTCGCATTTAAAGTTTTCTGCCAGCCAGGCTAGCAGAGGAATCCTTGGAGACGTCATTAGTCTATTCTTTTCTTCTCAGTTTTGCCTCCCGATGATAATGTGTTCCCGTCTCTGAGGTGGTTATGTTGTGTATTTTATTCATTATGACGTGTTGTTGTAAATCACAGCACACATAGGATGAGTACCTCTGCTGCTCTGTGCTGTGCTGTGCTGTTCTCCCCCAGCCCAGCTCCATCAGATACCCTCTAGGATCAATACGTTTGATCGCTTTCTTTGACCTTCGCCATGTTATTGTCCTCTTACCGTCTCATTGTTATAAAACACTTCAAGGTTCCCTCCGTTATGTGGGGCTGTGCCATTGGACCGCATGCGTCTCCATCTCTCCTGTTCTAGGTGCCTGGCTCTATCTATCCCTCTCTCCACGCCTGTCTCTCCTCTGTTCTGTTCTCTCTCTCTCTCTCTTTCCCATTTCTCTATCTCCCTTGCTTTAACTGCCTCTCTCGCTATCACGCTATCTCCCATTCTAGGTACCTGTCTCTATCCTTCTGTGGATGACTGTCTCTCCTCTGTCCTTTGTTGGGTACCTCTCTCTCTCTATTTCCCATTCCTCTATCTCCCCTGCTTTAGGTACCTGTCTCTCTATCTATCTTTATTTTGGTACCCCTCTCTCTTTGTCTCTCTCTCTTAGTGTCTGTCTCCCTGTCTATCTCTCCTGCTTGATGTACCTGTCTATCTATCTCCTCTCTTCTAGGTACATGTCTCTCTATCCCTCTATCTCCCCCTTTCTGTTTACCTGTCTCTCGTTCCCTTATCTCCCCTGCACTGAGTCCCTGCCTTTCTATCTTCCCTTCTTTGGGTGCATGTTTACCTCTCTCTCTATCTCAGCTGCTATGGATACCTATCTCTCTGTCTCTCCTCCTCTGGGTACCTGTCTCTCTATCTCAGCTGCTATGGATACCTGTCTCTCTATCTCAGCTGCTATGGATACCTATCTCTCTGTCTCTCCTCCTTTGGGTACCTGTCTCTCTGTCTCTCCTCCTCTGGGTACCTGTCTCTCTATCTCATCTCCTCTGGGTACCTGTCCCTCTCACCTGCTCTGTTTACCTGTCTCTCTGTCTCCCCTGCTCTGGGTACCTGTCTCTCTATCTCTCCTCCTCTGGGTACCTGTCTCTCTATCTCCCCTGCTATGGATACCTATCTCTCTGTCTCTCCTCCTCTGGGTACCTGTCTCTCTATCTCCCCTGCTATGGATACCTATCTCTCTGTCTCTCCTCCTCTGGGTACCTGTCTCTCTATCTCATCTCCTCTGGGTACCTGTCCCTCTCACCTGCTCTGGTTACCTGTCTCTCTATCTCCCTTGCTCTGTTTACCTGTCTCTCTGTCTCACCTACTGTGTTTACCTCTCAAACTCCCCTGCTCTATTTACCTGTCTCTCTGTCTCCCCTGCCCGGGGTACTTGTCTATCTCCCCTGCTCTGCTTACCTGTCTCTCTGTCTCCCCTGCTCTGGGTACGTGTCCAACTAGCCTGGATTAGGCTCAGGGCCCCAGCTGTGTCTGCCCAGCATGCTCTGCGGGTACGTCCAAAAGATGCAGACTCCATGCCAAGCAATCAGACCTCCATCTTGTTGCATCGCTCAGAAAAGCATCTTGAACTGTCATATTTACATACCTTTGCTGAAGAGACATCATATGTAACTCTCAAGAGAACGTGATTATGTACAGTAGTCAGTGGGTTATTCATTATTCTAGCAGAGATGGCGTTTGTTGTGTGATGTCCTCTGTGTAAAGCTTTTAAAAACTCTGTTTAACAGTGCTTCAGGTGTGGCTGTGTTTGTCTCACAGCACAGCTGTGTGTGTGTGTGTGTGTGTGTGTGTGTGTGTGTGTGTGTGTGTGTGTGTGTGTGTGTGTGTGTGTGTGTGTGTGTGTGTGTGTGTGTGGAGGTGCTGGCTTCTGTCTCGTGTCTGGAGTAGAAGGTCATTTAGTGGTCATTGTGCCAAAGTTCTCCTGTGTGTGTACACATTTGTGTATATTTTTACGTACATGCCCTGATGTGTGTGTTACTGTATAGTTTTATGTGCCTCTGTGTGTTACATCAGGTGCATATGTGTCTGTGTGTCTATACATGTGTACAGTATAAATCATATTCGTTTCCCATGTAAAGGTCAGTGTGTGTGTGTGTGTACTGTGTGTGTATGCACAAATTGGCAATTGCATGTGAGTGTTTGTAAGCGGGCGAGTGAGTAAGTGTGTGTGTGTGTGTGTGTGTGTGTGTCTGTGTGTGCAAGCATGCAGGTGTGCGTGTGTGTGTGTGTGTGTGTGTGTGTGTGTGCGTGTGTGTGTCTGTGACTTCTGCGCCTACCTAATTTCTGCATGCATGCACGCAGCCTCTCCTCAAGGTTAGCCACCCTGCTGTGCAGCTCCTCGTAGTCATAGGTGCCCATCTCCTCCTGCAGCTCACTTAGCACTGACGTCAGATTGCCCACCTCCTCCTTAAACTGCATGACCATTTTTGCATCGGCCTTGTACTCCTCCAACACTGGTATCAGTGGCCTAAGTTCTTCCATTCTGGCTTTAATGGCCTGCAAGGTTAGAATAAGCTGGGTTCAGTGTTAAGTCCTGCACACAATTCGCCCTGCCTTTCCCTGCTCTGTCCTGCCTGCCTGCCCGCCTGCCTGCCTAGCGGTGTATGTGTGTGTGTGTGTGTGTCAGTGTGTATGTGTGTGTGCTGGGTGTGCATGCATGTGTGTGTGTGTGTGTGTGTGTGTGCCTTTAGATGTGCTGGGGACACACAAACCAGGCAGCACGAAACAAGGAGAAGCAATTTTTTTGGTGGAAAAAACAACTCTTTTTATTTATTCAACCGTTCGAAAAGATGCAAAGATTTTGGGTTACATCATGCTCATTGTGTCACATAACAACAGTGATTGGGTTCTGAGGAGTGTCCTGTGGTTGCATTTGTTTTGTTTATTTATTTTTTGCTTCTTTTGTTTGTTTGTTTGTTTGTTTGTCCTCTCTCACAGATCAACAACTAGATCAGTGCATTAACAAGAGCTAGGCATGGAGAGACAGATGTGGAGTAGTTTTTTTTTTTTTGTTTGTTTGTTGAAAAAGACAAAAGAAGCAATAAAAAGAAAAAAAACCCATCCAAACAAAAGTCTGTCCATGGGATGCTTGCGTCTAGAGTGCATCATGCAAAGGAACAAGCAGGTGCAAAGAGAGTGGAAGGTGCCGAGAGACCACCACACACACAAACTGAATGGCGTGAATATTTCAGCTGAAGGTGGCTGAGAGGGACAGAGGGGCGTGGGGGTGTGGGGGGGGGTGGGACGGGAATGAGCTGCCTCTTCTGCCAGTTCACTCTGCAGCACACTGACTGAGTGAGTGGAGTGAGCTCTGCCATACTGTCTTTAAAGTTAGCCCTGCAAGCAAGCAAGAGAACCACACGCGTTGGTCAATCTACCCTGCTCAGCACTACACCTGACTAAAAATAACAACACACACAGAATAGTATATGCATGTGTGCATGCACCCACAACCCACACACACACACACACACACACACACACACACACACACACACACACACAGACATAGGGAGCAGACAGATGCTTGGGGGTTACATCGTGAGTGATCAAGTGTACTCACGTGAACACGCACACACATTTTGAACACACACACACATACACACACACAAACATATATTGCATAATCACATCTTTGAGAGGGACCACAGCATGCTAGGGTTTATTGGGGGGGTTGAACATGTGGATATTTGCATACAATCCATTTGCTGTGTTTTTAAAAAGGCACCATCTACAGCTGATGATGTTTGCTACGGCAGGCAGGACTGTTTGCACATTTCCACATGTTGCGTGTCATGCATAGAAACCCCTGAACTCTTTACTGTCTGCACACACACACAAACACACACACACACACACACACTGAAGGTAGGCAACTACGGAACTCTGGAATCATGTGTGTAATTTAACAAATTGCTGTAGCAATGTACACTACATACGCTAATGGTCAGTACGGTTCTTTAGCGACTAGTGTAGGATGCTGTGCTACGCCAAAAATTCCACCTGTGTCAGCTCTGGTCTAAACTTGGCCAATGCTAAGACTAGGTTAGGACCATGCTTTTCCCAGAATCCTTTGCAATCACGGTAAAACAGATGGAAGGCTACTGTTCACACTTCCTGACACCTTTGTCTGCTCTTTCAATCCACTGCTAGCCCATATGAACCATTATAAAATCATTCCCAGCCACATACCACTATTAAAACAAGTTCATTCATTTATCAATCAGCTTTATGCTTTATGTAAAGATAGTTTCTTGTAAATCTAGCTGAATGAGTGTTTATTACATGAATACATGAATATAATACTTTACATGAATATAATACTTTACTGTAATATTTATTTCTATAATGTTTTAATGATTTATATTTTCTGTAGCTACATTTAATAACATATACTGTATTTTAGTGGGTGGAGTGGGCTGGCCTACCTTGTACTGTTTGGCGGTGTTTTGCTTGTGGTTCTCCTCCACCTGTCTGAACTTGGTCTCCAGGCCACGGAGCTGGACCTCCATCCTCTGGACGTACTGCAGGTCCTTCTGGGTCCGCTGGTCCAGACTCTGAATGGACTGGGTCATGTTCTGCACCTAACCATGGGAGACAGGATGAGGCATTGTGTTGCATTAATCCAAAGCCAATACACATCTTAGAACTGAGCACAGAAATACACACAAAATATTAACAGATTATTACATTACTGTAATGTTAATGTTTATCACTTAATTTACAATACACTTTACACACAAACACAAACCTTACACACACCCACCCACCCAGCCATATGCACACATACCCATCTCAAATAATGTAGAATTGCATCAACAACAGAACTCCAACCGATCACATACCATAAACAGGCACAAATACAGTGAGATACCATTACATGCATCTAAGAAGCCTTTTGTAAAAGTGTGCAGCCTTTTCTACAAGTACCCCCCCCCCAAACACACACACTCACACACACACACACACACACACACACCTTAGAGGCCCACTGATCAGACACGGGGATCGGACTTTAAAGGAGAGCTCTCCTCCTCTCCTCTCCTCTCCTCTCCTAGCCCCTACTCTCCTCATCTCCTCTCCTCTCACCTCCTCTCATCTCTTCTCCCTTCCTCTCCTTCCCCCTCCTCCTCTCCTCCTCCTCCCCTCTCCTCTCCCTTCCCCTCCTCTCCTCTTCTCTCACCCTCCCCTCCCCTGCCCACCACTCCTCTGCCTTTCTCTCCTGTCCTCTTCTCTCCTGTCCTCTCCTCTTCTTTCCTCTCTCCTCCTCTCCTCTCCTTTCCAAGAAGCTCCATGCGTCTCCACAAAAACTAAAATAAAAGGGAAAATCTCCACAAAAAAGGAGCAAGGAGATGGTTTGCTCTACAGAAAAAAAAAAAAAAAAAAAAAAGGCGTTTTTTTTGTTTCCTGATGTCAGAAAAAATTAGTGCCCCCTGGTGAGAGATCTTTTAGCCAGTATGTCATTCATTTCACTTCATTTCATTTTGTACAGAGGGTCTGGACCAGACACCGTCAGAAACGATTTCTTCCTGGAGGTGTGGACTCTGCTGAAGTTTAAACCAAGCCTCTGCCTTTACCCAATCACTAACGCCTGGTCGTCACGTATGCAATTTTCCTACCTACGCACTACAATTCAAATGTAGCACACAAGGTCAATGTCATCGCTAACGAACACACCCTCTGTTGGCTGATTGGATCGGTCTTGCTGGGGCCGACTAAATGACCCTCAAGAGATTCCAGTCCAGACCCTCTGTACAAAATGAAATGAAGTACGAGGGCCAGGTTTACCAGGCTAAGTCTGTGCTGCTGTGGTAGGAAAAACACCTGGATGAAAAAAAGAAGAAGAAGAAAAATAATACACAGAGCGCCCCGACACTACACTGTCTAGGTGTACAGTACACAGAGGTGCACTGTTTTCAGTTTTTTTTCTCCCCTCTTTTCGTACAAGATGTATTTTTAGGATTCTAGCTGAGCCTGGAGTAAAACTGACAAAGGTGAGAGATCTCCTTTACCTCTACCGATCCCCCGTGTTACACCTGAACATAAGGCCTGAGCTACAGTGAGAATGCCTATGTGTACTGCAGTGAAGGAAGAAAGACTGACAGAGACTGAAAAGGCTGAGATCTGAGGCACATACAAGGTTTGTATTTTAGGTGTGTGTGTGTATTTTGTGCTAGTGTGTTTGTGTGTGTGTGTGTTTGTGTGTGTGTGTATGTGTTTATGTGTGTGTGTGTGTATGTGTTATGACGAGACATGTTTTGACAAGGTTTGTATTTTGTGTGTGCATACGTGTGTGTGTGTGTGTGTCTATGTGTGTGTTATGGCAAGATATGTTAGGGCAAAACATATTTTGTGTGTGTGTGTGAGAGAGAATGTATGTGTGAGTGTGTGTGTGCATGTGGAAGAGAGTGTGTGTGTGTGTGTGTGTGTGTGTGTGTGTGCTTTTACTTTCTCCAGTAGCTGTCGGAGCTGTTTGGTGCGGGCGTCTCTGGAGCACATGTTCTGCTGGGGCGCCACCACCGTACACACGCAGCGGCCCTCGCTGTCCTGGGCCGAGCTGTACACCTGCCACGAGTCCTCAGGGTTAGCCGGCAGCACCTGGCCCAACACACACACACACACACACACAGGCAGACAGACACACACACACACGAACACGCACACACACACACAGAGGCAAACAGACACAGACACACACACACACACAGGCAGACAGACACACACACACACACATGAACACGCACACACACACACAGAGGCAAACAGACACAGACGCACACACACACACAGGCAGACAGACACACACACACACATGAACACGCACACACACACACAGAGGCAAACAGACACAGACACACACACAGGCAGACAGACACACACACACATGAACACACACACACACACACACACACAAACAGGCAAACAGACACAGACACAGACACACACACAGGCAGACAGACACACACACATGAACACACACACACACACACACACACACACACACACACACACACACACACACAGAGGCAGACACACACACACACACATGAACACGCACACACACACACACAGGCAAACAGACACACGCATATGAACACATGCGCAGGCACACACACACACAGGCAAACATACACACACACATGCACGCACACACACACACAGAGGCAAACAGACACAGACTCACAGGCAAACAGACACACACACACACACACACACACACACACATATGAACACGCACACACACAGACACACAGGCAAACAGACACACGCATATGAACACGCGCGCGCGCGCGCGCACACACACACACACAGGCAAACATACACACACACATACACGCACACACACACACAGAGGCAAACAGACACAGACTCAAACACAGGCAAACAGACACACACACACACACACATACGCACACACACAGGTAAAGAGAGAGAAAAGCATATCGCAGGTGAGCAGGAGAAGTGTGTGTTGTGGGTGTAGTGCTGTTACTCTCTTGTCTGTGCGGTCAGGCAGCCATGCAAGCAGGCGGGCAGGCAGGCAGAAAGGCAGCATGGCTTCTCCCATAAGGCCCTTTGCATAACCCCCCAGTGCTGCTCACGCCTGCTGACGTCACACAACCATCTGGAGAGACAACCTTTCCGTATGCTCAACACAATGCCAAACACCTCAATCCAACACCATACAGCACCCGCGCACATATTACATCTTCTACAGGCAAACACACACACACACACACACACCCTTGAAGCCTACATGTGCGCTACACTCTACAGATATGCTACGTTCCTTCCACAAATACACAACTTGCATATACCTCCTAAGCACACACAGACACAGAGTCTGCACACACTCTACACACTTACACAAACTCTGCAATCCATACACCCATTAGAGTTGACACACACTCTACTGATAATCCTGATAGTGCTGATACTGACAATCTAACTTGGTTCTTAGGGATACACACACTGCTATCTCTATCGTCGTGACTGCTTTATCTTAAGTGCATGGCTCTTGGAGATAAACTGTTATCTCCTCTGTCAGTGACTTTAAAAATGTATTTTTATATCGTTGGTTGGACGCCTTAGAGGACTGAACCTTTTATTAAAAAGCACATAGCCTGTGCCTTACTTGAAATTCTTCCACAGAAGAGTGAGCTAGACTATTCAAATATGTTTTACAGTATTGGTCGCTGTACAGTAGCACTGGTTATTCCATCAGAGAGACCAAAAGACTCCGGCAAGGCGCAAGTTGTACTTGTTAATTTGCAGACAGTTTTACTCTTACTGTCAGTCAAACTGAACATTTTCACTATGCCTAATAGTAAACATACACAATACAAACAAAAAGAAATCGGTTTACGAGTAAGCACATAATCCTGGGGAGAATAAAATTACATTAATCCAGTAACAGCAGAGAGAAAAATAGCCATCATCTTAATATGACAGGAGATTAAAAAGCACATTAACATGCATACTTCTGTGGTATCTCATTCTCTTTTGCAGTACACCAGACATCTGTCTGCATCTGACTCGATCATGTATGTACATTCTTGCAGAACAGGACAATACAGGATCCTTTAGGCATTACAGGTCAGACATGTTGTGCCTGCTGAAATCCTTTACTGTCCAATTAGTAATAAACTCAGTTACACAGCACATCTCTAACAGAAACAAATTAAGTCTATCTTTAAGAGTAACCCTGACAAAGAGTTGTAAGATTTGAACACGCAAAAGCAGACTTAAATGACTTAAAAGAAGTCCTCCATTGCCCTGTTGTACCTGTTCAGGCCAATCAATATTTTCATTAAGTGTTAATGAGCTGCTCATTGACAGATGATGTGGTCACTCCATCATCATATCGCTGAACAGCCAAACTAATCAATCCTAGCTGTGATTAGTGGTTAAATTGCAGCGACTACAAATTAAATAAAGATTTCGAATTAGGCTACATGTTGCCATGTCAGCCTGTAAGCAATTTCCACATTCCCACACTGGGTTTAATTACTTTGATCATTAAGGCTAATAAACATGTGATGGCCATACACCTCTTGCTAATGCACGCCGTTTATTAGACTAATTGCAAATGTAATTAACAGTAGCACTTTTTAAAGCGGCTTATCCTTATGGTTGAGATCTATAGGTGGTCTCCGGTTTTAAAGGTGTCGTGCACTCACTCCTATGCTTCGGTCCGGCACCCCCGGAGGCGCAACGCTCAGTCTCGTGGCGTTGAGCCCAACGATGGACGGTAACGTCTGTGACATCCAGTTCGTGATCATGGCCATGGTGCTGAGCACGACTCCGATTTTCAGCAAAGGCACCGACATGGTTTATCTTCCCTTCCCGCTAGGTTCTCGCCTCGGACGCCTTCATTTGTCACATAGCGCTTGAAAAATAACGGGGCAACCGGTGTTGCCAGAAAAAGTTTGGAGCAACATCTGTGGCTCCCGGTGGCACGGCATCACCTTGGACATCTTCACACGACACCCGAACACGGTCCTTGTTCCGGAAAATAGAGTACTGAGTCGACGAAGACACTGGAAGTAGTGATGCTCTCTACCTCTGCCGCCGCACTCAAGTGTAGAAATGACTTGACTACGGGAGACGCAAGCTTCTCACGCTCTCTGCCCCCGCCCACCACCTACCCTATCAGGTCTCCACAGCGCGCCACATCTCCCTCCCCTCGCGCACCAGTTTATAAACGTCCACACCCCTATTACAATCATATATTCTCGAATTCGTAGATGCATTTCATATTTCAAAGTACAGAAAAGTTTAGAGGGAGAATATAGGGCTAGGTTGGGTCAAGGAAAAGAAAGAAAGAAAGAAAGAAAGAAAGAAAGAAAGAAAGAAAGAAAGAAAGAAAGAAAGAAAGAAAGAAAGAAAGAAAAAACAAAAGAAAAAAAGCAGATTTAAAAAAAAAATAAAGGACTAAATTGTAATATGTTCATTTGATAATTTATATGTTTTCTGCATCGTATTCGTCTATAGCTTTGTTGAGGGACGGATGTCTTTGGCATTGAAGGTGAACTGATTTGGGTGACCAGAGTCCACCGTCGACATCTTGTGGCCATTGTTGGAACAGTGCACTACAGCCAAATGACAATTAAAACATGAGCACATTGTGCAGCATTGTACAAAAAGGTCTAACTGTCCGCCACATAAAGCAAAACAATTAACAGTGCAGTTAATACTCAGTACTCAATAAACGGTTTACCAGCCATTTCACTTCAGATCATGTATATTGAGCCATCTCTCACTTGTAGTGAGCAAATTGAATTTACAATTTATTTTGGAAGCTATTAAAAATGACCCATATTATTCAGTGACATCTGGCTACGTGATCAAAGAGAGGTGTTTAAAAAGTCCTTGAATTTCAAGGAAAAAAAATACGCTTCATAGAATGAGCAATTAATGCATAGTCTTTCAAATATCTAAATAGAAGATTGAATAAACCGGTTTATCATTCAAAGAGACACCAGCACTCACAGGAATTTTAAACAATGTGGGCTGGGCAATGCAGTGTATCTTGTGCAACTCAGAAACACAGAAACTAATAATCCCTTCCTCGTATTGATTCAAATATCGGATTTCAGTGCAGTGTCTGCTGAGACTTCACTTGCATTAATTGAGAAGTAACTACAGTGTTAGTTGGTATCTACAATACTCTAGACGGCGCCCCATTTTTCCGACAGGTGGCGCTTGTAGGGCGTATAATACGCTTCTGGAGAAGCAGCACTCAGACCGCAGGAGGTGCGGTGTAATGAGGGTCTAGATCCAGGCAGACACTCAAAGATGAGTGAAGTCTTTTTTTTTATTTTGTTTTTTATCTCGGCCAGCCGTGGAGTCGTTTTCATGTCAGTCCAGATCCAGAGATGGTGATAATTAACCTTAGGCTACTGGTCTTACACTAGTCTGTAATTGAAAGGCAGGAATATCAAACACTTAAAAAAACAAACGCTTACTAGACTATTAGAAAGCCTAGTATCCACAGGTAAGAATGATTTAGGCGAAGTACCATTGTGTGGTTCCAATTTTAAGAGTTTCCTCTGCACAAATACATTCTCACGCCATGGACAGATGCCAAAAGATGAGTTAATGTCAGATCTTAACAGACCATGTAATCTAGCCAGCCTCTTTTACACTTCACATTACAGTAGGTTAAACTGAATAGTAATTTTAATGTCCACACTTTGGTGCACTGAATGTAAATTAAATACAACGTAAATGCATTCTCTGTCTTTCATAATGTGGGGGTTAAAGATAAAGTACCACCCGAGAACCTTATTTAATGCAACAGTCATGAAAAAACCCACTTGGAGTGGACAGATCTCCTAAAATAAGAACGATGGAAGTAGGTGCATATAAGTAGCACCGATAGCGAGCACAGACTTGGATTGGGACCCTAACCCTAGGAGCAACCTCTCTACTTTATTCTACAGTAATGAATGCGTTGCGCATCATTCGCTTCAGTGGAACGACTGCAAATAGGCGAGACAGGCTAGGGGTCGGCCATCCCAGATAGCCGCTGATCAGACCCGCCCAGAGGAACATTCTATTCGGCAAATAGACCAATTAACTCCTGCCAGCTTATATCTACCTCTAAAATTGTATGCGCTTGACAACAATTTCAAATTGATCTTTCTAGAAACACCACCCCGGATTCTGGGTGTACACTGGAGTTAATTGAAGCATTAATGGGACTCTCTTTTGTAAAGGACAAAATCGATGCACAAAAGAATTGAGGTTTGGTGGAAAACTTTCCAAAAATCCCGATTTGCACTGATGCAACCAATGTGCACTGTGCAAATACGAACTACTCAGACAAAAGCCCCCCGCTGTCAAGCATTGCTCATTCTTTGACTGCTCGAAGCCAAGACATGACTGCAATCGACCAAAGTTAGTCTACTTGAGTTTTGGGTCGGTAGGGGATTGAGCGCTTTGCAAGAACAATTCTGAAGCATGCAAATTTGCTTCCACCATGAAATTAAGGAGAAGAAGAAGAAGAAGAAGATTGTCCACTGTTAACATAATTTACCAGTTCTGTTTTTAACCCGTTAAAATGAAATGACTCTAAATAAAAAAATGCATTATGATCCGCTGAAAAAAAGGTAACAATCAACGAAATCACACATTCCGTTTCATCTGAAAGATCTAAACCTTCTTTAGACGGACGATCTCACAGTTTAATGGATTTCCCGCACCTGCCTGCATATTTTCATAACGGCATGAGATCGCTCGGTTCAGTCTGCTATTATAAGACAGGCTGTACAGACCAACACATCACCAAAACCCTTTGTTGACACTGATTATTAATGAATATTAAGACGAGGAAGGAAAATGGCGTTTATAAACCTACTTGGGTGAGTTCGGAGCCCATCAAGACGAGCAGGGTAAGACTCAAAAGCTTTTCTGCAGGCTGCATCTCTTGCCTCCGGTAGCGCCCGATCCAGGGCTCTCACATACAGATAGATTTTCCTCCCCCCAAAACAGTCCCCCTCTCGCTTTAAAGGCCAGGTGCAATCCGCTTTGCAGCCTTTAGCACTCAAACACCGGTAAGGAAATCTTGTTTGCAGAGGCGTCACTTTGCATATTTATCGCATCTCAGTTATTTGAGCCTCTTCCTTACTCCTGCCGAATGGAGACGTCAGTCGTCAGACCTTTGAAAGTAAATGCCATACACCCCTTTCACGGCACCCACTGTCAAAAGTTGGCTGCTTAATACGAGGACCGTGGTGTGAGAGAAATGTAAGAAACACTAGCGCTGGCCGTGGTGCTGAAACAGGATATGACATCAGCAGGCGTGGGAAATTCAAGACTAACGGGGCGGGGTATTGATGTGGTTGCTGTTCGGTAATTTTGATGAGAAAAGGTACGATGGCTCGAACAAAAGACTTAATACAGGATTTTGTTTCAGGTGATTTTTCTCCCCCAACATAACATGAAAATAATATCCTAAGCAATCGCACGTTAGCAACGGATAGGCGGAAGGTATCTTTCCTCAAGTGCTGTGACTGGTTACCATGGAGACAAGCTTTCATCCTTTCCAGATTCATTGTTACAAAACACTGTTCAATTTCATCCGTCCAGTCTAATGAGCCACCAGGCACCGTGCAAAACAGCTTTTATGAGAAGCAGGGAGCAAAGGAGAAAAAGGAGAGGGACATTTTCTTTCTAACCGAGAGTCATAAATATTTGTCTTTCAATGATAAAGGAGATGATGTAAATCTCCACCAAACAGGGCACTCACAATCCAGTTCTGAAACCCATTATAGAAGTGGACTAGCATTGCTGTGCAGTGTCTGCAGGGGTGTAGTGATAAAATCAGAGGTGGGTGAACTATGAATTTGGTTACCACGGTGAGATGGATGCACGGTGTAACACAAGATGTTTAAAAAAAATAAAAATAAAATAAAAACATGTAAAACATGTTTTATACAGCCCCAGTACATTTTTATGATCTTTAGTGCACATATAGATGGCATAGTGTGATTTTGGAATGTTAGAAAGTGTGTTTGGTACATAAGTTCTACTGTAGGGTGAATAAACTGTATTGATAGGTGGATAAAGTCTTTTCCTGTAATTTGAGAGGTGGGTAAACTCTGTTTACTTGCATTTATCCTCCACTACACCTCCGAGTCTCTGTCTGTGAAAAGAGCATGCAGGAACATTGGTGAGTTCACTTTTAAAAGTAGCATCAGAATGCAATGACTACAGGGTGAAAGTCAGAACTGTGAACATTTAGGTCATTGTCCAAACACTTCCCCACCACTTCTGAATCAGTCACGTCACTTCATGTATGTATGTAACTGTGTATGTGTGTGTATGTAATTATTTTCTGTCAGCATCGACCTTTGAGATAAATGTCAAGTGGCATTTATGTTGCCTCTTACAGACACCAGTAAATCACTCACTCAACCCCCCTGCGCACACACACACACACACACACACACACACACACACACACACACACACACACACACACACACACACACACACACACACACACACACACACACACACGTGATTGCATGTCTATCCTTATCGGGTACTCCCATTGACTGCTATTATAATAACTAAAGAGTGCCATACCATACCAGAAACCTATCTCTAACTCTAACCTGTCAGTAAAGCAATGTTTTGGCACTTTAAGCTTTAACCAAGAAAAACACTGTTAGATTAGTGGGGAAAACCATTTGTTCCTCAAAAATCACCCCTTGTCTGGTTTCCTTGTCGTTGTTGGGGAAATGTGTGCCCCATATGTGTAGCTTTAACCAGGGATACACACACACACACACACACACACACACACACACACACACACACACACACACACACACACACACACACACACACACACACACACACACACACACACACACGCACACTATTTCCAAAACACTGTTCACAGCTGCCTTGGCACCCAGAATGCCAGTGTTCTTGTCAGCCACCCCAACATCATTAAAAATACATCCAAACTACATCCCACAGATTTATAGTGCCACGGATCCTGCCAAATAATTTGCATTAAACAAGCAACAGCCAACACAAGATTAAAGATAACCGACTCTGCTCAACACCACACCTCTGTGCAAGTGTCTTCAGAGCATGGCAGGATTGCATTTGAAATGGAAATTTGATTCACTTAAA
>CM050217.1:18030000-18032500 GCA_027475355.1 Coilia nasus
CTCCTCCTGTTGTTCTTACCCATACTTTTTTTATAGAACTGGCACATAACATATAGTCTGCAGAGCTAGCATATAACAGTTAGTCCATAAAGCTAGCACACAGCACTTAGTCTATAAAGTTAGCCCATAGCACTTAGTCTATGAAGCTAGCACATGGCCTTTTTCTATAGAGGTAGCACATAGCACTTAGTCTATAAAGCTAGCACATAGCCCAGTCTATAAAGCTAGCACATAGTCTTTTTCTATAGAGGTAACACTAGCCTTCTGTATAGACCTAGCATATAGCACTTCGCCTATAAAGCTAGTACATGACCCACCCACTAGCATTAGTTGACAGCACTGATCCACTGATCAGACCAGACCGCAACCCTCTCCACCGCTCTGCAGGCACCCCCACCCCCCACCACACCCCCAAGCCCAGTCCAGCCCAGCCCCACCCCACCCCATTTTTCCTTGTCAGAGGTAGTGTTTGGTGAGTACTACCTCTATAGAAAAAGGTTATTGTGAGAGGTTACAATGCATTGCCAGCAAGCAAGTAGAAAGCAGATGTGACATGGTGAGTAAAAAACAACTGAAACTCTTTGGATTTTTTTTTTAAAAAAAGGTAAAGGGTAAGAATTAATGTTTGAATTCATTGAATTAATTCTTCTCTCTTGTGTTACTTCAGAATGGTGCACACATCAATGAAAAGAGCACAATAGTAATATTCTTAGCATTCCTCCTTCATGGTTTGTATGCTGTCAGATTCCAGATATACTCCCCTACACAAACATGTGAAGACATTTCTACTAACAGCCTTTTTTTTGATTGAGCAATTCAAGGCAGCAAAAAAGACCCCGAAATAACATAAAAAGTTTTGGTGCGCGCTATTCTCATACACATTTATTTCACCAGCCCTCAGGTCTTTCAATCCTAGTGTCACCTCTGCGGCTCTATAATTTTGGGTAACAGTCCCTGCAGAATGCAATGCAATGCAGTGCAGTGTAATGACATTTAGAGTAATGTCACCCATAGTGATTTCGGCCACTACCTTCAGGTGATTTTTATGCAGCACCCAATCATGTCAATACCAATAGGACCAGCCAAATAGACACACACAACAAACACACACACACACACACACACACACACACACACACACACACACACATAGACACACACACACACAGGCACACACCCATGTGCACGTGCGCATGCACACACACACACACACACACACACACTATTTCTCTGAACTGAGCTCCAGGCAGCTGGAAAGCTTCCCTGTCTGACACAATGACAATGAAGTGTATGTCAGTACAGCCATAATTCTCAGGTTTGCATTGATATGTTGATTTAATGCAGCCATTTAAGAAAAACTTACCGCAGCAGTTTTATCCCGATGAAAAAGCTTTTCTACCATCCATCAACCCCAGCTGCATTGTGTGTGTGTGTGTGTGTGTGTGTGTGTGTGTGTGTGTGTGTGTGTGTCTGTCAGTGAGTTAGTTGGTATGAGAGAGAAAATGTTTGTGGGCATGCTTGTGTGTGTGTGTGTGTGTGTGCGCGCGCACTTGCGTGTGTGGATTTAAAGAACCACCGATGGCCACTCATGTGGTGTTTGGCAGGCTGTGGAGTATTACTGCTGAAAGGTCAGCCTCCAGGCAGGCTTCTGTGCAGCTTACACACACACACACACACACACACACACACACACACACACACACACACACACACACACACACACACACAGACATACACACACACACACACACACACAGACACACACACATAAACTATCAGAATTAATAGAAGAGAGACTGGGGGTGAGCGGAATCACAGTGGAGCTGTGGCTGAGGGTGAGAGGGTGAGAGACCTCACAAATCTCCCACAAATGTCAGCCAGTGTTTCATTGGCAGCAGGGTGCTCCTGAATGAGAAACCTTTTAAATATTCACTTTACAACCAGTAGCTAGCTTCCATATACACACTTTCCCACTTCTCAGCATTCCACATACACACATTAGTTTCCAGTAGTATCTCACTTTCCATATCTCCATAGCTTCCCACATACACACACTCCACACCTTAGCATTCCACATACACACAAACACACTTTCCACATCTCAGTAGCTTTAGGTCACATAGGTACTTACCATGACTCACCACATACTTTCCACATACTATACCTGCTTTCCACATATCAGTACCTTTACACACAAACTCACAAACGCACCAATCATCGGTAGGCGGTAACTTTTCACATGCATGCTTACACACATTTATTTTTCAATGTTTTTTCATAAACGTACTTTTGTTTTATTTTTCATACACATATACTATGTTTCAAACCGTTTTTATGTTTAGATTTTAACCTCAATGGGTGGCCTTACAAGGTTCAGTTAGGTGCAACTAAAAACCTTAAAAAAAAAAAAAAACTTTTTTTAACACATTTAACACATAGTTTTATTCTGTTAGTTTGATGCCTTTGTAGTCTGTAAGCTAAAGCCAGATCACAGGCACTA
>CM050217.1:18035000-18060000 GCA_027475355.1 Coilia nasus
CAAGATTTCCTGCCTGTATGTTATTGGGTGTTGCTATGGCACTGTTGCCATGGCAGCCCACCTTCACCTCTCACCCCACTGGGGATGGTTCCCTCGTTGGTGCTGTGAGGACGAGATAAGGAACTGGCTGCTGGAGTGTTTGAAAGAAAAGCTGAGGAGATGTCAGGCTGTCACACAGACACACACACACACACACACACACACACACACGTTTGCTCTGTCTGTCACAGAGAGAAACACACACAGACAGACAGACGCACATACTCATATATCCACATATACCCCCCCCCCCCCCCCCCCGACACACACACACACTCACAACTTCACACACATATCCCTGGGTATGATGTGGGTGTCTGTGTGTGTGTGTGTGTGTGCGTCTGTGTGTGTGTGCGTCTGTGTGTGTGTGTGTGTGTGTGCGTGTGTGTGTGTGTGTGTGTAGGAGGAGGGGGAATACTCTGTCTACACCTGCATGTGTGAAACTTCTCCTGTCTATCTCTAGCTGACATCCCGCAGGGAGCCATCCAACCCCTTCAGGAAGTGGAAAATCTGGAGATGAGAGGTACACCACAAACCTACACATACACACACACACACACACACACACACACACACACACACACACACACACTGACATCCCACAGGGAGATATCCAACCCCTTTAGGAAATGGAGAATCTAGAGATGAGAGTCACAGCACACACTTCCATACACACACACACACACATCCACACATACACACACACACACACACACACAGAAGCACACAAGAACTTACAGCACACACAGACTGATGCCTCTTCCTCACCACACAAGGTGTGAACGTGGACTGCAGAGGAGTTGACAGGGTAACGCAGAGCACACTGATGCTCAGGAGAATAAGGTTTCAAGGAAGTCCAGCCAACTCTAATTAATTCATAATCTAGTCATTCATCATTACTGAGCTGCAGGGTCAGAGGAGCAGAGTGATGAAACGCATTGTAATCTCTGCTAATCTGCCTGTCAGGTGCTTGCATAGTACTCTCACACAGATAAGGGATGATTACAGAGTATCGCTATTAACAGCTCCGCCACACACCAAAGAAGGGCTCATTAAGCCTGGGATATACTCGCCGTGCGCGCGCAAAAGTGACGTCACCGATGCGCCGAACCGTTTATACTTCATTCGACACACACAGCAATCGTCTCTTCGTCAGACGTGTCAAATGCCACAGTGGTTCGGGAACCTTGCGTGTCAGAGGAGTGAAACATGACTGAATTGCAGGTTTACATCATGATTAATGATTAATTAAGTAAATCCGAAAAGGTTTGAGTCAGTGTGTATGTTGCAGGTTTGCACCTATGTTGGTTTGTGGATAAAACTGAACAAAATCCTAAAAGTTTTTAGTCAGTGTTTGTATTTCTTGTGAGTTTGAGACCAGTAATATTAGCTGATTTGTAGCAATGGAAAAGGCATGTTTAGGCTGGTAGTTTCTAGGCTAAAGTTAGCTGAAACCAGACTAGCCATTACCTATTGTTTTCAATGGGGCTGCCGCGCGCAAGTTACAAAAAAAATGAGATGCAGACACGGCAAACGTGCGCTTAGGAATGCTGCGGCAGATGTGCACTGACGTAATTTTGACATCACTTTTGCGCGTGCACATTGCGCGCGGTGAGTATATCCAAGCCGTTAGAGTGGAGTACGAGGACAAAGAGTGAGGTAATGTCTTGTCATGCATTGGGGGAGGGGGGGGCAGAGAGATTGTGGAGAAGTGAGTTAAAAATAGGCCAAGGGGGGTTCCATGCAAGGCAGGGATGTAAATTGGCACCAGCCACCAGCCAAATGCTGGTAAAATATATAAGTGGCTGGTAGATTACACACACAAAACAGTGATTTACTGTTGAGTAGGCTGGTGAATTTTTACCATTTATGTGCATTGTCAGTGGTAGGCAAAGCTTCACATTTTACAAAATTAATTTCCACCCCTGATACAACGTGGTATAAATTGGATCGAGGGGGTAGGGGCAAAGATTGGTGAGGACGGCAGTGGTCTGGTTGTCAGGGTTAGGTTAGAGTTAGCAAAGACCAGCAAAGAAACACCAGATGGTTGCAGGTTTAGTCCCAGGATCTGCCATTGTTGTGCCCCTGATAAGAAACCCTTAACCCCAAGTTGCTCCAGGGGGACATATGTATCCCTGTAGTTAATTTAATGTAATACACTCTGGATAAGAGCATCAGCTAAATGACATGTTATGTAAGGTAAGGGAAATGAGGGCTAGGGCAGCGTCTGGGGGTATGTTATTTTACAGAGCCACTGCATGACATTTGTTGACTGAAATTCATCCAGTCAGGTTGTCTGAATGTTTTGTCAGCATGAAGTCCCAAGAGTACTGCATATAAACTTGACAATGTACATGGAAATACCGCATTCCAAATCAACACAGTGACTTAACTGGGTTAAATGCTTTTTTGCCAAATACATATTTCAGTCTGCTGTTGCAATTCAAATATTACCGACAGGAGGATGTGTGTGTGTATGTGTGTGTGTGTGTGTAGGAGTGGGAGGTGATTACATAGTCAGTGTCATGTCGATGAAAAAGTTTACACTTTCCTGCTGTGTGATTGGTTAGTTTCTTTGATCTTTCTTCTCTCCCACTCTGAACTTGGGCTTCCTTTGATGTTCAGACGTAAGGCAGAAAAAAAAATGTTCTTGTAACGATACTCAGTCAGGCAGATCCGTCGCTAAGCTGCGCTCCTCTCCTCTCCTCTCCTCTAAATAACGATTCGTCCCAAAAAAAGAAACAGACAGAACCGGCTGTCTGTCGGAAATATCACAGCACAGAAGGTAAAGCTGGAGAATACTAGAAGTACTGGGGAAGTATCCTCCCAGCTTTTGTAGCAGACTCTCTCTCTCTCTCTCTCTCTCTCTCTCAGTCTCTCTCTCCCTCTCTCTCTCTCTTGCTCTCTCTGTTTTTTTCCCTCTTCTTTCTTCTTCTTTTCTCTTCTTACCCTCTCTTTATTCTCTTCTCCCTCTCTCCAGCAGACTTTTTCTTTCTTTTTCTTGCTCTCTGTTTGTGTGTGTGTCTCTCTCTCTCTCTCTCTCTCTCTCTCTCTCTCTCCACCCCCCCCCCCCCCTCCATTTCTTTCAAGCGCTACAGGAAGGGGAGTTTGTGTTTGGTGTTTCTCTGTCCTTCCCTTCCTTTCCCTCTGCTCTCCATATCAGTGCCTGCTGTGAAGACTGCATCCCCAACGGCCTGGTAAGTTGTGGTGCTTAGTGTGTGTGTGTGTGTGTGTGTGTGTGTGTGTGTGGGTGAGTATGTGTGCGTATGTGTGTGTGAGTGAGTGTGTGTATGTGTATGTGTGTGTGTGTGTTTGTGTGGGTTGTGGCGTGTTATTTATGTGCGTGTGTGTGTGACTGGGGGGACTGGGCAGTGTTTGTGTGGGATGTAATGTGATGTGATGTGGTGTGGTGTGGTGTGGTGTGTGTATGCGTGGGAGCTCAGAAAAGCATTTGGATATAAAAAGCAGTTTAACACGTTCCCACAGGAGCTAACCGCTGACACCTTCTTGGCAGGACGTGCACAGTGTCGAGGCTTCTGCTTCTTCTTCCTCTTTTTTTTTCGGTGAATCTGCGAGCTTTCACAAACAATCTTCCTCCTCCACCTCCTCCTGGGTTTTGGCTGGCCGTGAGCGGGGTACATTTGGAGGCCCTGATGCCTGTCACGTCCCTTTTCCCTGCAGGAGGCTTAACAGCGGAAATGCATCCATTCATAATCAGCATCTCGGGAATAATACAGGCCAAACGAGTCCGGTAAAAAAAGAAATCCTCCTCATCGCTGAATTTACTGAAAAGACTGAATGTTATATTATTTTATATTATATTATGTTGTATTATAGGCTGTTTAGAATGCTGACGAACGTCCCATTGACTGTGAATGGGCCACTCCAATGTTCGGAGGTCAAATGTTTTTTGTATAATGACTAACTGCTGAAGAAGTATAATGACCGCTGTGGGTGGCAATGGGTTTTTGCTTCTTTCAGATCACTTCGCAAATAGTCCGTTCAGTTATCATAATAGAATATCAACAATAAGCTGCAACGAGTTATTTAGCAGCTAGACACGTTGCTATGCAACACTTCTACATTCTATTTCCTCAATTCACTATTTTTAGCAGTAGTCTGTCCTGTCCTGTACCTTTATTAATATTAAAGAAAAACTAAAATATTCATTACCTGTAAAGATCTATTTTTATGTAATTTTGTTTGACTTTAAGTGATGAGAGTGGAATACAAGTAAGAGAGTGACTGAACATATTATGTTATATTATATTATATTATATTATATTATATTATATTATATTATATTATATTATATATTGTTGGGAGTGAAGAAGGGCCCATTGAGTATTGCCAGGTGTGTGTGTGTGCATGTGTGTGTGTGTGAGAGAGAATGTGTGTGTGTGTGTGCGTGTGTGTGTGTGTGCGTGCGTGCGTGTGTGTGTGTGTGTGTGTGTGTGTGTGTGCCTGCTGCAGCAGGATCAGAAGCGAAAGGACCACTCCAGGGTGTTACATTATAGATTGAGCTGTCATTGTTCCCTCTGATAATGCACTCCTTTCATACATAATAAAACATGACCGAGGAAGAGGAATGTGTGTGTGTGTGTGTGTGTGTGTGTGTGTGTGTGTGTGTGTGTGTGTGTGTGTGTGTGTGTGTGTGTGCGCGCATGTGCAAAATGAAAAATATCACAATGTCTGTGTGTGTTTGTGTGTATGTCTGTGTATGTGTGTGTGTGTGTGTGTGTCTGTTTGTGTGTGTGTGTGTGTGTGTGTGTCTGTTTGTGTGTGTGTGTGTGTGTGTCTGTGTGTTTGTGTGTGTGTCGGTGTGTGTATCTGTGTGTGTGTGTGTGTGTGTGTGTGTGTGTATGTGTGTGTGTGTCTGCACGCATGCATATGAAATGAAAAATATCTTTCCTCTCTCCCCGTGTGTGTGTGTGCGTGTGTATGCGTTTGTGTGTGTGTGTGTGTGTGTACGCTGAAGCAGGTAAGGCTTTTAAAAGCAGATGGGTGGAAAGAGTTCTGATGGATAGCAACTGCAGGTGCTCTAAAATCCTCTAGTTCCATGTCCATCACACCCGCAGGAGAAGCTCAACATGAGTGTGTGTGTGTGTGTGTGTCCGTGTCCACCACACCTACAGGAGGTGTTATCTATGAGTGTTTGTACCAAGGTTATAATAGTTTTGGAATTTTCATTATAGTTTAGTTTTAGTTAGTTTTGACTTTTTTTTTTCTAATTCAGTTAGTTTTAATTAGTTTTTAGAGGGGGTCTGATAGTTTTAGTTAGTTTTAGTTTTTTTCTAAATACTTAGTTTTAGTTTCATTTTATTAGTTTTAGTATAAGTTTTAGTTTTTTTTTATACTTTATTTGTCCGGAGTAGGATTAAAAAAAATAGCAAGCACTGTTAGATTTTACCAGTACTACTACTACTATTGTTATTACATTACATCACACTTAGAACTTAGATGCTCATATCCAGAGCCACTTACATTTATTTACAGGGTTTCAGTTACAGTCCATGGAGCAGTGTGGGGTGAGATGCCTTGCTCAAGGGCATTTCAGCCATGGGTAGGGCGGGGTTGAAACCTGAGGCTTTCCAATCCCAAGACCAGCTACCTAACCACTAGGCCACAGCGGCCCCCCACTATTGGCACTGCTTATTGATCTGATACCATCACAGTATATTTATCTGTACTGTGATTTTATCTGTGGAAAAAAACACAATTGATATTATTTAACTTTATTTAAGAGATTGCTTTCACCAGATCTTCTGATAGTGAACATTTAAAAAAAAAATATACTGAATTTGAATGCAAAGGAATATAAATAGAACACAGGTTTGGTGCACAGTTTACACCTAAGAGCTGTTCTTTTAAATAAAAAACAACTTATACTTTGGAAAGAGATATATCAAAGAATTTGGTTTGACAGAAGAGGCATGCATTGCATTTTTATGCATACATGATAACTTTGTTAGTCTCTGGGCATCTACACTGCATTACATGTTGCATTACCCGAGACCGGCACTGCAAGTCAGCCCGGCATCCGTAGCTGGGTCCTTTCACCAGAAACTAGGAAGTGCTGCAGATTCCGCAGCAGAATGTACTGCTCCCACTCATCACGCTCAAAGATAAGCCAATAAAATAGTTTGTGTGAGGTGCATCATAATTACAACGGATGAAGGGATGAAAACCTGATACACAAACTTCTGTGTGAATAAACTACCGTTACAAACTACCGTGTGCACCCACAAACTTAACAGCGGTAGCTGTAAGTTATAACAGCGGTAGCTCAAGCCTGACGGTATTAGTGTGATCATAGACGGTTAATGTTCTATCAGATCTTTGGTGTGGCGTGTAGTACAGTGGAGTATGTGGCGTCTTACTTTGTATGGAAGGGGCTCCATATGACAGTTTTGTAAGAGCACAGTACAGTTTTGTAGTTTTGTAAGAGCACAGTACAGTTTCAGTTAGTTATCGTTTTTTTCTTTTAATTTTAGTTTTTATTTATTTCAGTTAACGTAAATTTTAGTTTCCGTTATTTCGTTAGTTTTCGTTAACTATAATAACCTTGGTTTGTACATGTGTGTGTTCGTGGGTGTGTGTGCGCGTGAATAGGTGCTCATAAGTGTGTCTGTGTGCGTGTGCGTGTGTGTGTGTGTTTGTGAGTGTTCCGTGTCCACCACACCTACTGTAGGTGTTACCTAGAGTTTCCACTTCCCTCCACGACACCCACTGGCCCATAGGAGGTTTTGTCTGTGTGTGTGTGTGTGTGTGTGTGTGTGTGTGTGTGTGTGTGTGTGTGTGTGTGTGTGTGTGTTCTGTGTCCGCCACACCCACTGGCCCACTGGAGGAGCTGAACATGCGGCTCCCCTCCATCTCCACACACCCACACACTCCCACAGGAAGCAGGAAATAACTCTCTTTCTCTCTCTCTCTTTATCTATCCCTTCCTCTACCTCTCTTTTATTCTCTCTCTCTATATCTTTCTGTCAGTGTGCCTCTGTCTCTATCTGTCTCTCATACTTTCTCTCTCTTTATTTCTCCTCCCTCTCCCATTGTCTCATTCTCTCTCTCTATCTTTCTGTCTGTGCTTCTGTCTCTATGTATTCTCTCTCTCTCTCTCTCTCTTTCCCTGTCTTCTATCTCTCTATTCTTCTTTCACTAGCTGTGTCTCTGTCTGTCTCCCTGTCTGTCTGTCTGACTGTCTGTCTCTCTCTCTCTCTATTTCTGTCTTTCTCTTTCTCTCTCTCTCTCTCTCTCTCTCTCTCTCTCTCTCTCTTTCCTCTCTATTTCTTTCTCTCTCTCTACTGGGATTACCAGGAAACCCCTGCCTTGCTCTAGATCCATACACCAAGGAAAAGCACCAGATCTGGTCCAGCAGAGAGCTGGCAAAGCTCGGCCCCCAAAAGCAGCCTGCTGCCTAGGAGTGGGCTTCCAGCAGCATCGCCGTGGTGACGCAGTCAAATCAGCGATAATGACTGGCTTCCCTGAAGCAGATCTGTGCAAGCGAGCGAGCGAGCAAGCAAACAACACATTTGGTGAATATTTAATGTCTCGCGTGCTTTCCTCAGACGCAATCCATTAGCAAACACAACCAACTGTGGAAAGAGATCTGACCAAATAAAAAGAGTTGAGGGGATTTATTGGCAGCATGCGGTCGTGAAGAAGACTGAGAAAGACATCATAACATAATGCAACGACATTATAACACAACATAGTGCAGTGCTATACAATACAATACAGCCAGCACAACACATTATTACACAACATAGTGAAGTGCTATACAATACAATACAGCGAGCACAACACATTATTACACAACATAGTGAAGTGCTATACAATACAATACAGCGAGCACAACACATTATTACACAACATAGTGAAGTGCTATACAATACAATACAGCGAGCACAACACATTATTACACAACAAAGAAGGATACAGCACATACAAATGAATGCAACGTCAATGTAACAACATTGAAATAGTAACTAAAAATTAACCTGATGAATCAAAACACAGAACAATACCACACAGTGAGATACACAGCAGCACAACACAATATCATGCAACATCAGGAAGACACAGCAATGCAATATAGTGCAAATATACACTTCAATTTTTAGGACAGATGTAGAAGTTGATGTCAATGTCTGTGTGTGTGTGTGTGATTGTGTGTGTGCGTGTGTGTGAGTGTGTGTGTGTGTGTGTGTGTGTGAGTGCATGTGTGTGTGTGTGAGTGTGTGTGTGTGTGTGTTTGTGTGCATGTGTGTGTGTGTCTGTGTGTGTGTCCAAGGGCAGGGCATGGGTGTGTCCCAGCTTCCTGTCCAGCTCATCCTTCGCAAAGGAAGCAGATGGATCTGTGACGAGAGGTGCCAGAATGGTCAGCCATGTGTGTGTGTGTATGTGTGTGTGTGTGTGTGTATGTGTGTGGGTGTGTGTGTGTGTGCGTGCGGAAGGGCAGGAGGCATGCACATGGTCAGCCGTGGTGTGTCGTGACTCTGTGTGTGTGTGTGTGTGTGTGTGTGTGTGTGTGTGTGTGTGTGTGTGTGTGTGTGTGTGTTTATATCCTGTGTGTGGGTAGAATAGCATGTGTGCAAGTGGGTGTGTGAATACATGTATATGCACATAGGCATATGACACACACAGGCACACACAGGCACACACACACAATCACACACTCATGCATACACACATACACACATACACACATGTAGATGTATGTGCTGTATGTGTGTATGTAGGTTATCAGAAAACAACCCAAACTATTCACAAACTATGAAAGTGTACAGAATGCAAACTCTGAGTTGGCAGGTTGGACTGGGAAGTGCCTCTTCAAGTTGCATTCAGCAGAATTACCAGAGTCATTCTGGCCCTTGCCAGTCATTCTCACTGCCAGAAATTAATTCAAGCCTGATTGATTTTTCTGTTTGGGGCATTTTTTATTTCCCTTAGTGTGACAAATTGTCTACATTGTGTTTACCTTGACAAACACACACACACACACACACACACACACACACACACACACACACACACACACACTGTTATTTCTTTTGTTTCACTCTGAACAAAACATATTACACACATATTACACACAGTCACTGAAGCAGGGGCATGACTGAGTGTTTGTGTGTTTTTGTGTATGTATCAGGGAATGGTGTGTGTGTTTCAGGGGATGGTGTATATATGTGTGTGTGTGTGTGTGTGTGTGTGTATTTCTAAGGGAGAGGGGGTGTACATATATACTATATGTGTGTGTGTGTGTGTGTGTGTGTATTTCTAAGGGAGAGGGGGTGTACATATATGTGTGTGTGTGTCCGTGTATGTGTGTGTGTGTTGGTGTTGAGCATGACTGAATGTAATGTAGAGCGCCATTTGGTTTCGCTCCGTAGGGAAACTTAGTTATGCTTCACGATGATGTGTGGCAAAATTCAATTACAAAGCTGTAGCTGCCTGCGCCGCTTTGAAGGGCTTTTGCTGGAAGACGGCATCCTCACGGCACATTTCCTGCGTGCCAGATGGCCTGTAATGCCATGCAAAGCTGAGTCTGAACAGAGAGCCCATTAGACCGAGCACGTCCACAACGCCATTTGGACGTACGAACGCGGCTTAAATTATGATCGCCTGTCGTCAGTGTTGTTACACATCCACACGGGCTGATTAAATAACTCCTGCCAGTGTTTGGTTTAAGAGCTAAAACTCGATGGCCCGGATCCTTCCAGGGCCGCAGACTCATTTGGGGCGCCTGTGCTCTGTATAAACTCGAGTCCCGCATTACTGTCAAGTGCAGAAGGCAACAGGAGCAATTGGCATGAGGAAGGGTGTTCTGCTTGCACTAAAGTGGCTGTTTGCCGGGCCATGCATAATTTATAGCGTTTTCGGACGATACCTTACAGACAATAAACAACACTCTCTGCTGCAGTTAAAGAATGTGTTGGTGTTTGGGCTGAGGTGCAAAAAAAACAATAATAGTGACATAGACGGCAGCTGACACTGAAATAGACGTATCAGCATTTTTACCTTAATAGGAGCAGACTGGAACACAGACAGGGGGTACCAGTCAGACTTATGTATTCTCACAGAGGCGGTGTTCTGCTACTGTTGAGTCATTCAGATAGCTCTGAATCAGACAGACAGAACAGAGTCAGACAGGTAGACCTGATTCACAGACATTGGTTGAAACAACACAGAGTCATACAGATCTGACTTAGACCGTCGTGAGACAGGTTAGTTTTATCTTACTGATGATCTGTTGTTGCAGTGGTAATTCTACAGTACGAGAGGAACCACAGGTTCAGACATTTGGTTCGTGCGCTTGGCTGAGGAGCCACTAGTGTAAAGCTACCATCTGCGGGATTATGACTGAATGCCTCTAAGTCAGTATCCCTTCCAGACGTAGCAATGCCCATGCGCCTAAGTGCTTTGGTTGGTCTGGAGTAGCTGGAGCCCCCCAGGTCCTGGTGAGCAAAGCCATTTGTGACTGCGTTGGGTTGCAGTCATACACATGGATCTGAGTCAGACAGACAACTCGGATTTGTAGAGACAAATGAGTCATACACACAGATTAGGCATACAGGCACACATCAGTGAGAGACATTTGTTATAGAGACATTTGTTATCATACTTGTACACACAGATCACAGTTATAGAATCGGATTAGGCAAAGAAAAATTCATAGACTGTAGATCCTATCAGAGTCACAAAGACATACAGACATAGCTGTTTGAATTAGGCTTCCCTCAGATCTTATTGGCCAGACACTCTGGCAGAAATTATCATATTAGATCGTGCTCATAATTAACGTCTTAGATTTCTATCAGCCAATCTTAGACTGTGCCGAGGTCATCATTCACTTCTACATCTTCCAGTTCATATACTGTAGTTCTAAGAGAAAGACTCAGTGGACAAGATAAAGTCAAATGCATTTACTGCAGATTGTGTGAAATAGAAGAAATAGAATAGAAAAAGTAATTGTCTTTGGCGCAGACCCCCGTCTTCATTGTAAATGCAATGCAAATGCAATGCAAATGGACGGTCACATATCCTGCCATTGGAGATGGCAGGGTCGAGAGCCTGGCCCCCATTGACAAGATTGGGACCACCTGGTGATGGTGGCTGGAGGGGTGGAGGAGGTGGCAGAGAGCAGAGTTAGGCAGAACAGTTTTAAAGAAACCCATTGACAGAATTTGAATTAGCTCCCATTTATTGTAAACAGCTAATGGTTTCCCACCCACTCTGTAGTGTTACATCGTGACACATTACAGATACCTGTAAAAAACACCTTGCCCATTAGGCTGTCAACACACCAATATTCGGCCTTAATTAACAATTTAAAGTCATCTGTGTAAAACGATGTCCTCCTAATTGGTTGCTTAGTCTATTTGGCACTAACACCTCAGCCTCCGCAAATCCCTTCGGCTCATTAAAGCCCTACTACTACTCCTGACATACTCTTGAATGTCAATTATTCATCAAGTGTTTTGCCTTGCTGTGACCTAAAAAGTTGAATATTGAATTATGTAATAGCAAAAAAAAAAAAAAAAGAATATTAAAAAATCATCAAAAGATGACACACAGAACCCCTAAAACATACCACACAAAAGTAAACAGATTATGATTACTTATTTACAGGATAAACAAAAGCAGAGCCCTGAGATAACCCACATAATACTACACACATTACAATGACCCATCTTCAGATGCAGACATTTTCATCAGTGTAGGCATACTTGCCAGTGTAATTTAAAAGCCTTTTAACTATTTTAGATGTTCCCTGTAGGTTTCTTCAAAGAAAAAGACAAAGCGGAAGTCTACAAGGAGATTAGGCATTGTATTTTATATTATTTTATTTTTCTAACAATTCTCAAAGTTGTCTTTACATGTGGATACCTATAGCTGCAGGCTTTAGCACACTGGAACAGTAAAGAAAGAGACAAGTACAAAACATTTGCACAAATAATAAAAATCAGGGCCAAAACAGGTGCCTTCATGTGTCTCCACCACTCAACCACTCCAGAAAACAGCAGCAATCTACCAGTGGGTTTTTTGTCTAGTCTGATTGAGTTCAGGTTGATTGATATGGTGCTAATAATAGCCACATGTCTCAGAGAGATGTATAGGGCTCATTTGGGAGCAGAACATG
The DNA here is from genome assembly GCA_027475355.1 of Coilia nasus. Lineage (NCBI taxonomy): Eukaryota > Metazoa > Chordata > Actinopteri > Clupeiformes > Engraulidae > Coilia > Coilia nasus. Next base: position 18,047,182 of record CM050217.1, read on the forward strand.
ATCCTGGGTGCAGGAAGCACCAGTTCAGAGTGGTAAAAAGATACAGGATCATGCAAATCAGAGCCCAAAAAAGTGTCTTGATGTCTCACACACCATAGCAAACATCAGTAATCCACCAAAGACCTAGCCTGGTAAACCAGCCCCTCATAGTTAATTTCATTTTGTACAGAGGGTCTGGACCAGACACCATCAGACTCTGCTGAAGTTTAAAACAAGTGCCTCTGCCTTTACCCAATCTGTAACGCCTGGTCGTTATGTGCAATAAATATGCAATTAGCCTACCTACGCACTACAAATCAAATGTAGCACACAAGGTCAATGTCACGGCTAACGAACACACCCTCTGTTCGCTGATTGGATCGGTCTTGCTGGGGCCGACTACATGACCCTCAAGAGATTCTGGTCCAGACCCTCTGTACAAAATGAAATGAAGTATGAGGGGCAGGTTACCAGGCTACCAAAGACCTGCTCTGTTGCAGACAGGCTGTGCTTCTGCGTTACAGAGTTATATTAACAACCATACCATGATATTCAAACTAATCAGCCCATAACCACTCTTGGTACACTCCATTCTTTCACTCCATTGTATCATCCAACACCAATGAAGGGCCCTTTTACAACATTAGTAACATATGTATTTCTTACATACATATGTTACTGATCTGGTAAAAGTGTACCAGCCAACAAAAACACTTTAGTCTGAAGACTGTATTTTCACACCAAAACTTAGAATAAGATTCCACAAAAGTAAACAATGACAAACAAACTTTCGGTTAAACAGTTGCCCTATGCAAACACCGGCCAAGTTATATAGTTTTAAACCTCTCCCATTTAATGTCTGTACATTGTTGTTTCTCTCTGTTTGTTCTTCTGTAGTGTTTGTATTTTGTTCATTGTCATGTCTGTGTGTTGTGAATTGATTTCTGTCTTGTTTTGTGCCACAGAACAGAAGTCTGCTGAAAAGCAGTCTTAACTGAGCCACGCCCGTTTACTTCTAACAGCCATGCTACTTACTGAAGTGTTTCCTGTTTAATAAAATAGTGAAGCACAGTAAATTAAGCTGCTCAAGTGTAGGTTTATTACTATAGTGAGCGTGATTAAGCCTCTATCTTAACCATCTATCCACAGGGCCCAGCTCAGAGCAGAATGCGATCTCCCTCGAGCGGCATTACAGAGGGAAAACCATCTCTCCATTCTGTTCTGTTTTCGTCTGTTCTTTCATGTAGTTTACAACAGCGCCTTTGTTATTCTGCGTGCACAGTGTGAGATGTAAATAAAGCTCTTTAATGAATTTTTAAACATCTAAATGTTGCCGATAGAGGACACTTCCTGCACTGTGTTATATTACAATGGTTTTATCTCACAGTATCTTTTTTATTATGTCTTTTTTTATTCCACTGACTGTCTTACAAAACATTATGGTGGCTCTTCAAACTATGAGATTAAACTTGTTTCATACTGCAAAAGCGTAGAACCCTGAGACTCCAAGAGATTGTTATTTTCTCTACCCGGTGGTTCTCTTTTCTCTTATAATTCTTATAATTCTCTTTCTCTTATAATTCTCTTTTCCTATTAGTGTTTTCCCCACAGATATATATATATATATATATATATATATATATTGCCTCTTGCTTTTTTTTCCTGAACATTAGGAGCAGAAACTTAGAGCCTCGCTAGCCAGAATCAGCATCTATCTGACATGAAAGACTTTGAGGATTTTCAGCCTCATTGATTCTCTCTCTATCTCTGTGTCTCTTTCACCCTCTCTTTCTCTCTTTTCCTCTCTGCCTCTTTGTTGTTTTGTCTCTCTCTCTACCTCTCTCTCTGTCACCCCTTTTTCTCTCTTTCTTCTTCCTTTCTCTCTCTGTTATCCTCTATCTTTCATTCTCCTTTTCTCTATCTTACACTCCCTCCCCTCCTCTTGTTCTCTCTCTCCTTCACTCTCTCTTTCTCTCTCTGTCTCTCTCCCTCAATGTCTTTCTGTCTCTCTCCCCCTCTCTCTTTCTCTTCTCTCTCTCTGTGTATCTCCCTCTCTCTTTCTTTCTTTCTTTCTTTCTTTCTTTCTTTCTTTCTCTCTCTCTCTCCCTCTCTGTTTGTTTGTTTGTTTGTTTGTTTCTCTCTCTCTCCCTCTCTCTCTCTCCCTCTCTTTCTCTCTCTCTCTCTCTCTCTCTCTCTCTCTCTCTCTCTCTCTCTCTCTCTCTTCCCCCCCCCCCCTCTGTCTCTCTGGTGACTGTTCTGCTCTGAGTCGTGGCTAACAGGGATTATGGCGGTTTGGTTTGAAGTTGCGGCAGGAGTCAAGTAGGCGGCGCTGCACCTCACGGCCCAATGAGTGTGCTCCTGCTCCACTGATGACTAAGCCCTCACAAGATTAAAAAGAGACACCTACTTGAACCTTTTTCACTGACACACACACATACACACACAGACACACACACACACACACATATGCACACGCGTATGCATATGAACACACACAGACACAAGTATAAGGAGAGGCCCCTACTTGAGCCTTTTTCACTGACACACACATACACACACACACACACACACACACACACACACACACACACACACACACACACACATATGCACACGCGTATGCATATGAACACACACAGACACAAGAATAAGGAGAGGCCCCTACTTGAGCCTTTTTCACTGACACACACACACACATATATGCACACGCGTATGCATATGAACACACACAGACACAAGAATAAGGAGAGGCCCCTACTTGAGCCTTTTTTTTTTTTTTTTTGGCCCGCCACCACCCCCCCTTCTTCGGAGGACAACTTTATTTTTAATTGAACTGTTTACAAATACATAAGTGTACAAATTATATATAGTGGTTACTTCCAGGCTCACCCACATCCCTTTGTGACATTGTTAAGACCCATAAGCTAGTAAGGAAAATATATAATGAACAAAACTGGACAATGGACATAGGGCAACAATGGGCAGAGTTTGGCAATTATAAAAATAGACAAGGACAAACAGGTGGGTGGACAGACAGACAAGCAGACAAAAGACAGACAAACAGCTCCACAGAGGACAGACCAATGCTAACAGACAGACATGGACAAACAGACAAAAGACAGGGACAGGCGGGCACTAACAGACAAAGACAGACAGATCAATGGACAGACCAGAGCAAACTGACGATAGACAAAAAGGAACTAATATACAAAAAAAAAAAAAAACAGATCAATGGCTGAATCATACAACTAAATACCGGCTGTTTGTGTGTGCCTGGGGTTGCGACTGTGCATGTGTGCGAGGAGAAAGAGAGGGAGGGAGAGGAGCATGTGTATATCAGCATGGTGACCAAGGAAAGAGAGCGGGGGGTATGCAAATGTTGGTTAAAGATGTTGGGGGGAGTATGAGGGGCACAGTTACTGGTAAGTTTGAAAAAAGGTAATGAATGGTCTCCAGATGTCTTCGAAAGCTGATGTATTGTTGTTCTTTTGAGCTATGAGTTCTTCTGTTAGGATGTGTTCTGACATTAGGTTGAACCAGTGATTTATGTGACAAGAGTTTCTTGATTTCCAGTTTTTAAAGACTACTTTCTTAGCGATGGTTAGAGAGACAAGTACTGGATATTTAATTTTTTGTGGGATGAGGGTGGAGGTGGTGTCTCCTAGAAGACAAAGAGTGGGGGAAAGTGGGATCCTACAGTCCAAGATGGTGGAGAGTGTTTTTATGACTGAGGTCCATAGAAGGTTGACTGGCTGACAATTCCAAGTGGCATGCAAATATGTGTCAGTGCTCCCCGAGGTGCAGTGAGGGCAGATGTCTGTGTTGACTGTACCCATTTTGTGTAGTCTGCTTTGAGTGATGTGAGTCCTGTGAATAGTTTTATACTGTATTAGTTGTAGGTTGGTATTGGAGGTCATAGAGAAGATATTTCTGCAAATATTTGTCCAGAAGTCTGGGGTTGGAGAGAGTACCAGGTCGTTTTCCCATTTTGCTATCGGGAGAGTTATGGAGGAGAATGAGGAGGCAATCACTTTGTAAAGTTTAGAAATAATTCTTTTTTGTGGGTGGTTTGCGATTCTTAATAGCTGTTCAATGGTGTTCGTGGGTTCAAGAGTATTGTTTGTATTAGTCTTGCTTTGAATAATTGCTTTCAGTTGATGATAATGAAGGAACCAACCCCATACTTCTGGACAAGAGTGTCAAAAGATAAAAACTGGTTATTTTCAAATAGGTGATGGAGGTGAGTGATACCTTTAGCTTCCCAGGTAGGCAGGTGCATTGGGGTCTTGAGTAGCAGGAAGTCAGGGTTGTGCCAAATGGGAGTGAGTTTGCAGGGTGTCAGGGTGGACTTAGTGGTTCTATTGGTTTTCCACCAGGCTGTCAGAGTGGTGCTGATTGTAATAAATTTAAAAAAGTCAAAATTTTTAGCTGATTGTGTTAGGAATGGTAGATCTGCAATAGAAAGGGGGTTTGTTAGATTTTGTTCTATTGTTAACCATGGGGGGGAGTTTTGCTTCTGTGTCCATTTTTGGAGATATTGTAGCTGGTTTGCAAGAAAGTAAAGATGGAAGTTTGGGGCTTCTATCCCGCCTTGTTGTTTGGAGTTCTGTAGAGTGGTAAGTGCAATTCGGGGGGGTTTATTTTTCCAATAAAACTGAGTTGTAAGTGAATCTAGAGTTTTTAAGGTTGAAGAGCTCTGACAGCCTGGGGGAAATCACAATACCTAGGTATTTGATATTGCCTGTGTTTAAAGGAAGGGTGGGATCTTGGACTGTAGGGTCCCAGCTGTGTTTGGTTAATGGTAGTATAGTAGATTTTTTCCAGTTGACTGTGTAGTTGGAGACTTTAGAGAAGTGATCGATGACATTGAAGGTTTCTTGAAGTGAGGTACGGGGAGATTGTTGATATAGTAACAGATCATCGGCATAGAGACTGACCTTGTGTTCTGAATTGGAATTTTGGATGCCATGAATTTTGCTATTCTGCCGTATTGCTGCTGCTAGTGGCTCAATAAATATGGCGAATAGGGATGGAGAGAGTGGGCATCCTTGTCTGGTGCCCTGGTGCAGTGTAAAGCTTTGTGAAGTGATCCCATTGGTGACAACAGTGGCTGTGGGTGCGGTGTATAGTGTCCTTATCCAATGGATGAACGATTCTCCAAAGCCAAATCTGTGGAGGGTTGTGAGAAGGAAGGACCAATTAACCTTGTCAAAAGCTTTTTCGGCATCCAGTGACACAATGATGGTGTTATTCTGTTGTTTTTGTGAAATGTCGATTAAGTTGAAGAGTCTACGGATGTTGTTGGCGGCGTGTCTGCACTTAATGAATCCTGTCTGGTCTGGGTGAATTAATGTAGGCATAACTGTTTCTATTCTAGTTGCTAGTGTTTTAGTGATAATTTTGAGATCTGTGTTAATCAGAGACAGAGGGCGGTAACTGGATGGATGGGTTGGGTCTTTGTTGGGCTTCAGTAGGAGGGTGATGACAGCTGTGTTAATATGCTTTGGTATTGCTGAAGTGTTTTTAATGTCAGTAATTAATCGAATGAATAATGGTGATAGAATATCCCAAAAATGCTTGTAAAATTCTGCCGGTAGTCCATCGGGTCCGGGTGATTTGTTATTGGGCATGTTTTGTAGGGCTTTGAAGAGTTCTTCCACTGTAATAGGTTGATCTAACAAGTTTGATTGTTGTGTAGATAATGAAGGGAGTTGGACAGAGTTGAGGAAAGAGTTTATTTCAGTTTGAGTGGGTTGGTTACCGGCAGAGTATAAGTCGCTGTAGAAGTTTTTGAAGATGTTGTTTATCTCAAGAGGATCCTGGGCTGGTTTGCCAGAGTGATCAAGGATTGAAGGAATAACTGATTTTTCTTTCTTGTGTTGTAACATATTTGCTAAAAATTTCCCTGTTTTATTGCCAAAGTGAAATTTGTTATATTTAAGTTGCTGGATGCAGAAATCAGTTTTCCGTTGAATAATACTGTCCAATTGTCTTTGTAAATGTTTTAATTCAGTTTGAATGTCCTCTGAGGGATTGTGAGTTAACTGAGTTGTCAAGTTTTTAATTTTCATTTCTAGTGTATTTTCCAGTTTCTGTTGCTGCTTTTTTTGTGTGAAGAGTATGATATGATTATACCTCTAATAACAGCTTTACCTGTTTCCCAGAGTGTTGATGGGGAGATCTCTGGAGAATCGTTCATCTCCAGAAAGGATGCCCACTCTCTTTTAATTAAGGTGGTGAAATCTTTGTCTTCTAGGAGTGATGTGTTTAGGCGCCACCTAGTAGAAGATTTGTAGACTGGTTGCAAGGATAAAGATAAGGAAACAGGGGCATGGTCGCTGATGACAATGGTGTTTATCGTGTTTTCAGAGATTTGCTGGATGAGGGAATTGCTGACCAGAAAGAAGTCTATTCTTGAGGAGGACTGGTGAACCGAGGATATGTATGAGTATTCTCTTAGAGAAGGGTTCCTTGCTCTCCAAACATCGCTAAGACCATAGTCAGTCATGTATTGTTTAATTACTTCAGATGAGTGGCATCCGTGGGTTGCTATGGTTGCTAGAACGATCCAGCGAGGGGTTAATAACAGTGTTAAAATCTATAATAATATGAGATTTGAGGAATTGAGAAGTGAGAAGAGATTATTGAAAAAAGAAGGATCATCATTATTTGGGCCATAAATGCTAGCTAACGTGAGAGTAATACGACTGATTGTAATATTGATGATGATAAATCTTCCATTTGGGTCAGAGACTGATGAATTGAGAGTGAACGGGATGTTTTTGTTGATCAGAATTGAAACTCCTCTTTGTTTACTATTGAAGGTGGAGGAAAATATTTTGTCAAAATGCTTGAGTTTGACAGATGGGAGTTCGGCCTGAGTTAAATGTGTTTCTTGTAAGAAGCATACATCAGCTTTCAATTTTGTGAGGTGGTTGATTACTTTGATTCGTTTGGACTGGGTGTGAAAGCCACGTATGTTCCATGATATCAGTTTAAGAGGGTGCATAAGTGTGTGTTAGACCTACTAAGTTTGTGTTATGTGTGAGAGGACTGAGGGGGGGAAGGGATGAGGCAGATTGAGGGTTGGGGGGGGATGCTGTGTGTGTGTGTGTGTGTGTGTGTGTGTGTGTGTGTGTGTGTGTGTGTGTGTGTGTGTGTGTGTGTGTGTGCGTGTGCGTGTGTGTGCGTGAACACTTATGAGTATAAATGTGTATGTTGAAGGGCTCAGTTCCAGATTATCCAAAGAAAAGGGAAAAACAAAACAAAACAATGCAGTGTGGGACAAGGATGTGGGCCTGAATCCGCCTATGCCAGAGTTAAGGACTGCACAGAGATGAATAAGCATTACATACAGACATTGAACACATAGTAACATATAGTAACATTTAGTGCACAAAACACATAGTGACATACAAACATCAAACATATGGAGAGATCTAGAGAGAGTGGAGATGGTGAGGGAGGAAGAGTAGAGAGCAAGAGAGAGTGGTAGAGAAAAAGAGAGGAAGTGCACAAACTGTGCTTCCAGTTTGATGGTTCAACAAGTGAGTAACAGAGAGAGCAGGAGTAATATAAAGTTGAGCCTTTTTCACTGACACACACATATACACACACACATACACACACACACATATGCACACGCGTATGCATATGAACACACACAGACACAAGAATAAGGAGAGGCCCCTACTTGAGCCTTTTTCACTGACACACACATATAGGCAAGGCAAGGCAAGGCAAGTTTATTTGTATAGCGCATTTCATACACAACGGCAATCCAATGTGCTTCACAAAAATAAAAGCAAATGACAATATATAAAGGCATAACAGATAAAGTAGTTGTAGAAGCATAAAAGCTCGAACTCGAACCCGGGTCTCTGGGTTACTAAGCGGGGGCCCTGACCGCAACGCCAAAGAGCCAGGCTCGTTGGGGTGGCAGTCAGAGCACACCCACAACTCTAGTGATGCTCACTCCATCACATTGACTTCCCCTTCGGATCAGAGCACACCCACAACTCTAGTGATGGTCACTCCATCACATTGCCTTCCCCTTCGGGAAGCGCAGCCATGCGCTTCACACACTCAGGTGTTCCTCACGCATCTCACAGGTAGATAAAACATATAAAAGCATAAGAAACACACAAAATAAAAATAAAATTAGTAGGAATCATTAACAGAAAGCATCTGAAAACAGTTTGGTCTTAAGTCTAGATTTGAAACTGCCAACAGTAGGAGCATTTTTAATGTCTTCTGGAAGTTGGTTCCAGAGCTTTACAGCGTAGCAGCTGAAAGCTGCTTCCCCACATTTTGTTCTAACAGCAGGTTCTACCAACAAATTTTTCTGAAGTGATCTCAGAGACCTAGTTGGTTCGTATAACTGAAACATATCAAATAGGTAATTGGGTCCCATCCCATTTAATGATTTAAACACAAGAAGCAATGTCTTAAAGTCAATTCTATAGCTTACTGGGAGCCAGTGCAGGGACATTAAAACTGGAGTAATGTGGTCAGATCTTTTTGTTCTTGTAAGAACCCTTGCTGCTGCATTTTGGATCAGTTGAAGCTGTTTGATGGTCTTTTTAGGAAGGCCAGTAAAAAGGCCATTACAGTAATCAACCCTACTGGAAATAAAGGCATGTACAAGTTTTTCTAGATCTTGTTTTGACATAAGGCCTCTAAGTTTAGCAATGTTTTTTAGGTGATAGAATGCAGATTTAGTGATTGCTTTCATGTGACTGTTGAATGTTAGTTCACTGTCAATAAGCACACCGAGATTTTTAACAGTATCTTTTGCTTTAAGCCCCTTAGTCTCAAGAGCAGTAGTGATCCTACGTCTGTCTTCCTTTTTCCCAAATACAATTACTTCAGTTTTATCTGCGTTCAGCTGAAGAAAATTGTGTGACATCCAGTTGTTGATTTGTTCGATACACCCACAGAGAGATTCAAGGGGGGTATAGTCATTGGGTGACAGAGCTAAGTAAACTTGGGTGTCGTCAGCATAACTATGGTAATTGACCGAGTTGTTTTTTATGATTTGCCCAAGCGGAAGCATATAGAGGTTGAATAGTAATGGTCCAAGGATGGACCCCTGTGGGACACCACAGGTCAAGGACGTAGATGCTGAGGTACAGTTTCCAATAGCAGCAAAAAAGCTCCTTTGTTGTAAGTATGATTTTAACCAATTGATAACCGTACCAGTGAATCCAACCCAGTGTTCCAGTCGATGTAGTAGTATGCAGTGATCAACAGTGTCAAAAGCTGCACTAAGGTCCAGTAACACCAAGACTGATGTTTTGCCAAAATCAGAATTAAGACGTATATCATTTATGACCTTAATGACAGCTGTTTCAGTGCTGTGATTGGCATGGAAACCTGACTGAAACTTTCAAAACAGCTATTTGATGTAAGAAAGGCAGTTAATTGATTAAAAACAATTTTTTCGATTATTTTTCCAATAAATGGTAAATTGGATATGGGCCTGTAGTTATTAAGCACTGAACCATCAAGGTTATTCTTTTTCAGTAAGGGTTTTACAACTGCATTTTTTAAAGAGGAAGGAAAAATGCCAGTCTGTAGTGATGTATTTATAATCTGAAGTACATCGGCTGATATAAGATGAAGAACAGATTTGAAAAAATTTGTGGGCAAAATATCCAGTTCAGATGTGGAAGAACTGAGATTTTGTATGTTTTTTTGAAGAGTTTCATTGTCAACTAAGCTAAATGTTGGCATTAGGTTGAGGTCCCCTCTCTCTTTACAGCCAGTGGTTCCAGATTTTGAGCTATTTGCAATTGGGAAGCTATATTCAGTCATATTTTATCAATTTTCCTTTGAAAAAAGATGCAAAGTCATTGCATTTATTAACCGAGGAAAGCTCAGGAGGCAACTGTGATGAGGGATTTGTTAACTTCTCAACAGTAGAAAATAGCACACGGGCATTGTTGATATTCCTATTTATGATGTTAGAGAAGAAGGACTGTCTTGCTTTAGAGATTTCCAAATTGTATATACCGAGCATCTCTTTATGAATTTAATAATGAATCTGAAGTTTAGATTTACGCCACATTCTTTCAGACTTTCTACACTCTCTCTTTAGCAGTTTAACCACTGGATTCAGTTTCCAGGGTGCTTTTTGATTGTCAGTAACTCTTTTGGTTTTTAAAGGGGCAATATTATCCATAATAAGTGTCATCCTAGAATTAAAATGTATCATTAAATCGTCTGCGTGCTCTGATGGTTGACTTGGAGTATGTGAGAGTGCCTGCTCAAAAAGGAGACCTGTGCCATTATTTATGACTCTCCTTCTTACAGACATAGACCTGTTTTGAATGTGAGGGGACATACAAACATCAAAGAAAACACAAAAATGATCGGATATGGCCAAGTCCATAACAGTTGTAGAGACATTAAGACCCTTTGTGATAACAAGGTCAAGGGTATGGCCATGAGAGTGTGTTGGCCCCTGAACATGTTGTGTTAGGCTGAAGGTATCAATCAGTGTGAGAAATTCTTTGGCATAGGTGTTTTCTGGATTATCGACATGCAAGTTGAAATCCCCTGATATAATAAGACTGTCAAACGTCAAACAAATGTTCGACAACAGTTCACCAAACTCTTCAAGAAAAACTGTTGCTGAAAGTCTTGGTGGTCTGTATATAGTCAATAATAACATACTAGAAGAACACTTAACGAGTGTACTTAAGTACTCAAAAGATGTAAAGTTGCCAAATGTTGTCTGTTTGCACTGAAAAGATGTTTTGAATATGTTTGCTACTCCGCCTCCCCGTTTATTAGTTCTTGTGGCACTCATGAAATCAAAATTTGGGGGAGCTGATTCAATAAGAGTAGCGAAACTGTTCACTTGTTACAACCAGGTTTCAGTAAAAAGCATAAAATCAAGTTTGTGTATGTAAATAAGATCATTAATTAAAAATGACTTGTTAGAGAGTGATCTGATGTTCAGAAGAGCTAGTTTTACATTGAGCGTGGGTGCCATATCCACTGAGGCATTCTGAGGTTGTTTCAGAACTGGCAGGAGATTAGACTGATTTACCCCACTGACAGGATGAACACGAATTCTTCTTTTTCTTGTGAGCACAGGAATAGAAAATTGCCTGGTCATCCTGGGTCCCAGCTTGTTTTCAAAACTACCCTTGATGCAGGGACCCATGGCATATCAGATGGGGCAATCATGGAGGTTGTCCCCGCTGCCACTGTTTGTATACTGCAGCTGTGATCCTGATGTGGGTGGAGGGGGTGGTGGAGCCCTGCGGTTTTTGGGAGCTGTAGTGGATGCGTATGCAGTTGAAGGCCGTGGGCTGGCGAAGGCCTGTCCATTGTGATAGTCTGTGTACACTGCTTGTTTAGAGTGTCTTGGGCTAGAAAAAGACAGTCTAGCAATCGGCAGCAGTCTCTGCATACTTGCAGGGAGTTGTAGGCGGGGTGATGGTGGAGATGGTAAAGACAAATCAGGGGTTTTTATTGAAGCAGTTGATGGTGATGCGTCAGTCATCAGATGGTCCCCCAGAACTATATCAGATACAGACATGTTGGCAGCCTTGGTTGGCGTATATATTATCAGCTATTAGCAATTGAGAAGCTATATTCAGTCGTATTTTATAAATTTTTCCTTTGAAAAAGGATGCAAAGTCCTAATTTTCCACATAATCTCTGCCCATTCTCGAAGAGCCCGGGAGGCTCTGTGCTGATGTTTGGCTTTGAGTCGTTCCAGCAGTGTCCTCCTTATCATGCTTTTGTACATAACAATCCTTCAGGCTCCGCACTTCAGTGCAAGCATTGTACGCAGCTGCCAGAGGCATATCCAGGGTCGCAACGGAGGAAGTGATTGGGCATTTCTCTCTTCCAGATTGCGAGGGCCGTTGTTTTGCTTCAGAGTGTTTGTTGATGTACTGTTTCAGTTTGTACCCCAACAGAGTCTTTATCCACCATGATTGGTTCTGTCTGCACTGTTACAGAGCGCTTATCAGCAGGTGGACCCAAGGTCGGCAGAGAAAAGGTTGCATGGTGGAGAGAGAGGCGATAGTGGTCAGCCAAGACTTTGGCCCCGGTCCAGCTGAGTTCTGTGCTATGTGGCCTGAAGAATGCTCTGCGATTCCAAAAAAGATTGAAATTGTCTATAAAGTTCACCCCAAGGGAAAAACATTTTTTGCTAGCCAGGTGTTTAGACTGAATAGTCGAGAGAATACAAAGCTTCCCTGTGCTGGAAGTGGGCCACTCAGAAAGGTTTGTATTCCAAGCTCATTTAGGGCAGAGAAAAGTTCTTTAAAATCTTCTTTGACACTGAGCTGTTCTCTAAAAATGTTGTTTGTCCCAACATGCACAATGATGCGTTTAACAGTTTTATGCTTTGACACTATCTCTGAAATACTGTGTTTAGTGTCAGAGATGGATGCATTAGGAAGGCAGCATACGGTCATCCAATCTCCTTTTAAATTTCTTACAGTAGTATCACCTATAACAAGGGTTGTAGGATAAGCAGGTGTTGATGGCTGCTTTCCATGTTTGCCATGTGTTGATGGCTGCTTTCCATGTTTGCCCAATCCTTTATTCTTGTGGTTCAGTCTCTGTCTATCTTGAGTTGTCTCTCTGGAAACCACTGGTTCCAGATGTCTGAGGCACTCAAATCGATTCTGAAGGGGTATGGGCTGTTAGGTTTGCAGAGGACCAGAAATGTTGTAGTTTTCTGTCCTAGCTGTGCATCTGGATTGATGCCCAGAGTGTATGGGTGTAGGGGCAGCAGAACACACTGGCGTTGAGGTCACTACCCTTTTCCTTTTAGGTTTAGCACCTTGTGTAAGCCAGCATTCAGTACTCACA
>CM050217.1:18067500-18102500 GCA_027475355.1 Coilia nasus
ATTTTCTATGCAAAAATAATCCGAATTTTTATATTTCTCCTAGGGACTTTTGAAACATAACAGATGTGCTATTACTAATCGAGAGTGTGACTTACAAAAAAACTGTAAAAACTATCGCTTTGCTAATGCTCGTCAAGGGTATAAAGGAAAGTCTGGCGCATTACAAAATTTGTTATCTAAGTGTTTTTATCTACTGTCTTCTACACTCTGCATTGTTGGCTGCTCCAAACAATATCTTACAGTACTTGTATAGTGACAATAAAAGACTTTTATTTCTACTTCTGCACCACACTAGCTACAGTACTTCCTGCTGAGGATGTTGCCTTTTTCTCACATATCCACATTAGTGGGTAAGAGCAGGGGGCATCATTCCAGGTCTGCAGAGGGTCCACTTTGGGGTAGGTGGCAGCACAGTCCTCTGCGCTGCCATAATCATTTGGCTCACCCGGCATCCAGTACCTGAACCCAACACCAAGCACAGGAATAAAAATGCTTCCTCCCAACATTTCCCAGAATTTTCAAACCAGTACAAAAACACTGTTCAGTTCTAGAGTATGTCAACTGTAGTCTCAGACTGAATGCATCTTTGTTACTGTTTACAACAGGTAGCTGTGTCAGTAATGGTAATAAAATGTTCTGTCGCAGTAGGGACAAACACTTTTAGTATGTTGACACACTGAATGTATCTTTATTATTGTCAGCAGTAACTGCAGATGTTATGACAGTAGTATAGTTAGCAGTAGGAGTGTTGGTAACACCTTATTTTAGCGGTTCCTTTTTACAATTGATCTAAATGCAACAACCTGTACCAATATGTGCTATATACTGTACAGGTACCCAGGCCCGCCGATAGGGGGGGACAAATGGGTGTCTTGTCCCGGGCCCATGGAAAGGGGGGGCCCAGAACTGGTCCCTCCTAAAATTATGGAATATGGGGGGGTTGATTATCTTGATTCAGATTATCTTGTCCCGGGCCCAGCCAAGACTGTCAGAGGTCCTGCTACACTAACCTTTAACCTTACTGTATGGTACAGTGTAAGTACGTAATGTTACAAATTATTACAGACTTTGCAGCACTGTACTTTATGATGTAGATACACCCTAACAGAGACCATAAAACGAAGTGCAACCATAGTGTTCTTTCATGTTAAGTACCCTGAGGTCATTAAAGAGCCCGTTATCCACTGCCATCCTTCTTCTTGCTCCAACAGTCCAATCCAGTAACCAGATCTGTAGTTAAGGCCTTCACTGTGACGTGTCCGCACCACCCCTGCAATGAATTTCTGCACACACAGGGATTAATGCCCAGCTGTCACGTTTCTAACAGAGGGGTACATCACATTGTAAACTGTCATTTTTGATGTGGGAACAATTATTCGCCAGAGCCAGGGGCTGATTTCAAATTTATTTAAATTAAATATTTTCAATGTTAAGGTTATTTTTTTAACTTACTTACACATCTGGACTGCACTGCTGACTTAGGACCAGATTCTGAGCCCCAGCCCTCTATCTCGCCATCCACTGCACCACACCACACCACACCACACCGCACCCCATCCCCCCCTTTCCCATTACCCCATCCCGCCCCGAAATCAGTCTAAAATAAACAGTTCACTTATGCCAACCAAAGATTTACAGGAGCTGAATTTGTCTATTTTCACGGAGATAACCTGGTGAAGCCCATCAACAGAAATAGCTGATAATAAGAACTGTGCCGATAATAGGATCACCTCCACTACCCCATTACACTGGATTAAGCTGTTGCAAGGAAACATAGTCCTTGCCACTGTCCCCCTAGTCTTTCACTATGTGCACATGGTAGGATTGGATTGCATTGGGATTGGATGTGGTGTTGCTACCCAACGTGTGGTCTGTCCCAAAATCCAAGTGCACATGGAGTTCGTGTAATCAGATAATGGTGAGAGAGCTGACCGTTTCCGCTATGCTAGGTGGCACTATATTCCTTTCAGCAAGTGGTGTTAGAACTACTTCCAGTTGACAGCTGCTAAAAAGAAAATAAACAATCTATCTGGCGGCATACAAACAAAGATGGCGTTCCAGGAGGTTGACAGAGCAGCATATGCATACATGTTGTGCATTCTCCTTTGTTTGGAAGTCCGTATGAACGAACAAACAGCGTTTCCACTTCCGGGTGAAATCCCGGTAGAAAATTCCAGTGCATGCGCAGTGCGCGAATCCGATCCGATCTCGTGCACAAGGCAGCACCAAGCAGATTAACATCGGCTTAAGCCAGGGGTTGCAATTGGATTCGCGAAACCAATCCCTATACGACCTTTAGTCTGTGCACATGATTTCGATACAATCCCAATCCTTTTCCAATCGGATTCAACTCGTCCATGTGCACGCAGTGTTTGTTATGGGTTTTCACATTGCCAGACACGGGGTGGCATGTGCAAACGACACGGCATTCTACCCCAGGAAAAGCAATGTGAAAGGAGGCGGTGTTTTGGACCCGTCCTGTCGAAAGCTGGTGCTATCATCAAACAGTTACTCTTTCCACCTATTTTCATCCACGGTTAAAAAGCACACCACACATAGGGTAAAGATGCAATGGCCGAAAGGGGTCTTTTCTGGGGATATTTCTGGATATATACAATATATGGAGATATATTGATGGATGCGATCTAGACATGTTTTCTCAACACTAGTAAACAGTAGCGCTAGCATCAAACATTTTACTCTTCCCACCCATTTTCAGCCACGTTTAAAAAGCACACAACTTGACATGTCAATGACTTTAACGACTTAAGCGACAATGACTAAAATGACTGTCTTATCCTTGTTTTATGTTTCAAAAAAAAAACATTTCACACAAACTTAGTGTTTAAAATGATGCTACGGCTACCGGGGTTACAGGAAGTGAACTCGCAATTTCTTTTTAATTTAAAATTATGAATTTGACGTTTTGGCTCAGCCTTTATCATTAAAACACATTCCAAACAACAACAAAATGTGGAATATACTTTCTTGCACATTTACATGATGAAGCCAACAGTTCATGTACAGCATTTAAATTAAGAACAAATTCCAAACTTACGTTAGGTAAGTTATACATGATTTATGTGAAATAAACACCATATTTCAAGAGACAGTTTGCATCTATATTTTTTTAAACCTTGTACGTACGACGCTACACCACGCCCCGCAAGCCAGGTTGGCAAAAAGTAGGCTCGTTCGAGATTCCAGTCCGCCTGTCTGCAACTGGCTGCATACGTCAACGAGAATTGCTGGTCACAGCAGGGGTGGGCATTAAATGAGGAAAATAAAGTCGAACACAAATTCTAACGAGACTGAGCTCGCGCCTCCCCGATCATCGTAGCAGATGACACACAAGTCATGTGTGGAGAGGGAGGGCGGGGGTTGTAGTCCTCTACAGTCTATGGTTGTAGTGGGGTGCACTGAGAGTTTAATTCAAGTCCAGTCTTTCTTATTGTTTAGATTAACATTGGAACAAAACGAGTTGCCCCAAAGTGCTCCACAACACAAACATGAAAACTAAGACAGCAAAACCATAAAACAAAGACCATAAGTAGGTATATGACACGAACAATGAAATAGAAATGGGATTAAAAATTAAATAAATAATGGGCCGGGCTTGACAGCGTCAGATAAACCATCAGAACAAGGTAAAAATAAAGAGAAGAGATATATCTTCAAATTGGAGTACAATAACGTACACTTTAGATGACAAGTCCAGTCGGGGAGCACCGGACAATGCACGTGCACAGACGTCAGTGAACTTTTAACCAACCATGGCAAAGTAGCGTCACAGAGGAGGCGTTAGCTAGCCACTTGCAGTTGTGTGGAGGCAACTGCAAAGGTCTGTACGATTTGTCTGTAAGCGTCATGCTCCCGCGAGTTTTCGGGTCATGTGTCATGGTCGCATTGTTGTGACAACTCGTGACAACCTCACACATTTCGGGCATGTCGGACACAATTTCTAACCACAATGCAACATTTTCAGCGTCAGGCTGCAAACGGATGCATCCGCATGCAAACGTCTAGCTCAAGTCAAATGCGGCCACTGTAATGCCCCGTGTCCACTAGCAAGCGAAGCGCATTCCGTCTCTCCGCATCCCCCCTCCCCTTTGGACGCTTGGGTGTGTGTAGTTCTGATCAGAGGGCGGGAAATATTTCTTTTATGTTATTTACACATGTGCAAAGACCAGAAATATGAATCTAATGTAAGGGTGCAGTCATACAAGCAGGGGTGAGAAAAACGACAATAATCAACCTATCGTCATTCATTTTGACAGTGAGTTGACCGTGAAATGTACTGCAATCACTGTCCTACGTCACGCCGACCTGTGTTGGACGCGTTCAGAGTTTGCAGTGCGGAGTTTGCTTCGCTTGCTAGTGGACACCCGGCGTAAGGTCCGAGGTGGGTTGAACTGGCGTGTCGGTTGGACACGCAAACCTGTCATGGTCACTGAAAAGTACAGGGCAGGCATCCCAATAATTTTGGTTGAAATTCTTACTAATTTCGGCAGTGTGAAAAGGCCTTTTGTACCCGCAGCGCCTTGAAATAACTTCTATTTAAATCTCAAGCTATTTAAGCTACATAAATTAATATTTTTATATTTATATTTGAAATTTCAGTGAATAGATGAGTAGCAGATCAGATTTCCCTTGTCCTTGTTTTGAGCCTCACCTGTTTCTCCAGAGTGTCGATGACGACCAGCTGTGCCCCACGTGTGATGCAGTCCGCCTTGGCGTCAATCCAGCCCTTGCGCTGCACGCGGGCTGGCGTGGGGAAGTAGTAACAGGTGTCTTTCTCCACCTCCCATTCCGGTGGACAGCGGTTGCAGCTGAGTTCTGCAGGACAAACTACAGGCTAGTCTGGTGTAGCAAGACAATACATTAACCTTATACATATTGAGACGACTGCACTCTGCAGGTCAAAGTAGCCCAGTGTAGCAAAGGAAACATGAACCTAAAACATTTACAGCTGTGCTCTACAGGTGAAACTACAGGCTAGTCAGGTGTAGCAATATGTGTAATTAATACATATACTTACTTATTACATAATACATAGACTTACTATTTAATTTACCTAACACAAGACTTCGTTAATTAACTGAACCCATGTCCATAGACAACTGCGCCCTGCAGGTCAAACTACAGGCTAGTCTGGCATTACAAAACTTGACAAACATAACACAAGACTTACTAATTTATTAACTTAACACATATCTACAGACAGCTGTGCTTTGCAGGGTAAAACTACAAGCTAGTATGGCGTAGAAAGACTTATACTGTATTAACGTAATTAATCTGAACAGAGGGTTAGGTCACACTGCAAACATTTACATTAACTTAATACACATCTATATAGCTGCGCTGCTAAAGCAAGAGAGGGTTCTGCAAGAGCATAGGCCTACATGTGTTTTATCAGCTGGTATTGCTTCCATTCACTTATGCTGTGGTCTAGTGATTAGGGAGTTGGTCTTGCGATCAGAGAGTTGCAGGTTTGAATCCTGCCCCAACCATGGCTGAAATGCCCTTAAGCTCACACTGTTCCAGGGACTGTAACTGAAACCCTGTATAATAACTGTAAGTTGCTCTGGATACGTGTGTAGCGGGTTGCTCTAGTACAGTAACTTAATTTTGTTGAAACTCATGTACACATGATACACCACACACATTATAAATAAATAATTCATAAGGAGCATTTGTTAAAGCCAAATAATCTATTTAGTTTATTAACATTTCAGTCAAGATTTTAAAAGAAACACATTCTACAAGGTAAAATATATAGTTAAAAAAATGGTCATATGCCACTGTTTTCTGTTTTGTGTCTACGGTATTTGTACTTACCTGCATGGTGTGTGCCAATTGCTAAATGGCCTGGCATGTCTAAGCCAGACGGGGGCGCTGTAGGTGATGGGATTTGAACGTGGCCAAAGGCTGAACTGCAGAATAAATGATGCAGAAACGCCTTCGCCACGTATGTCTGATGTATGTCTGCTAAAATCCCAGGTACTTAGCCCTGGCCATTGAGAGTGAATGGAGTAAAGACGGATTCGCGCGCTTTTGTAACAAAAGAAATGTGCAAGGATGTGTTTGTCTAAGTTGCTTTAATACTGAAGCAGAGAAACATTATGACAGACTGTTGTAACAGTAAATGTGTACTGAGGTTCATAGTGTTAATGTGGTGACAGAAAACCAACACGTTTGTTTTCTGAGTAGGAGTAATAAGTCAAAGTGAGGACACTTAGCACGAGTTCGTTGGCTCACGAATGTGATATGTGACGCTGTCTTTTGTAACTTCGCAAAATGACTGTTTGTATGATATTTTTGTTCAGAAGAGTATTTTGGTAAAAATGTGTAAATGTTAACAGGCTATCAAGGTCTTGGTGTCATGTTGAGTGCATTTGCACCTATATTTTGTTAAGGACATTTATTTGTATCTATGCAATGTTATATGAATGAGTATGCACCAGTACAATGTTAAGAGAGTGTATTTGTATTGGTGTAATGTCAACTGAGTGTATTGGTACTGTGTTAAGTCAATGCATGACCATAGCTGATATGTATAGTGAATGAGTTCCAATGGTCAATGGTTTTGAAATGAGTTGCTATAAGAAAGTCAGATGTATTATGGACTTTATTGCTGATTTATGTTCTTATTTATGTTTAATTGCTTCAGCAGAATAAATGATGCAGAAACGCCTTCGCCACGTATGTCTGATGTGCTGTGTTTAATCCCATCACAGGGGTAAATGCTACAGGTCCACACCCACTCCGGGGTGTGGTGGTAACACGTGCAGCAGCTAATAAGGGCTCATTCACACCAAACACTCTGCGTATTCAGCGCATGTCCGTATTCGTTTAGAATGCATGTTAACAAATTAGACTGTTCACACCGCAGGTGTGATCTGCGTGTATTCTGTCCGTATACAAACATATTGTATATGGATACGTGCTGTACACGCTGAAGTCGGTGTGAATGAGCCCTAATTGAAATGTAATAATGCTGGGTGGGGTGGTTTGTCTTGTTTGCAACATGACCAACAATTATCTCACCCAGTTGGCTCACGCGCAGAGCTTGCTCCTTCTGCTGCTCTTCCAGGGTTTTGATTTGTGACAGCATGCGGTCCTGCTGGGCCTTTTCCCTGTTCATCTGTGCCTGGAGGATGCTCCTGTCCCCCCGCGCTTGGTTGTAGTCCTGCTGGAGAGAGTTCTTCGCAGCCACTAGGCGGCCGTGTTCAGCTCGCAGCAGCTCAAGCTCCTTGCTCAGTCCTGTTGCGTTCAGAGATAGAGATATGTGGCCTTCACCTGTGTCCTTTACTGGTAAGGAGACAAACAGAGACATGAGTGGCCTTCAAATATGTTGTTTACTGGTAAGGAGAGATACAGACAGACAAGTGGTGCTCATTAATGTCCTTTACTGGTAAGGAGAGAAACAGAACAGGTGAATGGCCTTTACATATGTCCTTTACTCCTGAGGAGACAAACAATAAGATGGGTGGCCCTCATGTGAGGACAAAGACAGATGTGGCCTTCACAACGGTCCTTTCTTGGTAAGGACGCAAACAAAGAGACAAGTGGCCTTTACATATGTCCTTAACTGGTAAGGACACAAACAGAGACATGAGTGTCCCTCAAATATGTAATTTACCAGCGAGGAGACAAACAGAGAGATGAGTGGCCTTTGCGTGCTGTGTGTCCTTTACTGGTAAGAAGACAACCAGAAGGGAAGCATCTGTCAGACTGTCAGACTGCCAGACTAGTGTTGCCACCTGTCCCAGCTTTACCTGATTGTCCCTGTTTTTAATGGTCTGTCCCTGGGGGAAAAATATTCTCCCAGGACACTGACACCTGGGTCGCTGCTTACAAAAAAAAAAAAAAGGTTGATTGGGTTGCCGAAATGTCCCGTGTTTTTGTCAGACATAGGTGGCAACCCTATGCTAGACTGTTCTAAACTATAGCTGTGTGTTGAGGATGGTCTTGCACACTTACTGATGACAGCCATGCCTATGACAGCTATCAGGAGAGCAGCGCAGAGCAGCCCCAGAATCCCTGTGGCCAGACGATATCGCCCCGAGGGTTCATAATCTCGCACTGTAAACAAAGACACTGGGAGAGGAGAGATAATTAATAATAATAATACAATAATTAATCATTAATAATAATAACCAATAGTGGCACACACAGCCCACACAATGTAACTATCTGATAGTGACTGAGGCAGACATAAGACATGATCCAAATAATGTAACTATCTGATAATGACTGAGATGCACATAAGATAACATGAGCTCACAGAATTCCGTGAAATGGCCATGGCCCCCTTAACTTAAAATCTGTGGTGGCATCACGGAATTGCCATGGAACATTGATACCAATGTTAGGTCAGTGTCAGGCTGAATAGGCCACATATAAACTCAATCAAGCTGAATATAACAGGCCTATTAGCATAGCTACATTTCCTCCTGTTAGCACGCTCGTCTAACTGCAGCATACCTCTTAGCATACTTGCCTTTCTGTGTGTCATCCATGGTTTCATCTTCATCATAGTAGTCTGGCTCCTGCCGGCTCGACTGTCTTGGAATCACCATTGGGAAGATTCTGTCTGTGGGCTCCTTTCATTAACTTATCCCATCTGGCAGACACGCTGTTCTTTTGTGCTAGTCATGTCCCATAAAGTACACACACAAACCCACGCAGAGAGAGAGAGAGAAAGAGAGGGAGAGATGAGTATACCAGCATTTCCTCAGAATAAGCAGTTCTAAGATGTTTCATATATCATACCAGAAAACAGTTGTTTTGGACAAATCTGGTTTCTCTCCAGCTGGTCTTATTGCTTTTAGATGCTCCAGATATTTCATACAATCAGACTTTAGGCGATTTGTCTGCTTACAGTCAACAGACACAAATTATTCTCTCTCACATTTCTCTGTGCACAGTAGCGACCCTTGCCCTTTAATCGATAACAGCTTACATAGGGCAGTTGAGTCAGACAGTTTACCCAAAATGCGTGACCATTTATAGGTAATGGAAACAGTCACAACAGCCACACTGAGAAAGGTCTATTGAGTTCAACCTAAAATAGGTTACAGTAAAATAATGAAAAAATGAAATAAAAAAATAATAAATGAAACATTTCAGCTATAGAAAGTATATATTCCATTAGTATGCCTTAGACAGACAATCCCATTTAGTTCGTTTCATAGTATTAAACATGTACCAAAATTAATTTCTCTATCTCATGAAGTTTGCTGAAACAAGTCTTGACTTGACTTGTTCAATAGCCAATGCCATTGGTTATCTCTGCATACAGGTTAGAAGCAGAATTGTCTCTCATAGAGAACCACAGAGAGATGGTCTGCTCCTCCAACCTTACTTAGTGGGGTTATAGCAAAGCAAATTCAGAAGTGCCTTTCACCCTGTTGCAAGTTGAAGAACCACTGAAAAGATTTTGGAAACATTACAGTATGTTAAGGTTGAAAAAACTACTTAGTGTTGCTTTTGTTCACAGAATTAGTAACACTCACCCTGCTGTAACCCTTCTTTTAAATTCCCTTTTTGAGTGTCTTATGTGTTTGTTCATCTTTCTGCTACTACAGCTTTCATGTTTTAATGTACTTATTTTCTACTTCTGGCTTCTACGTTTGTAATGTATTTACGATGTTATGTATTTATGTCCACTGCTGATGAGCTTTTTTCTACTGACTTCAAAACAGATTGTCCCTGGAGGATAATAAAGAGACCTTGACCTTGAGACAACACACCACACAAAGGTGACTTTGGAAAGAGAGGCTGCATGCCTGCTAAGGACAGGTGGATGCTGCCTGCTAAGGACAGGTGGAGGATGGGTAATGACGAGACTGTCATTACCGAGAGGACAGAAGGTCATGGCGACAAAGGACTGCAAACTGTAACCTTAGTGGATGGATAGACAACAACAAAAAATGATGTACAATATTGTAAAAATGTGAGGATGATGAAAGGTTAATGGGGGAGGGGGGGGGGGGGGGCAGAGAGGGCAAAGAAGTTAAAACATTGCTCATTAGCTACAGAGAGGATAATGAGGTCGCTCAGGACGATGGCTGCTAATAGTCGTGACTGTTATGAGTGAGTATGCATGATCTGATATCACCAAGTAGGCCTAATTAACAGTCCAGGATCAATGTGAAAGTTGTTCGTCCAGGATCAAAGTTTCATTTCATATCAGCAAACGTTACAAGGTCAAGCTGACCGCCGAAAAGTGCACAAGCTGCCAGAGGAGGTCGACGACCGTTGGGACTTTGCCCTTCTTTTCCAAAGAAACAGGTAACACTATTTACGAAATGTTGGGTGGCATTCTGTTGCAGTTTTCCAACCGAACTGTTCTGTTTTGATTGCGTTTGGTGCTAGATACTTTTGGGGCGAGGGAGAGTTTTTATTAGGATCAGTCAGCGGTGCTACGGCACATAGGATAACGTTAGTATTTGCTCATGATGCGATGCTTATGATGCCCTTGTGTATGAAATGAAAGGTCTGCGAATAAACATTTCAAACAGGTTTTTAAGAACCAGCCTGCTACGTGTAGGCGTTAGCACTGGGTGTAATCGCTAACCACCAGTTACAATGTATACTGTATTACAAAAAAATGTGTTTAAACGGTAGTGTTTAGTCATATTTCCGAAGAGGAGTCAATGTACCTAATTATGTTAACGGTTTGTAGGAAAATGGGTTAATGTAATAGTTGACATTACAAGCTAACTCCTCAATAACTTGGCTAATTCAACTCTTTTTTTGACTGACGACGATGCCCGCAGGATATTCCAGCACTAGCCCCACACTTTCTCTGTGCTATCGACATTTTACTCCGGGAGCACCATAGTATCATTTCAGGACTGATGCAGCATCTCATTCATCCTGGACCGTTGTTGCTTATTTTTAGTCCAGGACAGTCATGATGCGCAGCAATCCAGGACCATCGTAGCATTACATTTGTCCTGGACTGTTGTTTATCATTAACCGAGTACAATCAGCCTTACAGTTATGATTTACTTTACTGAGTGTTTTACTAGGATCATCAGAGAATATTATGTATCCTGAACTCCTGAATTGTCATGGTCAAGGATCTTCCTGAAATTTAGTTGTTCCTGAACTGTTACTAAGTTACTTACTAAGTATATTATCCAAACAGTTGTGATGATGTTTGCTCCAATTTTGGTCACTTGGATGTATTTGTCTTTTCAGAGTTGCTCAACTATAGAAGATGCCAGGTGAGTGTGACAGTGTGTGTATTGAAAAGTTTCAGTGTTTCACAAACTATAATACCAAGTGTGTTTCTCATAATACCTATAGCCTCCTCCCGTTTTCTTAGATTACCTCGTTGGAGTGTGTGGCATCCACAGTATTTGTGTCCATACTGAAGTCCATATTTGAAGATTCTTACATTCCTGATGATGTTCCAACTCATTTTCTTTTGATTAACAGTGTCTTATGTCAGTATACTGACTTCAAAACAGATTGTCCCTGGAGGATAATAAAGAGACCTTGACCTTGAGACAACACACCACACAAAGGTGACTTTGGAAAGAGAGGCTGCCTGCTAAGGACAGGTGGATGCTGCCTGCTAAGGACAGGTGGATGCTGCCTGCTAAGGACAGGTGGAGGATGGGTAATGACGAGACTGTTATTACCGAGAGGACAGAAGGTCATGGCGACAAAGGACTGCAAACTGTAACCTTAGTGGATGGATAGACAACAACAAAAAATGATGTACATAAATATTGTAAAAATGTGAGGATGATGAAAGGTTAATGACTGGGGATGGCAAAGAAGTTAAAACATTGCTCATTAGCTACAGAGAGGATAATGAGGTCGCTCAGGACGATGGCTGCTAATAGTCGTGGCTGTTATGAGTGAGTATGCACCTTCCTCCAGGTGCTGTGCAGACAGTGAGGCAATTTGAGCCAGCAAGAACATTGCCTGGAGGCACTTGAGGAGCTATTGCGCTGCTGACAGCTGCCCTCTGCTGGTTGCTTAGACAAAATGCACCTCTAAGAGCAGTGTGAAAGTATGCACATCTCAAGTAGCAGGTCTGACCTCTACTGGCCAAAATATGTAGTGCAGTTTGTTCAGTCCTCTGTCACCACCCTGTAAGTATAGAGGGACGCATGCTAAAGGACAGTCTACTTCACAATAACAGTCATGACGGATCACAGCTCAATAAGGGCTAAATCAGTTCCAGATCAAATGCAGATTAGGTTCAGATCAGATCCAAATCCTGTCCAGATCATATCCAGACTCCAAATCAGAGCTATATTACCTCTCAACTGTCAGTCAAGCTGACAATTGTCAATCAAGTAGTTCAGTGGTCCCATGTGTAAGAGATGCCAGCTAGCACAGCTCAGCGTAGAATGTCAGTAAAACCTCCCTTCTGACACCTCAAAAACATGCGCTGCTGCCTGAGCTAAAAGGCAGCTTTTAGCTCACTTGGTAGCGTGTCTGTCTCCCATACGGAGTTGCTGTGAGGTCAGTGGTTCAAGACTGGGTCTGGACGGCACAGAAAGACCTCGGTTAGACCTGCAGTCCTCCTTATACCCACAATGCATCTGACTCTAGTTCACATCTGGGTCAGCCCTAGGCCGGGGTTGGGCCAGCGTCAATCATAGAGACTCAGCTTGTGGTATTTCCTGAGGGGCTCTAATGCCTCAGAGGGGCTGAAATAAAAGGAAGTTTGTGTCAGGTTAATAATGAATACCGTACGCGCGGCTTGAAAGCTAAGCTGCTATTCTTGTGAGGCGCTACTCAGGGCAGCCAATTAACATTTAAGTCGACTGATGTATGTGAAGAAGACAGCTTGGATCATGCAGACTCGCAGACACACTTAGACAAACACACACCTAAATACACCCACACACACACACACAGACACACACACCACACACACACACACACACACAAACAACACAGCCTTTTCTTTTTCATGATCCGCATGAAACAAGAGTAGAGTTTTGCACTGAGTGTGCGAAGGATGTCCAAGTTGAAGTGCACATTCAGACATTTGAAAAGGATTTTCCCTCAGACAGTGGACAACAATCTCTCCACCAGCTCCACCTAATCCTGACTGAAACACAACACACTGCTGCAATCCGGAAGCCCCTCTAAGCCTAGAGGTCTATTAAACTCAAACACAACTATTGTCACAAAGCACAGCATTCTCAGTTACACTGAGCTGAAGATCAAAGTGTCCCATTCTCAGTAGGGGAGTGTGTGTGTGTGTGTGCTCCTTGAGGACAGATGGCACCAAGCCATGCCATTGTGGTGTGTGTGCCTGTGTGTGTGTGTGTGCTTGGGTCTACACTTCAGTGAGGCTCAGGACAGCCTGAGGGATGGAACACCGGCAGTACAGTCGCTTGTCATTTCAGCGTCACTGGCCGTGAGCCGGACAAATGGTCCAAAACACATCTTACAGCACACTGCAGTCCCTCCAGCACTTCCTGGTGTTTTAAAACACATTGTACAGCCCACTGCAGCCCCTCCAATATTTCCTAATGTCCTAAGACTTACACCACCCTGTCATCTCTCTAATACCTCCTTATGTTCAAGACACATCTGACAGCATCTACAGTTTCTCGTATTAGTTAATGCCCTGTGAGCCGGTTTAGGTGAAAAAAATGCTTTAGTGCTCCTGTTACAGGCTGTTCTAGTTTGGTTGAGGAGATGGAGCAGGGAGAATCACAGGTTCTCGGCTATGCTAGTCACAGGCTACAATCATCCAAAGCCCATTCGGTCATAGCACATCAAACAGAAGATTTAAACATTCTAACAAAACACAAATACAAACACACAAAAACAAACACAAATACTCACCCATATATTTAGTTAGGTGAATGTGTGCTGCAATGAGACTCCTCTGGTAATCACAACTGTGGGATGGCTTTTTTTATTTAACAAACTTACGTCACTTTGTTTGCCTTTTTCTTATTCGCTCATTTTTCGCTCTACTTTCTTTCATTGACTAATGGAGGCAATCGGGGTAGAAAAGCAAGTACTAAATGATTTCTTGCAGAATGAGACCTTTAAAACGCATTTCAAAGTGCACTATACTGCCCTACAAAGCCAAAAGGCAGTAACTGAACTGAATTTGTCCAATTGAGTTTAGACTGGAAATTGACACTACCTTTGTCTTGTGACTAAATCTCTTGCTTCTTTCTATTAAAGGAGAACTTCGGTGTAAAATGAAAATTGGCATGTTAAAACATCATACCGAGTTGGTATGTTTGCTGAGGAGCAAAATTGAGTTAGCCTGTTGCATTCAGAACTTAACTATTTTTTACCGTTTGTCCCAGAAGGCTAACAATGGAAGTGGTAGGTGCCCTCAGACGAAGCATGAAGATTACGCTATTATTAAACCATTAAAACAGCTTGAATAAACTCCACACTCCATCGGTAGCAGAAGTTCTCCTTTAAGGAAGTACACTAAAGCATCACCACTATTATACCTACAACATGTTTGACTGGGCAGTGTGACAATGTTAAAGGCATTGAGAGTACAAGAGTACACTGTATGTGTTGCACACAACAAAACTGTTTCCATTTTTAATTTTCACATTAATGTGAAGACCAATATGTTTGCTTCTCTGAGTCTTTTATGTGTTTTCACAGTGCTCAGGCCCTCAGGCAACAGATGAAGTACTGTAGCTGGCACTTAGAGCCTGCAGTAAAAAGGAGAATACAGGAAAGCTTCTTAGATGATGCTGTGTCAGATTATAGCCAGATCATAAAACACTCACAATCAGATGAAAGTGATTCCCATTTGTGGGAGTCATTGTGATCACACAGCACACTCATCAAAATTCAACCTTTGCATTTAACCCGTCACACACGTGACCAAGGGGCAGCCATGACAACGGTGCCTGAGAAGCAGTGGCAACACCTCAGAGGCACTTCTGGCAGTTGATGGACCTCCAACCTGCAATCCTCAGTCCACAGATTTGTTACCTTATCTGAGAGATTCGAACCTGCGACCCTTCAGTTACAAGTTTGTTACCTTAACCACCAGGCCACCATAGCCCCCTTAATGTAGGTTAGGGCTAGATTAGAGCTGCATCAGGGCCAAATTAACACCAGACCAGGGACACGTCAGGGCCAGATGAAGGAACCATCACACACACACACACACACACACACACACACCAGAGACAGATGAAAGCTGTGTGTGTGGTCGCAGGAACATGCTAATCATTGTAGAAGCAGTGCTGGGGAAGAACAAAGAGATACCCAGCAGCAGACAGCGAGAGAGAGAGAGGGCCGCCTGCGCTTGATGGCATCTCCACAGCCACAGTGGAGCATCAGGGCTTTAAACACACACACACACATACACATATTCACATACCCACACACACACACACACACGTACATATACTGTACACACACACACACACACACACACGTACACATACTGTACACACACACATACACACACACACACACACTCACACGTACACATACACATACACACAGACACACACGCACGCACACACACACACCCAAAACACACCTTCTCTTCAAATCTCCACCGTACCTCCTCTCACAGGGCTGCCACCACCACTGCCGCCGCCCCTGACAGACTGAATTACAGTTTTTCTCAATTGTTTAAACACATTTCCTGAAAGCATGCCTCATACTCTCAGAACTCTACACACAAATCAAAAAAACACACACACAATGGGCAAAACCACTCACTTCTCCTGCAAAATGAAACTGTGCATTCAAAACAATGTTATTTCTTCTCAAAATGCTATTTTGTTGTCAAATGACAAACACAAACCATCATATGAATAGACATTTATAACAACCAGTTGAACCCTGATGTGCTTAATGTAAAACACTATGATAAATGGAAAACACTTCTTCTCCATTCATCATAATGATTAAGGCCTTTTTTTTTGTTCAGTGTTACATTTGCTACAGACAGTACATACATAAGTGTGCTATATTTTAGAATATTGTTTTTATACTCAGAACGCACATATACATTGTTACAAATATATTTTATTTTTCCCACAAAAACAGTGTACACACTGTGCATCCCAATCAACACAAAGCTGCACCTACAGTGGTCTATATACAATAGAACAGAAGAATTTACTGTAGCCTATACAGTTACAAAAAAAAATTACGCTGCATCCTTTCTTCTGTTTTTGTGTGGCCACAGCACCTCATCCACATCACATGCAATGTTTTTCCTGGCCTAGCAGCGAATCCATCCATGAAAAGCATCAACTGCTATATTTCCACATGCGTCTTCCATAGTTTAGAGAAAGGGTACACGCATTTGTGGATTTTGGTCATACACTTTCATCTCCAGTCAAAAAAAAATCCTCAATTATGTTGAGGATTGTAGAATATGGAGAGAGATACGTAAACAACTAAACAACTACTGTAAAATAATTTCGTTGACCAAATGGTCAACCAAAAGGGCTCCGATCTCATCAGAGATTACGGTCCTTTCTCGTCCTCGTCCGTTTCCTCCCCGTCCTCCTCCTCTTACTCTCACTCCTCTAGCTGTGGCTCTGCCTCTTCCAAAGCTCTGATAGCTAATTGTAAAGCTGTGTGACAGGTGTTTGCCGATGTGATGAGTCAGTGTACATAATAGGGCAATTGACTTTAGAATTTTGAATCACTGTGTGTTCCTTGTGAAAACAAGAGATTTCTGTCATGAAAATTGTGCCAAATGCAGAGAATTTTCTATAGTGTTTTGAAAAAAGTGTGTTTTAGAACTGCAATGTCAGTGCAAAGCAGTAATTGTGTTCGTAGTTTAGCAGAATCGGTTAATGGGGTTGGTGCATGAGTTACATGTTGTGGTCATTGTGTCTGAAGTACAAGGAATTGTGTGTAAACAATTGAGAAAAACTGAAATAATACGAGGCATTCATTTGAGGTGCGGGTGTCTGGGTGCCATTATACTTTCAGAGACTGGCTGCGGCTGTGTGGAATGCAGAATGCGTTTCCTCCTTTCTATATGGATAATAATGAGTGTGTCACATGCAAAGGCACACACACACAGTCTCTCTCTCTCTCTCTCACTCTCTCTCTCTGTGTCTCTGTCTCTCTCTCTATATATATATCTCTGTCTCTCTGTCTCTATCTCTGTCTGTCTGTCTGTCTCTATCTATCTTTGTCTCTGTCTCTGTCTCTCTCTCTCTCTCTCTCTCTATCTACCTATTTCTGTCTATCTGTCTCTGTCTCTCTCTCTCTCTATCTTTGTCTCTGTCTGTCTGTCTCTCTCACCCTCTCTGTCTTTCTCTAATTCTCTCTCTCTCTCTCTTTTGCTCTCTCCTTCTTCCTCTTTGTCTTTCTCTAATCCTCTCTCTCTCTCTGCATGTCTCCAGGACAAGAGGAGAGGAAGTCTTGGAGTGAAGAGTGTGTTAAAATTTCATGCTACTGCTGTGTTTTGAGTAATGAACTTTCAGTGTGTGTGTGTGTGGGTGCATGTATGCACATGTATGTATGCATTTGTATGAAGATGTGAGTGAGCACATAGGCAGGAAACAACATGTATGTACAAGTGTGTGTGTGTGTGTGTGTGTGTGTGTGTGTGTGTGTGTGTGTGTGTGTGTGTGTGAGTATGAACATGTGTATATGTGCATATATGTGCATACTGTAAGTGTGACTGCACATGTGTGCCTGTGTGTGCATGCGTGTGTGTGTGTGTGTGTGTGTGTGTGTGTGTGTGTGTGTGTGTGAGTGTGTGTCTGTGTGCATACATTTGCCTGTCATCCCCACTTTTCTCTCCATGGAAGTAATGAGTCTCAAGTGGAACAGAGTGTGACAGTATATGTGTTTCTGTCTTTCTCTCTCTGCCCCCCCCCCCCCCTCTCTCTAGCTCTCTCTCTCTCTCTAGCTCCCCCCCCCTCTCTCTCTCAAATTCAAATTCAAAGGGGTGCTTTATTAGCATGACTGAGCACGTACAGTGTTGCCCAAAGCCAGTGTAACACAGTAACACAATAACACAATACCATAACAAGCACAAATAACAGATATGGTGATGTGTGTGTGTGTTTCTTTCTGTCTTCGTTGGTGTGTGTGTATGTATATACAGTATATGTGTGTGTGTGTGTGTGTGTGTGTGTGTGTGTTTAAAGCCCTGACGCTCCACTGTGGCTGTGGAGATGCCATCAAGCGCAGGCGGCCCTCTCTCTCTCTCGCTGTCTGCTGCAGGGTATCTCTTTGTTCTTCCCCAGCACTGCTTCTACAATGATTAGCATGTTCCTGCGACCACACACACAGATTACCACACAGCCAACCAACACTACGCCTCTGTCAGCTCTCTCTCTCTCTCACTCTTTCTCTCTCTATCTTTCTCTCTCTCTCTCTAGCTCTCTCTCTCTCTCACTCTCTTTCTCTCTCTACCTTTCTCTCTCCCTAGCTCTCTCTCTCTCTCTTTCTCTCTCTAGCTCTCTCTCTTTCTCTCGCTAGCTCTCTCTCTGCATTTGCATCCCTTTTTATGTTTCTCTCTCTCTACCTCTCTCTCTCTTTCTCTCTCTCTTTCTTTCTTTCTCTCTTTCTCTCTCTAGCTCTCTCTCTGTGCTTTTGCATTCCTCTTTATCTTTCTCTCTCTCTAGCTCTCTCTCTCTCTCTCTCTCTCTCTCTCTCTCTCTCTCTCTCTCTGATGAGATTTCCCAGGAACAGCTGCCATTCTGGGCATAACTTCTCTTCATCATGTCACTCCTGCAGCCTTACTCCTCTGTCAGCTTCCTCTGTCACTTCTGAGACATTTCACACAGCCTCACAAACACACAGTGACACAGTGTCACACACATCCACATACACACACAGGCGCACACAACATCCAAATACACACACAGACGCACACACACACACATACACTCCGCAACACACAGTCCCACACACACAATATGATACACACAGTCTTGCACACAGCGAGAGATACACACACAGTCTCACAAAACAGTCACTGACACACACAATCTTACACATATATTCAGTGATACACAGTCTCACCCACTCTCAGTGACACACACAATCTTACACACTGTCAGAGTACACACAGTCTCACACACGCCCAGTGATACACACAGTCCCACACACATTCATTGACAAAAACACAGCACACAGTCTCTCTCTCTCTCTCTCTCTCTCTCTCTCTCTCTCTCTCTCTCTCTCTCTCTCTCTCTCTCTCTTTCTTTCTCTCTCTCTCTCTCTCTCTCTTTCTCTCTCTCTCTCACACACACACACACACACACACACATGCAGTTTGACAGATGCCTTTATATGGAAAAAGATACACTCAGTCACCACGAACATGTGATGCACCCCTCAACTATGTCTCCAAATGTAACATGTTTTCTGTGAAAGATTTCTTAACATTTTCTTTGCAGCTGTTGTTTCATATGATTACATAATGATTAATATTAGCTGTGAAGATGACAGCCATCTTAGTGGCATACAATTGGCATACCTGTTCATTTTCGACAAGCAAACACACACACGCACACACACGCGCGCACACACACACACACACACACACACACACACACACACACACACACACACACACACACACACACACACACACACACACACACACACACACACAGGTGTTTCAAATCCATGTCCATCACCTTTATACAGCTGCATCTGCTTTTAGCATGATACCTGTGTCTCTGTCACACACAAACATCTGTGTGTACTATACAACGTACACACCCGTGTCTCAGATATACAGTATATAGCTGTGTGCTACTCACACCTGTAACAACCTGTGTTGTTTTATTTTTTTCTTCTATCTTGCTGTGCTTCAACCACACCTAGTATGTCGAATGGTGGTAATGACTCACTGCTTTGAGGCTCTGCACAGATCACATGCCAGCAATGCCAGCTATTAAAAACATTTACTTTTAATCTGAAACCCCCACTTTTCTTCCTTTTACGTTTTGTATAAAGTTCATCAGTATAGTACAAGTATTCTGTTTTCCGCAAGTGAAATTCCACTGTAGCATGTGTGTCTGATCTACCTGTCCTTATGCTGTGATCTCCATACACACCTGTGTGTCTGATCGTCTTGTCTGCCAGCTGTGATGTCCATACACACCTGTTTGTCTGATCTGAATAAACCAGCAAACCAGGATGAGGGTGAGGGTTCATAGGATGAGAAGAAAAGAAAAAGAAAGAAATATCAAAAAGAAAAAAAGAGATATATAATGTGTGAGAAAAAGGAGAAGAAGCAAAAGGAAAAGAAGAAGAAGAGCAACAAAAAGAAATGGAAATATAGCTGCAAGCAGCGATGGGGGGGCCAAGCATTGGGGGGCCCATAACTTAACCTGTACAATTTTTCCTATAGCAAGTGCCTCTATCAAGTTTAGTTGGCATACATGACATCTTCCCTGTGATATGACCTCACTTCCTGTTTGGTGACTTTGCCATGAATAGGCTATGATGTGCAAACACTTTCAGTGATAGCACATCTGGTACATGTAGTTTATTGGCGTTGGTCTGGAGGTCATTTGTGGCAAGTTTTTAAACGATTGACCAAAACATGTGGCCTATGGAAATGTTGTTTTATTTTCAAACTATTTAATAGCCCTGCTACGATAATCAGGTTGTTGTGATAATTTTTTATGTTCACCAAGACAAAGGTGTTTCTGAACATTACAATCCTTCATTTCAGTTCATTTGATTTACCGTAAGGTTAATGATACACTGGGCATTTTTATCATCAGCATGAAACTTTTTGTGATTACCCAATTAGAACATTATGAGCCTATTATGTTTTGTCTGGTAACACTGCTTTAAAAGTTGTCTATTGTATCATCTCCTTAACACTTAACGAATAATGGACGATGAGGTGACCGGTTCCATGGAAATAATGGCGAAGTGGAGGCAAAGAACTCTGGGACGTGGAGAGGAGTTCCCTCTGCTGAGTCATTATTTCCACGGTCACCTCGAAGGCCGTTATCCTGTTTATCTGCCATTTGCATCCAGGAAATATTTTAATCCACAATTCCCTTTTTATTTAAAATAAAACATGTATAAACCATTGATTTGCTCCCTCATAGCATCCGTTTGAAAGAAATAGAGCTGTGAATAGATTTAACCGTTAATTTGGCTACTAGAGTTCTAGAGATCCTCTCCTAGTTCCGCCACTTGCTTTTGCGTATGTGTGTATGTATGTTTGCAAGCGTGTGTGTCTTCTTCCATGGTGTGTTTGTGCGTGTGTGTGTGTGTGTGTGTGTGTGTGTAAGCATGTGTGTGTTCCTCTGCCCCTTTTGTGTGTGTATTTGAATTGAAAGCAGATGGGCGCTGAGTGGCTTCAATAATTTGGCTCTTCCAGGATTTGACAATTAGTTGCCGTAATTGAAGTTTAAGGACTCAAATGAGTCATGAATGTTTTTTTCTTTCTTTGCCAAAAGAGCTGTGGTGGGTCCACATGACTAAACCACTGTGTACTTAGCAACACACACAACCCCTGTAACTACCAAAACACATTGCACTCTCAGCAACCAGTCATCACTCTTTTCCCCCTTTCTTTTGACACTGTTTCTCATATTTGGTTGAAAACAATTATTTGTTAATGTTACTGTAAAATGTACATAAGAGATACATGAAAGAGCATGTTAATGTGCAAACAGTAGTTCCTGTGATTGGTTATCAGCGGTAAGTGCACATCATCAATAGATGTGGGTGTCACTGAATGATTAAAAATAGGTTATCATGTTCATTTTATGTTTGCCCAGTTCCCCCAATTTAATAAGGAAAAGTAATAGAAAATGGAGCAAAAAAAGTACTCAAAAAGTACAAATTTTTGAAATGTTAAACATCAAATGGGGTTACATTGACCTCAATAATAACAGGAAGACTAAGAAGAGCACTCATGAAACATGGAATTATTTTGCCAAGGTCTGTAAATTGGGCTTTTAGCAGTCTGCTTTAAGGCGAGCCCAGTTACAGGGATCCTACTGGTTGTGGTACACCAACGTCATCCTTAGCTTTGTCATATTTCTTTGGGATAGTCCAGGTACAGGGTTAGTTATTTTGGCAATAAAGACCACAAGCCAGATACGGTGTTTTTGTGTATTTTGCAGTTATGCTTTGCTGTCCTTCAGTTTATGAAAGACGAAAACAACCAACCGTTTTAATTCAGTTTGAGGTCAAATTGACCCCAAGAAACACGGATGAGTACAAATTGCGTACAGGACATAGAAAATAGATTATCATTTTCATTTTATGTTTACCCAGTCCCCCATTGAAATAGGAAAAGTAATCAAAAATGGAGCCAAAAAAATATGTACTTTGTGCATTTTTGAGATGTTCAACATTAATTGGGTCAAATTGACCTCAACAATAATAGGAGGGCTAAGAAGAACACTCATGAAACATGGAATTATTTTGCCGAGGTCTGTAAATAGGGCTTTTAGCAGTCTGCTTTCAGGTGAGCCTAGTGACAGGGCTTCTATTGGCTGTGGCACATTGACGTCATCCTTAGCTTTGACATATTTCTTTGGGATAGTCCAGGGACAGGGTTAGTTAGACCACAAGCCGGATACAGTGTTTCTGTGTATTTTGCAATTATGCTTTGTTGTCTTTGAATTTTCGAAAGATGAATTTTTACATATACAACTATTCAAAGTAAAACCAGGTAAGTGAAAGATATTTCTTTCATTTATCAAAAACTTAGCC
The DNA here is from genome assembly GCA_027475355.1 of Coilia nasus. Lineage (NCBI taxonomy): Eukaryota > Metazoa > Chordata > Actinopteri > Clupeiformes > Engraulidae > Coilia > Coilia nasus. Next base: position 18,090,166 of record CM050217.1, read on the forward strand.
TGTCTTTATGAAAAAAAAAACATACGTAGAATAACACACTTTAACACACTTATGCTCCACTGAGAGATATTGTTGCTAAAGAGAGTCTGCGTCATTATCGTTAACTTCATCAACAACCTCATTGTGCATTTGTTTAGGAGCACTGCACTGATCAGAAGTAGTGAAGAGTAACCAATCTATTAGTGATTATCACTTTCAAGAGCATACATTTCACAACTACTTCACAACAAAAAGGCACTTTTTTTTTTTTGCTTAGAATGTATTACTTCAAGAATGTACTGTGTGTAGTGGTGACGGCTGATGTTTAAACAATTGGGTTTACTTAGACAGTTCATAGCAATTGAGTAATTAATGGAATTGATGATCATCAATGTTTTACCCATTCAAACCTATTTAAAGTATGCTTTATGAAAAAATGCATCAATAGGTGGTAATAAAGTTTCAGTTGGTAGTGTGTAAACACTTTTAACACATTTATTGACTTTGCAGTTCTGCTTCACAGTTTTGGGTTTTGTCTCTGACCATAGCTCACATAGACTGGACTGAAGACAACACCTGGACTAAGGTGAATATTATTCTCATATTTCTTCACCTGCTTCACCTGGGTTAGTATTTCATGTGGATTATGAACCTACAGATAGCAGCTTGTGTGTTCTTGATGATAATTAATTGAGAAAATGTGAACTTACTCACCCTCCCAAAATTCTGCATGCTGAGAATGGACTTAATTGTGTGTGTGTGTGTGTGTGTGTGTGTGTGTGTGTGTGTGTGTGTGTGTGTGTGTGTGTGTGTGTGTGTGTGTGTGTGTGTGTGTGCAGTAATATGGCATATGAAAATAATTGCAAATGTGTAAATTGCAAACAGCGTTCACAGTTTTGCCTTTAATTCACTTTCTATAGTGGGAGAGAATGCTCTGAATCAGAATTATAGGTTAAACTTTGACAAAAGATGATACGTTTTTTTTTATGTAAGGCTGTCATCTATTTTGATGTCAAAATCAAAATAAAATAGAATTGCTTAATCTCACCAGTTAAACATTTAGATTAAGCAATTCAATGTGACAGATTTCATTAAACTGTCAAGGACAAGGAAATACACCATTGGCTAAGCTAAAGCCAGACAGGAGTGGACAGGAAAAAAACACTTAGCCATGACAATATAGAACTAACTAACAATGGAATGCCTTCAAAGTTATGGTTTCTCTTGCATTTTAAAGGATGTTTCAAAATTCTGAGATCTTAGCTGCTAACATGGACACAAAATTAAATGATAATAATGCTCTTACTTGTCAGATCATTTTGAAATCAACGGTGCTATTGCCCACTAGCAAACATGGTTGTTTGAAAGAACAAATTATTTTTAAGAGCATTTTTATTGGCTGAAATATGATTATTGATTTATGATCAATAAAATATGTTTTGTATATGTATATATACAGTACATATATTATACTGTATATTATTGGCAGCATACATACATAACATAATAATAATTATTTAAACTTAACTTCCCAAGTTGTTACACTATAGCTATGCTTCCAAAAAAATCCTTTTAGCGTAGCAGATAATGATCTGTAATGGCTGTGTTTGTTTATACTTGTCTTCTCCTAGGTTATCTTCAAAACTCCTGGATCAGACCACATCTTTACTGTTACTTGTTAAGTCCATTGGTTTAAAAGAACTGCAAGAACTGTCCACAGCTGTGTTTTTAATATAATTGAATTGTTGCATTCACCATGACCAGACCTACAGCCTTACACCATGACCCGCACAGTTCTAACTTGATTCAGATCTGTTGTGCTGTGTTAGCGGTGCATTCAGAGTTGATGGCTGCAATGGCAAACGAGGGCTGGGATGCAAGTGCACCAGTAAACAATCAGATAAGCTGGTGGAGCCGTCAGACGAAGCACGAGGCAGACAAAGCAGCCGTTATCTTAGCGACCTTCTGTATGAAGCGTGAAGAGGAGGGGACCATAGAGATGAAAGAGGTTAGTGACTCCATTTGTAGTGAATATTGTTACTGCCAGCGCCTGAACACTGAACATAAGAAGAGATGCCTCACAGGTCACTGTGTAGATGATGGGCATAGAAAATGGCAGCTTCACCAGTGATATCAAGATGTCAACAAAAACTAAGAAAGTGAGGTTTAAGACGACTGTGTAGGAGGACAAAACCATAGGCTTTGGTAATAGTTTAGTCTGTTGTGACCACATGGGTATGCTGTGTGTTTTACTGGTTTTACTCCTTTTTCCTCTCTGTAGCTCTGCCAAGCTCGTGGTACACCTGGCGGCTAAACGAAGTGTACCTGTCCAGGTGCTCAAGTGGCACCTTAAGTATCCAGGCTCCTGTGGAAGAGGAGAGGCTTGTTGCTTGTCTTTCAGCCTTTTTTTTTTTCACCTGTCTTAGTTTCGTGCTCTAGATTTACTGTGATGTGTCCTTGTATCCCGTGGTCCTAAGTTCTTGACGCTTAACAAGGTGAGTTAAAAGATTTTGTTTGTGTGTACAAGTCCCTTCTAGACATCTACTGTTGTGACATCCTTTGTGGTGGTTGCAGCTTGTTTATTTGTGCTTTTGTTTGGGTGGACAACACCTCATTATTAAATAATATTAATAATTAAATTAATATTAAATAAAAACAATAAATAAATAAATAAATAAATAAATAAATATGGTCTGCAATATACTTGTTGTTTGTTTGAAATCCTGCCCTACCCATGGCTGAAATGACCTTGAGCAAGGTATCTAACCCCACACTGCTCCAGGGACTGTAACTGAAACTGTAAATAACTGTAAGTCCCTCTGGATTAGAGTGTCAGCAATGTAACAATGTACAATGTAATGTAATGTTTGAGCAAACTTGTGCATACACAACCAGCTGTATCGTGAGTAAATACCACACAATCACGCCTGTTACTAGAGGTCTCCTCCTGGGAGCGGACTGCAGAAATCAGACCCTGAACCATATTGCTCTCCTGCCGCTATGACCTCCTGTTACCATGCTCAAATGACTATCCCCTCGCATTTGCAACCAGGTCAATTATGCAGCATGTTCACTGCACACATAACTATTAGGCAGACTTTTGTTTTGCCACTTTCTTATTTTGTTTTTCGTAGTATAGAACCTGGTTATTAGTATATTTTCTGAATGTGGCAGGGGTGTTAAATGTAAAATTTTAGAATTGCTTTATTAAAGAAGCTTCTTGAGTAACGCAATTTGGGATATGAGTTGTCTCCCTGTGTGTTCTGTGCACCTTAACAACACTGCTTCACCTCCGACGACACAACCTATCTTGTTCTTCTTTGTAATGTGAACCCTCAGAAGAGGAGCCTGGGCCTGGCTTTGTTAACATGTTATGTCAGGTGTTTTGTTGCCGTTGTTTTAGTGATATGGCCTGGAAATGAATGTGATGTATGACCTCCTCTTAAGTTCTTATGTATATAAAACGAGCTTATTGACTACAAAGCATAAAACTGATAAGCCTACTGTAAATGGTTATATGTGAACTTGTGTTTAATGTTTGGAATATGTGATTCACAGATTAAAATAAATAAATTGCATTGTCATCACATGTAATTTCATTTTTAGTCTGCATGTCCAGACTTCATGCCTTTTTTTAATGAGATGAAACCCAGCTGGTTCTGCCAGTCCTGTTCTTTGACTGTGACTGAAAGGTGGTCTTAGAGATGTGACTAAGCCCACTCCAAAACATAACAAATCACACAAACAATTTATACAGACAAACAAAATTTCATCGCATGAGAAACCCATGGCCCTATGTATTAAGAGAAAATAAATGAATTTCTTTTGATGAATGATAATGAGCAATACAAATGTTTCACTGTAAATTCAATTACATTCTTAAAGCAATATAAACTGCTTACGTGGGTGTGTGTGTGTGTAAGCGTTACTGACAGTGGCATGCATCTGATCATGTCAACAGATGATTACTGCTGCAGTTTAACTTATCAATTTATTACTACTAGATGGTAGGAGTGGTGGCTCCAAATAGCCTGCAGACACCTGATGCGTTATGTGTGACTCGGAAGCTCAAGCACTGACATCTTCTGTAATATCAGCATGGGCAATGTCAGGGGTGCTAATCCTTCAGGAAGTAAAACACCTGTCACATATTTTCTCTGGTAAAAAAAGACATTTCTTAGACCGTTAAAAACACCGAAATGTCTTTCGTAAATCTCGATACTCTGAAAACAGAAATGTAGGAAAGGTTTCCAAGTGTGACATCAGGTTGAAATTGATTGGCTGGTCATTGATGGCTGAATGAAGAGGATAGACAGTCATTTCATTGTTGGATGCGTGATGAAGCTTGCAGCATCTGAACCTATCACAAACATTAGTGATCTTTAACTGACAAAGTGTGATTTTGTCAGTTAGGAGACATTTGATGTCAATACATATATACAGTGATGGGCAGTAGCGCCGCTACTTGTAGTGAAGCTACTAGTTTAACTACATTTCCCAGTAGCTTGGCCGTAGCGTCACTACTTTATTTATGGAGTAACGTCCCTGTAGTTAAGCTATTTTTTTGTCAAGTAGAGACGTAGCGTCCACAAAAGCTACACATTTCAGGGCATGCCTGAGGAAAACAGCAGTTACCTGCATCACAATATGGTTTTGAGCACAATAAAGTGAATGTCTGTTAAACATCATGGGCAAGCTGCTCCCACTCGTGTGGGAGCCAGGCTGCCACGGTAAGCTGGCCGGCGACGTGATCACTCACATCGGATAATATCCACATAGAGGTCCCGCTAGATAACTTGCTTGAACTATTGGCGACCAACACTTCGATATGGAAATGGCTACAACAACGCGAGGATTTTAAAGCTTCCAAGAGGAGACTAATGCAGTTGATACTTGCATAAATGTCTTAGGAAAAGGAAAACAATAAATGAGATGACAAACATTTCTCAAAGTGCATCGTTATGTAAGCTGTCTTTGGAAACGGGCGAGTTCAGATGGCACCGTGCCACTCAGCAGGCTCGTAGTTCATATTGCACGTAGGTTATAACATGTTGAATTAATTGATCGGTAAGCTTATTTGTCCTATTTTTGTTGGATCTGGGTTGCAATTTACACTCGACACACAAAGTGACTGTTTTTTTAGTAGTTTGTTGCTCAAATGCAGTGTGTGTGAAGGTGACAAGTAGGCTACTGCAGACGATTGTTCACCTCCACCACTTAGGCTATTTCTATCAGCCAGCTGATTCTAACACAACCCAATCATTCATATTTGTCTGAATTCATGGCAGTATTTTCTGAAGCCAGGGATATCCGCCTCTTTGCTTTCACTTTCCAAGTGGCATTATTGCATATTTGTGTACAATAATACACAGAAAATAATATGGCAAGTCATTTAGTATTTGCTGGTGGTCAGTTTTACTTGTCTTTTAGCCTTCCTACATATTTTCTTTGGGATGGTAAAAAACTAAGGTGGATATGAAAATAATACAGCATAAGCAAATACTACCATCTCAAGAAATGTTGAAAGTGAGGTTTGAAAATAAATAAATAATAAATAAAAAAAACAGCTGGGCCTACACTTACACAGTGCACAGTCTATGCCACATACGCACATGCACAGACAACAAAGTAGGCCTATCTTTTTTTGTTTCTGTCCTGTGCTGTAAGTCACTTTGGACATAAGCATCTAGGCTCCTAAAGAAACTATAACCATTTTATTCCATACAAATGTTCCTAGTCTTATAAGCTATCCCTGGGACATTATGTCGGTACAATGTAGCTTCTCATGTAGTAAACTACTTTTCCCCACATTTTTGTAGCTTAGCTCACTACATTTGTAATGGTGGTAGCTTTAGTGTAGTGAGGCTTAATTTATGGTTGAGTAGCTGATAGCTTAGCTCACTACATTTTACAAGTAGCTTGCCCAACACTGCATATATATAACAATAGACATACAACACCATGTACAATTATTGGCACCTCTGATAAAATTTCAATATAGCTGCAAGCAGCGATGAGGGGGCCAAGCATATGCACATAACATAACCTGTACAGTTTTTCCTATAACAGTGCTCTCTAGCAAGTGACTATTAGGTTTGGTTGGCATATGTGAAGTCTTTCCTGTGATATTGCCTCTCTTCCTGTTTAGTGGCTTTGCCATGAATTGGCCGTCAGTGACACTTTTAGTGACCACACAACTGGTACATGTAGTTTATTGGCCTTTGTCTGGAGGTCATTTGTGCCAAGTTTTGAAACGATTGACCAAAATATGTGGCCTGTGGAAATTTTGTTTCATTTTCAAAATATTTAATATGCCTGCTACTATAATATTGCTGTGATAGTTTCGCATGTTTTGGTCTTGGGATCTTTATTACAGTTTTTCTCAATTGTTTACACACAATTCCTTGTACTTCAGACACAATGACCACAACATGTAACTCATGCACCAACCCCTTTAACCGATTCTGCTAAACTACAAACACAATTCCTGCTTTGCACTGAAATTGCAGTTCTAAAACACACTTTTTTCAAAACACTATAGACAATTCTCTGCGTTTGGCACAATTTTCCTGACAGAAATCTCTTGTTTTCACAAGGAACACACAGTGATTCAAAATTCTAAAGTCAATTGCCCTATTATGTATATTGACTCATCAAATCGGCAAACGCCTCACACAGCTTTACAATTAGCTATCAGAGCTTTGGAAGAGGCAGAGCCACAGCTAGAAGAGTGAGAGTAAGAGGAGGAGGAGGGGGAGGACACGGACGAGGACGAGAAAGGACTGTAATCTCTGAGGAGATCAGAGCCATTTTAGTTGACCATTTGGTCAACGAAATTATTTTACAGTAGTTGTTTAGTTGTTTACGTATCTCTCTCCATATTCTACAATCCTCAACACAATTGAGGATTTTTTTTTGACTGGAGACGAAAGTGTAAGACCAAAATCCACAAATGCGTGTACCCTATAGCAATTGATGCTTTTCATGGATGGATTCGCTGCTAGGCCAGGAAAAACATTGCATGCGATGTGGATGAGGTGCTGTGGCCACACAAAAACAGAAGAAAGCATGCAGCGTAATTTTTTTTTGTAACTGTAAAGGCTACAGTAAATTCTTCTGTTCTATTGTATGTAGACCACTGTAGGTGCAGCTTTGTGTTGATTGGGATGCACAGTGTGTACACTGTTTTTGTGGGAAAAATAAAATATATTTGTAACAATGTATATGTGCGTTCTGAGTATAAAAACAATATTCTAAAATATAGCACACTTATGTATGTACTGTCTGTAGCAAGTGTAACACTAAACAAAAAAAGACCTAAATCATTATGATGAATGGAGAAGAAGTGTTTTCCATTTATCATAGTGTTTTACATTAAGCACATCAGGGTTCAACTGGTTGTTATAAATGTCTATTCATATGATGGTTTGTGTGTGTCATTTGACAACAAAATAGCATTTTGAGAAGAAATAATACTGTTTTGATTTCAAAGTTTCATTTTGCAAGAGAAGTGAGGGGTTTTGCCCATTGTGTGTATGTTTTTTTGACTTCTGTGTAGAGTTCTGAGAGTATGAGGCATGTTTTCAGAAAATGTGTTTAAGCAATTGAGAAAAACTGTAACACACTGAAGAATTATGATTTTAATGTAAGCACATTAGGAATTACATGCAAAAAAAAATGTTTTTTTTTTCTTTAGGAGCGCCACCTAATGATCAAAAGGTTAGAGTTTTTGTATGCCTTCTCCTTATTGGGTCCCAAGTGTCTTTGTCAAGTATGGTTACAACTTCTTCACTGATGAAATCGCCGGGGTGATTCCAGGGAGATATGACCTTGCTTCCTGTTTGGCAGCTTCGCTGCCCAATTTGATTGCCTGTGACACGCAAACGCTTTCACTGATCAAACCACCATCAAGGTTCCTTTGTGAGGCTTGGTCTGAAGATTATATCTGCCAAGTTTTGGGAAGTTTGGGCAAAATTTGTTACCTGTGAATTTTTTTTTCACTTTTGACATTTTCTAAAGTGCCAGGAAAACTTGGAGGTGGAAATTGATGTCATGGGGGTTGTTGAACTCGGCTTGAGCCAAGGATTCACAACACATGATCATTTAGTTTCAAACCAAAACATAGTAACAGATATAAGCTGAAACACAATTTTGCTTATTACAGTGACCCCTGGTGGCCAAGTGACATCAAATTAATTGTGCTTATTCAGAATGTCGTGTTGTATCGTATAACCAAATTTGGTAATGATTACATTTAAGACAACACACAAAGTTTGTTTATAATACATCAAAGAGTTGCTGAGATATGACCTCACTTCCTGTTCCAATTCGATTGGCTGTGACATGCAAATGCTTTCACAAATCCCCACATAGGTATCTTTGTAAGGCTTGGTCTGAAGATTATATTTACTAACTTTCGGGAGGGACGTTTTGGAAAAATTTGTGACCTGTGAAAATTTAGTTTCACTTTCGACATTTTTGTAAATGGTGGAACATTTGGCACGTCATAGAGTTAATTGAACCAAGGATTCCACTGACAACAAGTTTTTGAAAATTGGATGTATGGATCAAAAGTTACCCACATGAACACGTGTCCAACTTTGACCTGTTGTTGGCGCTAGAGTATGTGCTCCATTGACATGACGCTGTCCCCAATCAGTGTGCCAGATTTTAAAACGTTTTACCAATTGGTTGTATGGGCTGTCTTACAGTTCTATAGTGGATGAATAAATAATAATAATAATAATAATAATAATAATAAGAAGAAGAAGAAGAAGAAGAAGAAGAAGAAGAAGAAGAAGAAAAGCTAGAAACACAATGGGTGGCTTGCAGCTTCACTGCTTGGCCCCCAATGAGTGCATGAGTTAATCTTTGTGTGACAGAGAATGACAATGTGTGCGTGTGTGCATGCATGAGAGAGAGTGCTGATGTGCAAGTGTGTGTGTGTGTGTGTGTGTGTGTGTGTGTGTGTGTGTGTGTAATGCTGATTCAATGACTTACAGATGCTCATTGAATCTTTTAAAATTTGTGCTTTCATGACAGCCATGACAAAGTAACACTTCTCCCTCTCTCTGTCTCTCTCACTGTCTTTCTCCTTTTTTTCACACTCCCTTTCTCTTTCTCTGGCTCTGCCTCTCTCACCCTCTCCATTACTCTCTCTCTACTTTGCCCTCTTTCCTTCTCTCCCTCTCTCTCTCTGTCTCTCTCCATTTTCTCTCCCTCAAAGGTATGCCTACTGGGGATCTCTCTCTCTCTCTCTTTCTCTCATACACACTCTCTACATTTTCTCTGCCTCCTCCCCCTCTCATTCTGTGGTCACCAGCTCTCTGCACTCATGTCTTCGTCTTCCAGGGCGGCTTGTGGACATCTCCACTATTATCTCATCACCCTGCTGCTCCTCATGTCACAGGGTGAGTGTGTGTTTTGACAGCATGTTCAGCTGTGTGTGTGTATGTGTGTGTGTGAGAGAGAGAGACAGAGAGAGAGAGACATACAGAGACAGAGACAGAGAGAGAGCGAGAGTTCTGAGAGTTCTGTGTATGCATTTGACTGCTTGATTACAGGTTGCAGGCATCAGGTGGGGCAACAGATATAACGAGGTGCCTTCATCATCACTTCTCTGTATTTGCCTTGGCATGCTGTTTCAATGTACAGTCTCTCTCACGCACTTCATCAGGCTCACTGAATACCACTGGTATACATGACCTACTATTACAGAAATATACATATACGTACGTGTTTGTACAGTTTAAATCATGGATATCAATTATATTATTGTTTAGGTGAGGTGCTATCTTCATGATTGTGTCTTTGATGTACCGGCATTGGTAATTTTTTCAGAGTATGTGTGAGTGTTTGTGTGAGAGTAAGTGTGCGTGTGTGTGTGTGTGTGTGTGTGTGTGTGTGTGTGTGTGTGTGTGTGTGTGTGTGTGTGTGTGTGTGTGTGTGTGTGTGTGTGTGTGTGTGTTTGGCGGGGTGTCTTAATATGTCTTGCGTGTTTACTGTAGAACTGTTTTAGGCTCTTTCTCTATGTGTGTGTGTGTGTTTGTGTGTGTAGTTCAGTGGAAAGTTTAATGAGACAAATCTATTTGTGTTTATATTTTGTGGTGTCTGCGTGTGTGTTACTTTGTTCAGTTTGTCTTGTGTGTGTTCTGTCTGTGTTTTTTTCCTCCATGTCTCCCTCTCTATCTTTTACTCGCTTTCTGTTTGTGTGTGTGTGTGTTTGTCTGTGTGTGTGTGTGCGCGTGCGTCTGTGTGCATGTGTGTGTGTGTTTGTGTGTTTGAATATTTTGACAAGCATCTCCAGGCCAATCAGAGCTGGTTTGTGTGTGTGTGTGTGTGTATGTGTGTGTGTGTGTGTGTGTGTGTGAACTTGTGTCCTATCACTCCCGTTAATCTGGGATGCAAATGTAGCCTTTCTGCCTCGGACAATTCTGCTGACGTCCTTACGCAAACAATGTGCCACCATGTGAACTTTGACCTTTTCCAGTGGATGCAATAGTTTTACCCACGGCACACACACACACACACACACACACACACACACACACACACACACACACACACACACACACACACACACACACACACACACACACACACACACACACAGGGTTTTACCCAAGGCACTGGGCTGGGATAATGACAAAGACCAGTGGATGCCATGATGCCCTCTTGATGCTCAGAATGTCATGTGTTTTATGTCCCCAAGCCCTGAGGATGTGGGCTGCTTGTTGTTGACAAAAGAGTATAATCATCTCCCACAGTTACATTTTTATAGTCATGCGTAGAAATGGGGAAAGAAATCTCATTAAACTCTGCAAAGTCAAAGTCATTTTATCAGTGTTTCTAACCACACATTGCCAGTATTTCTCAAGGCGATACATAGACAATCTCTCTCTCACACACACAAACTATACTTTGTCTCTGTGTTCCGGTCAACTGGCCAACTACACACACACACACACACACACACACACACACACACACACACACACACACACACACACACACACACACACACACACACACACACACACACACACACACACACAGAAAGGCACTCAGCCAAACAAAGCTTTGACTGGGGACAAATCAAACAATGCATACTGTAAAATGAAGGGGACATGTGTCCTGGGGTTGGTGTTAAAGCACCACTCACAGGCTTTAATGCGTTTGGTCCTGCCCAAGTCTATTCTTAGCAGCCTGGCGTTCTACAGAGCAGTCATTAGTAGCTCTTAGTGCCACAGCCAGTCTATTCCACGCTCTTACAGAGCATTCTGTTTTGCACTCGGATCTGATTTTCCCAGTTGCTTTCCCAATACCAACAACCAAGCCGGAATTGGCAAGAGAAACATGCTCTCATATCAGGACTCCTACACCACTTGTTCCAACCCTGAGAGAGTTTGCAATCCAAGATGACAAGAACAAAATCCAAAATACAGAACAAAAGCTGCAGTTCTGAATTATTTCAGCCTGTCTGTTTCTTCTCTACTGTTTTTGTGTCTATCTTAAAAACAATTGTACACAAAGGACTAGTACTAGTTATTTATAAGCACTAGTACTGAAGTCTTGGAATAAAAATGCACACCTTAGTTTTTTGGTTCAATTCCCCTTTGTTTAATTCAATAAGCAGGAAAGGAGACGCACTGGATCCAGATGATGCTGCTCACTGTTGAGCCTTTATTCCACACGCTACTGTAAGTAGGCCTACATGCAAACTACCATTCAACTATGTAGCCTAGCAGCCAGCGATGTCCTAACAGCCATGTGGGCAATCGATCTAACATGTACCGAACTCATCATGCGCTGAACTGATGGCCTGGCCGTGTCATTTTTATACGTTTTAATTTCTACAAGTGTTTGCCTGTCTGGTTGCACTTCTGTTTTTCAAATTAATAGTTCTGTTCATTTTCCAGGAATTTTGTTGTTTTGTAGCCTATGGTGTAGGCTAGACAATCCACCATGGTCAGTTACTGTGCAAATTGTCCATTCATTTTGAATACTGTCTTTTGTTATCCTGGTCAATCAGTGTCTCCAAAGGTGGAATGTGAATTTTGGTCGTAAATGGTGGAAAGTTCCAGAAGTTTCGCTTAGTCCTTATTGCAAATGGGTGTTTTTCGGCTTTCCACATTTTGTCTGTAAAGTGCTTTTAAAACAACACTAAGTAGTTTTTTCAACCTTAAAATAATGTTTCAAAAATCATTTCAGTGGTTCATCAACTTTTAACCGGATGGAAGGCACTTCTGAATTCATTTTGCCACCCTCCATGGGCTATGACCACACTAAGTAAGTTTAGAGGAGCGGGCCATCTCTCTGTAGTTCGAATGAGAGACAGTTCCGCTCCCAACCTGTAG
>CM050217.1:18115000-18117500 GCA_027475355.1 Coilia nasus
TGTGTGTGTCTTTCACAGTCTGTTTAACTGTCTCTCCTCTTCCCTCCTACCCCTCTCTCTCTCTCTCTCTGTGTGCGTGATGAACATGATATGGATTCAATGTAGATCTTTCTCTGACCTGATGTTTGTGTGTGTGTGTGTGTATGTGTGTGTGTGTGTGTGTGATTTCTTCTCAGCGTGCCAATATCAGGTGGCTCTAGCAATCAAACAAAGCCATTGTGCTCTGCCTGCCTGCCTGCTGCGTCGTCCTCCATAACTATTAGGCAACATCCATCCAACATCCATCCGAGAGGAAAACAAAAGCTCTCCATCTCTGCGTTCATATGTGGAACATGTTAGTGTACCATATGGGGCCCGTCAGCTCTTATATCAACAACAACAGGATGCTTCAAGCAGTGAGCTGTGTGTTTTGTCTGCAAAAGCAAAAGCCAGGACTGTGCATAGCTTGGTTCCTTAAAGAGATACACTCTGAAGGCAACAAGCAGAGCAGATGCCTGACTACACCAACCAATTAACACACACACAAACACACACACAAACACACACACACACACACACACACACACACACACACACACACACACACACACACACACACACACACACACACACACACACACACAGTTCTTAAGAATTTGGTGCGAGCAACAAAACAGAATTACCCAAATTACCCAAACAAGTTGTCATAAAAATAAGCATATTTATTTAATACAGGTTAAAAATCCATAGGTAAAAGCACGGCCCACACACCTACTAGAGTCCATGTAGTCCCAGTCCAAAGTCTGCAGCACTCAGCAGCTTTTCCAGTCCAATATCCACAGCAACAGAGGCACACCTGTAGCTTCCACCCACACGCTCACAACACACACACAACAAACACTAAATATGTTTTACCACAACAGGGCTACTGTGACAAAAGGTAGAGCATTCCAGTTGCTGTGCACATGGGCTGTACGATTCGGGTGATGACACTGGAGAAGCAGATGCAGCACTCACCATCAAACTAGGAGCAGACGTATCCGACTCCTAGTCCTGTTGAGAAACGCCAACCGCGGAGGGCAGGAATTCTGCTGCCAGGAGCAATCAGGCAGACGTCAGTGGTGTAGGCGAGAAGAACAACCAGGTGAGCAAGCCCCAGATTACCAGTGCGCCGGTAGACCAACTGCAGACAAAATTGAGGCACAACACCAAGCACAGCTTGGCAAAAGTGCAAAAAACACAACATGCAACAAATCAGCCACATACTACGCATCTCTCTGACATCAAGGCCCATTCACACCAAGAACTACAACTACAACTATAAGGATGTGTTTTTATGTATCATTTTAACTTTAGTGGATGGCATAGTTCACACCTGGACTACAATGACAATGACGGGGCTGAACGATGATCATTGGGATCTCTTTTAGAGCGATTTGAAGAACGATAACATGACTGTAGCCAATCAGAATCTGTTAAAAGTTAGAAGACATTACTATGTATTTTTTGTTCGCAGTAAAGTCAAGGATCTCAGCATTAAAATGATGTTTTCCAGTGTGGACGGAAGCTCATATCATTATACTTAATTATAGTTATACTTACAATTCTTAGTGTAAAAACACTTTCAGATGATGGTGGCCATGCTTTGTCCATGTGCTCATTAGTTGTGCTCCTGCTGACTTTGCAGTACAGCAGTGGACTGGGACCAGGAAGGGCTGCAAGATATATTTTTCTATCTGTGTGGGGGTCCAAAAACACCCTTGTTACAACTGAGTTCAATAAAAAACAGTACATGTTTATGAACAAATGGCTTACACTTAATTACTGTTGCTGCCCTTTACATACAGTACAGTGATCCCCCGTCTATCGCACTAGTCATGTTCTAGAACTAGCATGGTACACCAGCCCCTCCTACAACATTTCATTTTGTACAGAGGGTCTGGACCAGACACCGTCAGAAACAATTTCTTCCTGGAGGTTTGGACTCTGCTGAAGTTTAAAACAAGCCTCTGCTTTTACCCAATCGCTAACACCTGGTCGTCATGTATGCAATTAGCCTACCTACGCACTGGGGTCGACTAAATGAAACTCAAGAGATTCCGGTCCAGACCCTCTGTACAAAATTAAAAGTACAAGGGGCGGGTTTACCAGGCTATTGCAGAACCCCCTGCAATAGGTGAATATTTGTGATATAGCCATATAGACCATATAGAAAACATGTTATTTTATAGTTTAAGCCTTAAAATACTCCTCCCACACTCTTTTAATACATTTACTGTATGTATTGTTGAATTATTACTGCATGTAATCAATATTTATATGTTACAGTATAGTTATCATAAATTATAATATTGTTCTGATGAACTTCTCTTTAGCATGCATAGTGAAATAGCATGCATATATTAATGAAAAAAATCTGCGATATAGTGGGACCGTGAAAGGTGAGCCGTAATATAGTGGGCGATCCCTGTGTACTGAAAAAGGATAATTTTACTTAATTAAAATGTATGCATTGGTTGCA
>CM050217.1:18122500-18132500 GCA_027475355.1 Coilia nasus
AGACGTGTAACCCAGTCTCGAACCTTCGACCTTGCAGCAACTCCAGTGCGAGAGACAGACGAGCTAAAAGTGAACTAAAAGCTGGGCTATTAGCTCAGTCAGTAGCGTGCCCTTCTGAGGTGTCGGAAAGGGAGGTTTACTAACATTCTATGCCAAGCTGTGCTAGCTGGCATCCATTACACAAGCATGTGTTGCACACACATGCACAAAAAGACACACACAGACACACAAATATGCTAAAACACACTCACATATATACAGTACATGCACACCCACACATACTTCCTCTTTCTCTCTCTCTCACACTCTCCCACTCTCTCTCTCATATGCACACAAGAAGCTGACACCATCAGAATATGTGACTGTGTGTTGTCTTTGTCTACTGGGGAACTCAGCTTAAAATTCAACAGTCCTGAGCAGAGTCAGCAGTGAAGTCCAGAGCTGTACACACACACAGAGGTATGCGCGCACACACACACACACACACACACACACACACACACACACACACACACACACACACACACACACACACACACACACACACACACACACACACACATACACACAGGCAGTCTCTACACACTATCTCATTCTATGTGTTTTTTCATTGTGTAGCTCCCATGCACTCACAGTCTCCATACCTCAGCTGGCAGGGAATCACATCTGGACTGAGTCAAGAATCAGAAATTCAGATCTGACTCTTTCTGGGCTGGTGTAACAGAGCCTATACATTGTCACCACATCTCCTCAAGCATTTGTATAATCTTCTGTCTGGACTGTCTACTTGGCATGACTGGAAGTCAAATGGGCCAGTTAAACAGACACGCCCTTCAAAGATGGCCAAAGGCTTGTACATATCTAGGCAGGTATGGCCCAGACATGGCACAAATCCATCTCAACTGAGGAGTTCAGATGCAGAAACAATAACTCTGTTTTTATGATTATTCACAAACCATGTTTTTTTTTTCATAAATCATGCATCAAAGGTGATACTGTATTAACCAAACTGCTGTTGGAATGTTTGATTTAATTAAAAAAAACGTAAATCAAAACTACCTTACTAGAGTTTGTTGATATTTAATAAAATGCAAAAATTAAAATAAACTTAGTTATGGGTAATAGCCAATATTATGGTAGTAATCATTATAACCGTTCCTCGTAGACTTTCTTATGCTCCATAGGGGATCATTATAGGTTCTCACGACTGAAAGTCAAGCGGTAGCATAAAGTTTGTCACAACTGTTTTTTTTCCTGTAAGGCAGGAAATCAGGTGGCTAATGAAGGGTAACGCGTCTCTGCTTCTCACACATGCAGTAAGGAGCTGTTTTCCGTTCAGGCTGAGATTTATGGGAGCGAGTAGAAAGCCTCCTGCTGTGTGCACCAACTGTCAAACTTCAACTTTTAATATGAGGGGCAAAACTGGAGCTGCTGCGTGACTGGGATTTCTCTCGGACTGCTTTTTCTCATTAGTCGCTGCAGACCTGTTGTAGTCCATGCTCGTGGACGTCTGTGTGTAGACTTCACATGTACTGTACGTGTGAGACCAACTCAGGTTTCCCTCAGTATGTTCCGGAAGTTTCCAGAACTTCGCTACCCAATGCCTCACCTCAAGCAGCACATTTACCCTGCCCTCACAACACACACACACACACACACACATACACACACACACACACACACAACTGCAGAGGTGGGTTTGCTAAAGTTTTCAGAGTCATCCAGGTCTCCTGTGTCCACAACTTGCAGTGAACATGTACCATTCAGAGACTGTCTGGGACACAGCTCAGATGAATCCTGCCATGAATGAGCTCAGTATATATATATATATATATATATATATATATATATATATATATATATATATATATATATATATATATATATCGTTCTCTTTTGGTACTGCAGCTTCAGTGTTGTCAGTCCCTCCCTCAGTGATACTGTAAGTTGCTTTTTTCATAAAACCATCTGCAAAATGCAATATGTCATGGGCTGCAATGATATGTTATATACCAGTGTTTCTCAAAGTGTGGTCTGCAAGCAAGTGGTCAGTGATATGTAAATATATTATTATTATCTGTATGTTTCTTAAGCTACCTATACTATGCACAGTGTGTTTAAACGACATGTATATCATCCACATACCATCCCCAAGTACGGGCTGTGATGCTGCACCAATTCATGCATTTACATAGCCATGATGTCTTCAGATGAGGGGGGTGGTTCTTGAGGTTTTCTGTAAGGAGGGGAAGTGGACTAGCCTGGTAAGCCAGGTCCTCGTACTTCATTTTATTTTGTACAGAGGGTCTGGACCAGACACCGTCAGAAACTATTTCTTCCTGGAGGTCTGGACTCTGCTGAAGTTTAAAACAAGCCTCTGCCTTTACCCAATTGCTAACGCCTGGTTGTCACATATGCAATTAGCCTACCTACAATTCAAATGTAGCACACAAGCTCAACGTCACCGCTAACGAACACACCCTCTGTTCGCTGATTGGATCGGTCTTGCTGGGGCCGACCAAATGACCCTCAAGAGATTCCGGTCCAGACCCTCTGCACAAAATGAAATAAAGAACGAGGGGCGGGTTTACCAGGCTAGAAGTGGACCTCGGTATGAAAAACTTTGAGAAACACTG
Source organism: Coilia nasus (assembly GCA_027475355.1). NCBI lineage: Eukaryota > Metazoa > Chordata > Actinopteri > Clupeiformes > Engraulidae > Coilia > Coilia nasus. The sequence goes on from CM050217.1 coordinate 18,125,137, forward strand.
TTATATACAGTACTGCAATGTATTGTGCTGTAATGTAATATAATGCGATGTATTGTAATTCAATGCAATGTAATGTAATGCATGACGCATACTTTACCGATCCAGTCGTAATCCAGTCTTGGGTCACTTAAGGCCCTCTGTGGCCCGTCACTCCTGATTCGCCTCCTGCAGAGGAGACACTGTGTGCCATACTGTATAGTTTCCTCTCCCACTCAGTGACATTATGCTACATAGCTTGCTACAGTATACTGCCAGATACTATGTCTCCATGTAGCATACAGCCCTATGCCACAGAACTATGTGATTTTTCTCAAACTGGTTGGATATGGTTAAATTGGTCATGCAATTTAACTGGTGCTTCCACACAATCAAAAATTCAAAATAGTTATGGAAACTACACAAACTGGAAGACAGGCAACAGAAATCTGACATGCCAGAAATGCTGTCTGATGTTTCCTCAGACCTGCGTAAACACAGACAGAGATTTCACAGAGCTATATTTGAATGAGAATAATGAACAAATCACATGAGGACAGTAAACAAATTAACATGCATTGTGCAGACAGGTGAGAGCTGAAATTAGTATGCACAAACAGCTTGTCTGTCTAAGTTGTGCTGCAGAGTGACAGCATTTGTTGCTGATCAATGCTTAATGTCAAAACCTCCATCTGGAAGGATTTCCGGGAGGGGGACAGGCATACAAATCACAAGCTGCTGTCTTCCAAGTACGTGCGGACTCAAAAAGTAAAACTCTTGTCGTGTATTCCACCTGCCTGTGCATTTGACAAAGGTGATTTCAGTAATTAGCACATCTCGCTGTCCAATGGCATGCTAATCTGCTAATCCACTGCTCCAGTGAATGGTTGGAGGCATGTGAGATATGAGATATATGGCAGGACTTTTGCTTTTTTAGAAGCTAGGATGTCCAACTCTGCTTCGAGCTCATTTAGCCCACAGGGCAACAGTTGAATAAAAAAATAAAAAAATAAAACCAACTCTTTTGACGAACAGCTCAAATAATTTACAGACTCACAAACTCACACCTTGGTCTTCTCAATAGCTTATGTGTTTATCTCGTGTGCAGTCTGTATGTTCCCAGCAGTGTTTATTTACAATTTACCTGCAGTGTTAAATGCCACAGTAGTTACTGTGCCGGCAGTTTTTATTACATGTTTACTACAGTTTGTAGTCTTTAATTCTACAGACTGTGGTAACACTTTAATTTACGGTTCATTTTTTAGTGTATCTACATGTAACAACATGTGATATTATGTACTTACACTATACCTAACACTAAACCTAACGCTAACCCTGTAAGTACATAATGTTACACACTTTGTCATACTGTACCTAAATTATGCTACAGGGAGAGTGAAATAAAGTGCAGTGAGCAGTGTTTTCTTCCACAGTAGTGTTTATAACAGTATTCAGTCTTCGTTTGTAGGCTATTACTCAGTATTTACATTACATTACACTTAGCAGAAGCTTATACCTAAACTGATTACAATTAAGAAAACGATCAGGCTACAACAAAAACAGGATTTATTGTGGGCAGTCTGATACATTTCCATTCCATTACAGTGTTGCAGTGCAGTCTTTATTTACACAGCACAATGTGTATTATAGTTTACTACACAGTCTTTAAATAATTCACATAGTCTTACTCAGTTGATGCAAAAGTGGATCAATTTTGTTCTTGTTTCATAAAATGCCTTATATAATGTACCGGTATGTGTGTATGAACTGCAGTGCTTAAAGAGGCATGGCAGCTTTTACTGAAAGTCTCCAGTTAACAGGAAGTCATATTAATGAAGCCTGGGGGGGTTGGGGTTGGGGTGGGGGTACTTCATAATGGTTCGAATCCGGAGTTGTCTCGTGTGGGTCGAGTTTACCCGAAGCCTGGAGCCAAGTATGGAATCCGTCAGGAAAGTTCGCCCCTAGCTCCATGCGTGCCTTTGTTTTTTTGCACAGAAAGGGACATAATGGGATTCAATGTGCTGGCAGTGATGTGTTGAGGGATATATTCCGGCGGAGAGAATGGCGTGCTGGGTCACTCTAAGGTGTCAGCCATTTCCCACCACTAGTATGATTCGGAGTCTGTGCCAAAAGGAGCTGAGGAAATTACCATTCGCAGGAACAGTATGTTCTGGATCAAAAGGCCATATTAAGTGGTGGGTTCTACTACTATATATCCAAACTTTCAGTAATGCTTGACTAAACTGAACATGATCGCTTGTGCTAGTATTTATCCATAACGAGGAAAAGAGATATGAAGATAATACGCAACATCAATATTCTTTGTCAAATAGGACATGGTACAAAAACATGCTTCTGTCCAATTTCATGGCGTAATATGGGGTAGAAAAGAGGCCTGCATACAGAATTCTTCCACTATGTCACTTGGCTTTCATACCACCACTAAGGCTTGTCTGGCTTTCATACTTGCTTTACTAAATGTATCATAAAAGACATATTAAAAGGCCTTTTAAAAACACAGCATATTTACAGTAATAAAAGTATGATGAAGTCATTTCTCTAAATTATTTGAGACTTTTTAAGCTGAATCTCATTAGAGTCCTTTCCATCCCCAAGGCAGTGAAAGGCCCTGCTTCTGGAGCCTATTAGGAGGTGTTTGCTTAAAGAAAGGAATTCACCTCGGAAAATCCTCCTAAGTCCCTGTACAAGATTGGAGTGGGCGATACACACAGGAGTCTGAAGGGAGGGGAGTCTTAGCACTGTGGCTGCTTGCCCAGCACAGCTGCAGTAGCAGCAGCAGCATCACACAACACAGCACAGCACTGGCCCTCCCCAGCCCCAGTCCCATCCGGATCTGGCCCAAAGCCGGCCCGAACATATCCTGGAACTGGTTCTGATCTATCCCACAGTAAGTTTTTTGAAGCCAACCCTCGGGTGCTGTGGATGGGTTCCCGCTTCAGAGCTGGGTTCTTGTTAGATGTTTTTTTTCCCACTGAGGAGTAGGCTGTTCCTTGCTTTGCTGCAGGGTGCTTTCCTCAGGAGCTGTGGGTTCAGGCTCTGTAAAGCACATTGACTGTGTTAATTATTAATATTGCTACATGCAGTAGAGAAATAAAATCATACTGCATGGAAAAACATTGCTCCATGCCAGTTCAATAATCAGGCCTTATCCGCTTTCTCTCAGCAAACCGAGTGTTTCTTGGAACCCATTTGGGCTCGTCTTTATTCCCAGCAAGGAGCTTCCACTGGGGCCGATGTAGGCCAATATCTGGGCCTTGTCTGGTTCTGATCCCGTCACCACCTGACCTACAGATTGTGTAATGCCTTTGGGGAGGGAGGGGATTTTTTTGGTGCAAATTACTCTAGAATTGTTACAGATGTAGAATTCACTTCCACTGACATTCATAAAGACCCGCTTGAGTTCCTATGCATCATCAAATGAATCACATAGTTAGTATGTATGATCCCACTCACAGCTTTAATTTAGGTATAGTTTGTTTGTTTAGGATTTTGTCATCTACCACGTATGGTGCACAGTAAAGAACATCGATGTGAATATGGCTACAGTCATCCAAAAAGGTTACGTTTCTTCAGTAGTCCCTGGAGAGACGTTATAAGGCTGAGCTAAGTACAAAAAGCTCTGTCTTAGAGGTGAGTTTGGCACAACACATCTGGATTCGCAAGGGCTGGCAGGCAACTCCACAATGACACATCAAAGGTATGCCCACTGGGTATGTCTCTCTCTTTTTCTCTCTTACACTCTCTCTCTCTCTCTCTCTTTCTCTCTCTCTCTCTTTCTCTCTCTCTCTCTCTCTCTCTCTCTCTCTCTCTAACACACACACGCATTAATCACAGGAGAGAATTCATCCTCAAACGCATCCACCCACCAGCCCGCTCATCAATCTTTCAGTAATTATATTGTCTGACAGCACAGGAAAACAGGCAGGCGTAAACACGCCGGGCTGTCACTTAGGCATGATCCATCAGTCAGCAGGCCAACTGCATTATCTTTCCATAAAATAAACATTACATTTATCCATAAGACATGATGCACACATGCCCCTGCCTGGCAATCACGAAGGACAGCCCAGACAAAAGGGAAGCACATCATGTCAACGGTGTATTTTTGGTGCAGCAAAATGTTTGATTTAAATAGAGTCACTCAACTCGACATACATATATTCCATTTCCCAAATTGTAGAGAAAGAGGAAGGGGAAAGTTATTTAAAGTTTTTTTACTCCTCACACCAGCATGGTTGAATAGATAGATAGATAGATAGATAGATAGATAGATAGATAGATAGATAGATAGATAGATAGATAGATAGATAGATAGATAGATAGATAGATAGATAGATAGATAGATAGATAGATAGATAGATAGATAGATAGATAGATAGATAGGTAGGTAGGTAGGTAGGTAGGTAGGTAGGTAGGTTGGTAGGTAGGTAGGTAGATATGCACGAATGTGCAGGGGGTTCTGGAGGTATGCCCCCATGACATTTGACAAAAAACAGCCTAAAATGGTAACAGTTGACTAATATTCACCAGACTTAACAATTACCGTCTTCATTCATGAGTTGTTTATGTGTATCTGTGTATATGTGTGTGTTTGGTAGTCAAGAATTTTACCAGTGACACCTGAGGAAATAATGAGACCACGGTATGAAATAGGCCGTTTCCGCCACTTCCGTTAACCTGGGTTTCTGAGGAAGGTGCGGATTTGTGGGCGAGACGTGACATTGAGTGGACATTTCTGATTGCGACTGTCCTCCATACTGCGCATGCTCCAACCATTACCAATCACATGGTAGGTGGTCCTGGTTGCAAAATTAACCTTTGCGGTTGCTGCAATCCCACAGAACAGATCTGAAGGCCACTCTGTCTATCTTATGTACATGTATTGGTCAGTTGGACAATTAAAGACGATTCTAGTTGAGGAGCATAAAACCTATTGCGGGGGGGGGGAGTGATTAAACTGTCTTAAACGCTTGGTTAAACACTTGGAGAGTGGTTAAACTGTCTTCTAGGTTTACTGAACTTTGAGTAAATTTATGTCTCCATTTTTTCCACCTAGTTTCTTATGTTTTTGCCCTTATGTTTGATATTTTGCTATAATGGACACCATGAATATGGTATGTACAAGTAGTTTCATTTAAAACAGTTTACAGAAAACAAAGGGTTTTATATGTAAAACAGTTACATTTCAAGCATGTTTTTAGAATTGTTTTAATTTTTTTTTCCTAAACGGCAAAACTTAATATGTTTAATGTAAGTGTTTTAAGTAAAATGTCCATCAACTCAAGTATAAACTTATACTTCACATCAATTGCACATTGATAGCACTTTCCACTGCTGGTTGTTGCTCTTTTGGACAGCTTCTTTTAGTTGTTTGCATGCATTAAAAGAGGACACCTCATGAAGAAGATCTTTAGTCTGCTCAACAGCACAGGGCATCTGTGGATGTGATCTGCCCTCCATCCAGAACCTGTATGAGAGGCGATGCATCAGAATGGCCAGAAGAATCTCTATAGATCCCAGCCATCCTAGTCATGGACTGTTTCAGTTGCTGCCTACCATCAGGCGATATAGAAGTCTTAAAGCTCGGACCACCAGACTCCAAAACAGCTTTTTCCACCAGGCAATAAAACTGATGAACACAACCCAAAGACAGCCTTTGCACTATAACTTTTTTTTTTCTCCTCTCTTCCCCCTTCTCTCTCTCTCTCTCTCTCTCTCTCTCTCTCTCTCTCTCTCTCTCTCTCTCTCTCTCTCGCTCTCTTGAAAGTGCTCTGAGTTTGGATGGCTGAAAGTCTCTGTTGTCTACATTTATGGATATCAGTGGTATGTTTGTTGTTTGAGTTGACCAACTCCCTAACCTACAGACCACAGCTGCCTGACATCAGAATTGAAGGTCCCACTGAAATAAATACTAATCATTTATCACTAATTCTTATATTGTGCACCGCAAAACAGGTACTGAATTGTCAGCCAGTTGCAGAAAAATACTAATGAATGAATCCAAGTTACACACTAAACATGCAAACCTGAGAAATTTAGATGCAATGATAGATAATGATCAGCCAATGTTCGTTTACCACATGTGACCATCTACACCAAAACTAATCAGTCTTATTGGTTAATTATGAATGAGATGCTGTAGTGGACTAAACATGAAATATGGGTGTCTTAAATGTAAAGTAAAAAGATTTTTTTTATTGCAGGCTGGAAGCACGAGATGCTGAGTTTACTTAGCTGGCAAGCATAATGACTCTAACGACATGTTACAATGGGGAGGGTAACTGTGTCCCCAGAATCATCAATGTCCTGTTCTGCTAAAAAGAACATTAGTCCTCTTCTTGAGCAAAATGCTTCCATCTTGGGGGGGGGGGGGGGGGGGGGGGGCAGAGAAACTATATAGACAATGTATGTTTCCAAATTTTACCTTTTGTCAGTCACTAAAAGTTGTAAGGACAACTGATGTGGTTTTTTTCCCGTAGATACCCTAGAATAACAATCTAATACTCTCTAAAATTAACATGCAAAGCCAACAGCCCCCAACTACTGTATACATCTAAACAAATATCAGAGAAAGACATGCATTCTAAGAAAGAATAGGATTTATCTGAATTCAGATTAAATGAGGCCATCCCACTAAAATTAGGCCATGACAATAAAATGTCACGGTCCACTGTGGAATAAAACGTTACCTTTTGGTGTTCTTGGTGGTATGAAAGAAAAATATTGCAATTTGAAAGAAGAATACGCATGGGCGCGTGCAGCTGTTTTGTTAAACCAATTTACTCTTGCAAAACGTTACATTTTCTTAACAAGCTGATCATGAACTAATCACGTAGCCAACACTATCACAAGGTCATTTCCACTAACTTTCAGGTGTGCGTGAACTGCGTGACAGCAGTTGTTTTCCCTGATGTCAGCTGCGTAACCATCACAGCAAGGGCGTCCTGAATTCTTCCCATTTCCTTTCTGGGAATCTTTAGCATCGTTCACTCGCATAGGGTGGACTATCCCTGCACACATCTGAAGAGTTACGAAGTGGCAGGATTGTGGAGGGGCGAGGTCAGGTGGGGCTCTTGCCCCAGTGACGGTGGGGTGCCTGCGAGTTAACCTGACTGTGACCCGCTCGGCGCTGAGGCCGGCCCATCGCTGGCCTCTCCGCGGCACTACAAAATGGCAGAGCGCCGCAGCGGGGCCCCGTCGGGGAACACCGAGACGGCCGACAGCAGGGGATGCAGGATTGTAAACAGCGCGCGGAGGGAGGGCACGCGCGTGAGACGACCTGCAGGGGTATCCTCACTAATCCCAATCAGAATGCCAATGTCGCGTGGAAATGAGAGAGTAGTTACGTCACGTACTCAGAAGAGAAT
>CM050217.1:18140000-18152500 GCA_027475355.1 Coilia nasus
TTTACATGGCTCTGTTTATGTATGTGTGTGTGTGTGTGTGTGTACTGTAGACCTGGATAACTTAATTGTATTTAAACAATTTGTATCAAGTAATTGCCTCAAATTGTTTACGTAATTGACAGTAGAGGAAATTAATTTGTTCAAGTATAGTCAACTTAAATGTACAATAGTCAGAATGCAACATGTTTAAGTTATATATACACGGAAATGGTTTATATAATTAACAACTTATAACACTTATAAACTTGTCTGAACATGTTGTCCAATGATGTATGTAACACAAATAAAACAAGAAATTTAAAGGACACTGGTCCTGTGCTGGTCAGCATTGGATCATCTGGCTAATGTCAGGCTTACACTGTGTCTTCACTGCAAGTGACTGTCCAACTGTCCGACGTTGCGCTGAATGTTTTATGTCCACATTCAATGCGTTAAATTCTTTAGCTGTGTACCTTTGTTCCCAAGTCCACGTCGACGCGACATGACTAAAATAGAAAGGAACTAGGTGACAAAAAGGCTTTAAAGAAATTGTGTGGCATCATGTTGTGCCGCACTGCTTTGCGTCGTGTTCAGTTAGGACAGTCCAATAGAAAATAGAGTAATCAAATTGATTTTGTTGCACATCAGTTACCACTGTTAACTGTTACATCAGGTCCCAGATCCCAGCTGGCACATTTTCGTTCTGTAATTCCCCATTTTGAATTTAAGACTGCGTATCCATCCCTGACAGCTAGACAATGAGCCTTGTTTGTTTAGAGCTTTTGCAACAACTTCATATTCCTCTTTTGTTGGACAGGCTTTGTAGCCATCGATTGTCTCCGCCAGCTTCTCAAGAATAGCATGCTTCATATCCTTTGTGACTTTCAGGTAAGTGGCATCACAAAGATAGATCAGGTTTCCCTGGTGAAATCTGTATTCCACGTCTACAGGAAACTTTGAAATGTAAAATACCTCAGGCCATTGCTTTTCAACCCTCCAGGTAGACAAGATGTCTGTGTCAGGCTGGCTGCTCATGTCACTGCTGATTTCACTTAGTGGTGGCACTGGGATGAGATCAAGAACAGGAACAATTCAGATTCCCAGGGAGGTCGGAAATGTCTGTAAGGTTACAGGGGGCACCGTTAAATCCAGGGTCTGCATGAGGAGCATGCAAAATGCAAAGCCCTTAAATTGCTCTGTGTGAGAAATAGAAGATGTAACTTTTTTTAACGGACAAATGAGTTTTGAGCCAATCACAGCAGGGCGGCACTACGGCCTGAGGTTAAACTTGATAGTTTAAGTTTTTTAAACAATCAAAAATTAGCACACCCAATGACTGCTTCATACACTCGTCATATAGGCCTACTCATACTGTCTAAGTAATGCAATAAAACACTTTTTTAAAAGTGCTGTTTACTCAAACGGTTTTATATTTTTGTAAAACTCGATAGTTAAACAATCAAAAATGAGTACACCCAGTGACTGTTTCATACAGTCTTCATATACTATATAGGCAATAAAACAATTTTTAAAAGTGCTGTTTACGCAAACTGTTTGCTCAGAAAGAGCTTGCGGTTAAACAGCGTGTGTGTGTGTGTGTTCCTGAAGTGTGCTGGATTATACAGTGAAACTCATGATCAGTCCAAGCATGCGTTACCCGAGGCTAAGACCCAGTGTGCATTTATCTCTTATTTATCTAATACAATTACATCTCATTCAGAGAAAATAGTCTGAGGCATGCTGATGTATCTACGTGTTTTCGTGTGCATGTATATGCATGTGTGTGTGTGTGTGCGTGTGTGTGTGTGCGTGTGTGTGTGTGTGTGTGTGTGTGTGTGTGTGTGTGTGTGTATGCCTGGGTGCGTGCGTGCGCGCATGCGTGCGTGTGCGCATGCGAGCATGTGTGTATGTGTGTGTGTGCGCATGTGTGTGTGTGTGTGTGTGTGTCTGCGTGAGTATGCCTACTGGCCCTTGTGTAAATGATTCTTTTGATACACACAGACACCTCTGAGTGCTCATCCATATTCCACAGACAGAATCCAGGAAGTTCAAAGATGCTTTCATTTGTCATTTAAATCCCCTCAGCATTCTCCCTCATCATCACACTCCCTCACACACAGCCAAAAGCAAAAGAACAAATACTGTGTCAGATTAGTTACTGTCTGCCCATGCTTCCACTGTGAGAACCCTGGTGTGTCCCTGTTTGCACTGCACACAAAGCCAGCCTTCTTCTTGTGTTTGGGGAAACACTAAAGCCTCGAGCCCCAGCATGGCTCAGTCTCAGTAGTCTGGCCTGCTCCCTGGCTGTCCCTGCTGCTGCCTGGGGGTGTGTTAGGCAGGCAGGCAGGCAGGCAGGCAGGCAGGCAGGCAGGGCAGGGACTGTGTAGAATGAAATGCTGCTGCAGACGATAGCGATGATGGTGGTGGTGGTGGTGGTATGGTGCTGCTGTTACTGTTACTATGGCTGCTGCTCGTAGCCGCTGACGTGCACCTCATAATGGAGCTGGATGGCTGGATCCCTAATGTTGCTGCCGCATTAATTAATGATGAATTCCCCCTGATCACACCCCAGCTGCGGGGGCTGGAGGAGGCAGCGCAGGCATGCAGAGCTGCTGCCGGCATGCAAGACAAGCACACATGCAAGACAGGCCGACATGAGAGATATGCAGACATGCGAGACACACAGACACTAACACGCCAGCACGACAGGCCTGAGAACAGCATCCGGGGTGGGTGTTGGAAGGAGGGGAGCAGAGATGATGAAGTTTCTGCAAGACTGTTTATAAAATAAAAATAGAAATAATAAAATAATATAGAAATAAACGTCTCTGCACATATTTCAAAGCTATTGGTACTTTTGGCTGCATTGAAAAATGCCTTACTTTCACTTTACAGAGTTACCCAGAGACCAGTGTTATCTGGGGACATTTTAAAACAAATGTGATGTCTGAATGATTTATTCATTATGTGGGATAATTGAGGACGGGCAGAGATTAAGACATGCTGCCTCCTTCACTGCAACTGCTGGACAGGATATAGCAGACAGGATATGGCTTTGTGTAAAGGATATTATGAAGTCTCTGCCCAAGGCTAATTAACAGACCAAAAGGGCAGACTAAATGTCTGAAACGTTTCAGAGCTGTTTGCAAAGTGTGTTTCATGCTGAATGATTTCTTCATAATGAAAGCTGATGATTAGACTATATGCAAATGTTCGTATTAAAAGGGTGTTTTTATTTTTTATTTTGCTCTTTTGCATGCTTACACTCCTTACTGGTTATTTAAAGAATTTTCTGTTAAAAATGTGTTTCTTTGTTCGCATTGTTTTTGTGGATATTTATCTAAAAGAATCTCGTCAAGTTGAAATATATTTTTGTCTGGCTGGAGCAACTTGTTGCAGCGTGATATCTTGATAAAGGGGAAGGAATGAATGGACCTCGACCTGTGATTTAGTCTGGAGGGTGCACTAGTACTGAATGGGCTTTGGTAACTCGTCACTGCGTGTGCGCTGGCGGCAGTCGGAGTCCCCCCCGGGCGCGTCCCCATGTGTAGGGCTAGTGAAGGTAGGCGAGGAATGAGGAGCGCAGAGCAGAGAGCGCAGCGCCGAGTGAAACCAGCTGAGTTTAGTTGCACGAAGTAGATTTTGACAGCGGAATTCAGACTTTAGACTGTCACCAGCAACGGCCATTGGGTGACTGCAGCCTGCTTACAGGAGTAGGCTACGGGGTAGCTCTCTTCTCGGAAATTCCGCTGGCATGAGCTAACATGGAAACCAAACCTTTTCTGTCTTTAGGTGAGTTTGCCTGTTTTTACAAAATATGGTTTCTGTTAACTCCAAATTCACTGCTGAAGGATGGTCTCGAACTGCTCATTTGCTATAATGCCCCTTTTGCATGGCATTCCCGTCTTTTGACTCCGCTTTATGATGTAAAACACCTCTGGGTGATTCCAACAGAGTAATAGTCGTCAATAACTGATGACCAAGAAGACACCTGAAAACTCCTTTTGGCTTTCGTAGTTCATCTAGAAGTGTTTTTTTTTTGCGGAGGTAGCTATTGGTCTGTACAGGATATAGGACACATTGTGTACATTGTAGCGAGGTTGGTTTGACCAGGAGTACATTGGCCAACAAGCTTCACGTACAGTACGTGACATCAGATAGGGTCAAAATTATGCTTAAGAATCCATGCTCAGACCGAGATGTACTGGGAGTGTTGCCTATTTGTTTGACACATTTGTCTTTAGCTGCATGCGAAGAACGCACCCTTCCTCTGTCACCAGTAGCACGCGCTGGAGTTTCCGCAGCGCACGGACACATTTCTGAGTGATCCCTCGCAAATCACAAGACCCAGACTCTTTCAGCGACTTATCACAGCAAGAAGACATCGGGGACACTTAGATGGCCAATGTTGGACAGACAGATTAGGGTCAGAGAACACGAGGAGTCCGGGAATACAATCGAACCCCCCGATATTGCGTAATATTCATGTCGGGCTGAATCTCACTCGTTTGCTGAACCCCATCTGACGTGACAGTCTGAAGCAGATAATGTAAACAGATTAACTGTAACACTCGAGAATAATTTTGTTTAGACATAGGAACTCAAACAATATTGGTGGGACCCTTCCAAAACTGAAAATTTAGCCAACTTAACGCAGTGTTTTGTCCAACAGGTCTAAGAAATGAGGTGTGTAGCGTTGAAAAAAAAAAAACTAAAATGCAACCAACTTATATCTGTGCGTCATTTCTCAGGAATGCTGCTTGTTTCCAGTAGTTAAGGACACCCGCGAAATGTCATTTCTGGTGTGAAAGCCAAGTCCCCCTATTCGTACAGTTTTATTGGCATTTTTGAAAAAGGAAATTTCGCAAGGACTTTTTTTTAACTGCCCGAGCCCGACCCCCTTCCCGCGCCTCCCAAGTCCACGGTCGTTAATGAGAGCCCGGCTCGCATTGCTGGAGCAGGCACAGCCCTTTCAGCGACCGCCCCAATAAAAGCCAGGCTGTTTGGGTTTACTGCGCGGCAGTTTTGTGTTTCTGAAGTCGTGATTAGTCCTTTGTGAAGGTCTGCAGCTGTCATTTTTATTGGAGAGGCTTTAAAGGGGGAAAGTTAATTGCTTAAAGTGACAGGATTTCCCAGACACCTTCCAGCTCCGCACAGACGGTGAACCAGAGGGGGAGTTGTGCACGTTCAAGGCGCTATTGGCAATGCTGGGAAACACCTCCAGGAAAGACTGCACAAAACATGTCACTGCGCGGAGCAACAGTGGCAGAGACGTGCAGGGGATTGCGGTGCTATTGCAATTACGCTATTGTCAATTGCGAAAAAAGACTTCACTCAAAGTTAAAAAAAAAAAAAAAATAGCATTGCCATGGTCTACATGTAGTTTTGGCCATGCTGTTGGTGTTCACTACTGGCTATTGCTAAAGTTTTTGACCATGTGTCTGGTGTCTGGTTATTGAAGTTTGAAGGTCACAAGTAGCATAGTGTTGAGATTGTTAAGGTCACCCTAGACCTAGAATGGGGGGTGGTAGGGGGATGTGGGGGTCATAATGATCTTTTGGCATTATTTATTTGACTTATTTGGGGGTTGGGGGAGTGGGGTGGGGGGTGGGGGTCAGACTGACTTAGTGATGATGTTTGCGTTGGGTCAGCACCTACCTGGGAGTTTATGATCACATGTTGTGGACAAATAACCAGGGAGTGTGGTGTGTTGTTGGGGGGGGGGTGATTCTGGGGTCCTCACAGTGACAGTGAGTTCTTACAGACCATGATGATGCCCAATCGTGTATTCTTCCGTAGGGCCCCAAATATCTAGCAGCACGATCTACTCTATCTTTGGTGCAGACGGTGATGTGGGGCTTTTTAACTGGTGAAGGATATGAAAGTGTGATACCAGTTTACTAAGGGTACAGAGAGACACAAACCAGTGCTATAATGGACATGACGGCTTATCGCCACTGATTTACAGCTGTCTAATGGAGCTGCAACAGCAGTATGACCCAATGTGTGTGTCAGACATGTGGCGTGTGTGTGTGAGTGTTTATGTGTGTGTGTGCTTGCGTGAGTGCATGTGTAAGAAAGACAGAGGGAAGATGAACGATCTGGCCTGATTTACAGCTGTCTAATGGAGCTGCACTGCCAGCATGACCTAATATGTGTGTGATTATGTGTGCCTGTGTGTGTGTGTGTATGTCTGTGTGTGTGTGTATGTGTCTGTGCGTGTGTATGTCTGTGTGTGTGTATGTCTGTGTGTGTGTGTGTACGTGTGTGTTTTTTGGTGGGGAGAGTGAGAGAGATGAAGTATGTGTTTGTATGAGCATGTGTGAGTGACGTTGAATGAATGAGTGTGTACAGTATACGCGTTGGTGTGCAAAATTGATGATGAATGTGTTCTTGTGTTACATGGATGACAGATATGTGTTTTCGCTACGTGGATGATGAATATATGTGTCATGTTAATGTGTGCATGTGTGTGTGGGTTAGGTTAATGTATGTGGGTGAATGTACTGTCCTCCATAATGAAACCTAAAATAAACAAGGCATACATTAACATTAAAATGGCCCATTTGTGAGGCTAATTTATCTATTTACATATTTTCATATTTACCTTGTGCTTCATTGATGCTACATACAGTTTCCTTGGTGATTCCTACAGGGACAGGCACACTGACTGTGGTGAATTCTGCAGCTTGTTGTGTAAAATAGAATTATATCAGGAGTTCTTTATGGCACAAGTAGCCACGCCTCTGTCAATCAATAGGTTGATCTTACAGACTAATCACTAATTAAAAGGCACATTTTACATTACCACACATTAACACATACAGATCAGATTCAGTGAAAAAAAAGAGTGCGATGAAGAGACAGAAAGAGATAGAAAAACTGAAGAGGAGGAAAAGGCAAAGACAGCAGTTTTGTCTCCGATGGAGGTGTGCTATATAGCCATGGCTGCCACTGATCTTTATCACCACTGGTTCCTATACACTCCGCAGTATAATCCACTGCTTCCTGTACACTGCACAGTATATACCACTGCTTCCTGTACACTGCACAGTATAATCCACTGCTTCCTGTACATTGCACAGTATAATCCACTGCTTTCTGTACATTGCACAGTATAATCCACTGCTTCCTGTACATTGCACAGTATAATCCACTGCTTCCTGTGCACTGTACGGTATATCACTGCTTCCTGTACACTGTACAGTATATAATCCACTGCTTCCTGTACACTCTACAGTATATACCACTACTTCCTGGACAGTATAATGCACTGTGTCCTTGTCAGCCCCTTAAAGCAACACTAAGTAGTTTATTCAATTTTAAAATAATGTTTCCAAAATTATTTTCGTGGTTCATCAACTTGTAACAGGGTGAAAGATACTTCTGAATTTGCTTTGCCACCCTCCATGGTCTATAACTACACTAAGTAAGTTTGGAGGAGCCGACCGTCTCTCTGTAGTTCTCTATAAGAGACAACTATGATTCCAACTTGTAGGGCGACCGAAGACGAAAACTACTTAGAAGCGCTTTTAGTCAGCTTATCTTGGTCCTTCGGAATTATACTGTATGGTTCCACTGGATATGTTTAAAAAAAAAAATGTATATACACACACTCCTATTGTGTGTCGATTGTGATATCACATTGACTGTTAGGAAGTAGAATTTTATAGGTTTTGGATTTATGTTTAGAGAAACTAATTCCGTGTATCAGTTCTTGTAAACGGAATGCGAAATGTTTGAGGTTCAATATCTCAGAACAGCTCGGGGTCCCAAGAGGACAAATGCGGTTAGGAGAGCGTATTGAATTACAGCCAGTACAATGGGCAAGTACCACGCCCCCATTCGCCCACCTCTCTCTAGTATGCCAGGGACCCTGGTGGCACCTAACTGCTTTATGGCTACAATTAGCTCTGCCAAGGGGATTATATTTTCATAGCTGTTTGTTACCCGTGCCAGAGAGGCCATATTGTTGTTGTTGATTATGATTTCCAACTGTGGGGTAATATTTGTGTTGCTGTTTGTGACCTCCAGCTATGAGGTTGTGATTTGTGTGTTTTTTTTGTCGACAGTATTACACTAAAACTAGCATGTAGTTAACCACAAAGCTTGGGGCGGAAGGAGTTAAGCACAGGCTAAGGAAGAGCCCCTTGTACATTTGAAATGGATCTGGATCAAGAATCGAATCCAGGAATGTTCAAGAAAAGAGGAAAAGTTCAGCAGGAAGGGAGGACTAAGGAGCCATTGAGTTCATTTCTTTAGTATTGGCAGATAGATGCCCATTGGCCTTGCTGGAGGTTTGCACTGTCCGAGTGCCCAGTTAGTTTCTTTAATGATACCGGGATGATTAGATTCAGAGGAAATCAAGCTATCAGTGCTCCTCTGGATTAAATCTAGTGAATCACATTGGGTTTTATT
The DNA here is from genome assembly GCA_027475355.1 of Coilia nasus. NCBI lineage: Eukaryota > Metazoa > Chordata > Actinopteri > Clupeiformes > Engraulidae > Coilia > Coilia nasus. Next base: position 18,148,398 of record CM050217.1, read on the forward strand.
ATGCATGCAGCATTGCCGCAAATCGGATGTCCATTTTTACTCTGATTTATTATTGTTGGGCATAGCGTGTAGTAGTGGGACACTGAGCTGATCCTAGTACAGGCCCAAAGTCAAGGCTCGGAGCTAAAACTTGAAATGGATAAATGGAGTCAGTACAGTGAACCCCCCAACCCCAACATCACACTCTCTCTCTCTCTTCCTCTCTCTCTCACACACACACACACGTGCACACACACACTCAGCTGAATGAAGCACATGCCGCACACACACAGACACAGTGACAGACACACATACTCTCTTTCTCTCTCTCTCTTTCACACACACATACACACACACACACTCCGCTGAATAGACACACCCACACACAGACATACGCACACACACACACTCCGCTGAATAGACACACACACACACACACAGACACAGACACACACACACATACTCCGCTGAATAGACACACACACACACACACATACACACACTGGTTCTTTGGTTGTGCAGTAGCCCTGATGAAAGTCTGTGCTGATTATTGGAGTTTGTCACAGAATCCCCCTGCGCTAACCACATCCCCTCTGGCTCCGCACACTGCTTTTCATGTGGAGCGCTCCTCATCACTTTTTCCATTTTAAGGGTTTGTGTGTGTGCTTTTTCTTTCTTTCTCTCTCTCTCTCTCTCTCTCTCTCTGTCTCTCTCTCTCTCTCTCTCTCACTCTCCCTTTCTCTCTCCATCTTCCTCTCTCTCTACCCCTCTCGCTCTCTCACCCCTTCTTTCTTCCCCCCGTCTCTCTACACTTTCTCCCCAATTCTTCCCCTCTCTTTCTCTCACTCTCTCGCCTCTTCTCTCTCTCCCCCCGTCTCTCTCTCCCCCCCCCTCTTTCTTACCCCTCTCTCTCTCTCTCCACACTTCCTCCCCAATCCAACCCCTCTCTTTCTCTCAGGCCCCGTCCACACGACAACGTTCCTGGATTTTTTTCTTTGCGGGTTAAAAAAAAGTTGCGTCCTCACTCTCTTGCTCCTTGTCTCTCTCGCTCCTTCTCTCTCTCCCCTCTCTCTCTCTCCACACTTTCTCCCTAACCCAACCCCTCTCTTTCTCTCACTCTCTCAGTCCTTGTCTCTCCCACCCCTTCCCTCTCCCCTCTCTCTCTCTCTCTCTCTCTCTCTCTTTCTCCACACTTTTTTCCCAATACAACCTCTCTCACTCTTTCCCTCTCCCCCCTCTCTCTCTATCTCCCCACACTTTCTCCCCAACCCAACCCCTCTGTTTTCTCACTCTCTCGCTCCTTGTCTCTCTCGCTCCTTCTCCCCCCCCCCTCTTTCTCTCTACACACTTTCTCTCCAATCCGACCCCTCTCTTTCTCTCACTCTCTCACTCCTTCTCTCTCCTCCCTCTCTCTCTCTCACTCTCTCACTCCTTCTCTCTCCTCTCTCTCTCTCACTCTCTCACTCCTTCTCTCTCCTCTCTCTCTCTCTCTCTCTCTCTCTCTCTCCACACTTTCTCTCCAATCCAACCCCTCTATTTCTGTCACTCTCTCACTCCTTCTCTCTCTCACTCCTTCTCTCTCTATCTCCACCCCCCCCCCCCCTCTCTGTCCACACTTTCTGTCCAATCCGACCCCTCTGTGCTGGGGTTGCCAGTGTTAGGCTCAGAGTGGAGCCCAGGCCCCTGAAGTGCCCACTGTTTAGTTTAGTCCTCAGCACAGGGCAGTGTTTAAAGTCTCCCTCTTAATGTGTTCGTCTCGCGACTGTAAGTGACACAACTGTAAGTTTGATCCAACATGTGTCAGTGACTTGCCCTTTGAGCAGTTTTTGTATGTGGTGCAGGGGGGAGAAAGCGGCATGCAGGGGGTGGGGAGGTGGGGTAGGACGGGGGGGAGGGTGGTAGAAGCAGAGGAGAAGGGCAGGGAGGATGGGGGGGGGGGGTTGGGTGCAACCAGGCACTGCTGCTGGGAAGGGTAAATGGACCCAAGACTGAGACTGGGGCTCATTATGACCTCATCCAGGGCATATATCCTCTGCGTTCAAGTTTGCTAAATAGAGACGAATGTTCCAGAGGAACATGTTTTTTTTATTTTCTGTTGTTGGATTTGAACGACTGTCGAATGTTCTAGACGAATGTGTTTTTTATTTTCTCTTGTTGAATTTGAACTTTTTTTGGTGTTTGTGTGTGCGTAAACATTCCAAAATGTTTGATTTCCATGGCAACCTTTACTCAGGAATCAGTGTACCTCCTTGTACCATTAGAGTGTACTCACAAAAAAAACAGGTTGAAAAAATGTACAAATGTTTGCCTTTGTTTAAGAACTACACTATTTTATATTCAGTTTTTATTTGAAATCATCAAATGACAATGAAATTGCTTATCAACTGTTGTGCTGTTCAGGCATCAGACATTTGTACTAATTATGAGTGGCCTCAATCTGGAATGCTGAACTAAAGCAAAATCTGCAATACTGAACCACAGTTCATCTCTCACAAAATATACCTCAAATCAAATCATGATCACAGCATCTGTCAGAATGTTAGATATTTTCCTCTACAGCTGGGAACAGACCTCACGATTTTTTCAGTCATTCTTAATTAGAACACGACTGAGCACAGCAAACCTACAGACAGCACAAAGTGCTACTTTGAGTCCGTTGTAAGCACAGACATAAAGACTGGGTGAATATACAACTGACTCCATGTCACAATCAAAACCATGGCAACAAGGAGCAGACCGGTGCCAATCAAATCAAACATCAACAATGGAAATGATCGTTTCAGATTAAATTAGTCTTCCCAACAAACACAATGACGAATGTTGCGACTCAGCACCCCGAGTGCCTCCGATGTACCTCGGACTACCTGTGACCGGCCCTAACTTTCCATTGTGTCAGAATAGGGGTTAAAAATCAGGAGGCCCATGCCTAGCGTAAAGTGACTATTTTCTCTGCTGCTTTCTCATGCACCTCTCGCAAAAGAGAATAATGCTGGGCCTGGCATAAATGTCTTATACAACATGTTCCCTCTCATGCTCCTGTGAGAACAGTGAAAAAGGTTGTGTGAAGAGTTGTGTGAAGAGGTCTAAAGCTTCATTTGATTTCAGTTAAAGTGGTTGTTGGTACAGTGTAGGTCATACACACATGAATACACAGATATGACCATGCAGTAACAGCATAAATGTATAAAAACATGTTTATTTTTCTATGTTGTAAAAGTAATGCACTGTATGTTAGACACCTTGTCACTTCCAATTCTAATCTTGATTTTGTTGGATTCTAGGGTGTGCAAAGTGATCTTCTCTGTGTGCACTAGGCCATTATTGAATTTTCTAACCAACCACACATATGGCTTCAGGACTAGCCTGTTATTTTTTAGTCATAATAATAAGACTATAATAACACTTGTTAGTTAGACTGACCACACAACGTTAGAGTTGTGAATGTCTGACATCCATTTCAGTGCACCATTTGTGTACTTTTCCTGGCTAAGGAAGAATGTTGATGCATTCAGAAAAGATGCTAGGCATCAATATGCATAGAATAAATTTGAATATTTAGAAACCCTGCTTTTTTATTGCGTTTCTGGAGCAGCATCGTTGTTGCAAAATAAGCAATATTTTTGACAGCATAGAAACAAGCCTAAACCCGAAGTGCACTATTGGCACTTTAAATGTGTGTAGTCACACCGTCCCTCATGCTGTCACACAGTCCCTCATGCCGTCACAAAGTCTCTCATGCTATCACAAAGTCCTTAAAGCAACCTTAAGTAGTTTTTTCAACCTTAAAATACATTTTTCCAAATTGTTTTAGCGGTTCATCGACTCTCAACAGGATGAACAGCGCTTCGGAATTCACTTTGCGTCCCTCCATGGGCTATAACCACACTATGCAAGTGTGCAGAAGTGGGTCGCTCCGATCTGTTGTTCGAATGAGACATAAGAAACACAATTCTGCTTCCAAGCTGTAGGACGACCGAAGATGGAAAGTGCTTTAGGGTCGCTTTAATGCTGTCACACAGCCCTCATGCTGTCACACAGGTCTTTATGCTGTCACAAAGTCCTTCATGCTGTCACACAGCCCTCATGCTGTCACACCAGTCCCTCAGGCTGTCACACAGCTGTTC
>CM050217.1:18155000-18162500 GCA_027475355.1 Coilia nasus
GCTAGACTCAGGCAGCACGAGCTACATGCTGTACACTGGTCTCTGGTACTGCTACTGGTACAGACCTGGATTAATCTTACAACAAACCTTCTGGCATAAAAAAATATTCTTTAGTGTAGCCACTCCCATCGATATCAATATTGTTATCAATATAGTTATTGATATAGTCATAGCTCTTGATGTGAGCATAGGCTACCATGGATGCACCATTCAGCACATCTGGACTGGCTGTGGTCCTGGTACCTCTTCCAGAATGGTGTGCTATAGAATAGAATAGAATAGAATAGAATAGAATAGAATAGAATAGAATAGAATACAATCGAATACAATAGAATAGAATACAATGCCTTTGTCACCATATTGTCACCATACACATGTACAATGAGATTAAATTACCTTTACTATTATATTACTATATAATATTATATTGCTATTTTTATAGCAGATGATAATTACTATACTGTATCTGTACACAGTACACCTGACTGGTTCTGGTGCCTGAGCCTGGGGCTCCACATCTGAAGAGAGGATGCAATAGGTGCAACTCTAAAGCACATCTGGACTGTCTTATGTCTCTACTCTAAAGCACATCTGGACTGTCTTATGTCTCTACTCTAAAGCACATCTGGACTGTCTTATGTCTCTACTCTAAAGCACATCTGGACTGTCTTATGTCTCTACTCTAAAGCACATCTGGACTGTCTTATGTCTCTACTCTAAAGCACATCTGGACTGTCTTATGTCTCTACTCTAAAGCACATCTGGACTGTCTTATGTCTCTACTCTAAAGCACATCTGGACTGTCTTATGTCTCTACTCTAAAGCACATCTGGGCTGTCTTATGTCTCTACTCTAAAGCACATCTGGACTGTCTTATGTCTCTACTCTAAAGCACATCTGGACTGTCTTATGCCTCTACTCTAAAGCACATCTGGACTGTCTTATGCCTCTACTCCCACTGTTTCTATCTATAGAGACTCTAAAGCACATCTGGACTGTCTTATGTCTCTACTCTAAAGCACATCTGGACTGTGTTATGTCTGTACTGCCACTGTTTCTATCTATAGAGACTCTAAAGCACATCTGGACTGTCTTATGTCTCTACTCTAAAGCACATCTGGACTGTCTTATGTCTGTACTGCCACTGTTTCTATCTATAGAGACTCTAAAGCACATCTGGACTGTCTTATGTCTCTACTCTAAAGCACATCTGGACTGTCTTATGTCTCTACTCTAAAGTAAAAATATCTGTAAACAAACCGCTTCTGGATGCTAGCTTAGCATGTCAAACAGTTGAATGATTTAGTCACTTGCAAACTCTTTCTTTAACCAAATTAATTGTATACGTTCTTCAGATTATGGCAAAATGAAGCTGAAGGCAGGGACTGTGCCAAGCTTATTTGTCTGGTCTTCTAACAGACTAATTTTAAAAGAGTGTACAGCAGGAGAGATGACTTTGACAAGCTAGCATCCAGAAGCGATTTGTCTACAGACCTAGTTAATCACCATTTCCGTGCTATCGGACAATAATCAATCTGAGGACTGCTGGTAGGTTTGGGGGAGCTTTATGACCTCTTCGTTAACAAAAAGCCATAGTTTCTTGTTGATATTTTTAATGACATTACAAGTTTGACAGATGATGAGGTGCTAGCAAACGAGCCAACTACCAGTGTCTTGCTGACATGAATAATGTAAATAACTTGGAAATGCGGTCCAATGTCTCTCTTGATTTTTGCTATCCATTCCCGGCGTGTATGGTGTGACACTGGGAACCGGTGGAAACTTTTATGGCGTTCTTTTATAGGACTTACAGCCCGGCACACAGCAGTAGGACGACATCTCTACTGCTACACCAATCCAACCGCATTGATAGAACGTTGCCATTACCCACCCAAGCACTGTCTCGAATTAAAGATGGCGTCACAGGTAAAAAAGGCGTATAGAGACTGAAGCCCATGGTATACTTACACATGTACATCTTGCCCCACGAGTATATGCTGAAAATGTCACTATCATTGCTGTGCATGTAGGCTTTTGAGTAATTTAAGTACTCTGGACTGTGCATATGCAAAACGGAACTCCACATTTTGCCAAAAATACTCTACGATGTTCTTCCACTGTTTCTGTAATGATACCATGGCAAACTCTGTCTGCATGTTCCATCATTAGCTGAGGACTATGCTTTGCTGGAAACTTCCAGAAGCCAAGAACGGCAAAGTCACTGCAAGCCCCTCAGCTACACAGAGTCAGATGCGCATTGAAGTCAAAAGGAAAACAAGTATGCCTGGGGTTTACAACAAGCACCCCGCACACATGTTGCTGGGTGTGTGTCAAAGTATACTGTGGCCTTAAGCCAGTGACTGCGATACTTCACAGTACACCTGGACCGCCTGGAGTATATGCTTCCATGACACGGGTCTGTGCTCCACATCACAGCACATGTGGACCCTCTTGTGGGTCTGGTTCCTCCATTAGAGAGGTCCATCTCTTGGCCTGGGGCCTGCACACTTCAATGCTTTCTTAGAACCCAAGCAGAGATTATACTGCATGCACCTAGACTGTGATACAGAATGAGTTATCATCAGCAAACAGAACAGTGCAGACAAAGAAAGTCTTGTGCTGTTGTGAAAAAGATATCATCTCTCACAGCAGTCTGGTGTTGCAAAATCACCTGCTTATCTCTGGAGCTTGACAAGCGTCTGTGTTGTGATGTAATAGGAGAAACCTGACTAAGCCAAGCAACGGCAGGATAGCCAGGGTGAAGATCAAAGATTAGCTACCACCTTGGTGTGGTCTCAATGCATACGTACATAATGTACATTTATGCCTACATACACACATACCGTACATGTATGCATGCATGCATATTAATCCTACTTTTTATTGACACAAACAGTACATAACAGAACAAGATCCATATATTACCTAAAAAACGGCAGCACAATATCAGTCTCTAATGTGTACTTAATGCAAAGTGTTTTTGTCTGTGCGTGTATGCCTGTTTGGGTGTGTGTGTGTGTGTGTGTGTGTGTGTGTGTGTGTGTGTGTGTGTGTGTGTGTGTGTGTGTGTGTGTGTGTGTGTATTACAGTGTCTTGGGGAGGAATGACCACAATGATGATGTGTCTGGGTACTCTGGGTATTGATGCACCTAATGTTGCACCTCTAGACTCTGAGTGTGTGTGTGTGTGTGTGTGTGTGTGTGTGTGTGTGTGTGTGTGTGTGTGTGTGTGTGTGTGTTTGTGTGTGTGTGTGTGTGTGTGTGTGTGTTTGTGTGTGTGTGTGTGTGTGTGTGTGTGTGTGTGTGTGTGTGTGTTTGTGTGTATTAAGGTCAACTTGAGCGGAAATGGTACGGTGATGAAAGTCATTAGGGCAGAGGAGGAAGTTTGGGGGCTGGGCAGGAAGTTGAACGTTTCCTAGCCATAGTGCCCGCAACGTGCGTCCTCAAAGGAGACCTTTCTGTGCGGCAGCAGATACATGTCCTCTAAGCCCAATCACACTAACTCAATCATGCACTCAGGCCCAGAGAGCCTTTTTAAGAGAGCCAGGCCACAAGAGCCTTTTGTTTCTCCCTGCAACAGCAGGGACTTTACCCTCACACCATCCTTCATGCACGCACAGGCATATAGACACACACAAACACACACACGCACACACACACACACACACACACACGCTTTTAACTCCAGGATGAAATGTCACACGGCGGCCTGTAGCCTTGGCCCGGTTTAGGTTCTGATGGGCTTTTGGACGGGATCCACCAGCCAGCGGTCCATGCGCCAGCTGTGCAGAAGGCTGGTCGGATCTCTGTCTGCAGTATATGAAGGGAGGAAATGAACGGCGACGCCACAAGCTGGGTTTTCACTCATCTCGTTCGCATCAGCCATGCACATCCGTGGCACTTTGGCTAAACAAAAAATGAACATCAGTGGCCCCATATGTGCATAAGCACTGGGGGGGGGGGGGGGGGGGCGCGGGGGGGGGGGGGGGGGGGGGTTGTGAATCGCAAACATCTCCAGCTAGGATTTCTCAGGATATTAAGGGTTGTATTTTGGCCTTTTTTCTTTATGCTTTTCTATTTTTAAAACTACTTTCTTGATTATGTCCTCCATCTTTGAAATGCACACAACACAAAGGTATCAGTGTCTATTATCCATGTCAACCCTTTAAGAGACACCCCTTGTTACCAAAATGGCAATGACCAAGTTGTAATTTGTTACTAAAGACTGTCTGTAATGTCGTAGTAATGTTGTGATTACTTAGTTACGTTAGTTAGCTACATTTTTTTCCTTCAAAGCGAGTCATTCCACCGGCGGTACGGTGACCGCTAAAGGGCTACGCCTGATGGGCAGAATACATTTTACTGTAAAACAAAGTGGGATGGAAAGTTACTGCTGACTTACTGAGTCCTGCAGAGATGAAAGGATGAATAGATGCAAGCCTAAGCAGGTCTGCAGATCTACTCCTGGCACATTTCCACCATAGGGTATCCACCGCCTGTCATGGACGTTTTTGTTTCCGTGGCTGACGCGGGACTGACTGGGGCCCTGAGGTGGAGGTGGAGGCAGGGTGGTGGTGGTGGCGGTGGCGGTGGGATAAATCTTAGCTGGGTTGGGGAGTTCTGGTCAGAAGTCTAATAGAATAGAACTGAGAATTTCAAAAACAGATAGAAAGTGTCATTTTTCATTGCCTAGCAACAGGCCTTTGACTTTGCGGGAATTTGTAGGAAAGTTGTCCTCTGGGGCACGATAGACTAACTGTTAGGAATCAGAATCTGGTTTTAATGTTGAACATGCGGCTACATGCATGCAAGGACCAGCAATAAGCCATCCTCAGCCTTTTTGCCGAAACACATCCATCTTGGACATGCTGTCAGTTTACAGTAGTAAAATGTAAGAAAGAAGTATTTGACTGTGCATTCATTTTTCTTTGATCCAGTTACTGTTTTATTTTGCGCACCCAAAGACTTCTTTGTTTGGAGCTGAGCACTTTCACCTCTCTGACTAGCTTCTAATGACAACAGGGGAGTGAGGCTATTTGCTGTTGCCAAGCACTTTTGTATAATCTTCTATATTCTCTCTCCCCGATTCTACGCCTGATGCCTAATAGAAACCCAAGAGGGAGGCTATTTATTGTTACTAAGCACTGTTTACAGGTTTGTAATGTTCTCTGTGACCAATTCCATGTCCCTGGTATTATATTGCCTAATGAAAACATCAGAGCGAGGCTGTTGACAAGCGATTAAGCCTATGGGAACCAATCTTGGGGCTGGCACTGGTCTTAGATGGAAGAGAGGCCCTATGAAGCGTCTGTGCCTGCCACACACACACACACACACACACACACACACACACACACACACACACACACACACACACTATACAATGTGGATAGGAAGGTGACAGTGGTCTGCCTACCTCAAATCGGTTCATTGTCCCTATAGGAGATGTTTACCCTGGTCAGCATTATGGCCATACACCAACATTATTCTGGACAGCACTCACACACACACACACACACACAAATACACACACACACTGTTGATCTGTTGCCAGTCCATACTAGGACCAGAGCCAGAAACCTAATCAGAACAGAGTCAGACCCACCAGAACCTTTACAGAATCAGTTACTCTGAAGGTGGCCTGCTGTCATGGTCTTATTTTACAGTAAACATACAGGTCAGAAACTTGCACACACTGAGAATGCACTCCAAATGTGTAGTGTGTGTGTGTGTGCATGTTTGGGCATGTTTGTGTGTGTGTGGGTGTGTGTGTGTGTGTGTGTGTGTGTGCGTGTGTTTGTGTGTGGTTGTTTTTATGTGTGTATGTGTTTGTGTGCATATGTATATGGTGTTTATGCATTAGAGAGAGAGTGAGAGAGAGAGAGAAAAAAGGAGAGGAAAAGGCAGAAAGAGAGACTGAAAGGGAGTGCAAAGGGTTAAAGGCAGAGCCAGGCTGGAGCCTATAGCTGCTCTTTTCATTGGCTCCCAACTAGACCAACACAGCCTAAGGCACAGTACTGGGGTCAGACTGCTGTGGAGTCCCCCACAGAGAGAGAGAGAGAGAGAGAGAGAGAGAGAGAGAGAGAGAGAGAGAGAGAGAGAGAGAGGAAGAGAGGAGGGGAGGCAAGATGGAGGGAGAGGGAACGAGAAGGAGTGAAAGAAAGAGAGCGAAAGGAAGCGAGAGAGTTTGTGTGACAGACAAAGAGACAGAGCGAGAGAGATAGAGAAAGAGAGAGAGAGAGGAGAGAGAGAGAGAGAGAGAGAGAGAGATGTACCATACTTAAAGAAATATGCTGAGCTGAAACAAGATTCCTCAAGGAGGGGAGCGTGTGAAAGTGTGAGTGTATTTGTGCAGGTGTGTGTGTACCCTGTGTAGTTGTGTGTGTGTGTGTGTGTGTGTGTGTGTGTGTGTGTGTGTGTGTGTGTGTGTGTGTGTGTGTGTGTGATGTGAATGGGAAAAAGACCCTGTGACCGTGAAGTTGAACTCGGTGTCAGGAGTTCCTCTGCTTCACGTGCTGCATGCTACACAGACACAATGCTGAGGAACATCCTGTGTGTGTGTATGTAAGGATGTAGGTGTGTCCTCAATATGTGTGTGAGGCTGTGAGCATGTGTGTGTGAGTTTGCGTGTAGGAATGTAGGTGTGTCCAAAATATATGCATGTGTATGGGATTTTGTGTGTGTGTGTGCGCGCGTGTGTGTGTGTGTGTGTCGTGTGTACATCTGCATATGACAAGGTATGACAAGAGATGTAGAGTGAGATAGAGAGAGAGAGAGAGAGAGAGAGAGAGAGAGAGAGAGAGAGAGAGAGAGAGAGAGAGAGAGAGAGAGAATGAGAGAGAGAGAGGTCAGCGCTGTAATCTCTCAGTATTGTAAGTATATCTGATTTCACAGCTCTGAAACAAATGGCTTCTGAAGATTACAGGCAGCTGGATTTGTGTGTATGTGTGTGTGTGTGTGTGTGTGTGTGTGTGTGTGTGTGTGTGTGTGTGTGTGCGTGCACACTGTAGGTTAAGTCTCTTGGTCTGGGTCATCTGTGTGTGGTCTGTGCACTAATGCCTAATTCCTAGCTGTAGGTATAGAATGTAGATGTAATCTAAGACATAGATAGATGCATAATTACCTTTATCTTATATCAGACAGACAGACAGACAGACAGACAGATAGATAGACTCATTTATTCATTCATACACTTGGACTGTTTCACAATTACAAACAGTACTGTTACAACACTAACCGTAAATTAATAAATAAAGCATCAAACACTCTCAAGTGTTAGCTGTATTGTAATAACACACAACATGATATGGGTGGTCTCATCATGTGCTTGTTATGGCCTCGCGGACAGTGTTGGAAAGTCCCTGCTTCGGTGCCTGAACATAGACTGCCATGCATTGGCCCTGCTTAGTTTCTTTAAAGAAGGGATCTCACTAATTAGCCACTCTAGTTGACTGAAGGGTTGTTCTAATTAGATTCAGATGATTTAGTGACTGGCTGGACC
>CM050217.1:18180000-18182500 GCA_027475355.1 Coilia nasus
AACATTGTACATATATCTGTGTTGCTCTGAATTGTTACTTTTATTTTAAAGACTGTCATTCATCGCTGATGCCCCAGATGTACACTGAAGTGTGGTGGATCTACTCCCTTTTTGACACTGAAGTGCACATGTTTCAGTAGTCATGTGCTGTCTGATGTGTGTGTGTTTTGTTATGATTATCTGGAGTAGCTGGAATGCTATCCGGCCTGTTCTTTTACGCTAATGTGCATGTCTCACTGGTGGGTGCGTGGGTGATGCGCGTTATGTAGTCAGGTTAAACTTTGTCTGAAGTCTCAACCCTTATCACTGTACTGTCAACAGACTGGAACACTGAACAGTACACAGATACATCATACGTACGCACACATATACACACACCCTCAAGCACACACACACTTTATGTATTCAGACATACTTATGCCACACAAGTACACACACACACATATACACGCACGCACACACACCTTACCCTTGTACCTAACTGTACAGCATCATCTGCTAATCTGCCAGTGTTAAACTTCAGGTTATGCTTGGACTTTGAGCCAAATCATGGCTTCTCCTCACTTCAACAGGAATCACACACAGTGCTGTTGTAGTAGGCCTGGCAATATGGCAGAAAAATTGATGTAATATATCGAATAGATTTTTTAAAGGAGTGCTTCCACGAGAAACCGTTTAGTACTTGCTCTTTTGAAATACGACAGGTCACCCCGAGTTGCATATGTATGCTGCACGTGAAAATGTTCTTCTAACCCGATTGCCTCCATTAGTCAATGAAAGAAAGTAGGCGGAAAAACGAGGGAATAAGAAAAAGTCCAACAAAGTGACGTAGTTTTGTAAATTGAAAAAAGCTATGCCACAGTTGTGGAGAAGTTTTGTTGCAGCACACATTTACTTAGCGGAGTATAGGTAAGTATGTGTTTGTGTAGAACGTTTAGATCTTCTATTTGGTTCGCTATGACCGAATGGCCTTCGAATGATTGTAGCCTGTGACTAGCATAGCCGAGAACCTGTCATTTTCCCTGTTCCATCTTCTCCACCAAACTAGAACAGCCTGAAGCAGAAGCACTAAAGCATTTTTTTCACCAAAACCGGCTCACAGGGCATTCATTAATACTAGAGACCACCACAAAATTAATGAAAACACGATGGAAGTAGACCTTTAATTGAAAATCAATATGGGATGATATGTGGAAAATGTATTCGATCAGAATACATTTTCCACATATCATCCCATATTGATTTTCATCAAAGTTGTTTTCTCCTGATACTGACAGTTTGAGAGATTCTGGATTGAAATCTCACAAACGATGGTGGCCCAGGGAAAGGTAAACAGTTGTTGTGCCATTTCTACCATATGATTGATTAAATAAATATTTGTGAATGATTAATCGCCCAGCTCTATGTTGTAATCATGCTCTAACTTGGCAAAGAACGCTGGACTGTGTGGACTATGGACTCTGTAGCTCTTACAGTGCAAGGGCACGTCTCCGTGCTTTGACCTATGACCTCGGGTCAAAAGGCAGAGATTCCTAATCAGTCACTTTTTCATATCAACAATTTGTGTCAATAAGTGTCGAGAAAACTACTGAAAGGCTGGACAGACAGTTCAACTTTGACCCAGCAGAGTTCTGTGTATGTGTTAATATAAACTAACTATGCACCAACTAGGGGTCCGTTTCCCAAAACCGTAGTTGCTAACTAAGTTAGCTACTTTGTTGGTTGCAATGCAATTTCCCATTGCCAACCAACTAAGTTGCTAACTGGTTAGCAACTATGGTGTTGGGAAACGCATCCCAGGACTCTAAGATCACAGCAGAAAAATCAGCTGGTGAAACCTGCTGTCAGAACAAAATGTGGCGAGGCAGCTTTTACACTTATACACTTTTACACTTATTTACACTTATTTTATCTTTATGCTTTTACATCTTGTTCTTTGCTTTTATTTTTGTTAAGCATATTGAACTTAGCCTGATGCATCAGCCACTTTCACATTGTTTCACTTCGAGCAAAGCACATGAAACCTCTGCATTGGCATTCGTTCACTCCACATGCATTAAGCTTTTACCAAAACCTGTAGGAAGTAGACCAATAGCGTCTTTCCCCTCAACAAAATTCCTCAAGCATTCTTCTTGTTCCGGCTTTAAATCTTTACTTTGAAAGCTTGAGTTCAGCGTCATCGTTTTCAGCCCTCCATCTGTTCAAGCGTAAATAAAACTGAGCGGAGGCACTCGTCGGTGCTTAGCCTGGTAAACCAGCCCTTGCTGGAGCCGACCCTCAAGAGATTCCAGTCCAGACCCACTGTGCAAAATGAAATGAAGTACGAGGGGTGGTTTTACCAGGCTAGTCGGTGCTAGCCTGGCTACATTGAACTACCTTTGTGTATGAAATGCGCTTTCCTAATAAACTTGCATTGCACTAGTTGGTGCTAGCCTGGCTACATTGAACTACCTTTGTGTATGAAATGCGCTTTCCAAAAAAACTTGCATTGCCTAACCTT
>CM050217.1:18185000-18187500 GCA_027475355.1 Coilia nasus
GTGTGTGTGACTGTGCATGTGCGTGTGTCTTATTTTATGCATGTGCACGTGTGTGCGTGTGTGTGTGTGTCTGTGTGTGTGTGTATGTATGTATGTGTGTGCATGTGGATGCGGTTGTATGTGTGTGTGTGTGTGTGTGTGTGTGTGTGTGTGTGTGTGTGTGTGTGTGTGTGTGTGTGTGTGTGTGTGGATTATTTTATAAGGTCCTCAGCGGGGATCTTTTAGATGAGCTGGGAGGGTAGCTGCTGTGTTATGGGCCGCTGTGTTTAGCGTCCAGGAAACATTAACATCACAGAGCGGACTTTATGGAGCGCACTATAGGCTCTGCAGGTCCGGTAGGGAAGGCAGAAGATGCGCTCCAGCTGTTTGGTAGTAGGAGTTTGGGTCAGAGTCATTCTGCATTCTGAAATTTGATTTCTAAATCAGTGTTGTTCTGCATGAAAGCATGTTCTGATTCTTTGTTGTGAGGAGTTCTGATTTTGGGAGAAGCTAATGGTAGGCTACTAGGGGATTTGATTTGGATATGATTTCATGCTTACTTCAGACATGAGCTTTTCTGTTTTTCCCCATGTCTTTAGAACATTAGAAAGTTTTCCTACACTTAAACAGTATATGCAGTTCCTAAAATCCAAAGCACATGCCAAAGTAAGTGGAGTAACACAGTCACAGTGTTTACTTTCACCTGTGCATTTACAGCAGAAAGACAAACAGATGACAAAAATGAAACAAATCTGTTGTGTATTTTATGTGTGAGACGTGCAATGATGACTGCATGAATTTTACTGGTAGGATAATAAAAGTATACCCTGACCTTGAAGTTTACAGTAACCTTGAAAGACAGTACTGCTGACTAGCTAGAGTGAGCTGATTAGGCTAGCACAGTGTGAGAAAGTATGCCTTTATCATATGTTCTATCTATTGTAGGGCACTCCATGAAAAAATATCATGATTATTATGAAAATAAGCATCCATGGTCTTCTTCTCATCCGTGGTCATTATGCATCACTCACTTTTTTTTTGTAAAAGAATTTTGACAAATGAATATTAATTCACTACAGTATGAACAAGCCCTACCCAGTAATGATTCTGAGTGGCTCTCACTCACTCATTCAATCATGTGAGCTGTTCACACAGAAGTACACGTTAGAAAGTGGCTCTGCTCCAGGACCGAGGAGAACCGTTTTCCTCTAGTGTGGAGAGCAGCAGGGCAGGTCCGGTCTGGTTTGGTTCTGGTTCTTACAGCAACAACATTGTTCCATTGTTCCATTGACCAGATGACATCACCGCTACAGTAGTAGAGGGTTACCCTTTATTTTACTGTTCCTGTTACATCAATTAGGTACAGTGTAGCAAAGTGTGTAACAATATGTGACTTTATGTACTTACACTGAGTTACATAGGGTTAGGGTTAAGGCCCGTTCACACCTAGAACGATAACTATAAAGAGAATTATAACTATAACTTTGTGGAAAAACATTTAGTGGAAAACTTTAGTGAATGGTGCCATTCACATATCAACTGTAACGACAAGAACAGGCTGAACAATATCGTTGGGATCACTTTCAGAGCGATTTTATGAACTATAGAAGCACTGTCAGCCAATCAGAATTCATAAGAATTCACAGGACGTCATGTTCTATTAGATGTTTAAAGGAGTACTTCCACAAGAAACCGCTTATTACTTGTTCTTTTAAAATACGACAGGTCACCCCGAGTTGGATATGCATGCTGCACGTGAAAATGTTCTTCTACCCCGATTGCCTCCATTAGTCAATGAAAGAAAGTAGGCGGAAAAACGAGGGAATAAGAAAAAGGCCAAGAAAGTGACGTAAGTTTGTAAATCAGGAAAAGCCATGCCACAGTTGTGATTATGGGAGAAGTCTCGTTGCAGAACACATTCACTTAGCGAAGTATAAATATGTATGTGTGTTTGTTTAGAATGTTTCAGTCTTCTATTTGATTCGGTATGACTGAATGGACTTTGAATGATTGTAGCCTGTAACTAGCATAGCCGAGAATCTGTAATTCTCCCTGCTCCATCTCCTCCAACAAACAAGAACAGCCTGAAACAGAAGCACTAAAGCATTTTTTTCAAATTTTCCAAAACCTGCTTGCTCACAGGACATTCATTAATACTACAAACCACCGCAAAATTAATGAAAACATGATGCAAGTACACCTTTAAAACATGAGTAGAATATTACCATTAAAATATCATTTTTCAGTGTGGACGCCCATATTGTTGTAGCTATAGTTGTCGATATCATTATAACTGTAGTTCTTGGTGTGAACAGACCTTATGGGCCCTATCATGCCGTGGTGCACTGTGCATTGGCGGCATGTGTGTGCTGTCATTACTATTCTGTGCGAGCGCATCGTTTGCTTTTTCCAGCAGAAATTAACGTTGTCTAGATAGGAGATGACACTGTGCCCTCACTAGTGGGTCAGCAAAAAGAAGAGGTGTGGTCTGGCACAAAGCTCACCAGATGCTAAAATAAGG
>CM050217.1:18200000-18202500 GCA_027475355.1 Coilia nasus
AGTGGTCTCTTAATTTATTCCAGAGCTGTATTTCAGACTGCTTCTCCACAACTCACATACCTCTCTCATGTTGTCATGGTTATTCTTAATAATACAAACTTCCCACCCTTCCGTTCACACACACTTCGAACTTCACCATACAGAATTTCCAACACCAAATTTCCATCACACCAGCCCAGAATACACTTCTCACACCACTCACATCAGTTTATTTATACGTAGAAACAAAGTAAAAGGAGGTTAAGGAGGTCACACACTGTCGACAACCTAAGTGCAGCGCGCTGCTCTATCGATGTTCAATTACATGCGGCAGCAGCAAGACAACATTGTTGTATAGGCCGCAGAAGCAAAATAGGCCTGAAGCTAAATGTACACAACAACAGCAACAATGCACAATATATGCAATTCATATGTTTATATTAGTATTAGTTTTACTCTATAAGGTGTATTGCACTGTAAACAATGAAAGGGGCAGATAATTGTATTATGTTCTTTACTATATGTCTAGAACAAGTGATTTACTGTAGATCACCTGACTGACTGTAAATAGTCAGACTGGCTTACCCATGCAAACCATCCTCTGCTACCTGCAACAAGCGGTTTTCCACGTGGAGCCACACCTCATCAGTGCAGTGTTGTGCTGGAAGTAATAGCATCTAAGTACCTGAAAGTGGGGTACACCTGAGTGCTATTGATTTGATATGCCCACACATTAATGAGACCTCGCCACAACAAACATGGCCAAATGCCAACCCGATTTGGCTCAGTTGGTGGCTGTAACAATGCCACTGTCTGCTATACATTTTTCTCCATAGATTTTCTTGACTCTAAGTAACTCTTTAGCTATGTCAATGGTCCACTGATGAGGTCTTAGATATGCCACGAAGCCAAAGACGAAGTAATGTTTACACAAAATCTATGAGATTAACCAGAAATTAAAAGCATTTGATTCTTTCCTTCACACTTGACTAAAGATGGGGTTTGGGAAAATGTGTAATCAGATTACCCAGAAAGGTTCAATCTAATCAGTTAACAGGATTATTTAACTTAAAGTGATCATGTAAAGTGTTTTGTTTAGAGTACTACATTAGGGGGATACATTCAAAGGTTTGTTTTAGATCAATGCAGTACTACTGTGTGTTTGAAATTGCTACTGGGGTGATTGAATGATGGAAGGGTTTGTTTGGATTGGTTGTCTGTTTTGATTTAGTGTCATTAGTAACAGTATGTATTTATGTGAGAGTCCACCTGATTTTTGAGATGGTTGTGAGGCCTTAGTGAAAGTAAATATTCCTCAGTGGCTCAGTGGGACGTCAGAGATGGGGGTGGGGGTGGGGGTGGCTGTCTCTGCAATGATGGTGGCTGTCTCAGTTATTATGGGAGTTATTATGGGAGTCCATAGGAGCTGAGTTATTTTAAGCTAATGGATATCTTCATAGTGAGGAGTGACATTAAGTACATCTGGATGGATGTTTGTAGACTACTGCAGATGCACAGTTAAAGACGGCTAGCTTCTCTCTGACGGCCTGAGAGAGAGAGAGAGAGAGAGAGAGAGAGAGAGAGAGAGAGAGAGAGAGAGAGAGAGAGAGAGAGAGAGAGAGAGAGAGAGAGAGAGAGGAGAGAGAGAGAGAGAGAGAGAGAGAGAGAGAGAGAGAGAGATGGAGTGAATAAAAGAGATGGAGAGAGGGAGAGGGAGGGGAGAAAAGGAGGGAGAGGAGAAGATAAAGGAGAGAGAGAGAAGAGAAAGAGATGGGGGATAAGGTCCTGAGTTAGAAAGAAAGGAAGTTAAAGACAAAAGATTTGAGAGACAAGAACTGGACATCTAGTACTAGTACAACATGCTAACTCCACTCTACACGTCACTCTTTGGAAATGACAGAGGCAGAAAGAAAAGGCCTGGGAGAGAAAGAGCAAGACAGAGAGAGAGAGAGAGAGAGAGAGAGAGAGAGAGAGAGAGAGAGAGAGAGAGAGAGAGAGAGAGAGAGAGAGAGCTATACATAGTGATGTTCTGCTATTACATTTTTTTTTATTTTTCCCTCTTAGTCCACCAATTTACCAATGACAACCCAGTCATGATGACACATACAGGAAGGTGAGCAATCACAGATAGCAAGGCTGTCCCCACCAATGACATGCCATCTTTGAGAGGCAGAACTAAGGAGGGGAAAATTAACCGTTTGTTTCCCGAATGTCGTGCAATTTCCCATTCAAAATTGGTATGGACATTTTAAGCACTTTGAAATATCGGTATGGACACGTCCATACCGTCCATACCCAATTTTACGCCATGCTTCCTGGAGGTGTGGCTCTGCCTTTACCCAATCACCAACGTCTGGTCATCATGTATGCAATTAGCCTGCCTACGCACTACAATTGAAATGTAGCACACAAAGTCAATGTCATCGCTCACAAACACTCCCTCTGTTCGCTGATTGGCTAGGATTTGCTCAGTCCGCATACATGAATTTCAATGACAGCGACTCCAGACCCTTTGTACAAA